>CM053593.1:162442939-162468322 GCA_028646575.1 Pseudocheirus occidentalis | reverse complement strand
CTATGTTTCCTCATTTTCCTTTGCCAGTTTTTGAACAATGGAGTTGGTGGGGGTGGGGGTGGGGGTGGGGATCATCATGGTGGAAAGAGGTGCCACTGATGGAAGCAGATTGAGATACAATGGTGTAGTGGACTCAGAAACCAAGATCCACCTACCGTTTTTCAAATCGGCCATAACATGAAAGTAATTTCTCAGAATATAAATGCCCAGGAGTAAATCTGGTCATTTAAGAAAAGAATCTGATTTTGAGTGCTTCTTGAAATTAAACAGAATAAGTGGGTAATTGTTCAGTTGTGTCTGACTCTTCGGGACCTCATTTGGGGTTTTCTTGGCACAGAGATCTGGAAGTGGTTTCCCATTTCCTTGTCCGGCTCATTTGGCAGATGAGGAGACTGAGTCAAACAGGGTGAAGTGACTTGTTCAGGATCACACAGCCAGTAAGACTCAAGTCTTCTGACTCCAAGCCTGATATTCTATCCACTGTGCCATCTAGCCGCCTCAAGTGATAATTTAATCTTTTGTTAACAAATACATATATATTTTTTATTTTCTCTTCATATTTCCCTTCCATTCAACAGAATTTTGTAGGGTCTTAGTTATTTAGGGCCTCCCTGATCTATCCTTGATATCATCACCATGTTGATCATCTTCATGCAGGGATCTGGTAATTTTACACTCCATCCCTCAAAAATCTTCAGATTCTTTAATGGCATACTAAATAAAGTTCGAGTTCCTTGGTCTGGAATTCACAAGGCCTTTATTACTTGATGCCATTTACATTAAGCTCTAACCCCAACCTCAACTTGTCTTGAACTTTCCCACATCTGTGCCTTTAAGTGTACTGTTCTCTATGTTTTCCATTCCTGCTTTCCTGTTAAATTCTTGCTAGATAGTGCAGTGAATGGAGTGCTGGGACTGGAGTGAGAAGGGCTCATTTTCCTGAGTTCAGAGTCAGCCTCAGACCAGCTGTGTGATCCTGGGCAAGTCACTTCACCCTCTTTGTCTCAGTTTCTTCATTTGTCAAATGAGCTAAAGAAGGAAATGGCAAAGCACGCCAGTATTTCTGCCAAGAAAACCCCAAATGGGGTCACAAAAAGTTGAGCACAACTAAAGTAGGAATAGAAAGGGGAGGAAAGCTGCATGAAATATTTTGGAGGAAGAACTGACAGAACATGGTGATGGATAGGATGTGGGGGCAAGGCAGGTCCTAAGCGATGTAGCAGAAATCACATTGAATTTGGAGCTAGAATACTGAAAGTTCAATTGAGTAGTGGGCTAAATAATTAGGAGTTGACTTAGTTATATGACTCCCACATGTTTACTTCCAGTTGTGAAAAAGAAATCAAAGCATATTAAGTTCAAAATTTGGGCATCAATAATGAGATAAGCCCATCATTTCAAATACTAAATGATCATGTAGGCAAATATATATATATATATATATTTAATATATATGTTGAAACCAATGAAAAAGTTTCGGAATCATCTAGAGGTATTGAAAATACTTTTTAGGAGTCCCTCTTCTAAGGACTTTATAAGTAATTAACATCAGATGTCTTTCCCATGTCAGCTGAAGACGTACTTCTCATTCTCTCCTAAAGCCTACATTTTTGCTAACATATCTCTTTTGCTAATTTCTGATTGAAATTCTCCTGCTTCCTTTAGCTCTTGTTCAGTGGTCAGGTGGTACAGTGATTAGATTGATAGATTTGGAAGCAGAAAGACCTGGGTTCAAATCCTGCCTTAGATACTTACTGGCTCAGTGATCCTGGGCACTTAAGTCACTTATTCTCTTGGTTTCTCATCTTTAAAATGGTGATAATAAATAGAACCTACCTCACAGGGTTGTGGTGAAGCCTCAGGGAGCTAACTCTAAAGTAATACCTAAATACTAGTTTTGATCACTGTTGACAATCTGTGTTAGTGCATTTCAATCCACTCTGATGAAGGAGAAAGCAGAATCAGAACTGGGTTTGGGCTTGACTTTTGCAGCTTACTATCAGAGTGATCTTGGGTAGGTCACTTGACTTGTCTGTATTTTAGTCTCCCCATCTGTAAGGTGGAGATAAAACTTACACTATTTATCTCACTGGGTTATTTCAATGATAACATGAACAACATAAATAAATAAATATAATATGTAATATACAAATATATACATATATATATATATATATAGCACATAAAACATGATAACATAAGTGTAAGCCATTGTTATTGAGTATTAAGGAATGATGGACATGTTAAGAGTCAGCAGAATCTCAGGTGGTAAGTATAGTCATCAGGACTGAGGATGATATGTCTCTGATTTTATTTTATCCTGTTTTTGTGGTAGAAAGTTCTTACATTATTGCTCTTGTCTTACACCTGTTCACCAAGACCTTCGGAATTTCAAGTGGAGAGCTTACTTGTAATATACTAAATGCAAAGATGGAGACTAAATTTAATATCTTTTTTAAGGTAATACATAACTGTTTTTAGAGATGATTAAAAGTTATGAGACATGTGGGGCTCCCTTTTAGCAGCAATAATCTTGGAAAATGGTGATTCTGGAGTTGGGACTTGGATTCAAATCTTGCCTCTGATGCTTACTTAGGTGTAAGATTGGCAATAGATGGTCTCTAAGGTCCCTTCTAACTCTAGATCTGAAAGAGACCCTCCCAACATTTTCCCTGGGGAAATAGAACTGATCATTGACCAATGGCCTAGTTTATACTGGAGTTACAGATAGGCTTTAAAATTTTTTTTACAGTAACATAGTAACATTAAAGAAGCCAAATCCTAGTGTCTCCATTTGAGGGGCTTTTCTCATTCCCTATACCATGTAATCTGGAGTTTTGAGACAGTTTTTGCTTTATTTAATTTCTGGTTATTTTTCTGGCTGCCATATGAGGTATTTTTATGTTATATAATCTAGAAATGCCTTCAGCACTTGTTGAAAAGTGCCTATATGTATTTCAAAAAGTGGAATATTTACTTGTTCCATTTTTCACACCCCTTTTGATAATTCAGTTGAGCAAACACATACAAGGCATTGTTCCACGTCCTGGATATATAAAGACAAAAGCAAGATAGAACCTGCCTTTAAGGAGTTTACATTCTCAGGAAATAAAACACAAAGATAAGTAAGTAGAAAATATATGCAAAATGATGCAAAATAATTTTAGGAGAGAAAAAGCTTGAAACATTGTGGACATCAGGAATAATAGTAAAAAAGGTAGTAAAACAATAATAGTTGTAAAATAAAAATAATAATGATAAAAAATAACAAAAACCTTATCAATGGACCTTGTAGATGAATGATAAAAAACTATCATCCTACCTGAAAAAATTCATATTAATTCATCCTCTTTAAACAATGTTTTCAGTATGTCCTAGGTAATAAAATATATAACTACATTTCTTATAACTGATGGCACTCTAAATTATTTCATGAGAGTCAGCTTAATGTCTTGTCTAGAAAGCAATCTTCAGAGTCAGAAAGGTCTGGGTTCAAGTCTCACCTACAGACTGGCTGTGTGACCTTACCAAAGTCAACCTCTCGGTGGCAACTGTCAGAAAATAAGTTTGGAAAGAATTTAAGACCTGTATTCGGAGAAGGAAGTTTCTTTACTCAGGAGTTCCCTGTAGGAATGAAATCATAGGTCCAGTTCTTCCTATCCTTATAAATTGTTGCAGCATGATGTGTAGTGAAAAGGAAACTGGACATAGAGTCTGCAAAGACAAGAGCTGGGTTGAAATCTTCCCTCTAACACTATCTGTATGACCTTGGTCAGGTCACTCTGAGCCTAAGTTTCTTCATATGTAAAATGGGAGTAATTATAAATGTAGCACCTGTATCACAGGATTGTTGTGAGGATCACATGAGGTGATAACATCTGAGTGTTTTACATTTATTTCATTTGACCCTCATAACAACCCTGGGAAATATATGCTATTATTATTCCCGTTTACAGATGGGTAAACTGAAGCAAAGAGCGGTGAAGTGATTTGCCCAGAGTCACACAGCTAGTAAGTGTCTGAGGCTAGATTTGAATTCAGGTCTTTCGGATGCCACCTTGACTCCTAGTTGCCTAAATAATGAATGTGAAGTTCTTTGCAAATGTTAAAGCTCTATATTAAATGCCATTTATCAACATTATTGTCATCATTATGTAGAACTCTACCATAAAGACTCCAAATCTCTTGCTAATTAACCAGCACTATATGGTGCTGGCCATTGGAATGTGAAAATGTTTTTAGTGAGAAGAACTGTGCTAAGTGGAGTCGTGGATAAAGCCTAGGACTTGAGTCATGAAGTTGAATTCAAATACTGCCTGAGATAGCTTATAGCTGGCTTTGCAAAAGTGATTTGAATTTTCCATGTCTCATTGTTCTCATCTCTAAAATGGGGATAATAGCACTGACTTAATTAGGATGTTGTGAGGATTAAATAGGTTAACATATTTTTTTTTTAAAAATGCCTCATAAACTTTCAAGCCTACAGCTAAGTCCTGACTAGTGAAAATAATGAATCTCCTGAAGTGGTCACATGCATTTGAATTTGCAGAATTCAAAGTTATAATTATATAAAATAGGGTAATTGTTTCCAATGGAAATGATTCCAGTGGTTTTCCAATGGGAATGTGCAGTGTGAATTTAAATAATCGCACTAAACACTTGAGGGTGCATTAATTTGCACTAATCGGGACCCAGCTATATAAACTTGCTAATAAGCTGATTCTCCTCCTCTTCTTCCTTCTTCTCCTCCTCTTCTTCTTCCTCCTCGTCCTCCTCTTCCTTCTCCTTCTCTACTATTTAACAGAGCCAGGGCATCTGACCAAATCTATTGCTTATTGCACCTTCTGTATTCTCCAGTCTCTTCAGAGCTAGCAGCACAAGTCTCAAACTCTGAGTGATGGGAAATATTCACTTTTAAGATTACATAAGTTTGAATTTTTTTTTTTGCTTTTTGGAGGGCAGTTGGGGTTAAGTGACTTGCCCAAAGTCACATGGCTAGTAAGTGTGTCAATTGTCTGAGACCAGTCCTCACTCCAGGGACGGTGCTCTATTCACTGCACCACGTAGCCACCCCTTAAAGTTGAAATTTTGACTGATATGTACACTTAACTAAAAATGATTCCAGGAAAACTAAAACATCCAAGATCATGTAGTGGCTTAAGAATAAGACCTTGAAGTGGCTTAAATTCATAAGAATAGATTAAACTGCTTCATAGATGTTGGTTGAAGTTGTGGTCCTTGAACTCTCCCATTCCCACCTAACTGCTTTTGATGGCAGTGTTACAGAGTATAGAATTGAATGGGCCATGGTGGGAGGGATACCTAGTGTTCCCATGTAAAGGTTAATCTAAGCATGTGTCTTGGTTCTTTCCCAGTCCAAAAAGGAAGTAGGTTCCAAAGATGCTGTTAGTTCCACTACTACTACTTTTGCAAGTAGTACGACAACATCAGGAGTTGATACCCGGAAATACGTCAAGATTTCTAGAACCCTAGAAAAGAGAGTTTCACCAGGAGCCATCACTGAGGTTAGGATGCTGACCCCGAAATCCAAGAAAGGGTAAGTGAAAATGTTGAGTTGGATTTTCTAATCTGTCCTGAGTGTCCTGAGTAAAGTTCTTTTGGAAAGAGATATTTATTATTATTTATTATAAGGGGCAGCAATCTGAATGGGGCTAATAGGCTCTCCCATCACCTAACTGTACCTACTCCTTGATGCTCTTCTAAAACATAGTTATAACTTCTGAAGAGTTATTTTGTGGCACATCTTTTATATCACATGAGAAACTGTTGGAGTCAAATGTGGACTTCCAAGTATGAGAATAGAACTCTTTGAATTTGACTTTGGGAGAGAATATGGGAGTGGAAGAGAGAAGACTTCATTACCCTTATACTTGGTGAATGTGCATTCTCTTGTGCAGTGGGACAGTTGCCCTGAGACCTCTTATGGTACTTCCATATGTGTTATCTGTCCAGAATCTGCTTCTGATAGGTCCAGCAGCTCCAGAATATCATAGGCTCCTAGGAAGAACATTTAATATCCAAAGAAACAGGTCAACATGGAGAAGAAAACTTGTAGGTAAAAGGTACAAGGTGATCTCATCCCCACTTTTTTTGTGTCCTGGGCCATCTAGGGCAACAATGAATTTGAAGTCAAAGTACTTGGGTTTGAATCTCTAATTGATTGCTTACTACCTGTGTGATCTCACACAAGTTACTTCTGGGTCTCAGAGTTCTCATCTTTAAAATGGGGAGATCCCTTTTAGCTCTGAATCTGTGATCCTATTACCCTTAGGTGAAGGTGATATTTGAAGAGTAATGCGTTCCCTGTCTTCCTTAAAATGGCTCCCCAGTCAACTTCTCATACTTTACTCTGAGTGTGCTATATCTAAAAGAACATTTGGATCTAAATTCAGAGAACTTGTGTTCTGTTTGACTTGGGTAAGAATAACCTTGCCCTACTTGGATTTTTAGTTTCCTTGTCTTTAAAATGAGGTTAGTCTATAATAGTGGTTCTCAACCTGTGGGTTATGTTCAATTTAAATACATCCTGCATATTAGATATTTACATTACAATTCATAACAGTAGCAAAAATACAGTTATGAAATAGCAACAAAAATAATTTTATGGTTGGGGGGGGTCACCAAAACATGAGGAACTGTATTAAAGGGTCGTGGCATTAGGAAGGTTGAGAACCACTGGTCTAGATCAAGGGTTCTTAACCTGGGGTCCATAGGCCTTCATGGTCTATGGAGAACTTTCAGGGGATCTGTGAACTTGGATTGGAAATATGTGTGTATACATATATGTACACACATATGTGTGTGTGCATGTATGTATGTATTTGCCAACCTCTAGCTGAAATTTAGCTAATTGAAATTTATTTAATTATAAATGTAGGAAGCAAAATATAATTTTGAGAGGTGGGGTCCATTATCAAATTATCAAAAAGGGTCCACGGCAGAAAAAAAGTTAGGACTCTTGTCTTCAAAGTCTTTTCAAGGTCTATATTCATTATCCCAGTATTTAGAATACTGTCTTTGGATTAAGCAACAAAAACTTTCAATTCTAAAAGACAGTTTTTGAAATTCAAGAGTGACTCATAAAGGCTTTTCTTTTTTATCTAAAATTCAAAGGAATATTTACCAAAGAAGTGGTTAGCCTAGGAATGATATTAGAAACATTTAGGTTTCATGTGTAAGTTGTATAAATGTTGTCATGGAGGGTACCTGGAGCGCTCTGTGACGAAATACTCTTTTAGTAAGTATTGTTACAGAGACTGCCACACTATAGACCATCAGTCTGTGACCCAGGATGGGGTATCTTCCTATAATGGATACATGAGGTATCTGCATCAACCCAGAGGTAGCTTCTTTTTTCCCTTCACATGGACATATCACCAACTCCTTAATATGTGGGTTGGCTTATGTTCTCCAACTTACTCTCACTCTGTCAGGTCTTGGTTCTCAGATAAGAATCATAACCATGAGGTTACACAGATATTCTCTCACATCCTGAGAATACCCCTGTTGTGGGGGAGGTATGTTTCCCCTTTACTATGTTAGGTCTTGAGATCCTAATGGTGTGCGTCCATTTATGCAAAACTGCTGATTACAAAAATGGCATTTTAGGTCAAATTTAACTAGTTCAGCAATAAGGCAAAAGAAATCATAAGACTGTAACAAACTCTTGTATTTTAAATTAAATGCAATAATAATAAATTACAATAGGCAATAAACCTGGGTTACATTCTCCTACCTATATACTCAGTATCTTTAGGGAAGAATGGGAAAACATTTGAAGAAATCTGTCAGGGAATTATAAGAAGGAGAAAAATCCATGTGCTCAAGACAACTCACAACTCTGGACCACAGATTTTGATGTCATTGGTCCATTCAGGCCTGTCTGCATAAAATACAAATATTTGACCTAAAATGTCATTATTATAATCAACTGGTTTGCATAAATGGAAACACACCATTAGGGTCTCAAGACCTAACACAGCAAATATGAAGCATATAGTTCGCCCGCAACAAGGTCTGCATTACACATAAACTGTTTGTTTGCATTGGATTACAGCATTTATGAGTTCTTTCACCATATAATCAAATCTTAAAAGGGCCTTGTACTATTGAATTGATTAGCAATTCCTTTTAAGTCAGAAAGAACTACAGTATTCATCAGACTTACTGTCTCTGGGTAATAAATACCAGCCAAGCAGCTACGTATTCACAGGATACTGTGTGGTCCAGTCAGAGCAGAGCACACAGCAACACAACTCAGGTTGACTCTTTGGGAAAGACAAACAAACCTAGTCAGCTGTTCACATGCTGTTGTTTGTCTGTTGGTTCTGAAGAGGACCAATGACATCATGGGGTGATGTCTTGACTTGCTCATGAACTGGATTTAAGTGAGGCAGAGTTGTACAAAATCATCAGTCTCAGTCATTGAGTCATTGAAGTCCAGTGGCAGGACAAAAAGTCAAGATGACTCACAATGGCCCAGGTTGCAGTGGAGGCCCTTGGTTTCTGATTCCTGCCCAATCTAAGTGCGCCACGGCACCTGCTTTAGCCACCTTCATGGCTGTGGGAAGAAATTGTTCTCATTCACCCATTCTGCCAGAGGAAGTCTTCCCATGTTTGGAACAGACACCCCCTCAAGTCACCAATAGGTATGAGAACTGTTGGTTACCCTCAATCTGGTTTAGCCTGTCTGCCAAAACAGTTTTATTGGGGTGTGGTCAGTACACATGCTATGGCTTCTTGGAGCCACAGGTTAAGAGCTGGATAAGAGGCGGAGATCAAAGGTGGATGAGCATCCCAGAAAAGGGCTCTGCAAGCTCTCACACCAGAAGTCCTAAACACCCCATAAACTGTTTACTTACCAGGATTCCAAGCCATGCAATTAGATTTCTTTTCCTATTGAGCAGGGATCAAAACTACACACCCTTTCTGCCTTTCATTGAGGCCAGAAGGGGGCAGCAAAGAGCAATAGGCCCTTAGACAATGTCTTGAACAGACTCCTTTCTAATGAAGTTGAGTCTCTCTCCCTCTGATCAGGAATCATTTAGCTACTGCTGTGCAATAGTTCCAGCTACTCCTTGTTCACACACCTCCTTGACAGAGATGCTTTTGACCTTTAACTTTCTTTAATATTTCTTTGCCAGGTTTTTTTACTCTTTAGCCTCAGCCCCAGCCCCAGCCCTCCTATACCTTTGTCTTTTTTATTTGAAATACATCTTTACTGATATCTTTTTATTTTTACATCACCAGAATTTCTTCCATTATTCCTCCAGTTCCACCTCCCTAAGCCATCCAATATAATAACAGTTTTAAAATTAACTTTAAAATTTCAATGAATGAAAATCCACCTGCACTACAAAGAAAGGGAAAAAGAATTCATTATAACAGAAATGTTCGATGCTGTATGATTTAAAGCAAAACTTCCTGTCACTTAGTGACTCACCTTTCACTTAAAAGGCAAGAACTTGCTAAATTTCCCCTATAAAATCAACAGATTTATTTGATCATACCTCAGTCTCTAACTAGTTATATGATTTCTAATTGTTTTAGTTCAACCTTCTTAAATATTAAACCAAATATAGGTAAATGAACTAAGGAACCAGCATCACATTCTATCCTTGAAACTTGTTTCTTTGTACGTTTTCTAGTTTTTAATAAATTTTTTTCTTTGCTACTTTAATCTATCAAACTGTTCATGGACAAATGAGGCATCACTCTATAGCTTTCACAAAGTGATTTAAATCTTTAGGTTTATGTCACAGTTTGTCTTTTGTTCTAAATTGTTCAAACCCCATCTAGAAACTTTGTTTCTTCATTTACATATTTTAGTAATTTTTATTGAAACAAAGTTCTTTTCCTATACCTTTTAGGTATCAAAATGCTCTTTTATGAGAGAGACAATGTCTTACATCATTCATCAATTGATTTAAACCTCTTTCTTTCTTAGAAAGTACCTTCTCTGTCTCTTTTAGCACTAAACAGCTTCCTATGAAAGGGAGAGTATTTTACTATTCATGTAGTATTGTTATCTTAAAGGGATAGTACCTTAAACTTTGTAAAGGGAATGGTTATTATTATATCTGATGGAAATATTCTTGGGACAAGTCATTATCCTGCTATGTTATTACATATAATTATTTATATTATTATCCTGCTATAATAACAATTATTTTATTTAGTGCTCTGGGGACCATTGCACAGATGGATAAATTAACTGCTTTTTTGTAATTGAGTAAAAATATTATTCTTTAAACTCAATTTCTTTAGACTTCCTCAAAGCATCCTCAGCTCAACTCTAGTAGCAAACAGGATAACAGACATGATATCTACCTTATTCTCTTCCCATAGGGTTTCAATTTTTATCACTAGTTCTACATATTTTAAAACATTTGATTCCATGTAGCTTGGACATTTTGAGTACTTGGCCTGACAACATCTATTAAAATGTACTTAGATTTTTGTGGATTGATGTTATATCTGAGTGATTATGGTCACCATTTTTTTTCTCTGATAATGCCACAGTTCCAGTATCACCTATTTGTTGAGTTGTCCGGGATATTTTGTGGTCTGTTTTTATCATACAGGGATTCATCCTTCATTAGTTTTATGAAAGACATTAAGTTTCTTTTAGGGGTGGCTAGGTGGCACAGTGAATAGAGCACCAGCTCTAGAGTCAAGAGGACCTGAATGCAAATCCGGTCTCAGATGCTTGACACACTTACTAGCCATGTGACTTTGGGCAAATCACTTAACCCCAACTGCCCTCCAAAAAGCAAAAAAAAAAAGGTTCTTGTGTATAATAATTAAGGTCATCTGTTGTATCTTTCTAAATTTTTGTAACTTGTAGTGATGGAGTTACACAATTTCTATCATTTTGCAGCTAGATGGCACAGTGGATACAGCTCTGTGCCTGGAGTCGAAGACCTGAGTTCAAATGTGACCTCAGACACTTAGTTGCTGTGTGTCCCTAGGCAAGTCATTTAACCTCTGTTTGCCTTAATTTCTTCATTTGTAAAGTAGGGAATAATAATAACAGCACCTTCCAGGGTTGTTGTCAGTATCAAACGAAATAATAATTATAAAGCACTTAGTATAGTGCAAGATGTGTATAGTGGGTGCCAGCTAAATGTTTTGTTGTTGTTGTTGAGTTGTATCTGACTCTCTATGACCCCATTTGGGGTTTTCTTGGCATTTTCTTCTCCAGCTAATTTTACAGACAAGAAAGTGAGGCAGACAGGGAAGAGTGACTTTCCCAGGGTCAACTAAATGTTAGAAATTAGTATTATAATTATCATTAATCTCTAAGGTTAATCTTTTGAAATCTCTGGTGGTGATGACCTGATTCTGAATTACCAACATAAACTTCTCTGTTTTTGTGAATCGGTCTGCACGATTTGGCCATTTATCTGACATCAACATATTATTGCTTGAGTTGAGAGAGCTGTTGCCCATAGAGGGCATTTTGATTCCGCTCTTCTGTCTTAGCTATTTCATGGGCTGCATGCAGAGATCAATCAATCAATAAACCTTTCTAAATGCCTATTATGTGCTATGCATTGTGCTAAGTTTTGAAATACAAAAAGAGATGAAAGATGGTTCCTGTCCTCAAGGAGCTTACAATTGAATGGGAGATCTGCATCATTTCCAGTTAAACTGGAAAAATTCAATGGCATATACCTATTGTTGACTTTTACAATAGCTTGGTGAAGCATTTGTTTTAGATTTTAACTTTTTAAAAATGTGCTCTGAGACAAATTTTCAAAGGTATTCCCATCAAGAAAATTGTACCCCTCCAGTAAATCCCTAAGTAGAGGTCTCATACATGCTGCAATTTGGCAACACTCCTGAGTATAGGCTGAACCAGAATAAAATGTGATTGGGAAATACTGAATAAAATAAATAAAAATATATACCAATATAATGTTAATGTGTTGTTTTCTAAGTCAATATGCAGCCAGATGAGAACTTTATGAAGGGCTTAATGTTCACTATTTCTATTTGAGTTTGACACAAATACTCTAAAGCTGGTGTTTAGAGTGTAAAGAGTGTAAAGTTTAGAGTGTAAAGCTGGTGTAAAGAATTAAGAATTCTGTTTTGTGTATTATAGACCCTTTTAGTAGTCTGGTCAAACCTGTGGACCCCTTCTCAGAATAATGTCTTTAAATTTTTAAATGTTTTAAAATGCATAAAATGAAATATGTAGGACTGCAAAGGAAACAAATAATATTGAAATGCTGTTATCAAATTTTAAAAATAGTTTTATTTTTATTTCCATTTACAAATTTTCTCCCTCCCCCACTCATTAATATGGTAAGAAATATGATACTCATTATACATATGAAGTCTTACAAAGCATATTTTCTACATTAGCCACGTTCTGGGGCAGGGGGAAGCAAGACAAATAAAGAAAGGAAAAATATTCTTTAATTTGCATTCTGAATTCATCAGTTCTCTATCTGGAGGTAGATAGCACTTTTAATCATGAATCCTTTGGAGTTCTGGTATCAGAATTTTTTTTTTTTGAGTTAATGGATCCCAGATTAAGAATCCTAACTCTAAGGGCTTGCACAGATGAGTTTACCACTTTTGATTCATTTTTTTAAAATATTTTTTTACTTCCAGCAAACAAGGTCATCAATACCTTTTTACTTCATGATCAAATAATTTAGGGGGAAGAATGACATTTCCTTCTTAAAAATGGGGTTGGAATGTAGTAGAAAGTGAAGGACAAGGTACTTTAATAAGAGTTATTGATTTAGAGTTGGAAGGAACCCTTTAAGGTCATCTAGGCCAGTGCTTCTTAAACTGTGGGTCAAGCTGCAAAAAATTTGGCAACAATAAAAAAAAAAGTTTCTGAATGCACAACAATAAAAAATTACTTAAAAATCAAATGCATAATGAATTTGGGGTGTTTGTGGCAGTGTTTGCCCTTGTTGCATCATGCAACTTTACTGCAGCCTTAGTTCTGAGCATAAAGCACGCACACTTTGCATTGAGCATGCCCTTGGGCCATACAACACCAGCAACCTTGGCCTAAACAGAAAAGGGGTCAAGAGTGGAAAAAGTTTAAGAAGCGCTGATCTAGGCCAAAGTTCATTTTGGAAACTAAGGCTTAAGGTAAATTGCTTTAGAGGTTTGTCTACAGTCACAAAGGCAATCAATGGCATACAGTAGGGGCCTAATAAATGTTGATTGAAATCCTGTCACTTCAAATCCAACTCTTTCACCCCTGCATTTTCCCTTTCTCTTTCCATAAAAGGGAAGCCAAGATGTACTAAAATATCTGGTTTCAAGGTAAGGGCAGAGAAGCAGACTAATCAAAGGGGGGGGGGCGGGAAAAGTGCCTTAAGACTTCAAATACCTCACTGTTCCAGGTGTAACTTGTCTTCAACTTGCACCTGGCGTGGTCCCAGCTCATCCATTTCCCTGTGGGGTCCTGTCAACATTCAACTGAGCCTAAAGGTCTGCTAGACCGGACTTGCTCTTCCCTTCTCTTGTTTAGGATACTAATTTATCCTATTGTATGTGACGATTGCTACCAAGTACCTGGGATGTCTATGTCAGTGATTTTCCTGACATTAAATCAAGAGAAAAAGCAAAAGTAAAAAGAGGAGGGAAAAATAAAGAGAGAGGGGAAAGCTAATCCATTGACTAATGATGCCAAGTTACTATGTAATTTAGGTTTGATACAACAGTGTTCTCCAGTGAAGAGGAAAAATTAACACAAAGGACACCAAGCAAAATCAAGAAAAAAAGAGAGGTATTAATGGAAGATAAAGGAACTGAGGTAAGAATGGCAAACTTTGCTTCCCAGCCCTATAAATGCTGCTTTTTGCTTTGGTTTAAGATAGTACTGAAAGAAGCCATCAAGGGGCCACTAGATGGCGCAGTGAATAGAGCACTGGCCCTGGAGTCAGGAGGACCTGAGTTCAAATTCGACCACAGACACTTAACACTTACTAGCCGTGTGAACTTGGGCAAGTCGCTTAACCCCCAATTGCCCTCCAGAAAGCAAAAAAAGAGAAAGAAAGAAGCCATTTGGCATATTCTATATTTCACTTCAACCGCTGGAAAGAAACCTTTTAAAACGGAATGATGCTTTCTTTATCTTTTCCCTGTGGAATTTGAGTTTTTGTTTGTTAACCAGAATACTCATTCTGATGACACTTGTACACACTGGATAGAATTTAACTTTTTTTTTTAAAAGAAAGATTGGAAAAGGCCCTTAGAGATCATCTGGCCCAGGGGCTGGGGAATGGAGCCTCAAGGCCACATGTGACCTTGATTGGATTCAGTCAAAGTCCACACTTGAGAACCTAGAGGGCCTCATGTGGCCTCTAGGCTGCAGGTTCCCCACCACTGAATTCTAGCCCATCGTCTGCCCTGATGGAGGAAGTGATTTGCCAAGGGCACACTGCTACTGAGTGGCAATTGAAACTTGCTTAGTCCTTGGCTGTTTCCACTAACCACATTGTCTTTCCTCTAATCCAATGTTAATTTTTGTTGATAAAGACAAAATCTGGAATTGCCTTTTAAATCCTCAATTATATTCAACATGGCGTTTGAATTTATATATACATATATGTATATATATATATATATATATATATATATATATATATATATATTAGGTGCCAGTTCTTTGAAATTGGTAGGTAATACAGGAGAGGTACACATGATCTTTTACCCAGATAACACTTATCTTTTTACCCTTCTCTCTAGTTTCAGAGAATTATAATAGTAATAATAGCAATAGTTTCCATTTATATATTAGGGTTTGAAAAACACTTTATAAATATCTCATTTTATCCTTTTGATAACACTGAGAAGTAGGTGCTGTTACCTCCATTTTACAGATGAGGAAACTTGAGGCAGACAGAGGTTAAGTGACTTATCTATGGTCACCCAGCTGGTAAGTATCTGAAGCCAGATTTGAACTCAAGCCTTCCTGACTTGAGGCCCAGTGCTCTACATCGACCAAACCAATGCCACCACCGCCAGCACTACCACCACAATCACAATAGTGGGACAGGGCTGACATAGCTTGTTATCAGGGTGGTTAGAGTGATTTTCCTTAAACATTTTTCAGCGTGTTATTTTTTGCTCAGAAATCTTCAGTGACTTTCTGTAGTCTACTGAGACCTATATAGTTTTTTTTAAAGGGTCTTCGTAATTTGGTTCCATTTCTTTAACTTTCTTTCCTATTACCCACACAGACAGCTGCTCTGCTTAGACCTGTCTTCAGATCTGGAAACATTCGCTTCTTCCTATGGGCCTTGATTTATATTCCTTTACCTGGAATGCTCTTCTTTCCCCCTTTATCCAAATCCTCCTTCAATATCTTTCTCAAGACCTGCCTTTTTAGTGAAACCTTTCCTCAACTCTTCCCATCTTCATTATTCTATTTGCCTCTGAACCCCTGTAGCGTTTATAGTCTATCCTGTAAGCTTCCAAATTGGGGACAAGGATGCTTGGGAGTCTGACATCTAACCTCCTTTCCCCCCCAAGACCCTGACGTAACCTCAAAGGGGTCATAGGGCAGGAAGGTAGATCACATCCAACTCTTCCAACATAGCCAATTATTGTGAAACTTGTCTTCAACACAATTACATCCATCTTTATCCCCTAAATTCCCTTACCCTAGCTAGATGGTGAAGTGGATAGAGCACCAGGCCCAGAGTCAGGAAGACTCATCTTTCTGAGTTCAAATCTGGCCTTAGACACTTTCTGACTTTATGACCTGGGCAAATCACTTAACTCTGCTTGCCTCAGTTTCTTTATCTGTTTGGTTTGGTTTGGTGGTTGTCCTTCATTCTTGAAGAGGACCACTATGCTAGAGTCAAATTTCATTGTATCTGACTGTCTCATCAGACCAATTCGAGCTTGGAATGTTCTACCACAGGTGGAACACAAATAGTGCATGTGAACATTTGGGGTGGATTCTCTAAACTTGGGCATCCTGGTTTCCTTTGAGCTGTTTCACTTCTGCTTTGCTTATAGAGCATAGCATTTTCTCTGATGTGGGCTCACCATGCTGAGTGGTCCTATGCTAGTGTCTCCCATGTCACACCATCGATTCCAGAGTTCTTAAGAGGGACCTTGAGAGCATCCTTGTGTCACTTCTTCTGACCGCTATGTAAGCTCTTGCCCTGTATGAGTTCTCCATAAAATAGTCTTTTTGGCAAGCATTCAAACAATATGGCCAGCCCATTGGAATTGAGCTCTCTGAAGAGGAGTTTGAATGCTTGGCTATAAAATGAATTGGAGAAGGAAATGGCAAACCACTCAGTATTTTTGCCAATAAAACCCTTAAATGGGGTCATGAAGAGTTGGACATGATTGGAGTCACTGAATAATAACAACAATTCCTTTCCTTTGCTGTACATACTACCAGCCTCCACCTTCTGGGCAGGGCTTTAATCCCTCAGGGCTGTTGGAACCTAACAGCATTCACAGCAGCAACAGCACAGGTGGAAAATTCACTCTCTCCAGTGCATTCACCATCTACCACCTAGATCACTTCCCAGCTTTGGCAGATACCCCTTGAGGAAAGAGCTCTGCGGTCTATAGCCATGACCAGGGACTTACCTTCCCATCCTTTTGTATTGGGTGAGACAGCAAATCTGACAGAATAACATAGACGGGTTGCAGTAGTTCACAGATCTCATCCATTATCTCTCCCCAAAACTCCTCTTTGGATGTCCTTATTTCTGACCAAGGGACCACCATCCTTGTAGTCACTGAGATTGCAGTCTCTGTGCCACCTTCTGGCTCCCATTCTCCCTCGCCCAACGTAGCCAACCAGTTGTTAAATCTTGTTTTTACCTCTAATCTCTACCATCTATTTCCTCTCTGTTTACATCCACCATCGCTCTCATTAGATCAACTCTGGTGGCTTCCCGTTACCTTGAGGATAAAATATAATTTCTTCTACTTGGCTTTTAATAGCTGTACAGTCTGGCCCTAATTTACAATTGAGTTATTCTGTCTTGTATAATTCAATAGTTTTTTTAATGTGTGTTAGTCTCCTCTTCCCCAACTAGATTATAAATTCTCTGATGACAATAGGAAATCTGTCTTTATTAGGTGGAAGGGAAGGAAACAAACATTAAGTGCTTATTGTGTTAAGAAATATTTACAAATATTAATTCATTTGAGCCTCATAACTGTGAGAGGTAGGTGCTATTATTATTCCCATTTTACAGTTGAGGAAACTGAGGCATTTAGAGACTTGCTAGGAAGTGTCTGAGGCCAAATTAGAACTCAGTTCTTCCTGATTCCAGACCCAGTGCTTTATCCATTGCACCACCTTGATGCTTCACCTTAGACTTCAATATTATCTCTTACAACAGCTAGCAAGATGATGAACCCATAGTAGATGATAAATAATTACTTTTTTGATGTTAAATTTACTGAGAAGCAGCAGAATTTAAGGGAAAAGGGCTAGCTTAGGAGTTAGGAACAACAGCCTACAGTTTCAGATTTTGACACGTACTTGCTGTGCAGCCATGGGAAAGTCACTTGACCTCTCTATCCTCCAGGCAAATTTGTATCCATGTGAGTGCCAGAGGAACGGCACTTAGTGGATGAAAGTTCTCCACTGATTAAATAACAAGCCTGGTGCAACAAAACCCCAAACAAACTAGATTTTATTGTGAATTTTTTTAAAAGCCCCCATTAAAATTTTCTGAATTCATGTGCAGAATTAAATAATACTACACTTACACAATCTTGATTGTTAAGTTAAACTTTTTAATATTCACTTGCTTGACTTTATTGGGCCAGAGCTGTCCTGATTCTTGGGTGCATGAGCAGAAATACACTTAACCCATTGTACCTTGTCAACATCTTCACATTCTATCTATGTATCAGAAGTTAGAGCCTACTTAGGTGCGTTGACATCTGCCTTATTCCCCCCCCCCCCTTCCCCATCTCGCTTTTTGCTTTAGGCATCCGATCTATACTACCATTGAAAGGGAATGCCAATTGACAGTCTTATGGTACCATTCACAATCCTTGTGACTCATCCCTTCTTTAGCTTTCACTCCTTAATATGTATTGTCTTCTTTTATTAGAATTGAGAATTCCTTGAGGACAGTCAATTTAGTCAATAAGTATTGGAATGTCTACTGTGTGCCAGGAGCTGTCCTAAGTAGTGAAGATACTCTAGGAACTCATTATCTAAAAGGGGAGATAATAATAAACAATTATGTACAAATAAACCATATGGAAAATAAATAGGAATAACCAACAGAAGGAAGGCACTAAAATCAAGAAAGACTGGGAAAGAGCAGGCGCTATAGGACTTTTGTATTTGTATCATTGCCCCTAGTATTTGGCGAATAGTAGGTACTTGTTCATCCATTCATTTTTTTTCTTGAATTATGTTTATAAATGCATGGTAAGAGTAAGGAACTGAGGCAATTATTTAGATTACTCAATGCTAAATGAATTTCCTAAATAATTCTCCATGCCAACAGATGTATGCAAAATATATATATATATATATATGTGTGTATATATATATGTATACACACACACACACACACATATATATACATTTATGTGTACACGCATACACGTACATATGGAGATGAAATTTGTAGTTCCACAATCCCTTGAGTTCCAAATTTCCTCCCCCTTTCCTCTCCTCCCTCCTCCCCTGCCATGGTGGCCTGTAATCCAATATAGGTTCTACAAATAGCTTCACAATAAACATTAGTCAATTTGTAAAGAAGAATTATAACCAACGGAATGAGCAACAAGAAAGAAGGAGCAAAACAAAACAAAAAAGAGAGGGAGCAAGTAGTTTGCTTCCATCTGCATTCAGACTCTGTCAGACTCTCTCTGAATGTGGATAGCTCATTCCATCATGAGTCTCTTGGAGTTGTTTTATAACCTTGCATTGCTGAGAGGAGCCCGGTCTATCAAAGTTAGTCATCACAGATTTGATGGTGGCACTGTGATTTCTGAATCTACTCATTTACACTGGCTTTTGATCCCTATGGCTAGAAGCTCTCCCTCACCTCCTTAAACTTTCTTAGACTACCTAGATTCCTTCAAAGCTCAGCTCGAGCACTCTTTTCTACATGAAGTCCTTCCTATACCCCCTAGTGACTAGTGCCTTCTCATCACCCTACCCTCTGCCCAAGTGACCTTGTATTTCTTTTGCATATGGGTGTTCTTACCTGCTAGAACATAAGCTGCTTAAGGGTAGGAACTGTTTCATTTGTCTTTGCATCCTCAGCATCTAGCACCGAACTTAGCTCGTATGTCTGCAACAAGCTTGTTGACTGATTGATTTTCTAGTCTTTCCTTTTTGTTCTTTTTTTGCTACACTGTAAACAGCAAATAGGGCATGCACTTGTTAAGGATGTAGTGGGATGGGTTAATTTTTATATTATCAGTTGTCTCCTTGAATTTTTTGATCGCCTTAGATCATACACGAATCAATTGACTTGGTGATTTTTGCTGACAGCTCTATTTCTCTCTGCTTCTAAACCATTCTTTGCAGTAAATGGCATGCTGGATTTTTCAAACTTCATAGACATTTTGAATCAAAGGGGTTCCTTCTCTCAAGACCCAGGTAAACAAGAACCTTTTTTCAAATTCATAACAAAAAGAGAATTGATACTCAATGTGACTGATTTTCGGCTAGGCTTAAGAATTTTGATTTCTTCTTCCATGTCTCCTAACTACTTAGTCAAATAATCTAGATTGAATAAAATTTAAAATGTGTGCCACTTCTCTTTCCAATTGACCTAGTGCTCTGCTGACAGATTCATTTTACTTAAAAATTTTGTTTTGTTTATTCAAAGGCATTTATTAAGCAAGTACTGTGTCCTAGGCACTGTGCTAAGTACTAGGAATGCAAATACAGAAAGACAATCCCTGCCCTCATGGAGCTTACTTTCTAATAAAGAAAGAAAACACACACATAAGGAAGTTGAAAAGGAAATTTAGGGGGAGCAAAAGGTATCTTGCACAATGGCATAATGGGGAAAGTCTGAATGGAGTATAGCCTTGAGAGGAATGAAGATAATACTGGTCTTAAACCTTCCTTAAATGGAAGTTCTGAGAGGAGCTATCCAGACAAAGGGAGAAATGAAAGGGACAGAGAATACTTCCAATATGTAAATTCCAGAGCTAAAGTAAACCTCCAAGATGAGGAGGTTTCTGGGATATAGTTGACAAAATCCATTGTGCTGCGTAGAAAGGAATGAGGTCCTCAGAGGATGCTGGCTGGCTTTCTCCCCTCAATTCAAACATTATTTTATAATGTGGCCCAGCTATACTTGAAGAACCAATCTTGGCACCCTAGTGCTGAATACATCTAATTCAAACTCCCATACCTAGATTTCAAAGCCTTTACCTCCATCAGTATGGTCTGACTTTATCTATAATCATAGTTCAACAAATATTAGGTACCCAATATGTGCATGTCACTGTACATCTTTGGTTATGGTCAGCCTGCCTGGTTTCCTACATACTACTTTCCCAGAGCTCCAAGTGTTCTATCTGTCCTGACCTGTTCACCTGCTTGGGTTTCTGATTTGCTGTTCTACACTTTGCCTTTGTGACCTGTGTGTATCCAGAGGTCTCTGAGTTACCTGGCTGGTTATTGACCAAAGCCAACACTCCTGACCATGGTACATACTCCCTGTGTGTACTGGTACCAGCTTCATGCTGTCTCTAAGTTTTTCTACTTTCCATAGTATTCTGTCATCACACCTTAAACAAGAGAGCGTATAGGTCTTTAGTGCCTTGGGACATTGCCTGGATCTCCCTTTGTTGAAGGTTACCAAACCCCCCTCCCCCCATGTAGTATGTTCTTTGACACAGCTTTTATTGTTTTGAAGCAAGCCTACTGAAATGATATCTTAATTGTTTTTTTAATAAATCTTTGGAACATAGGTCATCCAGTCTCTCAGTATCTCTAAGATTGTGACCTTTACATACAATTAGAAAAATTCACTTTTGACTTAGAAGAAACTGAATTCTTTTGGGTGCCAGGGGTGGTAAGGCAGCTGCCATTATCAATTAGACACCATGCATAGATTACTGAGAGGGGCAGCCATTCGTGGAGTTTACCAACTTCTATGAAATATTCCTTGAGTTTCTCCTACATATTTTTACTGATCCCTGTACTGATCACAGAACTGGTTCTACTGGAAAAAAATGATCATTTTTAGGATCTAAACTCATCTGTGTTGGGTAAATCTGTTTGGATAAAAACCTGGCCCTTGCCACTGCATTACAACAATTTTCTTCCTTTTGGATTAACTCACATTCAGATTCCATACAGGGGCTGTCCTCTTTTCCCAAGCTTTCAATTTCATGTCTGCACTCTCTCAGAAGATGACCTAACCTCCTAACTTACTGAAAATATTAAATTAAATTTTAAAATTAAAAATTAAATTAAAATTAAAAAATTAAATTAAATTTTTACATCATAAATTCCTGTTCCTTGTGTATAACATTTCATCTTCTACCCCTTTGCCTTTGCACATTGGTCCTCCTTCATGGCTGAAATACATCTCTGCCTTTTTCACTAATCCTCTAATCTCTCTCATTTGTCTTGCTCTCAAATCCCCTAAACTTATTTGAATCCCAGGCTTTTCAAATATTATGCACTGGGAATCAGCTACCTTACTGTTACTACAGATTTTATAGCTAACTGCATACAATATCAAAGTTGGAAAGGATTTGAATAAAAGATTTGAAAATGTCTAGTTGGATATATAGGACCAGAATTTGGTCTAACAGCTATTTGCAGGTGAATTTTTAGAAAATTCTAAATTCTAAATTTTTAGAAAATTCTAAATTCCAAAATTCTAAATTCTAAATTTTTAGAAAATTCTAAAATTCTAAAAATCTCCCTGTGTGGGATTTTTTAATTATTGAAAGTTTCTCGGGGCGGCTAGGTGGCTCAGTGAATAGAGCACCAGCCCTGGAGTCAGGAGTATCTGAGTTCAAATCCGGCCTCAGACACTTAACACAAAAAAAAATCTAGCTGCGTGACCTTGGGCAAGTCACTTAACCCCAACTGCCCTCCAAAAAAAAAAGAAAAAGAAAAAAAAAAGAAAGTTTCTCGACACAAAACCAGCCACTTCACCAAAAGAAGGTATTGATTCTCAGTGGGTGATAACCTGCCTTTCCTTGATTCATGATTTTGCAGCATTTCAGGAAGCACACCAAATTTTCAGTAAGATAAAAGGAGGCCGGGTTCAGGTTGAAGATGTACTTCCTCTTCTGAATGTCTTGGGAGTCTCTGTAAGTTTTGGTACTTACCAGGAAGTGATGAATTACTTGTCTCGTAGTGGTGAGTCTTTTTATAATTAAATATTGATTATTTAATCTATTTATTATCCTTTGCTTTTGTAACAAGTAGGCCTTTAGAAACTCTGAGAACTCTGGCTCTGGAGCCTCTTTTTCCTTTTTCCAGGTTTGGTGTGGTTATATGCATATAGCGACCCAAATCCCCTTCTACTTACCATAGTGTCCAATAGCAAAAGCGTTTAATTAAGACATTTTTAAAAACCCAAAGGAAATAATGAGAATCCATAGTATCGCACTCTTGTCCTCATGCCCAAATGGATGCGATCACTTATACCTTCCTATATGGGAAATAATATAGAAAATACATTAGGGTATTGAGAAAAAATCCTTTAGTGGCTGGGCAGAGAGGGTAAAAACGACCAATTGTTTTCTGGTATTCTCTTACCATAATGTTAATAGCTAGTATGAAGATAAGCTTAACTCTCAGGGAAGGCCAGAATCTAAAAAGTGCTGCTTGACTTGGCTCAAGTGATTAGTGGGCCTTATGAGTTCTGGAACACCATAGTAGTACCACTTTCCATACTTCTTATTTTTTCCTTCTCCAAACATAACCCTCAGCTTTCCTTCTCTTTTTATTCCTACAGATTTGGCAGCCCTACTTTTCTTATTTCCATATCTAAGGTTAACTTTTTTCTTCTAGCTGCTCAAGAGTACCTTAGAACTCCCCTTTCTATGTAGTGCCCTTCCTTCCCCCAACACACGTACTTATGTTTTGTTTTGTATTTTTGATACCTAATATGCCCAAATGCAAACTTTGCATGCAGGTGCAAGGCCCTGCTTGAGAACAGTGTCCTTCAACCTTGTCATTCTGGGTGTCTAAAGCTATATTGGAGAACTCCCATTAAGGGGACCCTGCCCCTGTTTATTACTTTCTCTTTTTCTTCCTGATCTTAGTTTTTGTACTTGAAAGGAGAAACAACGTATTGTTCATTTTTCTATTTATAAGCAACTTTTGCAAAAATGTTAAACTGGTTAAAGGAAGCATGAAATTTTTTGTTAATTTTCTGAATTACGTCTGTGTTTCATTTTTTTCTACTTTATCATTTATCTCTTTCCCATGAGACTACTGGTTATTAATATTATTTGTATCTTGATATAGGGTGTCTACATGTAGTACCTTTGTGGTTTAGGAGAGCATGGTGTGGAGGAAATTGCTGCCTGGAAGTGGATTTGAAGCAATAGCCAGGGCTGGTCTGCAGGTGCTGTGGATTAATATGATGGCAGCTGGGGCATAAGGGGCAGGGTCCAGAAAAGGCAGTAACTGGTACCTGTGCGTTTGTCTGTTTGTCTGTTATAGCCACTTACAGCCACATCAGAATTGGTGTTCAGTCAGTAATTTACAACCCTGAGTATCTTCTTAGGTGCCTATGAACTGTCCATGTGCCTTCCTGTAACTCTCTTAAACTGATAAAGAAAATAACTTTTCTTCTAGAGCATAAATTTAATCATTATCTGAACCTTTTCTTTTTTATTATAGATAATAAAACGGTGGATTTTAGAGATTTTCTGTTTTCTTTGGAGGATTTACAACAACAGTATGAGGATGTTGGTAAGGGAAATTTTGCTTGACATAGAAATTGATTTCCAGTGTGAATGCAACTTTGATGGCACATTTTAGTCATTTTTTTGGTGAAAAATTTTTTTTCTAAACCCTTTTCCCACTAAAACATAGGCTGGAAAAAATATGAACTGAAAATATAAATACAATCTAATGAATGCGGAGTACATTTGAATGGTTACTTCATATTTTTACCATTTCCCCTTCTCTTTAAAAAAGCCAGAATAAATGAATTCACATTCAGCTCACGAGATACTCTGACATTTAAATCCTTTTGGAGGTTATATTTGTTCTTAGCCAATTTTTAGCAAGTCATTCCCTATCCTGTTGTTTGTTTTTTCTTCCTTTTTGCCTTATAACTGAATAAATCACAGAATTATAATATTTGAAAGGGTCAGTCATCTAATCCAACCTATATGAAAAGAATCCCTACTGTAACATTCCTGAAAAGTGGTTACTCAACTTCTACTTAACGGCCTTCAAAGAAGGTTATCCCTCTACCATCTCTATGCAGCCTATCCCACTTTTGGACGTCTCTAATTATTAGACAGTTTTCCCTGACATCAAACCTAGACTAGCTTAGCAACTTCTACCATTGCTTATGGCTCCAAACAGAATATGTCTAATGTCCCCTCTCCATGACTGCCCTTCAAATACTTGAAAAGAGTGATCATGTTTCCTCCTCACCCCAAGTTTTCTCTTCAGGCTAACTATTCCAATTGGTTCAGCCACTCTTCATCTGGAATTAAGGTGTGTTGTAACTGTATTGTCTTCTTCTGGACACTCTCAGCTTATCAATGTCTTTTTTAAACCACAGTACACCAGCATTGAACACAATAGTCCATCCATGATGTCTGATGAACCAAGATTATAGTATGCTTAGTAGCTAGCAGCTAAATGGCATAGTGGATAGAGCCCTGGGACTGGAGTCAGAAAGACTTATGAATCTGGTCTCAGACATTTATTAGCTGTGTGACCCTGGGGAAGTCACTTAGCCCTGTTTGCCTGTTTCCTCATCTATAAAATGAGCTAAAGAAGGAAATGGCAAACTATTCTGTCTTTTCCAAAAAAAAAAATCAATGAGATTTAGTACTTACCAAGCATTGTGCATGACTGAAACATGACTGAACTCAATGTGAATTTAATGAGCCTGTTCTTTATTTTTCATCGAAGTCTTGTTCTTATATTTCATCATGGTGTGGAAGTGACCCTAAATTCTTGAATTCTCCTAAATGGGGTTTATTCTTTGACAGGGCCTACCATATTGGGAAGCCTTGAGTATGGGCCCAGTAGGGGTGTAAAGCCAATCAACAGTAGATTCCTGAGAGAATGCTACTGTGAACAGCTTTTAAGATTCAGATTACACAATATTAGTGAACACTCTGTTTATTCCATTACAAATAAAGATTCAGTACAATGTTCGCAGTATCAACAATTCACAATATTATATACAATATTTAGAACAA
>CM053593.1:162412512-162442439 GCA_028646575.1 Pseudocheirus occidentalis | reverse complement strand
GGTGAACATTGTACTGAATAAAGATTTGTAATGGAATAAACAGAGTGTTCACTAATACTGTGTAATTCGAATCTTAAAAGCTGTTCACAGTAGCATTCTCTCAGGAATCTACTGCTGATTGGCTTTACACCACCTTAGACCTACAATTCAGGAGGACTCATTCAACTTCAGACACTCTTAGCAGTGTGACCTTGGGCAAGTCCCTTAATTTTTTTTTCTGTCTCAGTGTTCTCAGCTGTAAAATGGGGACAATAATAGTACCTATCTACCAGGTTGCTGGGAGGAGCAAATGGTATAACATTTGTCAAGGGCTTAGCACACAGTAGGTACATAATACTTATTTCCTTTCCTCCCCCTCTCCTTTCCTAAGCCACTTAGCTCCCTGAATCATCCAGTTTGTAGGACCCAGAGGGATCACCTTGATGTACTTAGAGACAGCTCTGCCTCTTACTGCCTTTGGTAGGGCCCTCTGTTCTCCCTCCTGCCCCCAAGGCTTTGTGGTGTTCAGACTGGTAGAGTCTGGAGCCTCTAGACCTGACTCTGCAACTAACTTGGACTTTTCAGTCTTAAGGAAATGACATTTCTTGATAATAAGATAAGAAGTTCCTCTCTCTGACCTTCTATTTTCCAAAATATAAAAAGAGATGGGTGGACTAGAGCAATGGTTCTCAACCTGTGGGCCGCGACCCCTTTGGGGGGTCTAACGACCCTTTCATAGGGGTCGTCTAAAACCAACGGAAAACACCCAGACTCTGCTCCTCTATCTGTTTCCAAGTGGTCCGCTCACATACAAATATTAAACGGTCGCCGGCATTAGGAAGGTTGAGAACCACTGGACTAGAGGAACTTTGAGGTCCCATTCAGTGCTGATAGTATTCTAGGAAAAAAGAGGATAAGCCCAGTTTAGATGTCGTGAGCACTTACTGTGACCCAGTCAGTCAACACGTATTTTTATATGGTTTGCTACCTGAACAGCATTTTCAATATTCAATAAGGTAATTTCCTTCTAGGAGTTTATAGTCTAGTTGGGGAGACGTGTGTCACCCACAGAACAATTCAGTACCAAGCTATTTGGTCCTAACTCCAAATACAAAAGAATGAAGAGAACAATGAAGTCTCTATTAATCCCTGAAGGCTTCAGTGGCAGACAATGCAAAAGAACAAAGAATAACGAATACAAATAGCTTGTAGAACCAGAAAGGATTTATAAATGTCGATCACTTATTATAAGCTCCTTGGATGTGTGTTGGGGGGGCGGGGCGGAAAGGGCCAGAGTTGTGTCCAGTTTCTGCTTGGTATCTTCCCTCAGTCCTTCGCTATCCCCTTCAGTCAGTCGGGGGTTAATAAACAGTTCTTAAATTGAGTTGCCTAACGGACTCAATTCTCTGCTCCCCTTTGGCTAGGGGAGTTCCAGCTCGGCCTCCTACCCCTCCCCGTCCCTCTTTTCAGCCTCTTTCCCATGAGCGTGCTGAGCTGGTACTCCTTCGGGGGCTAAGAGATGGGGAAAAGGGATGGGGGGACCACAAGAAAGTATTTCCCCTCTCTGGGCTTTGGTGTCTTCCTCTCTAAAATGAGGTTGGATTAGATGGACTAAGGAGAGCTGGCAGCAGCCCCAAGGTGATAAGAACTAGCATCCTTTTCTCCCCTCTTCCCCCCCGCCCAACTTCAAAAAAACCCAAAACCCTCTTCTTTTCCAGTTGGCGTCTAAAGTAGAAGGGAGGGAGTCTGAGGCTTTCTCCTCCTCCCGCCCGCGCTCGGTCCCACCCCCTCTATCCGTCCCCACCCTCCTGGAAGCCGCGGGGGGCGGGAAAAAGACTGCGGGGCGTCCGGCGCTTTGCACCCAGCGGTAGGCGATCACTGGGCAGAGCCGGAGTAGAGAGACGAGAATGGGACCGCAGGAGCTCTGCTTGGCTCTGTTGGCGCTGGGGGCGCTGGCGGGCAGAATTCAGGGTAAGTGACACCGGACGGGCCGCGGATTCCGAGGCTATCCCGGGTTTGGGCGACCCCAGCTCCCTGGTCTGAAAGTTTGTGCAGTCCGCGGTTGCTTAAGGAGTCCGGGCGGGACTTGTGCCCGTCCAGGCTTCGGAACTGAGTGATCCTTAGCTCTCCGGTCTTGTTCCCTGTGTACCGCTCCTACCTCGCTCTCCTACCCCCAAAACGGGGCGTTGGGTGCCCATCCTCTGTGCAAGGATTTCTGACTCTGTAGCTCTTTTTAGGATGTGTAGATCTTTGCGTGTTGTCTTCTAATTTCGGGTTTGTACTACGAGCAGCGCGGCTCGCCTGTGGTTCTCCCTCTGTGTCTGTCTCTGTTTCTCTGTGTGTCTCTCTCTTACTGTTGTTATGATATGGGTGTTGGTAAGACTTTGCCTTCCCGGGTGTCAGTGTATGCCGTGGGCTTTGCTGTACTGATGCTCAGGCAGAAAATTACTTAGAGCTACGGAACAGGGCTGAGGTAACGATTTTTTTCAGCGAGGTCTGGGTTGGGAGCCGTGACCCTGATACAAATGCGAGACCAGGACAGGTGCTGAGATCGGGAATAGGACTTCTGTTAGCCTCTTTTCTTAGCCCAGTCCTTCTGTCCCTAAATCTTGCTGCTGTAGATCTCAGGCCACCTGCCTTTGGGCCACAAGCAGACAGTTCCACGTATGTCCCCATCTGGGAGGTGAGCAGGGGCCACTCTTGGGGTTTTTTATTTTTCTCCTCCTGATCCACCCTAGATGAGATAGAGTCTGATAGAGTCTGATAAGTCCATAGGGATGCACACACATCTGAGTTCCTGATAGGTCATGGACATCTTTTGAGGGGAGTTGGAAGCTGAAACGTTGGACAGGGCTTCATGCTCTACTCTCTGGGACTTTTCTTGTTAGGGAGGCTGAAAATTCTGGTGCTGGCCAGAGCTATCTGAGTATTGTTCTCTTGAGGTTTTATTTTTATTTATTATGGGACTTACATGCTCAGGGGACCACAAAATTGAGTAATTTAATCAGCCAACAAGAATCTACTACCTGCAAAGTGTGTACATTACTAGACAATGGGGAGATAGATAAGGGGTTTAAAAGCCTGGTACGGGACAAGACAAAGGCAGATAACTATAGCACACAATATTAGAGCTCATATATATTAAGGGAGCTAAAACACAAAGTGCGGTGTGAGGACAGAGAGTAGGTATTATTATCTAAGAAGGAATCATTGCCCAAGAGTAAGGTGCTCCAAAAGGCTGTTTGGAGGAGGCATTTGAGTTGTATTGTTGAGCCCATTAGTAATTATAGCCGGCATTTACTTATATCTTTTAGCACTTTATTATTTATAATTATTTATAAACGTAAAATAGAATATATAATTATTAAGCACATTTATGATTTAGAAATTATTTATAAATGCCATTCCCTTTCCCACCTCTACTGCCCACCATGTTACTGTCCCATAAAAATCGGGTAAGCAAAATGGTTAAATAGAGGATCTCAGAATTAATATGTACAAAACAACTCATTTTCTTTTCAAACTCAATCCTTTCCAAACTTTTCTGTTTCTGTTGAAGATACCACCAGTCTTCTGGTCATTCAGGCTTACCAAATATCTTGAATAGGTCCTCTTCTCTCTACTTATTCTGCTACCAGCCTAGTTTATTATCTCTCCCCTGGTCTATTGTAATAGTCATCTAATTGTTTATCCTGTCTCATATATCTTCCCACTCCAGGTCATTGGCCCTACAGCTGCCAAGGTGATTTTCCTAAGGTTTAGGCATGGTGATGCCACTCCACTACTCGGTAAACTCCCCTGGCATTTAAAATTCTTCACAACCTGCCCCCTCTCCGCCTTTCCATTCTATACCCCTTACACTCTACACCTCTCTACACCCTTTACAATGCAGTTACACAGTCCTATTTACTCTTTTTTAAAATTATTTTTTATTTTTAATTTTTGCTTTTTGGACAGGGAAGGCAGGGCAGTTGGGGTTAAGTGACTTGTCCAAGGTCACATGGCTAGTGTTGTGTGTCTGAGGTCAAATTTGAACTCAGGTCCTCCTGACTCCAGGGCCAGTGCTCTATTCACTGTGCCACCTAGCTGCCCTGTATTTACTCTTTCTCACACCTAATATTTTATCTCCAGTATGAAGGTATAGAAATACCTTTAGACTGACTCTTCTCCAAGCCTCAAACCCTCTCTCACTCCTCAGACTGGCCTCTCAGAATCCCTGACTTCTTCATGACCAGCTCAAGTATCACATCCATAGCTGTTCTTTCCTGGTCCCACAGATGCTGGAACCTTTACTTGCAAAGTTCCCTTTTCCATTTCTCTGTGTGTATCTTGCATTTACTGTGTATGTACCCAGTGTCTTTCCCATTAGAATGTAAGCTCCTTGAGAGCAGAAGCTGTTTTTGTCCTTCTTTGTATCTGGGTTGCTTGATTCTTCACTGCCTAGTTTCGTGAGTGCTTAATAAATGCTTGACTAACTGACTTTACTGCCTTGGCATTATCTTCCCACCTCATTTTCCCTCACCCAAAACTTCTCATCCATCAGGTGCCAAATCCTGTTATTTTTGCCTTCACAATGTCTCTCACTTCTGTCCATTTTTCTCTGCTCCCAAGGCCATGATCCTAGGCCCCTATGCTAGCCTCCTAGGCTTGCTTGGAATGTTGCAATAGCCTTCTCATTATTGCTCCTGTCTCCTCTCTTCCCTCTTCATTCTATCCTCTATGTAGCTGCCACAATGATATTCCCCACATGTAAGACCGGCCATGTCTCTACTCAGTAAATTTCAGATGACTTCCTATTGCCTCTAAGATCAAATATAAACTCCTTTGTTTAGTTTGAAAGCCCATAATAACCTGTCCCCAATTTAACTTTCCAGTCCTAGTATTCAATCCCACATGTTAACAATCTAGCCAAATTTTCTGTTTCCCACATATGACACTTCATTTTCCATCTCCTGACCTGTTCCTCATGCCTGAAATGTGCTCCCACATCACCACTACCTCTTAGAATTTCTTGCTCCCTTTAAAAATCTATATAAATGACTTCACCACTTAAAGCCTTTCCTGATACCTACTTGGCTCATAGTGCAAATTTTACCTTCTTTTTATTGTACATAAGTACATATCTTGCATACACACATATATGTGTGCGTATATATTTGTGTGTATATCTATCTGTCTGTCTGTCTGTCTATCTATCTATCTATCATGACTAAGTCTTCCTATCTTACCCAGACTGGAAATGTAGGGGCTATTCACATACCGGGTCTCATTCAATCAACATGAGAATTCTGATTACAATTATTCCTTCCACATTATGAATTTCCCCATGGTGGTTTCAATATATCACGTATCAGCATAAGAAATTATATTAAATGGGAATTTTCTAGGAGTTTTGTGGAAGACACAGATGGCATGTGAAAGCCAGCAGATGACACAGAAAAAGTCTAGAAATTCAGAAATGCATAAAAATGTATGTATAGTATTATATAATGTCAACATATTTTCTCTTTTAATACCATAATAATTCAGACTTCTTCTCTGATATGAAGGAAGGGCCAAAATTTTTTCATAGACTTTTCAGATCATGGAGCACTAGGCCCCTGACCCCCAAGATGTGGAAGATATGACTGTAACTGTATTTCAGATCTGGGCCAATTTGCCCTTCTTTAGGCAGTCTGATACCTCGGTTCCTTCCTAGGAGCTCACTATATTAATGCTGAGAACTTAGTGTAGGCACCCAATGGCTTAGCCTGCTACAGCTTAGAAATGCCAACTCAAGAGATCCATTAGCTTCAGTCTCTCCAGTAATAAAGATTATAGGAGTCTGTCATACATGTCATCACCCTCAGGAAACTATAAGATCCTTGAGGGCAAAGACTATATTATTTTTGTATTTGTACCTACATGGCCTAGTACAGTCCCTGGAAACTAGTTGGCACTTAATGATTTTTGATTGTTTGATTTCCAGGCAAGCCTAAATCTTGGGCATGTGGAGCTGTTAAGAACTCTGACATACAATCAGCTGTTGAATGATCCCTTTCACATGAGCAGTGAGTTGAGAATTTCAGAGAGGCTTCTTCTTCAGAGAGACCCTTTTTGTGAAGTTTTTTAGAATCCCGGTAGACATACAGGCCTTATGGAAGGAGTTGCAAAGAGTGTGCTAAGCCATTTGCATCCTTTTCCTGGATCCTTAGCCTGTCAGAAGCTTAGCTAAGTCAGTTACTGCCATACCACTGATTGGAAGGCATTAGGGTAATGTGTCTCCAATTACAGAATAGATTATCTATGTGCTCAGTGTTGGGACCTGGTAACCTAAGTAAAATTGATCTTAGATTGAGGAGTAGCCATTTCCATGCCTCCAGGGTAGATCTGGGCTGAGGAGAGTCAGAGGTTCCTTAGAATATCTCCAGTAAAAAACAAAACAAAACAACCTCCCCTCCCCCCCACAAGATTATCTACAGTAGGCGTAGGTTTAGGCTCAGTAATACTATGGTAAATGTTGAACAACCAACTCTGAGAAAAGAAAGTACATTGCACTTTTAAGTATAACCTATGTTATTAACATTTTCTCCATCACTTTCTTAAGGCTGGACAATCAACAAACCAATAAATCACACCCAATTTGTAGCATTTGCTAATTTCCAAGGTACAAATGTTCCCACTGAAAATATAAAAATGGCTTCCATGCACCACTGGTTAGGTAGGTCCTGGTAGGCCACCCTCAGCCTGAGTGATCCTTGGACTTGGGATTTGTTATGGTCCCTACTCAGGTTGACCAAACAATAACTCAAGCTGTACTAGGTAAAACCCAGAACTGTTCTGATCTCTCTGGAATCCTGGGGACCAGAGGGGATTTAGGTCTGGCCTTGGTCTCCTAGAGATTCTGTCACCTTGTAGTTCAAAGAGATCTTTTCTGGGGGATAGGAAACCAAAGGGGATGGGAAAGGGATGAGACACTTTAGTTGCGTAGAGAAGGAGGGATGAGGGTCGAATAGACCCCACTAGAATGATAGAGGTCTGGGGAAATAAGGAGATATGGGAAGAAAAGTTTCATAACTTTTGTACCACATATGTAAAATGGAATAGTTTTTCATAATTCAACAACTATTTTATAATCTATAATTATTAGCGTTGTGGTTATAATCAGGGGGCAGTTAGGTTATGCAGTTGATAGAACGACTGACCTGAAGTCAGGAAGGCTCATCTTCCTGAGCTCAAATCTGGTCTCAGATACTTACACTGGCTGTGTGACCCTGGTCAATTCACTTCATCCTGTTTGCCTCAGTTTCCTCATCTGTAAAATGAGCTGGAAAAGGAAATGACAAACCACTCCAGTGTCTCTGTCAAGAAAACCCCAAATGGGGTTACAAAGAGTTGGACATGACTGAAATGTCTGAACCACAACAACAATAAAAAGAGCTCACATTTCTGTAATGAGCCTTAAATCTCCTGAGAGTCATAAATAGACTGAGAGACAGAAATGGCCATCAAGTCTAATTCTCTCTGCAGTCAATAAAACTGAACTCTAGAGCGACTTGCCCAACATCATGTAAAGCAATAAACGGCAGACCTAGGACTCATACCCAGGTCCCTTGGCTTCAAATTCATCATTCTTTCCACTATGTCATATGGATTTGGAATCTAAGGAGTAAGGTTCAAATCTCATCTCTCCATATGACCTTGGACACGTCATTTAACTTTCCTGGGCCTTGAATGCCTCATCTGTAAAACAAGGGTGACAGACCAGATGGCCTCTAAGCTTCAAAGAGAGAGGTAGGGCAAGTACTGTGCTGTTATTCTTGATTATTGTTCAGTCGTTTAGCTTATGGTTTTCTGTTTCTTATAGCACAGTGATATTCTACTGCATTCATGTGCTACAATTTGTTTGTCTATTCCCCAGTTGATGGATGTCTCCTTTGCTTCCAGGTTTTGCTACCACAAAAGGTGCTGATATAAATATTTTGGTCTATCTGGAGCTTTTCTTTTTGTTAGTAACTTCCTTGGGGCATATGCTGGCAATGGAATCTCTGCCTCCCAGGATCTGCACTTTTTAGCCACTTCCACAACTCTAAATTGCTTTTTAGAATGGTTGTATTAATCCACATCTCTACCAATAATGCTAATGATGCATCAGGCCTGTCTTTCCATTCCCATCTTTGGTCATCTTTGCCGGCTGACTGGATGTGAGGCAAAACCTCAGAGTTAGACAATGTACTTTTAAAAGGTTCTTGCAAATCAATGGAAAAATAAGTTTATATTTGCTGTTACCTGATTTATTTTAATTTTTAATTTTTTTTTGCTCTTTGGAGGGCAATTGGGATTAAGCGACTTGCCCAAAGTCACACGGCTAGTAAGTGTGTCAAGTGTCTGAGGTCGGATTTGAACTCAGGTCCTCCTGACTCTAGGGCCGGTGCTCTATTCACTGTGCTACCTAGCCGCCCCACTTTTATCAGATTTACATGGAATTTTTTCATGAGTCTTGCTTATTCTTGTGAAACAGAGGAGCATCTCTGTTTGGTTATCAATTTTAGCCAACCTAGGGAGAGACAGTGCATCCTAAATATGTCAGAGAGTATTTCCTCAATGAAGATGGCATCTAGATCAGAACTGTGGGCTTTCCAGGCACCAAGCATTGGCATAATTTCTGAGGTTGAAGGTCATGATGGTCATTACTTCTCCCTCCTGGGGGTGTGACAGGCGAGGGGGGTAGTCTTTCTCTTCTCCAGCCTGTGAGAAGGGAAGGTCCCTGGGGACAGATGTCAAAGAAAAGTGTGAGGGAATGAGTACAAGAGGGGGTCTAACCGTGCCTTTGGGCTTTTCCAATTGAAATCCCCTCCTTCCTAACCCCTGACCCCATTCGTGGCCTCCAGTTATCACCTACCCTCAGCTGTGCTTATCCTTTTGCCCTTGTTTTCAGGAAAAGCCAGGAAGAGCACCCACAAGAACCACAGCTCATGAATCAGCAGACAGATAATTATCAAGGGGAAAGAGAGTGGACAGTTTCTGGGATAAGCCATTCAAACCTCCCCTCTGCCCACAGAGCTGGTGAGGTTTTTCATCCCATCTTCTTTCTTTTGAAACTTAGCCAGCTCCCTCACTGAGCAGATGGCTGCAGTGGAGGTCAAGACATCAGGGAAAAAGGAGGTGGATGAGGAATGACACAGTTGGACTCTCCTAACTTTATTGTGCCAACCAAGTTTATGTTTCAGATTCCCAAGTGAAATTTTGTAAAAACTACCTCTTCTGTCCATCGTACTTCTAGAAATGTCTTCATCCTACACCCTACCCCCAACTACTTTTTGATACAAAAAAAATTTTTTTTAGGCAATTGGGATTAAGTGACTTTCTCAGGGTCTCAAAGTTAGTAAATGTCTCAGGCTGGAATTGAACTCAGGTCCTCCTGCCTCTAGGACTGGTGCTCTATCCACTGTGTCATCTAGCTACATCCTTTAATGCATCCTGGACCATATGAGAGTATATGGTATAGTAGAAAGAATACTAAAAGATCCGAATTTGAAGATGAGTTTAGCTGCTTAACACTTGTGTGCCTTTGGTCAAACCACTTAACCCAGGGGTAGAGAATCCAAGCTGAATTCAGTCAAAGGGCCACACTTGAGAGGGCCTCATGTGGCCTTGAGGCCGCAGATTCCCCACCTCTGACTTAACCCCTTTCAGTTTCTCCACCTGTAAAACGATGCGTTGAATTAAATAATCTCAAAAGTCTCTTCAGGTTCTAAACTCTGTGATGTACTATTAGATATTAAATGCCATGAAGTCAGGGACCATGTCTGATTTAAAATTTGCATCTCCTCAGCACCTATCACAGCACTCTGCACACAGTAGGACCTTAATAAATATTGTTTAGTGAGCTGTTACGTCATGTAGAACAGAGGCGTCAAACTTCAGGAGGTCAAACCAAGTTAAAATTTAATTGGAAAATGTTTAGCAAAATGAATAAAATACAATACAACACAGATCATATTGATTTGCAGCTTATAAAGTCAATATATATCCCCTAGGAACCTAACTGATACCACTTAGTAGAACATGGTGAGGCACCTAGGTGGCAAAGTAGATAAAGTGCTGGCCCTGGAAATCAGGAGGATCTGAGTTCAATTTTGGCCTTGTACACCTACTAACTGTGTGACCCTGGGCAAGTCACTTAACCCTCTTTGCCTTGGTTTCTTCATCTATAAAGTGAGCTAAAGAAGGATATGCTCCAGTATCTTTGCCAAGAAAACCCCTCATGAAATCAGGAAGACTTGGGCACAACTGAACAACAATTAAAAAGAGAACATTGTATAGAAGGTAGGAAGGGCCCTGGATTTGAGTCAGGGCACCTTGGTTTTAATCTTGCCTCTACCACTTACTATTCATGTGTGGCATTGGGCATTTGTTTTTTGACCTCCCTGGGCTTCAGTTACCTCATCCACAAAATGAGGAGGTTGGACTACTTGGTCACCTGGGTTCCTTTCAGCTATAAGTCTATGATCCATCCAGTGCTATCCTAGCCACTTGAAATGGGGAATTTGTCCCTCTGCTACCCATGATTGAATGCATTTATCTTATTTCAAGACTGATTTTGTGCGTAAGAAGGAAAATCTCCACCATCAAAGTGACCAGTCCATTGGAATGATCAGCTGAAACCATCTTGCCTAGGTAGTTTGGGATTTTACTTGGCTAAAGAGAAGTGTCTATACTAGACCTTTTTTGAGGTCCACCTTTGGGATCCTAAGATTCCTACTTGGGTTGATACATTTGGACTATGCTAAAATAACTAGAGATTTAAGTATATTGAAAATAGACTTACATGCTCTCTCTTCCTGGGAACAATTAGGAGTTAGTGGTGAAAAGCAATGAGTCACATTCTTTTGGGCCAGATGCTTCTAAGGAAGGAAAAAATATGATATTTTGAGACTCTAAAGTTTCTAAAAAAATAAATAAATTTGGCTCTGAGAACGTCATTTTCAAGTGAATGCCTGGATGAAAAGGGAGGCAGAATGGATTGCTTCTAACAACATTGCCATACACAACATAGATGTGAAATCAGGTCAGGAGGTGAAATAACTACAGAAATGAAAAATTGGGTTTGGAGGGAGGTCATTAGGAGGACAAGGCTGTGTTAGGGGAAACCCTGGAAGAACCACCAAGCACTTGGTGCTGACTTAGGTACTGTTTTGTAACTATATCAGTGACTTTGTTCACTAAAGATTTTCTCCTATGGAAATCTGAATGGATCCAGCCAAGGCGGAAAAGCTACGACTAGAGTAGTCTTATAAGTTTTCAAAGAACTGGTCGTAACTCGTCCTTCAAAGGACTTCAGCCACGCCAGCTCACATATATCCTTGGCAAAGGTGGTAGGGGCTGTGATCTGCATAGTCAGAAGGGAGGAAGTAGTGGGTCTTTAGAAAAGTTATTTATTGGAACCTAACCTAACAAGGGATAGAGTCAGGAAGATACTTCTTGAAGTCAAATCTGACCTCAGACACTTACTAGCTGTGTGACCCTGTGTAAATCACTTAACCCTGTTTGCTTCCATTTCCTCAGCTATAAAGGGAACTGGAGAAGGAAATAGCAAACCACTCCAGTATTTCTCTCTGCCAAGAAAACCTCAAATGGTGTAATAAAGAGTCAACATTTGAATGATCAGGATTCCCTAAAAACACTGAGCTATGTCGAAACATGTAAATAACTCAGGCAGTAACGTGAGACAAATATTGATGACACCCAGCACTTTAGGAAGATTGGAATTCGTGGCATTCTAAACCATTTGGGAGAAGTAACCGCAACGTTGCAGAATCATCATCAGGCCAGAGCAACAAGGACTTTGCAGCAAGAAAGTAACATTTAGAGGGCAGAAACAGCACCATCCCAAGGCTTGCTTGTGCTTCCTCAAAGCTGGGCACAATTGTTCTCATTATTATTTTTTCACAGTCCCTTTCCCCAGAGTGGAGCTGTAAGAGATATTAAAAGCTCTCTAATCCAGACTTCTCATTTTACAGAGAAGGAACCTGAGGCCCAGACAAGACTTATATAGGTAGGAAGTAGAAAAGCCAGGATTCAAACCTATGTCATCTGTCCAACCCCCACTACCCACAATCCCGCTGAATTTGTCCTATAGCACTATATTACCTTGTTTCTTTTCTTTTTTTTACATTTGTTTTATTTTACTTTTTCTCAAATACATGTAAACAAAAATTTTCAACATTTTTTTTTTAATATCCGTGTTCTTTTTCTCCTTCCCCTTCTTCTTCCTTGAGAAGACAAGCAATTTGATATAGATTATACATGATAAGTCACGTACGACATTTCCCTATTAGCCATGTTCATCGTCTTGTTCTTAAAAAAAAATAGAAAATAAAAATGAAAGAAATTAAAGGTGATAAGAATCGTGGCAATTTCTGGTCATTTTAAACACATTAGGTGCTATATAGAAACTTATGCCCTTTCCCCAAAACTTTTTGAGCTAAAGTCTCCTTCCTTGGTCACCACTTACTGTTGTATGTTATTTCTTCCAATAAAAAGTAAGCACTAAGCAGGCAGGGATAGTCTTTGAGGTTTTTATTTATAACCCTGACACTTAGTACAGTATTTGTCACTTACTAAGTTTTTTTTTTCTTTTTGGAGGGCAGTTGGGGTTAAGTGACTTGCCTAAGGTCACATGGCTAGTTTTTTGTGTTAAGTGTCTGAAGCTGGATTTGAACTCAGGTCCTCCTGACTCCAGGGCTGGTGCTCTATTCACTGCACCACCTAGCTACCCCTACAATTTTTTAAAAAGAAAAAAATAGTTTAGCAAAACCAATGAGCCCGTCCACACTTTCTGACAATATATGCTTTATAATTCCATGCCCATGCCTGCCCCCTTCCCCAAAGAAGTGAAGAATCTGATGCTTTTCTGTAAGGGTTAAATATAGTTATTGTCATTCAGTTTTATTTGTTATTCTTTACATTTATGTTTTTAAACCTAACTTGTTACACATGGTATTTGACTACATACCATTGTTCTCTACAAATTTGATTTATGCAGGGATATGTAGTTTTTCCGTTCTGCTTACTTCACTCAGTTCATAGAAATCTTCTCATGTTTCTTTGGGTTCTTCACATGTATTATTTCATTTATCATTTCATTCATGTACCACGATATGTTTAGCCATTCCCCAATCTGATTGGTATTTACTTTGTTTCCAATTCTTTGCACAAAAGTGCTGCTATCAATATTTTGGTGTTTATGGGGCAGTTAGGTAGGCAGCCAGGCGGTGGAGGGGAGAGAGCGCCAGGCCTGGAGCCAGGTAGACCCCAGTTCAAATCTAGCATCAGACACTTACTAGCAATGTGACCCAGAACAAGTCACATAACCCTGTTTGCCTCTGTTTCCTCATCTGTAAAATGAACTGGAGAAGGAGATGGCAAAGCACTCTGGCATCTTTGCTAAGCAAATCCCAAATGGAGTCACAAAGAGTTGGATACAACTGGAAAGCCTGAACAACAACAACAAGATGTTCAAGTAGATAGAGCACTGGACTTGGAGTTGGAAAGACCTGAGTTCAAATTCAGCCTCAGATACTTATTAGATGCATGACTTTGAGTATATCATGTAACCCATGTTTGCCTCAGTTTCCTCAACTGTAAAATGAAAACAAAAATAGCACCTACTTCTCAGGGTTATTGTGAAGGTCAAATAAGATGCTATTTATAAGGTATTTAGCACAGTGTCTGGCACAGGGTAGGAACTCTAGGAATACTAGCTATTGTTTTAAAATTATTTTATATTTATATAACTATAAATTTATAATTAAACATAAATTTATAAAATAATATATGATTTATAAATTATATAAATATAAAATTAAACTATTATATTAAATAAATATAAATATTATTTATATACAATTTTTTAAATAATTTATATTTTATTATTTATTTTTATTCTCAGTCTCCCTAGAGGACATGCCTAGAAGGGAGATCTCTGAATCAGAGAGTATGAGTCATCTGCCTTTACTGTCAGCTGTTCTCCTTTGAGGTGGGAAGGGAAGAAGTCTAATCAAGTCACCACCGATAGGCATCTAGCTGTTGTTGCTGAGTTGTTTCAGATGTATCCGACTCAATCTCCCAAAGTGGTCAGATTATTCTAATTTACACTGTGTGTTTTCATTGGGCTGGAACCAATGATTGTATCTTCCATAATTGTAACCCTGAATAGTGTGGATTTGAACACATATGATCGTGATGAACTTTCTTCTTCCATATCCAAATTCTAAGTGACTTCCACTTCCTGAGGGAATTGGGAATATGCTTGAAGCCTTGACATTTTCATTCTCTGAATCTCCACACCTTGCCATTTGCCCACTTGCATCTTCCTTGTATGGGTATCTGCATCCTAAGGTGTCTTGACGTCCACCATGCTGTGGTGTCTTGTGTATGTGATCTCGGTGACAGCAGAAATGTTCTTATTTTTCTATTTGTAACCCTATTGCTGAGTCCAGTTCTTAGCACACAGTGTGTGGTTAATTAATTCTTACTCATTCAATGAATAAAATTTACACTGTATGAGAAGGCATAGATGAGTTGACTAAATAAATATTCACATCAAGAAACATGGGGTTGGGGCTGCTAGGTGGTGCAGTGAATAGAACACCAACCCTGGAGTCAGGAGGACCTGAGTTCAAATCCAGCCTCAGACACTTAACACTTACTAGCCGTGTGACTTTGGGAAAGTCACTTAACCCCGATTACCCTCCAAAAAGTAAAAAAAAAAAAAAAAAAAGTTTAATTAAAAAAAAAGGAACCATGGGGTCTCAGTCAGGTGGTGCAGTGGATAAAGTGCTGGCCCTAGAGTCAGGAAGACTTGAGTTCAAATGTACCCTCAGATATTTGTTAGCCATGTGACTTTAGGCAAGTCACTGAGCCTCTGTTTTCCTTGCTTTCCCCGTCTGTAGAATGAGGATTTTAATAACATCAGCCTCCCAAGGTTATTGTGAGAATCAAATGAAGTAATGCTTGTAAAGGGCCGAGCACATAATAAATGCTTTATAAATGGTAGCTGTATTATTAATTGGAAGGAGCCTCAGAGGCCAGCCTGTATCTGACTGGCAGAACCCTCTGTCCACTCAGCTAGTGTTCATACAGGTTTTTTTTCCTTTTTGGAGGGCAATTGGGGTTAAGTGACTTGCCCAAGGTCACACAGTCAGTAAGTGTGTCAAGTGTTTGAGGCCACATTTGAACTCAGCTCCTCCTGACTCTAGAGCCAGTGCTCTATTAACTGCGCCATCTAGCTGCCCCTATGCAGCTTTTACTGGAAAGCTTATGGAGGAAACCAATTACCTTCCAAGGCAACCTATTTCCCTTTTGGACATTCCTAATGATTATGAAAATTTTCCTTATCATAAGTTAAAACCTGCTTCTCTTCAAGTACTATCCCTTGTTCCTAATTCTACTCTTCAGGGACAAGCCTAGGAAACAAGAATGAGTGTGATTCTGGTCACATACAAGATGCACAGTGGGGGAAGCATCATGTAGTTCAAATAACCCGGGACGAAGGGTCAGAAGACATATGTTTGGGGTCCCTTCTTTAGTACTCACTACTTAGTGGGATCGTGGAAAGTCACCTAATTTCTCAGAGCCTCAGACTTCTCATCTATAAAATGGGGGTAATAATATCTTTCCTACTGAGGAAAGAGACCCAAAGGTCAGTTAATATCTGTCAGATATTATGCCAGAGATGGCTCATTCTCAGCACTGGCTCATTGGGCCAAGTAATTATAATGGAAAATCATTCATATTCTGACCTAGCATTCATCTCTACAGGAAGTGACCTGTCCAGGGGTCAGTGGCTGAGCTGGGATCCAATCCAAGCCTTGGGCCAGCTGCTTCCCTGGTCTCCTCTCTGGCAAATGACAAACAGAGATTTCTGTTGTATTGTGGTATCATCATTAAAATAAAAACCTGCATCACTTTCCCTTAAATGACCGCCAGTCCCAAGTTGGCTCAACTATAGAGAATACCCTATAGATTATGGTAAATGTTTTCTATTGTAGGAGGACTGACTTCTTACCTCCTGTCGTACTGTGACATCGAACTTGCAAAACGTCCTTCATTTCTGCATTTTTGCCTCATGCTGGATCCCTTCCTTCTCCTTTCTTTCCTCTTTGTGTCACTCCCACTGTTATTTTCCATCCCTGGTAAGTCATTTATGTTTGATTTGCCACAGCTGGTATATTTGGACATACTTTTGGGTAATATTGTTTGGATCATCCAGTGTCTCTCACCTTCTTGGTCCTCTCTTCCTTGCTGAAGTCTGCTTCCTCTCTGGCCTCACCCACTTCCCTAGGCTAGACTTCCTCATCCTAAAACTTGTGATCTGAAAGGGAAATCGGATGCTTCTACCTTGGGAGAAGTCAGCCAGTTGATAAACATTTATTAAGTGCCTACTATATACCAGGCACTGTATTAAGTGCTGGGGATATAAAGAAAGATAAAGACAATCCCTTCACTCTAGGTCTTCTCGGTCTAGTAGTCAACACAACACACAAACAACAAAGTGCCAACAAGATATATGTATAGGATGAGTAGAAAAAACCAACAAAGGGAAGGCACCAGAATTAAGGGGGATCAGGAATGGATTCCTGTAGAAGGGGCATTTTAAGGAAGCAGGGATTCCCCTACCTTTTTCTGGGGTTTCTCTAGAAAGCCTCCTCTATAGCTTTGTAGCACTGAAAAGGAAAAATTCAACTCTCCTGGCTCATAGATTCAAAACAACCCCTGGGGTTTGGGATTCTCCAGAAGAGGATTTAACAGAAACACTCCCTTTTGCTTCTTTTCCTGCAGCTAAACTGTCAAAAGAGAGGGGACTATCAGCAGGAAAAGGCCTGTTCAAATTGTTCATTCAAATGAGGTCCCTGGGAAGAGGTGCCAGTCTTTAGGGCTGGGCCCTGGAGTGCAAGAGGAGGGATGTAAAGGGGTGGAACTGGGAAACAAAGCCTTCCACACACTTTAGAGAATGAAATCTCAGAGGAGGCAGCTTATTGAATCACCATGGGCTCCAGCCCAGAGATTCTTCATGAATTAACAGTTCTCAGCTGAGAGGGCAAATCCTAGGCTTTTAAAGATGCACACTCCTACCCTCTTGGAATCAGAGCAGGGTTTGGACAGTCCAAGTTTAGATACTCTTAATAATAATAATATTTGACACTTCTATTGTGATTTAAGATTTGCAAAGTACTTTACATATATTGTCTCTTGATCCTCATAACAACCCAGTGAAATAAGCACTATTTATATTATTTCCATTTTGCCAGATGTATAAACTGAGGCTGAGAGAGATTAAACGATCAGCCAGTGAGTGTCAGAGACAGAATTTGAACTCAGAGCTTTTTAACTTGAGGTTCCAAAGCCTGATATACAGCACTTTTCTCTTAGTGCCAGAACTTGAGGGGTGAAATAAAGGGGACAATTTAGTTTTTTTTAAGTGATGTAAAAAATATTTATGATTAATTTTAAGAGAGTGGGAGTGTCCTGAGGAACCACTGGCATAACTTCCCAAGGACTGAGTTCTATCAGATTAAGCCAATCTCAAGAAATCTGCCTGAAATCAATAAGCCCAAGAGATTGGGGAAGATGATTGTTCATGTTTATCTTGAGACTGGTCAGTCCAAGCTACAGAATAGAAACCTGGCAATAAATGCTTTTAGTAGGAATTTTGGCCTCATCCTTTGTGTTCCCTTCCACTCCTACCTATTGCACATTCTCCCGATGAATTCTTAGGCACAGGTTCCCATAAAACCTTCCATCAAGGGAGCAGAAAAGAAGGCAGGAGCCTCAGCTATGTTTAGCCCAAGCCAGTCTTTCTGTGTCCTGTGCCTGGGGACGAGGGGTGGGTGGAAGTGTTTATTTCCACAGCTGGCTAAAGGTAAAGTAGGAGGAGGGTGGGGAAAGTGACCACATGAGTCAAAGTCAGTTGACCAGACGCTGTTGGCTGGACAAGTCTGGTTTCAGACTCCTTGTCCTGTATGAACGTGCACCCGTATGTTTATGGTTTCTGACTCCATTATGTATAATTATGTATTTGAGGGTAAATGTAGTCTCTGGGCCTACTAGCCATGGTAGGTCAGGATCTTTGTGTCAGAATGTTGAGTTTTGGACTGTTTAAAACCTGTGCCATAGGCAGCTAGGTTGTACAGTAGATAGAGCACTTGTCCTAGAGTCAGGAAGACCTGAATTCAAAACCAGCATTGTATATATTTACTGACTGTGTGACCTTGGACAATTCACTTAACCACTGTCTGCCTCAATATCTTCAACTGTGAAATAGGGACAATAATGGCACCTACTTTCCAGGGTTTTTATGTTGATCACGATCTCATAAGTTTAATCTGCATTATTAACATTTTATCTATCATTTTCTTAAGTCTAGACAATTAAAACAATAAATCAATTATTCAAAGTTTACCAATTTCCAGAGTATAAATGCTTACACTGAAAATTTAAGAACTGTCTCCAAAAGCTTCAGTATATTCCTCGTATCCCTTTACAAAGAGTGAAAAGTTGGTTTTTTTTTTAATTAGAAGGGACGATGCCACTGGCTGGGTCAATATTTGCCATGTGACTGACGGCCCTTATGAAAATGAGTCAAACAGTTTGGGATAGTTTGAGCTACGTTTGATGTAGCAGAAATACACACTCTCTAATCAGGCATGAATACAGTGAGTCAGTGAGGGACTAGGTACAGGAAACAGCTTTTTTGAGAATGACCTCTGGCAGAAAGAACTGACTATGGATTCAAGAGACAACTAGCCCTGGCAATTGAGAAGTGAGCTGGAGGGAGGATAAGAACTTGGGACCCCACTTGAGTAACCTACCTTGTAGAAGGGCTATTGTTGTCTGTCCTTCCTGAAGAGATGCAATGGCATCACGAGGGTGATGTCTCTTCTTGCACGTGAATTGTATCTGAGCGAGGCAGAGGTGCGCAAAGTTGTCAGCCTTGCTCTCTCCTCTGAGTCAGAGTCCAGCGGCAAGACAAAGGTCAAGATAACTGGTAGTGGCCCAGGATGCAGTGGGTGACCTGGGCGTTTCTAAATTAAGGTCTATCCCGGATCCTAGTTCAACTAAGGCCACTCCCATTCAATGACTAAAGGCTAGGTAAGAATTGAGACAAAAGATGGCCCAACTTTCTTCCAGAGTCATCAGAATCCAGTGACAAGACCAAAAGGACTGTAACCCAAGGGGGAGCCTCATGAAGACTCCACAAAGGGAGAAAGGACATTGAGGCCCTGTAGTAGTAGAGACTTGAGTCTAGTTACCTTGGCCACCTGTATTCCCAACATATGTGCCTCATTACCCAGTATCCTCCGTAAGCACTTTTCTCATGTGTATTCGTGGGAGAACATGCTTCAGGTCTATTGGGGAGGGGGAGAGAGGGATGTTTTGCAGCTATTGTCCTTACTTTACCATCTTAATAAATGCCTTTGCTCTGATTTGGTTGCATCTCCTGGATGACTATTTGGGAGAAGATAGACAGTGGAGGCTAATGAACTATGGCAGTATACACAGACCTGAGTTAGCAGCTGCCTCTTAGGGGACCCAACATGCCGGATGTAGGGCCATATAGAACTATTACTAGGTATACGATACCATATACCTTTCTCTGAGAAGTCCGACATCACCTTATAAGCTGCAATTTCATTTATAGGACAGAAAATCATCAATTTTGATGTTGCAGGTTAGAGACGGGGAGCTGGGCTCCAGAGACTGGCAATGGGATCTTATATCCTAGAGTTACAGAATATTTCAGCTGGAAGAGACCATATGATCATAATATAACCTATCCTAAGGTCTTTCATTTACAGATGAGGAATGTCAGATCCAGATAGCAGAAGTGACTTGTTCCAGGTCATTCAGCTAGTTAGTGGCATTCAATTCTCCTTGGTAAGTTCTCTGTTCCACCTCCCTGCTAATGTCCTGTAATTTCCTAGTAAAATGGACAGAGAGATTTCAGCCCAATAATGATAGGAGACACTGGGAAGACATGTTGACATCCAGGAAAATTCCTCTAAAATGGAATGCCAAGGGGCTATTTAGGAAACTGCATAAATAACCAGTCGCAGAAACTTGGCTCTGAAAAGTGGTCATCCCTGGAAATTCTTGTCTCCATTGCTCAGAAGAGTTCTTCAGTGGGATGCAGAGAGAAAAAGCTAAATCTCCCTTAAGGAGGAAAAAGGAGGTTTCCTTGGAAGAAGCCAGTTTGATGGAGCACACCAATTAAGTGTCTGCTTAGTGCAAGGAAGTAAGTGCTAATTATTCCACATACAAAGCTAGGTATAACACAAGTTCTGCTCCTAGGTCAAGAGATGGCAAGGGAAGACTAAGTGGTTTGAAAGAGATTGAGGTAAGTGCAGGGGAGAAATCCAGGCAAAGGTCTATGAGAATTCAGAGGTGGGAGGGATCAGTCAGAGAAGCTAATCTAAGTTGGGGAAGAGGGATTTTCCTGAGTAAGCCAAGTCTCAGTCCCTTTGACTTGCACCTTTAGTACTTCCAGACCTAGTTTGGCTATCCCACTCCTTCCCTCTGTCATCAATGTTTCTCTGCTTTCTGGAGATCATTACTGTGGCATCTAACTTTGGAGCAATCAAGCCAAATTTTAGAATTTATTCCTTATTACTTTGCCTTTGGAAAAGGAAAAGGGAGGATGCTTGAGAGGTTTCCAGGAGGTCCTACTTCTCCCCAGCCCTGCTTTGCCTCCAGCTCTCCTCAACCATAGGCTTTGGGGCCTGTTGGAAAGGGCAGGTTTTAGGCCGTGGTGTAACTAGGCAGGTGCAGAGGGTGCAGCTGCATTGGGTGTGTCACTAGCTGGAATGCAGAGGAGTTAACATTGAAAATAAGAACTTCAGCGTTTGGTTTTTCATTTAAAAAGTGCTTTGCACCACTATTTTATTTGGCCCTCATAACAGTCCCATGTGGCAGAGAGGACAGGTTTGTTTATTTTTATTTTTTTTCTCATACTTCTAATTTTATCTCCATTGGGAATTCTGATCTGGAGATTCCCCTCTGCCAACTACTTCTCTGCAACTTAGAGCCTGCCTGGGACAGAGACATCAAGTCTCTATTTCAGTCACAAAGTCAGTGAGGCAGGTCTCGAACCCAGGTATTCTTGACTTCAAAAGCAACCTCCTCTATATTCTGTGCTACGCAGACCCTGTGAGCCAGGCATTATCGCCATTTTTATGATGGAAACAGAGACCGATGAGATAACAGTGGCTTGCTCAGGATCATATAACTAGTAAATAAATGATAGAGCGAGTCAAGAGTCTACCTAAGTGTTTGGACTCCAAACCCAAGGTTCTTTCTCCCATACCACAGATGGATTTACCTCTCTAGGCCTCTGTCTCTTCATCTGTAAAATGAGGGGGCTGGGCTAGATAGGCTTATAGGATTTAGCTCTAAGTCCTAGGATCCTTGAAGGGGACTTGTTTTCTCTCATTTTGTATTCATTCATCATTCATTCATCACCTTCCCCTAATCTTCTGCTTATTATAAGTCTTTGTTTTATACAGTGTTATTTTGTTGTTATTCAGTCAGTTTCAGTCATGTCTGACTCTCCGTGACCCCATTTGGGCTTTTCTTGGCAAAAAACACTGTAATGGTTTGCCATTTCCATCTCCAGCTCATTTTACAGATAAGGAAACCAAGGCAGAGTTAAGTGACTTGCCCAAGGTCACATAGCTAGCAAGTGTCTGAGGTCAGATTTGAACTCAGGAAGAAGAATTTTCCTGACTCTAGGCCTGGTACTCTATCCACTACACCACTGTTGCATACAGTGGGTGCTTATTAAATGTCTGACTGACTGAAAGTCAAGTCATGTTTATTTAATTAATTTTGGCTTAGGTGGGGAAGCACTTATGTGGAAGAAGACAAGGGTGTGTGTGTGCGTGTGCGTGCATGTGTGTGTTCATGTGTGCATGTATGTGTGTGTGTGTGTGTGCAGGGAAGGAGGCAATGGTCTATGTATCTGGAAACTCAAACAGAATGAAGCATTTCATAATTATATGTGTGACCCCAACCAGTATCTAATCCCTTTATATCTTTTTCCAGGGGCCAATGTCTGCACCAACCGGGGGGTGAGTTCCTGCCAGCAGTGCCTTGCTGTGAGCCCTCTGTGTGCCTGGTGCTCAGACGAGGTAAGGAGCAGACACGTCCCCACCCACCTGCTTGACTAATTCTTCTTCCAGGAGCTATCTAGGAGTCCTGCCCTGTTCTACAGAAGGCTAGGGAGAATGCTGCTCATTGCTGATGTGGAGTAAAATGGACGCTCTAATTAGGGAATGGACATTCTCAGCCATACGTAGCTACCCTGGGGCAGAACCATGAACAGAACCTAGGAACCAGACTCTAGACTTTGTACTTCACTTCACCTGGGTGCCCTGCTATTGGCTGCAAATGGGCAGTGATCTCTTACTCTCTTTGGTGACTTTCTTTTGGGAGTGGAGATATGGAGAAAAATAAAGGAATGACATGGGATCCCATAAGGAGGAGGAAGATATAGGGTAGCATTTGGAGGTGGAGCTGCTTGTCTATAGAAATCTCAAGAATGAACTATGCAAACAGAAGAAGAAATCTTCCACAAGTGTAGGGAAGAGGTTTAATCTGAGGGAAATTCTGGGTCAATGCCTCTGACCCTGTTATCTGGAGTGGTGAGAGGATTAGCTATGTTCGAGCATGGGCCTGTGGTAGGGGTAGGGAACCTGCAGCTTTGAGACCACATGTGGCCCTCTAGGTCCTCAAGTGCGGCCCTTTGACAGAATCCGAACTTCACAGAACAAATCCTTTTGGGACCACATGTGGCCTCGAGGCTGCAAGTTCCCCACCTGTGGTCTGTGGTGTGCCCAGAATATGAGCATGTTTGAGGGTATGAATATTTCTTTATGGCTGGAGCGCAGAGACTTGTGGCGGTAAGAAGCTAATTAGCAATTCCAGATCACAGATCACCTAGTAGTGCACAATGTCCGTGATGTAGGGTTGATGGCGTTCTGACACATTTTCTTCAATGGTGAAGTACATATAGCAGAAAACAAACTGGGTTTAGCATCAGAAGACCCAGGTTCAGATCCTGATTCCAACACTTAGCACGATACCCAATACCTGGCACATAGTAGGTAGCTTAATGAATTTTTATTGATCAAAAAGTTTACTGATTGATTTTGGTACTCACTCTTGTGTGACCTTGGGTAAATCTTTTCCTGTCATCATCCTCATCTTGAAAATGAGGCCCAGGACTAACAGTTCCCTGGAGCCTCTTCCGGCCTATAGTCTTTTGAACCTATTCCCAGAAGCACCCTGAGCTTTCTGCCTTCTTTCCAAGAACTAGAGCTGCCCCCATTCCAGTTACATCCTCAGGACAAGACTTTCTAAGCACTCAAATCAGGCTTATCACTCCCTTTTCTCTTCTTCATCCCTAAGGTACTTCCTGGTGCCCAAGTGGTGACTGATCTTTTCTGAGAGTTTCCAAAAAAGGAAATCTTATTAGGTCTGACCAGGGAGCCAGAAGAAGGGAGTAACGTTTTGTTAATCCTGGAGCAAGAGGACAGCTGGGTTAGCAATACTTGGCTTTGCCTGCTGATTTGGCCTTAGTGTTTTTCTGCACGAGTTCTGCTCAGAGATATAGCTCATTGTCTTAAATGAGAGGGGGTGTAATGCTTTTCTCCCCATTCCTGCCCTGCCCAACCCAGCCCAGCCTTCCCCACCATTCCCTTCCATTCCCCTGTGTCTCACGTGGTTCTCTCATTGCCTATTACATTCTCCCTCCTCCTCTCTGGCCTTCAACCCTTCTTGGGTTTTCTTTTGAGGATTTTACAGTCTGTTTTGCAAGTGCCTCCCACGACGGGATGCAAAAGAAAAGATGTGGAAGGGGACAGGATTTCAACCTGGACGGTAATTGGAGGGGGCGAGGTTTCTATAAGGAGCAATAATAGAAATCTAAAATCACTCTTTCACAGTTGAAAGGGATAACTAAAGTCTGTTCCCTTCCTTTCTGCCCCAAATTAGGGGGAAATAGAAACAGTTACGGGCTCAAAGGAAAGAGATCTAGTGGATAGAGAACTGGTCTCAAAGTCAGGAAATTCTGAGTTCAAGACCCACTCTGGCTGTGTGACTCTGGACTGATCCCTTAACCTCTCAGTGCTCCCGGAAGTTTTCTAAGATAGGAAAGTGTAGAGAAAGCTGGATCTGCATTGGTAGAGGGAGTTCTTTGACCCTTGGTTTTCATGTATCCTTGCAATCCCAAGTTCAGTTCCTATCCTTAAGGACTAAACAGATCTAGGAAAAGAGCATTTTATTTATTTATTTTTTGCAGCATTTCCGTCTTGATCCCACCACTCCTCCTGTTTTGAGAGAGCATAATCCCTGTATAGGGAGTTCCTGCTGAGGAAATGGGGGATGCGGTCCTTAGATAAAGAAACTATTTTTTCAAAGATACCCGTAGAGGACACCAGGGGAAGCCTGGCAAATTCCGTGCTTGTGGCTAGGGAGTGTTGAGTGCTGGTATTCCGTGAGTGCAGAACAAGGAGGTGAGTATGTTTGTGTGGAGGAGCCAATCAGGAGACCAGCCAAAAATTTCCCTTGGAAAGTGGAAATGGAAGAATGGGAAATTCTGTGGTTTAGCACAAAGAAAAAAAAAATTTGACTGCCATTGAGTCAAGGAGAGGAGATAAAGAAAGGGATAGAGGGAAAAGAGAAGGGGAAAAACAGAGGAACCTGGGTTTAATGCGGAGTAAAATGTATTGGTGGGAAATATTGGTGGGGAATGGTGGTGGGGAGTAGGGAGGGAGGAATACGTTGTCTAGAGAGACAGGAAGTAGAAATCCAGAATTATGTCTTGGTAATTCCATAAGTGGGGGGCATTCCATAAGCATCGCCAAGAGTCCCACAGAACGCACAGGCACGGACGAGTACTTCATTTATCTTTGCCATAGGCTCATACAGCTTCAGGTGTGGGTTTTTTTTTTCTTGAATGACCCTTTCTCCTCCCCGTCAGGTACAGACTGTTTTGGATTGAGAAAAGTGTATAAACTAGACAAGATTAGGGGTGAGCAATCCTTAGTGTTTATATGTTGTTGTTGGAATTTTGGAATGTACATCGAGTGACCTTTCAGTCTTGCTGTTTTCCTTCCAATACCATCCCATGGACTGGTTGAAACCTAGAAAAAGCACCGTAAGTTTGCCACATGCCTAGGAGGAAAGCACATGCTCGATTGCCTTTGGGAAATTGCAAAGTTCCTTTACCAACCCCGTGGAAACCAAGGCCCATCTTTTTAATACCATCTTTCTGCTGGTCTTCCTCTATGGTGGGAAGATGTACAATCGCCTCCAGAGAATTAAAAATGAATAGCACTCAGAAAGTAACGAAAGGGTACATGGCAGGCAGGAGCAGGCTATAGCATACAACCAATAGGAACTTCAAAGAAAAGGAGTAAAAAATGTACGTTGGGAGAAGGAACAGCCTAGTCACAAGGCAAAGATAAGGGATGATTCTGCTGTTTCCTGTTCTAAAGAAAGCTCTTGGCTGGGAGTCAGGAGACCTTATTTCAAGCTCAAGTTCTGCCTCTTGGTTATTATGTGAACCTAGATGAATCATTTGGGGGGCAACTAGGAGACACAGTGCATAGCTGCTGGGCCTGGATTTGGGAAGACCTGAGTTCAAATGTGACCTTGAACACTTACTGGCTGAGTGACCCTGGCTTAGTCACTTGATGCTCTTTGCTTCAGTTTCTTCATATGCAAAATGAGCTGGAGAAGGAAATGGCAAACCCCTCTAATATCTTTGCCAAGAAAACCCCACGGATAGTATGGTCTATGTAATATGGTGGGACACGACTGATGAGCTGAACCAGGATGCTTCTCTCATTATTAATACCGTTTACGGACGAGAAATATATATAGTGATATATATATAGTGATAATAGAGTGATTTATTCACAGTTACTTAATAACTGAGTTGGGGGATTTGACTTTGAATTAAGGTCTTCAGATTCCCAGCTAATAGCTCTTTCTTTAGAACATGAAGCCGGGTGTTTTCATTTATCTGTCATATGTAGGTCTATGTCCAGTACAGCAGGCATGTGAAGCTTTAGGAGTGAGCTTCTTCCCATTTATCTGTTTGAGTGACTTAGATATCACTTCTCTCACCTCCACATGATTCATTCATTTTCCCATTGTATCATGGTGGCGGTGGTAGAAGACTATTGCCCCTCTCTTCCATCCCTTTCCTACTTTCTATCCCTTTTCTGTTTTCTACTACCTCTTCAGGCTGAGTGGTTAAGAAAAATGACTTTTCTTTCTTTTTGGGGGAAGGGAATACAATTGGGGTTAAGTGACTTGCCCAGGGTCACACAGCTAGTAAGCATCTGGATCTGGATTTGAACTCAGGTTCTCCTGACTCCAGGGCCAGTGCTCCATCCCCTGCACCACCTAACTGCCTCCAAACTGACTTTTCTAAGTAAGAAACAGCCAGATGGTTTAGTGAATAGAGTACTGAACTTGGAGTCAAGAAGTCCTTAGTTCAAATCCTGTCTCAGACACTAGCAGCATGATCCTAGACAAGTAATTTCACTTTTCTCAGTCTCATTTCCCTCACCTGTAACACTTACCTTATAGGGTTGTTGTGAGGATTGAAGTCCCTTAACTTTTCTCAACCTCAGTTTCCTCATCTATAAAATGGAGATGTGCAGCTAGGTGGCACAGTGGATAGAGTGCCTGGCCTGGAGTCAGGAAGGCTCTTCTTGAGTTCAGATCTGGCCTCAGAGACTTATTGTGTGACCCTGGGTAAGTCACTTAACCCTGATGTCTTCCTCATCTATAAAATGAGCTGAAGAAGCAAATGGCAAACTTTGCTAAGTAACTTTGCCAGGAAAACTCCAAAAAGGGTCACAAAGAGTCCAAAATAGTTGAAAAACAACTGAACAGCAACAAAAATGGAGATAATATTAGCTTTCCCACAGGGTTGTTGTGAAGATTAAATGGAATAAGTTTTTATTATCTTCCCTATTATAATGTGAGCTCTTTGAGGGCAGGGCCATATTTTTTTGCCTTTCTTTGTATCCCTAGCATGGAGCAGACTCCCTGGCAGAGAGTAAGTAAGCATTTAATGAATGTTTGTTGACTGACTGAGTGACTGCTAAGGTCAGCACCTGTTTGGTCTAATGGCTATTAATGAAAGCCGAGTAGCAGAGCCGGCCGGGTGTATTCCTGACCCTTGACGTCAGTGACCATGAAAAGAGCCACAAAGGGGTGGAAACAGTTTTATTTTCAGTGTTTAGATCTATGAGGAAATTCATAACAAACCACAAGGACCAGAAGCAGAGCCAAACACGTTGGCTTCACTTCCTTGAAAAGCTATCATTTTTGGAAAGAGGGACTGACCAATTCCTGGGCAGCCGGACCCTGCCCTGCCCGCTCCAGTCTTCCATCTCACAGGTTTGCTGTGACTTGGTTGTTCCTCATGGATTTCCCCAGCCTCTCCCTTCTCTTCCTCTCTGCAGTAGTTCGCTAAAAAGAGCCCTTCCCACCTGCAGCCTGGTTCGCCTATTTTTTTTTTTTTGCCTTTTTTGGGATAAGGTTCCCCCTCTGGGGCTTTGTGGGCAGCTGGAGTCTGTGATAAGGTAGACATTTTCTTTAATAGAAACAGGGCTGGAAAGAGGAGGGGTGGACAGAGGGAATCTGCAGTCAGTTAGTCAGCAGGCTTCCTGTGTGCTAAAGTTCTGGGGATACAAAAAAAGGAGAAACCCCCCAACATTCCCTATTCTGAAGGTGCTCACAGTTGAATAAAAATGGCTACATGCAAACACTTATGTACATATAAGACAAATTAGAAGTAATATAAAAAAGACTGGAAGTGAGGGAAGCTGGAAAGAGCCTCCTGAAGAAGGGGAGATTCGAGCTGAGTCTTAGAGAAATACAGGAAAGCCAAGAGATGAGGAGGGAGAACATTCCAGGCTTGAAAAGCAGGGCCATTGAAGGGGGAATGTGCACCCAGAACTGAAATACCCTGTGAAATGTCCTCTCATGTCTTGGCCAGCAATCAGAGGCAATGGAAGTTAGGAAAGGGATTCTTTTTGACTCATACATTAGACATTAAGTGGTAGAGAAGGTATTTGATTTTTTTTTTAAACCCTCGATTTTGTTTTCAGTTCCAAATTCTTTCTCTCCTACCTTCCTTTCCCCATACCTACCACTCCTTCCACTGAAAAACAAGAAAAAAACAAAACCCATTGCAAATATGTATAGTTAAGGAAAACAAATTCCTTCATCAACCACATGGGAAAGGTATTTGAATTGGGACCATTTTGGTTCCCGTTCTCATGCCCCACTGCTAACCATGATGCCCAGTTCTTTGTTTGTTTTTTTGGAGAAGAGAAGGCAGGGCAGTTGGGGTTAAGTGACTTGCCCAAGGTCACATAGCTAGTGTTATGTGTCCAAGACCAGATTTGAACTCAGGTCCTCCTAACTCCAGGACCAGTGCTCTATTTACTGCACCACCTAGCTTTGATACCCCGAGCTGCTGGGGAGAAGGGGAGAAAGAGAGAAAGAGGGATGGTAATGGATTCTAGCTTCTGGGACTACCTTTCACTTCCTACCTAAGCCTAGTTCACTTATTCATTTAACTAAAAGTTTTTTTTTTTAAGGACTTATTTCTGTAGCATTTAAAGCACTTTCCTTACAGCTTCCATGTGAAGGAGGTCCTTCAAATCTGATTATATTCATTTTGTATATGAGAAAGTTGAGATTAAAAGGTGCTGCTTGCTGCTGTGTTAGTTATAGTGATGAAAGAAGAGAAGGAAACTGGAAGAATGAGCATTGGCAAAGAATGGTCTCTCAGTTGCTAAATCCAATGCCCTTTTCTTTTTTTTTTTTTTTTTTTTTGCTTTTTGGAGGGCAGTTGGGATTAAGTGACTTGCCCAAGGTCACACGGCTAGTTTTTGTGTTAAGTGTCTGAGGCCAGATTTGAACTCAGGTCCTCCTGACTCCAGGGCCGGTGCTCTATTCACTGCACCACCTAGCCGCCCCCAATGCCCTTTTCTTAATCCTTATGCTCCCTGACCTCTCTGCAGCCTTTGGCATTGCTGATCATTCTCTCTCCTCCTGAATGGTTCTCCTCCTCCCTATCTGGCTGCTCTTTCTCTGTCTCCTTTGCTGGATCCTCCTCTGGATTACACCCTCTGACTATAAGTGTCCCTCACGGTTCTTTCCTGGGACCTTTTCTCTTCTCCTTCTATTCTGCTTCACTTGGTGATCTCATTATCTCCTGTGGATCTGAATATCATCTCTGGACCAATGATTCTTAAATCTGCTTATCTTACCTTAGTCACTCTGCTGACCTCCAGTCTCATCTCCAACTACCTTTCAGATACCTCAAATTGGAAATCCAATAGACGACTTAAACTTAATATGTCTAAAACAGAACTCTCTCTTTTCCCCTAAACTCTCCTGCTCACTCTCCCCACCTTCACTGTTACTATAGAGGATAACTATATCATCCCAGTCTCTCAGGCTCTCAAGCTGGGAGTCAGCCTGGATTTCTCACTATCTCTCAACCCTTTTTGCCCCATATCCAATCTGTTGCCAAGGCCATATTGATATTACCTCTGAATTTCTCTCAAACATACCCCTTCTCTCCTCTGATTCTGCTGCCATTCCAGTTCAGACCTTCATCTCACACCTTGATTTCTGCAATAGGTTGCTGGTTGTTTTGACTGCCTCAAGTCTCTCGCTGCTCCAACGCATCTGTATCAATAATGAGATATTCACAACACCCATGATGGTTATGAATATGCTAGTATAGTTTTGGATCACAAAATGTAGCAAACTCTCCACATGGAAGGTAGAACCAAGGTCTTTATTCAGAAACCATAACACTGAGTCCCAAAACCAGAAGGACAAGTCCCAAAACTAGAAAGCCAAAGTCA
>CM053593.1:162365421-162412012 GCA_028646575.1 Pseudocheirus occidentalis | reverse complement strand
GTAAGTATGAAGTCAATCTCCTTCCCTTTTCTTATAGCACAATAATATTCCATCACATTCATATACCATAACTTGTTCAGCCATTCCCCAATTGATGGACATCCCTTAAATTTCCAGTTTTTTGCCACCACAAAGAGTTGCTCTCCTGTTTTAAGAAATTTGGGTTATTTCCAGTTATTTACAACTGCATAAAATGCTTCTGGAAAGGCAGGGTGACCTAATGGATAGAGAGTAAGTAACATTGAAACCCGTAAAATCTGGGTCAAATCTTGCTTGACATGAACTGGCGGTGTGACCCTGGGCAAGTCCCTTAACTTCTCAAGACTCCAGGCAACTCTCTAAGACAACTTGCTGAGGTGGTGCCAACCTGAATTTGTAGAGGGTGTTTCCTTGCCTTAGAATTCCCTATAACAGTGTAATCGTATGTACAATTCTGATCTCTATAATTCTGGAATGACAATCTTTCATCAGATAGCTTTTAAAAAATAACACTGCCAAAGTCTATTCCTAATGAGGAAGTTATTGTGTGTTCAGCCTTTTCTTGTATTCATCCATCCAGGACCAAGTCCTTGAACTATGTTATTTTCTTATAAGATAGCTAAGACTTCACTAGCTCTTTTTTTTTTTTTAAATAGGAAAAGATTGGCTGGAGGAATGATGCATCCCATCTGCTAGTGTTCACCACTGATGCCAAGACCCACATTGCTCTGGATGGGAGGCTATCAGGAATTGTTCAGCCCAATGATGGGGAATGCCACATTGGCAGTGACAATCACTACTCTGCCTCCACCACTATGGTGAGTTCCCTCAAGCCCTGCTACCTCTCTGCTCCCCAGCATCAACACCACTCTCACCTCCATTGATTTCAGCACCTTGGACATACTGAAAATCAAATAAAATGCCGGAGTTAAGAGGGAATCTTTTCTTCTCTGCATTAGTTACTACCTAATTAAAACAATATGCCTAGTTGGGATAATACAACAGAGAAACTGGAGAGGGTTTACTGGAGTAGGAGTGAGATGAACAAAGGGTGGATAACAGGTCCTTTGGGTAAAAATTAAATGGATTGTTTAGCTTGGAGAAGGGAAGGTTCAAGAATGATAAATGTCTTCCAGTCTATGAAGGTTTAAAAAATTCATTTCTTTCTCTCCTTTTCTTCCTTCCTTCCTTCCTTCTTTCCTTCTTTCCTTCCTTTCTTCCTTCTTTCCTTCTTTCCTTCCTTCCTTCTTTCCTTCTTTCCTTCCTTCCTTCTTTCCTCCCTTCCTTCCTTCCTCCTTCCTTCCTTCTTTCCTCCCTTCCTTCCTTCTTCCTTCCTTCCTTCTTTCCTCCCTCCCTTCCTTCCTTCCTTCCTTCCTTCCTTCCTTCCTTCCTTCCTTCCTTCCTTCCTTCCTTCCTTCCTTCTTTCTCTCTCTCTCTCTCTCTCTCTCTCTCTCTCTTTCTTTCTTTCTTTTTTTCTTTGTATTCCCTAGTTCAGGAGTGGAGAGTCTGTGGTCTTGAGGCCACATATGGCCTTCAAGATCCTTGGTGCAAAAGGTCCTAAACTGAGTCCAAGTTTTACAGAGCACACCCCTTTATTAAGGGATTTATTAATTTATTATAAACTTTAATAAATTTAAGAAATAAATAACTAATAAATAAATTTATTAATTTGTTCTGTGAAGTTTGGATTCAGTCAAAGTGCCACACTTGAAGACCTAGAGAGCCACGTGGCCTTGAGGCTGCAGGTTCCCCACCCTTGCCCTAGGCAGCACAGTGGATAGAGTGCTGAACTTGGAGTTGGAAAGATCTGATTTTGAATTCTATCTCAGATCCTTACTAGCTCTGTGATCCTGACCTTGTAATTTCTTTCAGCCTTAGTTTCCCTATTTGTAAATTGGAGATAATAATAGCACATAATCAACAAGATAACATATGTAAGGCGTTTTGCAAACAATGTACTATATAAATGACTAAATATTATTATTCATTAATTTATTTTCAGAAGATTTAATCATCATCTTTTGTTTTCTTACCCTGGCCCATCATTTCTTGTTATGTCACCATAATCCAACACCCAAAGCTCATAGACCTTCCCTTGACACCAAGAAAAATCGCTAAGCAAAATGAACTGACCATATCTGATAATGCTTGCAACACTGCATACTCATAGTCTCCCACCTCTCCAGTGAAAGGAGAGTAGCACATTTCCTCATCTCTAAAGAAGTTTTTATTTTAGAAAGGCAAAATGCAATAATCTTTTCCTACATCCATTCAAATAAGATGAAAGATACAGTGGAATTTTCAGTTGGACATAAGTTCCGGACTTTTAGGGTGACAATGGGTGACGGTGTGAAGAGTTTGAAGAATTATTTACTTCAATAAAGATGGAGGGTGGGACCAGTTGAGCTCTCCAAGTCCCTTACAGTGCTGGGATTTCTGATCAACTTCACCATGACCATTTCTATGTTGAAAAACCATGACCATGCATCAACACTTAATTCCCATTGTGTATGGGGTAAGCCAATCAATTAATCAACATGGATTAAGCAGGAAAGGGGATAGGGCTTAAACTGAAAGAGAGGTATGGGGAGCATTCTGGGTATGTGTGTGGGAGTTATAAGAGCCAAAGCATGATGGTGATGGGAACAGGTTAAGGCCAGATAGTGGAGAACCTTGAAAGCCAGGCTAAGAAGTTAGACATCATGGGGTAGTGGATAGTGGACTTGGAGCAAGGAAGACCTAGGTTCAGATCCCACATATTATACTTTTTTACCTGCATGATAGTGGGAAAATCACTTAAACTTTCAAACTCTCAGTTTTCTCAGCTGTAAAGTGAGGGATTTGGACTTGATGGCTTCTGGAAAATCCCTTTTAGTTTTCTATGATTCTATGAATTCTTCCATGAGAGAGATAACAGAGGAAGCAGGTACTCACCTTCGGCATCATTGGCCTGGACCTTTTTACCTAGTCTTTCTTTGAGCCCTTTTTCTGGCATTTGACCCAGAATGACTCTTCTTTTGCCCTGCCTAAGTCATACCACTGGGGTCACGGAATGAAATGGTTTTAGGACCACTGAATAAAAGCAAATTAGCCATTACCTGGGCTACAGGAATCTAAAAAGAGGATCCTCCACCTCCAGGGGACCTTTCCACTAACCCATAAATCCTTTTTTTTTTTTTTTTTAAAGGATTATCCCTCTCTGGCACTGATGACTGAGAAACTGTCCCAGAAGAATATTAACTTAATCTTTGCAGTGACTCGAAATGTGGTCAGCCTCTATCAGGTGACACTCCTTGTCTCATTTGATTCTTACAACAACCCTTTGAGGTAGGTAGTGCAGTGTCTACTGTCCTTGTTTTACAGAGGAGGCACTGGAGACTCAATGGTAGCATATGAACACAGATCTCCTGGCTAACGCCAGCTCTATGATATCAAAGCAGCTTTCCCAATCAATGCCTTCTGGGCTTCCTGCAGTTCAGATGGTAGGACACTGGGACTTTTCCAAGGTGTCTGGCCTTGTGGATGTGATTTCCCCATGAATGATACCTAGGAACCAAAGAACACCATCCCTGAAACCTGAAGCCTAGGGACCTAGGACCTCCAGAAACTCTCTTTCCCTGGTCTCAGAGCTTGGCTTCTCTCTAGCTGGTCAGCAACTGAACAGTAGGCATCCTGGGCAGTGAGTGGGAACAATGGTCAAAGAGTGGGGCAGTGCTGAGCAGGGCAATGGGCAAAGGGCAATGGGCCAGTGGTATAGCTCCTCCAGAACATAACTTGGGAGAGGTATAGGGAAGATGTGTTGGGGTTCAAGGTGTGTGTGTGTGTGTGTGTGTGTGTGTGTGTGTGTGTGTGTATGTGTATGTGTGTGTGTGGTGTCATCTCCAAAAGAATTTGCTCAGGCTGTCTCCAAGTCAAGTAAAAGCATTTATTCAGGGTTAGGCTTTCTTCTTAGAGGAGGCAGCATCCCTCTAAGGGAGGCAGTAATAGCAGCAGCCTACTGGGCAAAGCTAGAGCTCATATAAAGGCAAAGTGCCTTCTTAACAGGAAGATGAAGAAACCAGGAGTAGGACGATAAAGTAATCAGGGACACTTAAGGGGTGATGACAGCATCAACATTCTGTGCCTGCTATTTTCCATCGTGCAGTCTGATCCACTCCAAAGGGGAACTACATTACTATATACATGAGAGATGTTAGTTAGCCCCAACATTACTGTTAGACAAGTTGGGTGGCCAGTGTGCTTTGTCAGAGTGGGTGATGTCCTCAGAAAGTTTCTTGGTCAGTTATCAGCTGAGTGATAGAGTTTGATTGGTTAGTTCAGTACTTCAAGGGTCTTATCTGGACCTATTGTCTAGGTCAGGGGCTCTGGATACAAGTTTGTGGTCAAGGATACCAGTTGTTCAAGGGCATTCCTTATCAGATGGGTGGGAAGGCAACTCCAGGGGAAAAATGGCGCTGGGGTGTTGAACTACATAGAATTCTAGGGTCTGGCAGTCAGGAAAGGTGATAAGGTCTAGTACTGAGGCAGCTGAGGTTTGGCTGAGGGAGCTATATCTGGAGTGAGAGGGCCTAGCTTTGAATCCTGGCTCTGCCACTTATTGTTTGTGTGACCTTGGGGAGGATACTCACTTTTGCTCTCTTGTGATTCAGTCTCCTTCTCTGTAATTTGGGAATAATTTTTGCTGCTTCCCATAAGAGAAGTAGTGTGGTATGTTAGATAAAAGACCACCTTTGGAATCATAAAAGCCTGGGTCTAAGGCCTATCTTTGACACATACTAGCTTTTTGGTGGTGGGAAGACCCTTAGCTTCTCAATGCTCTAGGCATTTCACTAAGATGACAACTTAAAGACAAGTTGCCAATCAGTATTGGTCCAGGGAATTTCCATACTGGGAATTCCTACACTATTAAAAGTACACGTTTAGAACAAAAATAAGAAAAAAAAACCCCAACCTATCTCAGAGAAGTGTTGTGAGGAAAACACATTGTTGACCATAAAGTGCTTAATAAATGTCTGCTGTTATTATTAGAGTATGGCAGTATGTGTTTATATGTGTGACCTTGGATAACAATCTGAGGACTGTGATTGGTACAGTTTTTACTCTTCTTATTAAGGAATGAGATACAGGCTATCTTGTTTCTCCTACTACTACTCCCTGTCAGCTTTGGAGAGTACCTAGGGAAGTTGCCGTAGATTAGAGAGGTTCTTAACCTTTTTCCTGTCATTTTTTGGCAGTCTGGGGAAACTCTTTTCAGAATATTGTTTTAAATACATAAAATACATTGGTGTTGTTGTTGGTCCTTCCCTATCAAAGAGGATCAATGACATCATGAGGGTGATGTCTTGACTGTTCTAATGGCCTAGAGGAGTAAAATAAAATATGTGGGATTACAAAAAAAAAAAGAAGACCAAGTACCTTAAAATAACAATGATCAACATAGAAACAAAGCAAATTCCCGAACCCCAGGTTAAGGACCTTTGACCTAGAAGGTCTGTTTTACCTTGTTTATCTGCATAGGGCTCTCAGTGATTGCTGGATATTTTCCTTCTAGAACTACAGTGAGCTCATTCCAGGGACCACGGTGGGAATGCTGTCTGCGGATTCCAGCAATGTTCTCCAGCTCATCGTAGATGCCTATGGGGTGAGTGTCCCATGTCCTTGGGAAGCCAACGTGTTAAGAGTGATTGTGGTGGCTAGGGAACAGAACAGGAAAGGGAACTGGAATGGAATTAGGGGTGAGAAAGGAGAACAAGTATCCCAGGCACAGAGAATTGTCTATGCAAAGACACAGAGGTAGGAATAATGTTGTATATGAATAATAACTAGTAGATAAATTTGACTAGAATGTGGATTTTTTGAAAAGGATATTGTGAAATCAGTTTGGAAAGACAGAGCCAGATTGTGAGGGGCTCTAAATGCCAAATAGAAGAATCTGTATTTATTCCAGCCTCTATGGAAAACCAATGTGTTTGGCAGAAATGCCCTGTTGGTTTCTGCTTTCCCCAAAGCCTAGCAGTCCCTGGGAGAAGGATGAAGGAAGAGGGGAAAAGATCCTAGGAATGGAAATTTTAGTACTTCTCGCCATCCCCTCTGAAAACCTCAGCCTCATCTCATAGCTAGACTGAAACCCTTGGCCTTGTATGGTCTGCCACGGTCAGAGCTGGGTCCTCTGACACCCCATTTTTGGAGAGCTGCATTGGCGTGGGTAGGTTGCTACTTTTCAGTTGTCCTTACTCTTTCCCCCCTGAATTCCACCCAGAAAATCCGTTCTAAAGTGGAGTTGGAAGTCCGTGACCTTCCTGAGGAGTTGTCCTTGTCCTTCAATGCCACCTGCCTCAATGACGAGATCATCCCAGGCCTCAAGTCCTGTGTCGGCCTCAAGATTGGAGACACGGTGAGAACCTTCGGCCAGTGGCCAAAGCTGGCCATCTCTTATTTCTGTGGGTTCCATTTCCCCTGATCCCAATACTCTCCCCAATACTCTATAGTTGTAATTTACATGTTATAATAACAATAATTATAATAGCTAACATTAATAAAGCACCTACCATGTGCCAGACACCGTGTTAAACTTTACAATTATTATATCTCATTTGATCCTGCCGACAACTCTGGGAGGCAGGGGTCATTAGTATTTGCATTTTATAGTTGAGGAAGCTAAGGCAGACAGAGGTTAAGTGACTTGCCTAAGGTCACACAGCTAAGCTAGTATCTGAGGCTGGATTTGAACTCAGGTCTCTCTGACTCCAGGTCCAGCATACTCAATTTACTACATCATTGTTGTCACATTTGCTGAATATGTGAAAGCAGAGTAAAGAAATCATAACTCCACTCCCACCTTTACTCTCTCCTTTTCCCCCAGCCTTGTCTGTTTTTTCTCCATTCGTGTTCTGATTTATTTTTATGGTTATTATGGGATTTATAGAGATCATCCAGTAAAACTTAAAAAAATATGTTAAAGATGAAGAAACTGAGTCTTAGAAAGGGAAATGACTTTCCTAAGGTCACACAGATCACATAAAAACTGAAATTTGACCTCAACTCTTCTGACTACAAATTCAGTGCTTCTTCCCTCTGTATCATACTATATTTCAGAATAAGAAAATGTGTATTAGAGAGAGAAGGAGGAGAAGAGAGAGGAGAGGAGGGAAGAGAACAAGGGAGAGGAGAGGAAAGGGAAGGGGAAGGAGGGGAAGGGAGGTTGTTGAGATGAGAAGAGTGGGGAAGAGAGAAGAGGAGAGATACATTTGCTTGAAAACTTCCTTGCCTGTAAGTGTGTTGGTATATTGTGCTGAATTGAGTTGGACATCTTGTTTGGTGATGCTGCATTTATGTAGCGTTGTGTGGGTTTGGAGTTGTGGTATGTGGCAGAGTATCAGATTTGTGTTCAATGATGGGTGGTGTCACAAGTTCTGTCTGTAGCCAATTAATTCAGTTAGAGCATGGTACTTAAAAACAAGGTCCAGGATTCAGTTCCATTAAGGCCACTTAGTACTACCCAGAGGAAAGCCTGTTCCACAGCTGTTGATTTGACTCCTGACTTTACTGTCTCATCTCCTGTGATGTCTGTATCCTTGCCCAGGATCTCCACACTTGGGTTTTAACTGTTCTAGGTCCTGTCCAGGCAAGGAAACTCAGGATGGAGGGAAAAAGAGAGATTTGGGTTCTCATATGGGAAATAGTCTAGGGTTTGAATCTCATCTCTGTTCCCTTTGGACAGTAGGCAAGTCACTTTCATTCTCCAGACCTCATATTCCATAAGATGGGGGTTGGGGGCACGGAATTTATAAGTCTGCTACTAGCTCTAAATCATATGATCTCATGTTATGTTTGCAAATTTTCTTATATGGTGGGGAGGTTCTAGGTTCAAGTATTTGGGCAGTCCTCACTGGGTTATAGTAGAAAGTGAACTGTTAGGCACAAGGCAACCTATGCCCCAATGAGACCCTGTTTCCTCCCAGGTGAGCTTCAGCATCGAGGCCAAAGTACGTGGCTGTCCCCAGGAAAAGAAGAAATCTTTTACCATTAAGCCTGTGGGGTTCAAGGACAGTCTCACCGTCTTTGTCAATTTTGACTGTGATTGCGCCTGTCAGGCCCAGGCTGAACCACAAAGCAGCCGCTGCAATCAAGGCAATGGGACATTCGAGTGTGGGGTGTGCCGCTGTGGCCCCGGCTGGCTGGGCACCCAGTGTGAGTGCTCTGAGGAGGATTACCACCCCTCCCAGCAGGATGAGTGCAGTCCCCAGGAGGGGCAGCCTGCCTGCAGCCAGCGTGGGGAGTGCCTGTGTGGCCAGTGCGTCTGCCATAGCAGCGATTTTGGCAAGGTCACTGGCAAGTACTGTGAGTGTGATGACTTCTCCTGTGTCCGATACAAAGGCGAAATGTGCTCAGGTAAGTGGGAAGGGCCCATAGGTTTTCTCCTGCGCCATTCCTTTCTCCCTCTAATCCAATTGGATTCAACAAGCATTTATTAGCTGCCTATTATAAATACGATGACAAAAATGGGGAAAAAAATTCCTGATAGTTCCTGCCTTCTAAGAACTTAGATTCTATTTTGGATGGATACAGTGCATAATCATAGGAGAATGCATAGTAGAGAGAGAATGTTAGTGCCTAAAGGGATGAGGAAAAGTGTTTGATAAGGAGATAGCGCATGAGACAAGCCTCCTTGAAGGAAATGAGAGATTCTGAGAGGCAGAGGAGAGGAAGGATTGCATTCCGGTTCAGAGTACAATCTATCCAAATTTATAGAGATGGGATACTGAGAATTGCATGTGAGGAAAACCAGCTTGGCTGGACACAGGGTATGTGAATGGGAGAAATGTGTAGTAAGCCTGGCAAGGTAAATTGCAACCATAATGTGAAAGGCTTTAAATGCTTGACTGGGGAGTTGGAAAATTTTTTTTCAGTTCCTCTTCTCCCCCCCCCCCCCCACCCCAGCTTCGTTCCTTCCCTTCTCCCCTACACATATACTCACATATGTATGTACTTATGCACACACATATACTCTTCTGCCTTTCTGAACCCATTAAGCACTGTTGGATATTTCAGACGCCTGCTCTTACCTGGAAATTCAGCGTTATGGATCAAGGTGGGAAGGAAAAAATTGGTGGAGTTCTACTGTTTCAGTCTGAATGTATACTTGTCTGGGATAGAAGGGAATCAAGCATTAGATGAAAGGCTAGGTAACCTTGAAGATCACATAAGCATGGTGTGGTGACTGTGTCTTCTGAAGTTTGAGTCTAGAGTCTAGACTTAATAAAATAGATTTATATAGTAAACTTAATAAAATGATTTAATTTATTTTAATTATTAATATTAATTTACTAAATTAAATTATTTAATAAAATAGACTTAAAAGGATTTGTTCTGTGAAGTTTGGATTCAGTCAAAGGGCCACACTTGAGGACCTAGAGGGTCACATGTGGTCTCAGGGCCAAAAGTTCCCCACCCCTGGGCTAGATAGTCACTTATTAGCTCTATGATCTCAGGCAAGTTGTAACCTCTCTTTTTTGGACTTCTTTTTTCTCATCTGTAAAATGAAGAAGTTGAATTTAATGATCCCTCAGATTCTAGGAAGCTCATGAAATGATGTGAAACCATGAAGTGCTCAACTCTAAGATTCTAAGATTCTTTTTTTCTGCTTTTGCTTGCACCCATGCATCTCAAGATCACATGAGTGTGCAAACACACACACACAGAACAGGGATTGTCCCACAGCATTCTCCAGTTGTAGAAAGGCTCTTTACCCTAATTCTATTAAGTTACTTAACATCTCAGTGCCCAGACAATTCTCTAAGTCTCTTAAGTTTCAGAATAATTGCATATATTTGTGTAGAGGGAGCTTTCTCCCTGGGAGTTTCCTACCCTAATACAATTACAGGTCAGGGTCAAAAGAAAATTGTTAATTATTCCTTTATGCTTAAGTCTTGTTTCCCCCTAGCTCAACTAAAAATTCCTTAAGGAAAGGATCCATGTCATCTTAATTGAGTTAAAGAAAATTTTGTCCTTCAGATTGTAAACTGATTCTGCACTAACTCTAACTCCAAGTTATGCATTTTGAGATTTTTTTATTTTCCTTTGTTTTTGTTTTGTTTTCAACAGTCAGATGAGATTGCATTGAACCATTTTCATTGTGACCCTATCCTTGTTGCCAGAATAGAAGGCTGTCATGACTGTCATTGAAAGCATGCATGGTCTGTGACCATAGAAAAAGAGAGAGACTGACTGGCCCATTGAGGAACTGAACCCACAATCTTGCTCTCTTCTTAGCACTGTGATCTAATGAATGGTGCTAATTGGCCACAGATGTTCATGTCAATATTAACATCAGCCTAAGGGGAGAAAAACATAATCCAAAAGGTAAATCAGTGGCAAATAGATGTTAAAATACATCTTAGAAATGACTTTTGGATTATTTGTGCAATTGCTTCCCCCTATGTGTGCCTGCCAGACCTGATTTAAAAAAAAAAGATTAAGGGAGAGTAGGAATTTCTGTATTTTGACATTACATGAACAGCATGCCAATTATATGCAAAATGCTAAAGCAAATCAGTGGTTATTTGATGAAGAGAGAGTTGAGAAGCTGGGGGAGACAGGAGGGAGGAGTCTCCACAAAGAGAGAGGGCATGTTTTTAAAGCTGAAACAGGGGGAGCCTCCCTGAGAAAACACCATAGCAGAGGGAGCTCCTCAATTGATCCTAAGTGGGAGTCTGCCAAGGATAGAACAGATCTCTGCCAGAATTTTTTATTTTTTTTCCTTTGGCGGATGGCCCTTCTGAAGCTATGGAGCAGAGCTGCCTGAGTCAGCCACTCCTGGTTCCTGTTTCCCTCTGGAGTATCAACAGCTTGTTTTCATTGTACTCCAGTTGAATTAATCAGGGAACCTGAACCCAATTCAACTGTATTTTAGCTTCTAGATCATTTTGACTAGCATCCATTACTAGAGGATTGATATCCTAACCTCCCAATGATGGCAGACACTCGATGTCACATCAACTTAGTGATATTGTTCCCCAAAACTTCTGTCCCCCAGGTTGGGTGTAAGAGGGTTTGACGCATAGTACTGACCAGGGATGGGGTGGAGTTGCTGTGTGTTGACTGTTTCTATGACTCCCAATCCCTAAGCAAGAATGATGCAGGAATGCTGACGTGCTGGCTCCCTACACTGACGACTGAGGCAAGAGCCTCTCCTTTACCCCTACACAGAAACAGAGACATCACTGGATATGACTGCTGTCCCTCTAACAGTCCTACCTCTTCTCCAGAGCTGTCAGAGAGAAAGAGTGCTCTTAGCCTCAAGGGACTGATAGATCTAATCAATTAACCCAGTCTGTGCATTTTTATTGAGTTCCTTCTATGGACAAAGTTTTGAACTGAGTTTTGTTGGGAATTCAGAGAAATATGTGAATATACCTTGCTTACATGAAAAGGATCAAGTCTTTTCCACTCATGACCTTTGGCTAGTAGCTTTTTTCGAGACTGCCTTAATAATTAATCAGTGTGCTGGGGAGACATAGGATAACTATAGTAGGTAGAACTTAAGTACTATGAGATACAGTATAGTGGAGTACATAGAAAGATGGATCCAGAGCCAGGAGGATCTGGGTTCATGTCCTACTTATGACACTTACCAGTTGTATGACCTTGACCAAGTCACTTACCCTTTTCTCTGCTCTAGAGGAGTGGTATCAAACTCAAATAAAAAGGAATCCCTGAAGGTGACATATTGACTTAGAAACCCACAAATTAACAATATCTATATTGAATTGTGGGCAGCTAAGAGGCACAACGGATAAAGTGCCAGACCTGGAATCAGGAAGACTCATCTTCATGAGTTCAAATCTGGCCTCAGACACTTATCAGCTTGTGACCCTGGGAAAGCCACTTAACCCTGTTTGCCTCAGTTTCCTCATCTGTAAAATTATATAGAGAAGGAAATAGCAAACCACTCCAGTATGTTTGCCAAAAAAACCCCAAATGGAGTCATGAGTCAGACGTGACTAAACAAAGAAGACTGTTGAATTGTATTATTTATTTTGTTAAACATTTACTGATTACATTTTAACTTGGTTCATGCCTAGAGGATTTTTGAGATGCATTCTGGCTGCAAGTTAGGCATCTCTGCTCTAGACAATTCTCTAAGAATATTAAGTTTTAGAGAAGGTGCATTGATAGAGGGAGTTTTTATTATCAATGAAATTACAGGTCCAGTCCCTGTCTCGTGTACTGAAAGTGCTAGAGGAATGGTCCAGCTGACAGAATGCTGTCTGATTTCAGAATAGGAAGAGATGTGGTTTGGGGATTGCCAGGGAAGACTTCCCAGAGACACTATGATTTAATCAGGTCCTTGAAGGAATATTACAATTCAGAGAGGTCTCCAGAGAAAGCATGAGAAGAGTTATCTTAGATATAGGTGAACTGGAAGAGAGAACACAAACCAGAAATTTGGGCCAATATTCCTTCTGGTCTTGGGAGATACTGCTCTCCCTCCCTCCTTCCTTCCTTCCTTCCTTCCTTCCTTCCTTCCTTCCTTCCTTCCTTCCTTCCTTCCTTCCTTCCTTCCTTCCTTCCTTCCTTCCTTCCTTCCTTCCTTCCTTCCTTCCTTCCAGAATGAGGTAGGCCAGGGCAGGAAAGACTAGATCAGGTGTTAATAATAGCTGAATCCTTTTTTCCCTCTGCTCTGAGCCTCTGTCCTTGCCCTTTCCCTGGAAGAAAGGGGCCCATCACCATAGCATTTATACTGATTTCCCTGCCAGGGCTTAGGGTTAACCTGAGACCCACCATCCACTGCCTCCTCTTTCTTGGTAAATTAGATGATCAAAGGTTGTTTTTTCTGCTTTGCAAAGAAATGCTATGAAATGAGCTCTGACTTGAGAAGTTGGGGGAAACTGAGAGGTCAAAGACCTTGCTTGGCTTCCTCTCACATAGGTATCACCCCACCTTGGAATCACCTCCAAAAGGAACCCCCAAAAGGGCCTTCCTTCTGTTTGCCTTGATCCTCCCGTCTAACACCGATTCCTCAAGTGCATGCCTGGGCTGACTCAGGCTTGAGAAGTGGAACTTTACCAAGGTGGCTGCCAGGGGTAGGCAGTGTGGCTAAGGGATGCCTAGTGAGAGCCATCCCTGGGGGTCTTTCTGGGTAGTAGGCTTCCTCATCTGTAAAATGGGGAGAATCGTAGCACCTCCATCCCGGGGTTGTTGTGAAGCTCAAATGAGATAAGTACAATATAAATGTTAGCAATTATTGTTAGTAATCATAGCAGTAGGTGCCAAGTCAGTTGTCATCATAACCTTGCCAATGTATTACCCTCTTCCCTTGATTCCCTAGGGCATGTCTACCCTAATTGGGTTTAGTGGCACAGTTTTAATACATGGCTTCAGGCCATGATTTTCCCGTCTGGTTTCTTCTGATTAACTCCAAGTTTTCCATTATTCACCAACTTCCTTCTGATCTCAGAGAAATGATGCATGATTCATTGCCTCACTGCTAATCCTAAGGGGGGCACTGGGGGCAGGGTGGGTCTTTTTACAAAACAATTCCACATAGCTCTTGAACCAAATGCTACAGTAAAATGACATTGCAGATAAATTTCCACATTTTACTGGCCTACATTTTCTTAGCCTCTTGACTGACCCCTGCTGCCCTTCCTCCCACAACAACATGTACACACTAGAGATGACAAAATCATTATGATCCACTATTTCTTGCTTCATTTCTCCTTTCTTTTTCAGTTTGCAGTCCAGTGGACTGCCTTTGTCCTTTGTGTCACCAACCAGGGTCCACAAGCAAAGGGAATGAGGGTAGTGCTCTCACATATTTAAAATGAGTGGAATCAAGTATTTCCTACTCATTTGGAACTGGTAACTATTTTCAAGGATCCCTTAATAAGTACTTGATTAACAAATGAAGGGCCTGTTTTATGTAATCATCAAGGTAGATTATTTTCTGACCCCATTCGGGTTTATTGGAGTGATTTGCCATTTCCTTTTCCAGTTTACAGATGGAGAAACTGAGGCAAACAGGGTTTAAGTGACTTGCCCAGGGTAGCACAGCTAGTAAGTGAGTGTCTGAGGCTAGATTTGACCTCATCAAGATCAATCCTGCTGACTCCAGGTCCAGCTCTCTCTCCACTGAACCACCTGGCTGCCCCAGATTAGCCTTGTAGAAATGCAAGGGAAAACTGGTCTCAAGATGCCTTTTGGAGATCCAGTCCTTTATTACAAACAATTGCTTTCAATGCAACAGAAATCAGCATATCTTTATCTGGAAACAAAACCCATTACGAAAGTATAGACTGTAAGTAAACAAGGTTTATTTAGTTCCCTGTTTGGAGTCTTGGAATCTGAAAGACCTGAGTGAAAATCTGGCCTCTGGTACTTCTTAGCCTTGGTTTCCTCAACCACAAAATGGAGATAGTACCTGCCTCCCAGGGTTGTGAGAGTCAAATGAGATGATGTTTGTAAAGTGCTTAGCACTGTGCGTGGCAAACAGTAGGTGCTTAATAAATACTTGTTTCCTTCCTTCCTAAATGGAGCAGGAAACTCCTGAGGGTAACAGTGTCAGTTGGCTAGACAGTGGAATAATTTCACCATGTTCCACAGTGTTGGCAAACAGGAACATCCAGGCAAATAGCAAATTCTGTACAGTTAATTTATTCCTTAAGTGGGTCAGTGAGTCAGACAGATTTCCAACTGCTTGTGATTCTATTCACTTTGGGATAGAAGCACTCCTTTATTTTCTCCGATAAGAACAAAATTTCTCTGTTTTCCCTCATCCTGAGAGATTCTTGCCTCCCATGATATTTCAGAGAGGGGGAAAACTAGAATTGGATAAATAGAATCATTGATTTGGAGTTGGAAGGAGGAGTGTGTTGGTAAATGTTTAACAACTGTCTTTATGGAGGAAAAATGCATGTAGGACACTTAAATTTAGCAGGGAAGAAAGCAAAAGTTCATGAATCAATAAATGAATGAATATTTATTAAGTACTTTATATATGTTAAACATTGGGGATAGAAAACACACACATACAGACATATATATTCACAAATCCCACATAACAAACAGTTTCTAAATAAAGGGTGTCCCAAAAGACTTATTCAAGTTTAGTCAGGCTAGAACACAATGTCCTTGCAAATAGGAAGTTTCTTTGTATTCCCAGTTCCTAGCAAATAGTAGCTGTTTAATAAATGCCTATTGATTGATCTCATTTAGTCCCACAACAGTCTTATTAGGTATATGTGGTATGATTATTCATATTGTACTGATAAGGAAATTGAGATCCAGAGAGGTTAAAAAAGTAGCTTGTGGTCATACAACTAGCAAGGGTCAGAGGGCAGGATTCTTAACTAAGTCTTCCTTATGCCAAGTCCACTCTGACCATTCTGTCATCATGGTGCCTCTCTGCCTGATTTGGAATTTGGGAAAAAGGGTACTCTTAACTAAAGAGTAGTTAAATATCTAACAGCCCTGATTGAGAACGTCATAGATGTTAGAGCAGCATTGTTGGATCTGGGAAGAGGTCCAGGACAAGAAGAAAAAGATGTGCTAGTGAGGATGGATGGGGGTTTAAATTTTTTAAAATTGATTTATTTTTAACCTTCATTTTAAAAAATTTTGTGTTCCAAATTCTTTTTTTCTCCCTCTTGCTCTTCCCCCAATCATTGAGAAGTCAAGCAATATATCAATTATACATATGAAGTCATTCAAAACATATTTCCATATTAACCATGTTGCAAAAAGAAGAAAAAAAAAGAAAAGGCAATACAAACAAAGTGAAAAAAGTATACTTCAGTCTATATTCAGAGTTCATTGGTTCTCTCTCTGGAGGTGGATAGCATTTGTCATCATGGGTCCTTTGGAATCTTCTTGGACCATTGTCTTGATCAGAGTAACAAAATCTTTTATAGTTGATAATGGTTACAATATTTCCGTGTATAGTATTCTTCTGGTTCTGCTCACTTCACTTAGCATCAGTTCATGTAAGTCTTCCCAGGTTTTTGTGTGACCATCCTGCTGCTCATCAGTTCTTATAGCACAAAAGAATTCTGTTGCAATAGTGTACCACAGCTTGTCTAGCCATTCCCCAAGTGATGGGCATCCCCTCAATTTCCAATCCTTTACCAATGAATGGATATTTTGAAAGAGAATGGCATGATGAGAGGTTGAATCTCAAGCCCTATAATCAGTATTGACTGTCATCCAAACCCCTCACTTGGCTACCCTGATTCTTATTGTGAAGGAAGGAGGCCTAAAACAGAACCTAATCTCTATAGTTTGGCCCTGTTAGGAGCAAAGAAGCTACTTCTTTATAGGCTGGAATCTGGAGGAGAAGGTGAAAAATTCTGATTGGAGAGGGATCTTAGTAGACCTGGAAGGCTAAGCTTCTAAGTCCCTCCTGCCCCACCAGGATACAAAGTCCCAGTAACATATTAAAGTCCCTGTTGTGTGTGTATGTGGGGGTGGGGGTGGGTAGGGGATGAAGTGGTTAGATTCTGTTTCCATTCCATTAGGGGACTTAGATTAAATAGAAGCACACTTGTAGGTATGTAGCTTCTTATGCCCCCACCGGCTGGGCATCTTCCTCTAAGAAAGATAATCACATTCTGCTCTGAGAGAACAAATTAGATAGTTTTCAACTCTATTATGGGCAGGCCAGGGATTTCTTGTCTGTCTCCCTCTCACTGGATATATATTTCTCTCTCTCTCTCTCTGTCTCTCTCTCTCTCTGTCTCTCTCCGTCTCTCTGTCTCTCTGTCTCTCTCTGTGTCTCTCTCTCTCTCCTTTTCTCTCCCTCCCCCCCCCCTCTTTCTAGGCCATGGCCAGTGCAGCTGTGGGGACTGCCTCTGTGACTCTGACTGGACTGGTGACTACTGTAACTGCACCACCCGCAAAGACATGTGTATGTCGAGCAACGGGCTGCTGTGTAGCGGCCGAGGTCAATGCATCTGTGGCAAATGTGTCTGCACCCAGCCTGGCTCTTATGGGGACACGTGTGAGAAGTGTCCCACCTGTCCTGATGCCTGCACTTTTAAGAAGTGAGTGGATGAGAGTTGACTAGGGGATTGGGGAGTTTGGGCATGGATGACTGGGAAGGCAGTGTGGGTACAGGGTGGGCAGTGGCAAGCAGGGGCTTGTTTTGGGGGAGATCAGCATGATCCTGCCCTGTAGGTTTAGTCTGTTATGGACATATAGGGACACATTGTTGAACAAGACGTCAAACCAGGAAGAGTTGGGTTCAAATCCAGCCTCATATCCAACCTACTTCTCTGAGCCCTAGTTACCCCATATGTCAAGTAGGGCTAACACTGATAACACCCGCCTCCAAGGGTCATTATGAGAATCAGGTGAGGTAAATACTTGTGAAGTGCTTTGCTTATCTTAAACCACGCTATAAATATGAAGTCTTAGCATTGTTTCTAAGGGAGGGAAGGAGAAAGGAGCTGGATTTCCTCCTAGCCTGGGTGATATAATCATAGAAAGTGAGAGATTGCTAATAGAGGTAAGGAGGTAGCAATATGTTAAAATGAGGTGTAAACACAGCGTCTTATAATATCCAACAAAATTCTCTCTGAGGAAATGAGAAGGTCAGGGGGCTGCTGGCCGGCCATGGATTGGCCACATCCCTATTGGCCTTGAAAAAGGAAAGCTAAGGCTGCTGGCCTGGGAAAGAAATGGAAACAAGGAGCAATTTCACAGAGTGTGACCCTGGTACCCTCTACAGAGGTTAGAGGCGGCAGAGATTTTTTTTTTCCCTCTCTGCTACAGCAAAGGCTTCTTAGAGTAGAGGTACTCACCCGGTGTTTTGTTGTTCTGTTGTTTCAGTTGTGTTATAATCTTTGTGATGCCCATTTGGGATTTTCTTGGCAGATACTAGAGTGTTTGCCATTTCCTTCTCCAGCTCATTTTACATATGAGGAAACTGAGGCAAGCAGGATAGAGTGACTTGTCCAGGGTGACCCTTTGAACTTGGGAAGATGAGTCTTCCTGACTCCAGGCCCAGCACTTCATCCGCTGTACTGCCTTAGCCGCCCTCGCTCATCCAGTAGGAAATGCCATATATATCAGGGAAAAGAGAATGGCATTCATAGAGAATCGGGGATGGGAAGCATCTCCAAGGAACGTGGCCTAATTTGGCATCAGAGAAGAGAGGAGCCATGAATTTAACGATAATAATACTTTGATAGCTCTTTAACATTTGCAAGCACTTTACAAATATTATCTTCACAAATGGGCATTGGCTCATTTGTACACCTTGGAACCTCTTGACCCTCTCGAGATGCTGGATCCCTGACACTTTATTAATACTTCCTTTGGTTGGGGTGTATAGGGTATTTAAGGAGGACTAAGACCTCTGGTGTGAGGGCTTGGCAAGCCCTTTTCAGTAATTACTCATCTACTTACGGTGTCCACCTGTCACAACAAGCTGTAGTGTGTGCAGCGGCCGCATCCTAGAAAAACCATCTGGGTACAGGGTTAAGCCAGGTTAAGGGGAACTGACAGGCTCCAAACTCCTCAGCGAGTTATGGGGGTGTCTACCCCAAGCATGTGAAGACTTCCCCCAGTGGAATGGGCAGATGAGAACAATTTGTCTCAATGGCCATGAAGACAGCTGAAGTAGGTGCTGTGGAACATGTAGAGCCTGGTCAGGCATCAAAGATGCCAGGGTCATTCATGGCATCCATCTTGACTTTGTCCTACTCCTGGACTTAGACAACTCTGGAAGAGAGAGTAAGGCTGATGATAACTTTGAGCAACTCTGCCCCATTTAGATGGAATTCACTGGCAAGTCAAGAAGACATCATTCAGTGATGTCACTGGTAATCTTCACAAACAAAGTATGAACAACTACCCTCAGGAGAACACAAGATGCCTTGAGATAGTCCTGGGGCAGTTGGATAGAGCACTGGGTCTGGAACCAAGAAAACCTGCATTCAGATCTAACCTCAGATATTTACTAGCTGTGTGACCCTGGGCAAGTCACTGAACCATGGTCTGTCTCCGTTTCCCCATCTGTAAAATGGGGATAAGAACAGCACCTACTTTCCAAGGTTGTTACAAGGATGGTATTATAAGAAGATATTTGTAAAGCACTTAGCACAGTGCCTCATATATAGTAGGTGCTTAATAAATGCTTTTTCCCCTTCTCTCTCTCTCCCACCTCTTTTCCCACCTTCTCTTGCTGGTAGTGGGGAGTTCAAGAACATCAGAAGACATGAGGAAACCCAACTTCTGTCCTAGAGTTAGAGAAGTAAACAAAGGCAAGACTTGGAAAATTTATTGTTGTTATGACACAAGGGCCCTGGGTAACCTCTTTCTACCATAGTGTTTGTCTCTATGGTCTCCAACATTGAATATCCCCCAGTTCTGTTCAACTACCATTTCTTGGTGCCTTTTGTATGCAGAAAACTGTAAGGTGCTAAGCTGATGCAAAGTTTCAGTAAGATAGATCCTCTTTGTTATGAGAGGGGCTGCTAGGTGACACAGGGGATAGAATAGCCAGGCCTAGAGTCAGGAAGACTCATCTTCCAGAGTTCAAATCTGGCCCCAGACACTTGCTGGCTGTATGACCTTGGGCAAGTCACTTACCATTTGCCATCATTTTCTCATCTGTAAAATGAGCTGGGGAAGGAAATGATGAACCACTCCAGTATATTCTCCAAGAAGACCCTAAATGGGGTCACTAAAAGTTGTACATGACTGAAAAACTATTGAACAACAACAAGGAAAAGGGATAGAATCCTTAACTTTAAGTTGTCTTCTGGTTCCTAGGATGCTATGGGTCTTCTATGTGTAAGACCCCAGAGGTAGGTACCACTGAGGAATGCATCCATCCATGAAATGAGACCGTCCTGGCTTTCAGAGCTTATAGTTTACTTTTCCTCTCTCAAATCCAGAGACTGCGTGGAGTGCCAGAAGTTCAGTCGGGGAGTGTTTGAGGAGAATACTTGTAACCGCTTCTGTCGGGATGAGATTGTGCCTGTGACAGAACTTGGTAAGTGCCAGGGTATCTCTTTTCCTTCCCCTTTCCCTCCCCTCTCCCCTTTGACCTGAAGATGGTAATTACGGAGGTGTGGAAGGGAATGAAGTACCATGGTCTTGAGATTTCCCGAAGTGTTGTTGCATTTCTTTCTTTCTTTTTTTGGGGGTGGGATGGGGGAAGATTGGGGCTAAGTGACTTGCCCAAGGTCACACAACTACTATGTATCCAATGTCTGAGGCCAGATTCACACCATTTCTTATATCTCAACCCCTGGTTTTCTTCTTCCAGCTATCCTTCACCTGCTTTTTGCATCCTTAATCTTCTTATTAACCAGTTGCTAGTTTGGGGATGGGCAGGGAGGGAAATGTAGTTCTCTGGTGGGTACTGAGCAAAGTCTAAATCTTGAAGGAACCCCTTCCACAGGATTCTAGATTTAGAGCTGGCAGGGCCCTAGAGACCACCTAGACCAATGCTCTCACTTAACGGATGAGGAAAGGAAGCCACAGAGATTAAATGGTTTGTCCACTAAGTGTCTGAGGCAGAATTTCCTCAGTTAATCAGCCGGTGATCATTCATTAAGTACCTACTATGAGCCAGGCCCTGTGCTAAGGGGTAGGTGTATAAAGAAAGGAGAAAGATGTTCTCCGCCGTTAGGGAGAACAGGAGAGGCAACGTGCAAACTACTATTTGTGAACAACGTATAGACAGGTTAAATAGCCCGGGAAAGGTTCCTTGATGAAAGCTGGATTTTAGCTGATAACTGAAGGAATCCAGGAAGCAAAGATGATGAAGATAATTCCAGGCACGGGAGCGACAGCCAATGAAAATGCCCAGAATTGGGAGTGCTGTATCGGAGGTCAGTGCCACTGGATTACTCAGGTCACCCTGACTCCAGGTCTGCAGTGATTTGTCCAATAAGTGTCTGAGGCAGGATTTGAACTCATTCCAAGTTCAATGCTATATTCAGTTAGTATATCACCTACCAACCTTAAATGGGCCCCTGATCCTAGAGGACTGTGTTCAGTGATACCTCCTGCCCAATGGGGGATCATAAGGACCTCTATAATACTCCAGTTTCTTATTGGCTGTCCTTTTCTTGTCTATAGCTGTACTTATACCTTGAAAATTTTTTGATCCCTTTTGTTTTTATACAAGCTACATTTCCCAATACATCTTCCTTTTCTCCTCCTAGAGGGCCATCCTTCATAACAAAGAATGAAATAGAAAGGGAAAAAAGTCATACACTGGGAAAAGGAACTGACCGGAGTCTTGGACTGTCTAGTTTAGAGTTTGAGATATGAGACTTGTTGTTCATCTTAGAGGGCTCTGGTCTATAGAGTTGGGAATTATGGATGAAGAGAAGTCAGATTCATATTGATATAATGATCCTCCTTGGAGGGTCACCAAGAATTGTGTCCACATTAAAGATGGTGCTTTTAACCCCAAACTCATTTCTATGTCACAAAAGGTCTAGAATCCAGTTCTGACTTTGAACTCATTCCTTCTGAAAATAAGATCCAGGATCCAAATAGAAAATTCAGAATCAATACCTTATTATGCAACCTCCCCCCTTCCCCTCATGCCACAGCACACTCTTGGTACTTTCTCTGTAAACTTTGTTTCAGAACTTTTTTTCTGAGAACTCTTCCCCTCTCCAAATTTGTGGGGAGGGTGTTTTTCATTATTTTGGCTCAATATTCTTTGCCCTACTACCACCCCCAGGAAATGCATAAAAATATATACAGAGTATCCCCTGGTATTCTGAAACCATCCCCTTACTGTTAAGTATACAGCTCATAGTACTACAGAGGTAAATTTTACTAAATGGAAGAAAAAAAAACATAATGAAAATCCTAAAAACAACCACCATTAATCCAGGGTGTGCTGGTAAGTGTTTAACAACCAGTTCTCCAGAAGGAGGGGAAAAAAAAAGCTTTCCAGGATACATTTTAAAGTTTAATTTATATTATTAACACTTTTTAAAGTCTAGACAACCAACAAATAATAAATCAAAACCTGTTTTGAATCATTAGCCAATTTCTGAGGCACAAATGCTCACATAGAAGCTGTGATTCGGGAGTTCTATTATTTCTACATTTTTGAAAACCCCAAGAGATATTTACAGATATTGTTGTCACAATATCCTGCCTTGGCCACTTGATCCTTGTCATTCAAAAGGGGAGGGGGATTTTCCCCTTCTTCTTTCTCTCCTTGCTACTCATGGCTCTGTGGCATACTCACCCAGTCCACTAATTTGTCAGGCCAGGGCAGGGCAAGTTTCTATAGTGTCTTCCAGACTTTTGATATCTCCTCTGTAGTCCCCTTTTCTCCTAGTTGCCAACTCTCTTCCCCAACTCTTTCTTCTTTATTATCTCCCAGTTACCAGCATTGCCCATTATCATGTATGTTTCTACTGGTGGGTGTACTTTATTTTCCCCAGTTAGATAAATAAAGGGAGAAGGGGCAAATATCTCAGCATCAGCTAGACCTTCCTAGGTAATTTCCCTCCTCATCCTATAGTTGCTAGCTAGCTAGAATGCCTCCTCCGTTTGACCATCTTGTTCTGCCATACTGTTTAAAGGGGCTAAGGTGCCCTGCTGTAGAGCATATCATAGTCAAACATGGAAGTAGCCTGTGTATGGGATGCATATTATGTTGTGGAAGGTCAATGCCTCCTTCCTGTTGTCAGCAAGTTGACCCATTAACCTGTGAGCCCTCTCCACAGATATCCCATCTGATTCTGTCAGCAACCTTTCCCCTCCTCCTCTTCTTCTTCCCCTTCCTGGGGACCTGTGATACCCACAATTCTTCATTTTATATATTGAAAAACTGTATAGATTAGGCAGCCTTATCCCAAGATGGGGCATCTAAGTGGTGCATTGGATAGAACTGGGTGTGGAATCAGTTCTCTGATTCTGATCAGTTCTGAGTTCTGATCAGAACTCATCTTCTTGAGTCTAAATCCAGCCACAGATACTTTCTAGTTGTGTGGTCCTGGGCAAGTCACTTAACTCTGTTTGCCTCAGTTTTTTCATCTGTAAAATGAACTGGAGAAAGAAATGGCAAATCACTCCAGTAGCTTTGCCAAGAAAACCCCAAATGGGGTCACAAAGAATTGGACATGACTGAAACAACAAAAATTTCGAGACTAAGTGTGTGACCTTGGACAAGTCACTTAGCCTCTGTCTACCTCCTCAGTTTTCTCAAATATCTAAAGGAGATTATAATAGAACTTACTTCCCAGGGTAGTTTCTCAGATCAAATGAAATAAGGTTTGTAATGTGCTTAGCACAATTACAAAGGCATAGTAGACACTGTATAGTGATAATGATGCCTGGGAGAGACTCCTCATTCCCTTGTTAAAGTTTGGATTCAATCAAAGAGCCACACTTGAGGCCCTAGAGGGCCACATGTGGTTTTTTTTTTCATTCTTCCTATGCCTGGAATACTCTTGCCTCACCGAGGCCTGCTGCCTTTCTCCAAGACTCGGTTCACATTTTACCTCCTGCAAGAGGCCTTACCCTACCCCCTCTGACCTTTAATGCCTTCCCTTTGACATGACTTCTCATCTACACTGTGTACAAGCATCTTGTACATATATAGGCATTTGCCCGTTTCTCCTTCATTAGACTGTGACCTCCACTTTGGCCTTTCTTCATATCCCCAGAGATTAGCACACAGTGTTTAATGAATACTTGCTGAAGGATTGCCTCTTCCCCCTCTCCCTGGGCCTCCACAGCTAGCTATCCTTGTACTGCCACTTTTAATTGGGTCTACTCGGTCAGGGAAGAAGCATTTATTAAGAATCTGCTCAGTGCCAGACTTCAGCACAGCTCAGGGTCAGGCCATTGGTCTGGAGAGAAATTCCCCCATCCCACGCCCATCCCCAAACAAACACCCTTTGGGATACTTGCCATCAAAAGTCCCATCCTGAAACCTATCCAGCTGCCAGGACTGTTTGCAAGCCCACACACAGCCTTTCCGTGACTCATCACGAAAGCCATAAAGGTGAGGGCAAAACCCAGATAAAAAGAGCACAGATCAAGGCTCTCTTGTCTCTCCTGCTTCCCCTTTCATTCTGTTCTTTATATAGAAACTTGAGCAAGGAGGGCTTTCTTAGAGTTGGCACACATTGAACAGTTAACCAGGCTGGTTATCAGGGCCATCTGCAGTGCCTTTGAGGCTGGCCTGGAAGATTGCCTTCTCTTGCAGGATAATGATCTCCCCCTCAGGCAGAAAGCATATTTTCAAGGAAGAAGACCAAAGAAAGACCAAAGCTGATCAAAACAGTCAGATGTCTTAGGGGTGGGGCAGTTTCTTCTAAGTCCTTTGGGCCTTTCTGCTGCAGGACATAAGCTGACTGGATGCAAGGAGACATTTTATTTTATTTTGTGGATGAGAAGGGACTCACTGATATTAGCTTAGAGGAGAGAGAGGTGATGTCCCATTTCACAGCTCGGTCCAGACTGACTGATATGTCTAGTTAATTAATGATGATGATGATGATGACAATAACAGCAATGGTTAGGATTTAAATGTGCTTCAAAAGTTTGCAGAGACAAATGTCATCTCATTTTATCCCTACAATAGCACAAGGAGATAGGCACTATTCTCATGCAGCTAGCTGGTAGATAGAGAGCTAAAACTGGGGTTCAAATTTGGCCTCAGACACTTACTAACTGGATGACCCTGGACAAGTCACCTAAATTCTGCCTCAGTTTCTTCATCTGTCTAATGGGAAAATAATAGCACCTACCTCCCAGTGTTGGTTTGAGAATAAAATGAGGTATCTGTAAATTGCTTTGCATATCTTAAAATGCAATATAAATGCTAGCTGTAATTATTACTGGACAGGTAGCACAGTGCATAGACTACTAGGCCTGAAGTCAGGAAGGTTCATCTTCCTGAGTTCAAATCTGGCCTCAGACACTTCCTAGCTGTGTGACCTTGGGCAAGTCACTTCACCTTGTTTGCCTCAGTTTCCTCATCTGTAAAATAAGTGAGAGAAGTAAATGGCAAGTCGATGGCGTCATAAAGAGTCATGCATGACTGAAGGATTGTACAATAAACCCATGGCAAATCACTTAACCTTTCTGTGTCTCAGTTTTCTCACCTACAAAAAGAGGAAATCAGACTCATTAGCTTCTAAGTTCCTGTCTGGCTGCAAAACTTAATTTGCATGTTTAGTTGGGAAAACAAAATAGTTCTATATAAAGCATCTTGAGAACTATTAAAAAGATCATGTCTAAAAGAATGAAACTGAAGGTAGGGACAGTTGACAAAGAGCTTTATTTGGTGACAGAGAACCTGGGTTTGAATCCCACCTCCGCGCCTTAGCACATGTAAATAATTTAGGGTGAGTAATTTTTTTTTTTTTTGGCTTACTCCTTTATAAAATTAGGAGGTAGAACTGTCATTAATTAGTCATTAATATGACTAATATAGAAATATGTTTTGCATAACTACACATGTAAATTGCTTGCCTTTTCAATGAGGGAAATGGGGAGGGAGGAAGGGAGAGAATTTGGAACTCAAAATTTTGAAAATGAATGTTAAAAATTGTTTTTGCATATAATTATGGAAAGATAAAATACTAAATGATTTTTTAAAAAAAGAACTCGTTATTGTAATTGTTCAGTTGTTTCAGTCACGTCTGACACTTCCTGACCCCATTTGGGGTTTTCTTGACAAAGATACTGGAATGATTTGCCATTTGCTTCTCCATCTCATTTTACAGATGAGGAAATGGAGGTGAACAAGGGTTAAGTGACTTTCCCAAGGTCATATAGCTAGCAAGTATCTGATGCTAGATTTGAAGTCGGGAAGATGAGTCTTCCTGGTTTCAGACCCAGTACTCCATCCACTGTGCTACCTAGATACCTACCCATCTTCTACAAACTGACAATCTTTTTTCTCCTCCTCCATCTCCGCACAGCAGACACCGGCAAGGATGCAGTAAACTGTACCTATAAAGATGAAGATGACTGTGTAGTCAGGTTCCAGTACTATGAAGACTCCAGTGGGAAGTCCATTCTCTATGTGGTGGATGAACCAGGTAAGACCTGGGAGCCTCCCAGACCCAAGATAGTGAGAGCTTTGCTTTTTAGCCAACTCCGTGACCCGATATTCCCGGGATAAAGATGATAAATAATTTAAGAGCTGGAGGTTTAACAAGTAGATGAGATTCTCTCTGGGCATTTAGGTGAGAGAACAAGACAGAGAAAGGAAGAGAAGGGTGAGTCAGTGCAGAAGGAGGGATTAAAAAAATGAATCTTCGACACATTTTGCTGGGCATATCAGAAAAGACAGGACTTTGATTTCTAGAGCTATCTTGCCAAATGTAATGCTCATCTTAGTTTTTTAAATTTTTAAAATTTAAAATAATTATTTATTATTTATTGCTCACCTTAGTTTTTGCTAATGTAGTGATGTCTTCCTAAAAGTGAGTTGGTTTGCAGTGGCAGCTCAACTGGTACCTTTGCCTGCTGAGATAGGTGAGGTCAAGATAGTCTGAGTAGAGGGTAACTTGAAATCTTCTTATCTGGTCTATCACCAAAGTACTGTGAGCAATGTTGGATGCTGAAGAGCTCTGGATTCAGAATCAGAGGTCCTAGGTTCAAATTCTAGCTCTGATACGTGGTGCTTGTGTGAACTTGCACGAGTGTCTTCCTACCTCTGGGTCTCAATAAAATGAAGAGACTGGACTAGATTTCTAAGTTCTATTTCCATTCTACTACTCTGTGATTGTAAGTATTAGTTTTATTTTTTGCCTTCTTTTTTTGGAGGGCAGCTGGGGTTAAGTGACTTGCCCAAGGTCGCACAGCTAGTAAGTGTGTCAAGTGTCTGAGGCTGGATTTGAACTTGGGTTCTCCTGACTCCAGGGCCGGTACTCTATTCACTGCGTCACCTAGCCGCCCCTAGTTCTATTTTAAAATACAGTATTATATGTAACTTTTTTTCTTTCGAATTTGTTTTATTTTACATATTGCCTTGAAGTCTGTAGAGAACACATAAAAGATGCAACTTCTGTTTTCAGGGTACTCAGAACTCTATGGAAACCGAGCAAGCTTTGGAATAACTGTGGGTATGCTCTATTGTCTAGGGAACCCCAGCATTGTAGAAAGGAGAGCACATAGGGGATAAGGGGGGAGACTCCTTCACTCATACATTGATTCATTCAACAAATATTTATTGTGGGGATAAAAGGAAATATTTGTACTTTACGCTTTTAAAATACTGTATACATTCTAGGTGGCATTAATTAATTAATTAACCAATCCTTTGCTGTGGGTAGGTCCAGGAGATATAAAGGAAAAAACAAAAACTTTGCTTCTAGGGAGGGATCTGAAGTGAAGGGGCCCATCTCTCTTTCCTAGAGTAGTATTTGTTGAGTAATTTAACTTTTCTGCGCTGGGAGCCTCCTGTATAAAAAGAGAGTTAGGTGACACAGTGATTGGAGCACTGGACTTGAAGTCAGAATATATCTGAGTTCATATCGAGCCTCAGACACTAACTGCATGATCCTAAGCAAGTCACTTAACCTCTGCCTTAGTTTTCTCATCTATCAAATGGGGACAATAGCACTTCCCTCCCAGGATTGTTGTGATAATAAAATGAGAAATTGTAAATGGATTTGCCAAATTTAAAGTGCTATAGAAATGTTGTGGTTGTTATTATTATTAAAATAGAGATAGTAAAGGCCTAAATTTCTTTTTTATTATTGATTGATTGATTTTTAGTTTTCAACATTCACTTCCACAAGATTTTGAGTTCCAAATTTTCTCCTCATTTCTCCCCTCCACCCACCCCAAGACGGCATGCCTTCTGATTACCCCTTCCCCCATTCGGCCCTCCCTTCTATCACACCCCCACCTTCTCTTATTCCATTGCCCTCTATTTTACTGTAGGGCAAGATAGATTTCTTGGCCCCATTGCCTATATGTCATTTCCCAGTTGTATGTGCCTTAAATTTCTAAAGGGAAGGGGTCTAGAACACGTGATTTCCCAAGGTCTTTTTGGGGTCTAGAATCTCAGATGAACTAAAGGGCATAGCCTGCCTGTCAGTGGAGAAGATACAGCATCCCTGGGGCCAAGGTCACCCATATTTATTTTTCAGTTGGGTGCGGAGCAATATTTGGTTGTTTAGAGGGAGGCATCTAGTGTCAGAGAGACTCAAGGAAGGACAGAACATCCTTGGGTGAGCTTCCATAGGAAAGGATGCTACCTAGGGACTGGTTTGACTTCTGCTCTTCTGTGACTGTTGTACCTGCAACATTGCCTAGGAGCCCCTCTTGGGGCCTTTGCCTCTTTCCTGGAGGCCCAAGAAGAGGGAAGGCAGAGGGAGGCAGCACAGGATGTTCTTTGGTGAATCATGCCCTGTGGGGATATAGTCATAGGGAAGAAAAGGTGGAAAGTATTTGTTTGGGGAGAGAAGGGAGAGAAAAGATTCATCTTGATTCCAGACACAGACACCCAGACACACCATCATAGGAAAACTGCTTCACCCTGTTTAAAGCCTCAGTTTCATAATTTTGTACAATAGTAATAATAATATTGTAAATAAGGGATTATAATGCTTGTAGTTCTTACCTCATGAAACAGAATCTTAAGTCACTATATTAAACTGGCTACTGTTATTTCCACATATACAAATAAATAAAGGTATAGGAATTTCCAGGATGTTTCTCATTCCCCCCCTGCCTCTTTTTATTCTGGAGACATAACAGCCCACTACTTTGGGCATCACGGTATCTCTTTCATTACACCCCCCACCCCTCACCCCCACATATATACATATATGGGTGTATGTTTATATACACATGTTCAGATGTACACATATCTATGTATAACTATGTAATATGTGCAGTGTGTTTATATTTTATATGTATACATGTATATATGTATGTGTGCATGTATAGGTACATGCACGTGTGTGAATATATATAATATATTATATAATAGTGTGTGTATTTTATGTGTATATATGTATATGTATAGACACACTGTACGTATGTATGTATGTATGCATATATATGTGTGTGTATACTGTTTTAGCATAGTGATCCTTAGTATTCTTTATCTAAATCTATCAGCCATTGATACTTCATGACCTGAAACTACTTTCCCTTCTGGTGGGATATAGAAGTGAGAAAAATGCTTGGTTTTCTCAGAACCCCCCTGGATGGATAACCATTCTGACCCTCTTCAGCTGACACCTTGGATCCTGATGTAAAAGCCCTGTGTCTTCACCCCTGTCTTTTCTCCACTCCCATTTTCCTCTTCTTCCCTTTGAACCATCTGCAGGGGATTGGGATTTGGTGGCTGTGAGTGATGAGCAGATGGGCAGCTCTGGAGTGGGAAGGGCTTGCTTCTTTTCAACTGCTTGCTTTCTTCAGTAGCCCTGTCAATAGGGCAGCTGAGCACCAGTGTTGGGGGGGTGGGTAATAAGGATGGAAGATGGGGACAAGTTTTATGTATAGACTTTAGGTCATCTCTGTCCTAAGGGTTATACTCCCTTCTGTATAGGGCGGTTAGGTGGTACAGTGGATAGAGCACTGGGTCTGGAACTGGGAAGATACCCTTCTGAGTTCAAATCCGGCTTCAGACCCTTACTAGCTGTGTGACCCTGGGGAAGTCATTTAACCCAGTTTGCCTCAAGTTTTCTCATCTGGAAAATGAGCTGGAGAAGGGAATGGGAGAAGGGAATGGCAAACCACTCCAGTGTCTTTGCTAAGAAAACCCCAAATGGGGTCATGAAGTGTCAGACTGGAACAACTGAAGAAGAACAACTCTAGATCCTTGAATCTGGAGTTATCCCAAGAGATCATGTGGTCCCTGAATATGAATGTGTAAACCATTCAGGATAGCTTTTCAAGGTCAATCCCCATTCTGCCTCAATCTTAACCATCAGAGTAGTATCCACGGGGTACCTCGCTATGGGGTCTGAGCTGCTGGCTCCTTTCTTTTCCACAAGAGAATTCAAAATGGCTTTTTCTCAGAAAAATAGAGGCTCTAGAAACCAGACATTAGAACTTTACATCTTTTCCCAAGGGACTCCTTTAATTATAATCAGAGGCTATAATCTGGTGGGACAGGAAATAGCCAGTCCAGGTTTGTTTTTCTTGCACAGTGTGTGGGGTATAGGCCTAGGGGGTGGGGAGATCCTAGACAGGATGGAGGGGAGAACACAGGGGGGAAAAGTGGCTATGTTACCCTTTCCAGATATCACCAAACCCACATGTGCATATATAGGTATATGTGTACATATAATATATAATAATATAATAATATGCATGTGTGTATATAATACATATAATACATATATGTATGTGTATGAGTATATAGATATAGGTTGATCAGTTATTAAGTAGATCAGGGCTTATCAAGATGTTCCAGAGCCCAGCAGAGCTTCCTTTATACCTCCCCATAAGGGTAGAGTGTAGTTATTTGGGGTTAGAGGTTCAATGAAGTGGGCAGGAAGCTGGTTAGTTCAGAGATTTTAGGTTATGATTAAATGTTTAGAAAGAACCCAAGCATCACTGGTGATTGTCTTGTTCAGCACAGCACCAGTTTATCAATTAATTAACAAGCATTACTTAAGAGACTTCTCTGTGCTAGGGGTCGTGCAGGCACTAGAGATACGGAGATATGAAGAAGTTTTTGCTCATAGAGATCTTACATTTTCTTGAAGGAATACTGTGTTATAGAGAAGTACACATAGGCTAAATACAAAGTGAGTAGGGGGTAGTGTATTACTAGTAACTGGGGAAATTAGGAAAGGCCTCCTGAAGGCCTTGAAGGGAGGAATTCCGAGGGACTGAGGTTGGGGAGGGAGAGCATTCTGGGCCTGGGGACCAGCCTGGACAAAGGCACACAAGTGAGAGATACAATGACATACACAGGGGACATAAGCCAGGATGGTTTAGATGGAGTGCTTGAGTATAATTAAGTAGCTTGTTGTTTTACTCAGTTATTTCTGTCATGTCTGTTCTTCACAATCCCTTTTGGGGCTTTCTTGGCAAAGACTCTGGAGTGGTTTACCATTTCCTTCTCCAGCTTATTTTACAGATGAGGGGACTGAGGCAAACAGGATGAAGTGACTTGCTCAGGGTCACACAATCCGTGCCAGATTTCTTTCTGACTCCAGCCCGACACTCTATCCACTGCGGCACCTAGCTATAATAATAGTTAGCATTTATTTTTGCCTACTATGTGCCAGGGACTGTGCTAGAATTTTACAAAGACTCTCATTTAATCTTCACAGTAATCCAGGGAGATAGACACTTTTATTATCACCATTTTACAGTTGAGGAAGCTGAGATACATAGAGGTTAAGTGACTTGCCCAAGTTCAAGCATCCAGTAAGTATGTGAGTCTGGATTTGAACTCAGGTCTTCCCAACTTCAGGCCTCGTACTCTATCCACTGTGTCACCTAGCTGACCAATAATATGTTATATGTTTGGAAACGTAGCCTGGAGTCAGATTGTGAAAGGCCTTGAATGCCAAATATAGGAGTTTTATCCTCACGTCAATGGGGAGCCCCTGAAACTTCTTGAGCATGGGTGTGATATAGCGCGACCTAAATGGAAGCTAGTCAGTGTAGAAGAGAGAGTGCTGGGCTTGGAATCAGGAAAGATTCATTTTCATGAGTTTAAATCAGACCTCAGACGCTTCCTAACTGTGTGACTCTGGGCAAATCACTTAGCCCTATTTGCCTCAGTTTTCTCATCTGTAAAAAATGAGCTAGAGAAGAAAATGGCGAACTACTCCAGTATCCTTACCTAAAAAGCCCCCCAAATGGGGTCATGAACGCTTGGACATAATTGCGATGACTCAACAACAACAATAAACTTTTGGAATATCATGGGCAGCTATGTGGAACATAGGTGGGAGGCTGGTTACAGGGAGACCATTAAAGGTAGTGTGATTGTCCAGGGAAGCTATGATGAGGTCCTGGATTAGGGTGCTTGTGGTGGGAGCAGAGAGAAGAGAATACGTGTGAGAAATGTTGAGCAGACAGAATATCTTAGATGTGGCATTGGTTTGAATATGGGGATGGGACCATGAAAAAGAGTGGAGAGTCAAGAGTAACTCCTGGGTTGTGAACCTGTGTCTTGAGGAATGGTTATGACATGATCAGAAACAGAGGAGGTAGAAGAAATGATGAGTTTTAGGAGGAAAAATAATGAGTTCTTTTTTGGATATGTTTGGTGTCTGTGATAGCCGGATGAACATGTACAACAGACAGTTGGAAGAGATACAGGATTGGAGCTCAGGAGAAATGTGAGATTGGAAGACGTTGTTCATCAGCGAATCATTTGTTTATCCATAGGAGTTGATGTGTACACCATGACAGACTACACATATATAAATATATAAAAATATAAATTAAAATATGTATATGTATATGTGTATATACACATATACATACACATATACATAAACACACATACATGCATATATACACACACATACATACACACATGAATACACACACACATGTACTAGGACAGAGCCCTAGAGTCCTAGCACTTAAGAGCTGGGTAAAATTCCAAGGAATCATTTGTTCTAGATCAGTGGTTCTCAACCTTCCTAATGCCACAACCCTTTAATACTTGTATGTGGGCATATCTGCATGTGGGCAGGCCTTCCTGGAGATGGATAGAGGAGCAGTATCTCAGTTCCTAAGACCACTGGAAATATGTGTTTTCTGATGGTCTTAGGTGACCCCTGTGAAAGGGTCGTTTGACCCCCCCAAAGAGCACGCGACCCACAGGTTGAGAACTGCTGTTCCAGATTCTCATCTCTTTGGTTATATGAATACCATCAGGATAGTTTATCTGTTTTCTTCTTCTCCTCTTCCTCCTCCTCCTCCTCTTTTTTCCCCTCCCTCTTTACCTCCATGCATCTCCCTCTTTTTATTCTGAACTTAACAAATAACAAATAAAATGACCATTTCTATATACATAGTAAAAGAGATAAAAAAGAGAATTGCACACCAAACTGTAAATCTCTATTATATATAATTTGTTTTTCATTTTCAGTGTATGTAATGGGCCTTCCTCACGGGTTTTGGGCAGTTTTGTGTGCTGTTGCTGAGTATATATGGAGGGAGATGTTACTTCTGCTTGTCTGATATGCTGGTGAGCCCAAGGCATGTGGGAAAAGGCCCTTTAGTGATGTGGTCTGCCTCCAAGCTGCAGACATGTGGGAAGCCAGCTCCTATGTCTGTGGCCTGGAGAGCTGTCAAAGTCCTTCTTTTATGACAACTTTCCTGGAGATCCTTTCTCCATATGTCTTTCCCAAAGAATGTCTGGAACCAACTGAAGCAAGTCCCTTCTGACAAGTACGTAGCCTCCAGCTCTGCATTCTCTCAGCCAATCAGATGTGGCATCTACCTCCATATACACAGTAGCACGCAGAATTCCCACAGGCTTGCATGAAGGATCCATCCATACATATATATTACAAACATATAATAAATTAATTAAATGTTAATTAATTAACTAATTAAAATGAATAAAATATTAAAAATGTGTAGCTTCCAAAGCTATCCTTCTTTTCTTGTCTTTTTGACCTACCTTCTGTCCTCTTCTGTGAATTTAAAAATACTTCAGTGACCTTATTTCCTTTTTCTTTATTTTTTTCTTGAAGATTTCTGTTCCTAAGTGGAAAAACTTCATATTCTCCTTTCGGTGTTCACTCCAGTGTTTTATTATCCTAGTGGCTAAGAAGTTCTTCAGTTCCAATTTAGGTCTCTCCTATTCTAATCTCGGCTCTTTCTGCTTGGCGTTCTTCTTTCCTGGCAGATTGTCCCAAAGGCCCTGATATCCTGGTGGTCCTTCTCTCAGTGATGGGAGCCATATTACTCATTGGCCTGGCCACACTGCTCATCTGGAAGCTTCTAATCACCATCCATGACCGAAGGGAATTTGCCAAGTTTGAAGAAGAGAGAGCCAGAGCCAAGTGGGACACGGTGAGTGGAGTGGAGTGGACTGGGCTGGGCTGAGTTGGGTTGAACAAGGGAAACTCTAGGATTTATCCCTTAGAAATAGTGGCAGGCTAGTGTTGCACAAGGTAGGACTTTCCCTTCCTCTTTTTATGCTTTCAACTCAAATACTGATATGGAATTAAAGACAGCCATAGAAAAATGGAAAGAAGGTTGTCTTCACCAAAGTCCCCAGCTATCTATAGTGTCAAACTTGTAGGACAGAGAAGCAGCAAGGGATTCATTGTGAGAGTGTTTTCTGTTCTCTCTGCAGGCCAACAACCCACTGTATAAAGAAGCAACATCCACCTTCACCAATATCGCTTACCGTGGGAACTCATAATGGGACCTTTACCATCAGCAGAGCCAAGGATTGTGGGTGTTTCCTACACCACGTTTACAGAGGATTGTATGGATGTTGTAGGACCCAGGAACAGTGAAGGGGGGTGGGGTGGGGAGAACATGAACATGTGTGTGAGAGATGTATGTGTCTCCCTCTGGACATGTCCTTGTATATTTGAGGGTACTGTGTGTGTGTGTGTGTGTGTGTGTGTGCGTGTGTGTGTGTATGTGTGTAATTTAACATTTCTGAGGGAAATACCTCAACCAGCTTTTTTTTTTTTTTGCGGGGGGGGAGCACTTACTTCAGGGATCCTTTCTTTTTTTTTTTTTCATTTAACTCTTCCCTAGCAGAGCATTTGGGCCTCATTACCTCAGTGAGAAACCATCTCACCTCATATGAGCCAGACTCCCTGAGAAGAAAGGCAGGAAAGTGGCTAAGTCTGGAGTTGGGGAGGGGAGAAGAATAAAGCAGGCCCCAAGTCCTGACTCTGCCATCATGAGTAGTCTATGGCTCCTGGAACTGTCATCTGGGATCTTTGGTAGAAATTGTTGGGCTTTATTCCTGGTCACCTCAGTATATGTGTGTATGTGTGGCAACATGGCCCCATTTTCATTCCTTTCTTCTCAGGTTGAATGAAGGAGAAGCCAGAGAGCAGAGCTACATTGGGTTTTGTTTCTCTGGGAAAACTCTGCAGGGCTGTTTGGTGCGCTCAGCTAATGGGGTCAACAGACTATGCCCATTGTTTTCTCTCTCCACCACTTCCTTGAAGGAGGTCCTGGTCCTTCAGCTTACATGGAAGCTAGGGTGACTGAGCTATTATTGGTTGGAAAAAAAAACTGAGCTGATTTAAGGTACCCAATGTATAACAAGGTCCTTTCAAAATCTGCTTAACTGAGGCCCACCTCCCTATGCTATTCCCATTTCATCTACTTCCAACTATGACTGCCATGGAAAATTTGACTTGTTCTGGAGATCAAACCCATAGACAGCTCTATTCATCTGTGCAATTTATGGGTAAGCACAAACAATTCCTCTTTCAGGAAATTATGGGGTGAGAACCAGAAGACTGGGCACTGACTCTTCTAGTGTTCTGTTCACTCTCCATGGCCCCCCTCTGTTTCTCTGTGAACTGTACCCACACATCATGTCTAATCACATTGACCTCATCTCATGGGGGTGTTATGAGGGACCATACCTATGAGCTTCTAAAGTTGACAAGCAAGAGGTGCAGGAATAGAATGATGAAACTGAGAAGAGGCATAATGGAAAGTGCCTAAGATTTGGTGCTAGGGCCCTAGTTTGAATCCTAGTTCTACTGCTTTGGGCCTGTGTGACCTTGGGCAAGTCATTGCAACTATGTGCTTCAGCTTCCTCATTTGTAAAATTAGGGGGTTGGACTGGATGACCTCTGAGGTCCCTTTCAACTCTAAATCTATGAGCCTATTAACCTGCATGGTCATTTTTTTGTGTATGGCCTGAGCACCCCCATTTTAACTCAATGACTAACCCAAGAGGTCACAAGTACATGACCTTGTCTCTTTCCTTTCCAGAATACCCAGAGCCTAGAGGAAACACCTGTAACTCAAAGGAAGTTTTTATGGTTCGGGTTTTTTTTTTGTGTGTTTCTAATTCTACTTGGAGATTAGGAATAAGGAGATGAAACACCCCCATTGTATTCTGCACTGGTCAGACCACAGCGGGTCTGTTTTTCTTGAAGCATTTTGCACCAGTCAGACTGAGAACTATGTTGAGTACTGGTCAATGTCTTAAGAAGAGTGTTGACAAATTATAGTTTATCTGGGGATGAAGAGCCAGTATAAGCAACACTGGAAGGAACTTGGAAAGTTTAGCCTCCAAAAGAAATGATTTAGGAAAGAGATGGATGCTATCTTCACGAGAAGGGAAAGGAAAAGAGGGAAGGGGAGAGAAGGACTCTTAGAGAAGAGGGATACTGGAATTTTCCTATACAGCTCCAGAAGGGGAGAACAAGGAAAAGAGAAGGGGAAGGGAATACATTTATTAAGCACCTACTACATGCCAGGCCCCCTGCTAAGTCCTTTACAAATATTATTTCATTTTGTCCTCACAAAATTTGTCCTCTATCTCTGTCTTACAGTTGAGGAAACTGAGGTAAATAGAGGTTAAGTGACTTGCCTTGAGTTGGTCAGACAACTAGTAGGTGTCAGGTCTTCCTGACTTCAGACCTGTCCATCTGTTTATTGTACCACTAGAACAAATGTAGTATAGGCAGTCAGGAGACTGGGTTTTAATCTTAGACCTGCCATTAATTTATGTGGCTTTTTGACAAGTCACTTTTATTCTCTTGGTTTCTTCTCATGTTTAATGAAATGGATGGAGCAGCTGATCTTATATGTCCCTTTTAGGAGAATGTAAGTTTCTTGAGGAGAAAGACTTCAGCGTTTTTTGACTTTGACTCTCCAGAGAATATACCACACATAATCAGTGCCCAATAAATGTATGCTAAATTAAATGTCCAGTTTTAAAGTCTTATCACCTCAGCTGCAGGAGGCTAGATGTTGTCTTAATATAAGGAAAAATTTTTCTAATACTCAAAGATGTTTTCTAAAACATGAAATGAGACAGTGAGCTCCCCACGGCTGAAAGTGTTAAAATTCAACTCTGCAAACACATAAAAGGGGTTTCCCCACAGGAACTACCACTAACCATTCCTGCACTGAGTAGAAAGGTGGATTATAAAGCCCCTATTGTCCTTTCCAACTCTTGAAACCCGAAGATTTTTAAAGAGGTGTTACTGTTTGTGGGCTGGACATAGAGACTGTCAGCCTGGTGCCATTTTTTGAGTTACCTGTTAGCCACCATTCCAGAGATCTGTGATGACAGCAGGTCTTGGATTTTTCCTGGTGAATTAGGGGTGCTGTTCTATTTGGTCCTAACACCCATGACATAGTGGGATTTGAGTCACACTCAGGCCAAAACCCACTGAGTTTCTTGCTTCCTTCTTGGGAATGATTTCTCCAGGAGGTAGGCTGGGGCTGATAAGCTGTGCTGGGGCAGGAGAACCACCATCCAGATTCAAGGAATCCAGTGGAATACACTTTAAAGATCCCAGGATGAGGAGATGAGACCTGGGCTTTAGTGACCACACTGCTCTAATGCTGTAGTATAGTAGCTTGCTGTGTGATCTTGGGCAAAGTCCCTTGACCTCCCTGGGTCTCAGTTTCATCATCTGTCAATTGAGGGGGTTGAATTAGATGCCTTCATGTCCTTCCCAATTCTAAGAGGGAGCTAGGTAAGGTCTGAGTTAAAATATTGCTTCAGACACTGACTAACTCAGTTACCCTCAGCAAATGTCTTACTATCTCCTAGCCTCAGGATCCTTATCTGTAAAATGGGGATAATTAGAGTGCCTACCTCAGAGGGCTGGTGTGAGGATCTGATAACATGCAAAACTCTTTGCAAACCTTAAAGCACTAAGCAGATGTTAGCTATTATTAGGCTCTGTGATTTACAGTGGTAACAAGCAAGCAACCATCTGGTTTCTACAGGATGTTGGCATGGTCTTTGCTTTCTTGGTAGGGAGAACTGAGAGGTTTGGCCTTCAATTCAGTTTGGTTGTATTTGGGGATTCAATTCAATTCACCCAATTCAAATCCCAACATGGTTGGTAGAACTGAGTAGAATAGTATTTTTGAAGTACCTACTATGTGCCAGGTATTGTTCAATGCATCAAGGATATAAAGACAACAAAATTAAATAAAGTAGTCTTTGCTCTCAAGGATCCTCCATTCTACTAGAATGCTTTGGCAAGAGCAGATTTGTTACATGCCACTTTTTGGAGAGAGAAGGAGAGGGAGAGAGAGAGAAAGAGAGAGAGAGAGAGAGAGAGAGAGAGAGAGAGAGAGAGATGTTCATTAGAATATTAAGTTTTCCTCAAGTCCTTTCTCCATCAGCAAATGGTAGCCCATGGCGCATTAATGTTTCATCCACTCAGCACTCATGACATTGTCTAGCCGGCCTTATTCACATGCACTTGATTTTTTTTTAATCTTTTGCCAGAAGAGCATACCGCAGCTGGAGCATGTGTCTCTGTGCCCAGATGTTCATAGTGGGACTAAGCTTTTCATTTGGGAGTAAGGGAAAGGACAGAGTTCTGACCTCATCCTAGAACTGCTCTTTTCCTTCCTGAGACATGAAGATGATATGATGAGGGTCCTCTATCTGGGCAATCTTCTCAGCATAGTCTTGGAATCCTTAGCTGTTAGGAACAAGAATGCCTCTGATATGGAAGTGAGGGACGGCGTGCTGTAGTGAACATCATGCTGGTCTTGGAGACAGGAAAAGCCTGAATAAAAAACCCATCTCTCACCTTACTAGCTGTGTATCCCTGGGCAAAACACTAACCTCTCTGTACCTCAGTTTCCTCATCTGTAAAGTGAGAGGTCCCATCTCTAAATCCATATTTCCATTAGACCAACTTGCTTAAAAGGAGAAATTATGTCAAAGGATGAGAAGGTGAGGCCTGTGTTTTAGTGACAACACTGTCACTATCCTGTAGGATATTCTATGGACACTTGCTATAATAACCTTGAGCAACGTCCCTAGACCTCCCCGGGTTTTAGTTTCATTATCTATCAAATAAGAGGATTGAACAAGATGTCTTTTAACTCCTTTCCTATTCTAAGATGGAGTTAGGTGGTGTAGGAGGATAGACTGCTGGACTTGCTAAGGTCCAAGTTAGAACGTCGCTTCAGTTACTCTGGGTTGGTGGGAGGGAAGGGAGAGAAAGTTCATAAAGAACAAACAAAACTTCCCTTGAGATTTGGTCAATGTCTCTAGGACTGTGAGTCCAAGGCCTATAAGATCTGTACCAATCACCAGCTGGTAGTAATGATCCACATCCTATGATACTTTGGGTTTTGTATATACAGTGCTAAAACAGATCTGTTACACTGGCTTGTTGGGTGTCATATAGGCTAAAAATCTGAATGATATTTTGGTATGAGACAAAAGTGTGGGGTCTGGGGAGGGGAGGGTGGACACTGTCCATGTGTGAGTCATTCATGCCTACCCTTCTCAGAGCCTACAGATAAAAGGGGGGACTCTGGATATTCCTGGATCCCAGATGATCTACACTGCCACATATGGAATCAACTCTTTACTTCTCAGCTATTCATGGGGCATACGCATAGCTTCAAGAAATTCCTCTTTGTCACGTTCTGGTATCTGTTACTCATGTGCTTTCCCCATTTAGCCTTCTCTGTCTGAGTTGTGCAACATTGAATTAAAAGTGCCTTCCAAAAGGAGCTGGCAAAAAGTTGTTTTCAGACTTCTGGTGTTATTTTTCTCCTTTTGGGTGGAGAGAATATGTCTCTGCCTCACACAGAATGATAATTATACAATAAGCATCACGTAGTGGCTGCCCTGGAGGTCTCTGTCAAGAGCTGGAGGATTCTGGACTGTCTTTTGAAGCTCACTCTTGATTGAGAAAGATACTTACACACCCCCACTCCCATACAGGAAGAGATATAGATGCAGCAACTGAATTCTGTTGCAAGCTGACCTAGGCCAGGAAAATTTGGTTTCAAGTCCTAACTCTGACAATCACTAGGACTTTGGGAAAGTCATTTCTCTTATTTCTGAGTGCTCTAGGAAGTTCTATAAATCCATCAATTGCAGAGAATGTGCCTGACTGTTTGTATAAGTTCCTCAATGGGAACTCCTTATAACAATGAAATTATAGGTCCAAATTCTATATATGCACATATACATTTAATCTAACTGTACTTATTCATTTATTTCATTTTTAATAGCACAAAATATTGATTTGTTATTATATTAGCTGGTTATCTGATGAGCAGATTTACAGCAGAAATTGTAGAAGTGCAGATAAATGTTTTGAGTGCTGGATATGGCACTGTCACTTACTACCAGTGCGACAATGGACAAGTCTGAGTTTTCTTATCTGAAATATGGGGGCAGGGAGGTGTTGAATTAAATGACCGTGAACGTCTCTTTTCAAGGACTAAATTTCTGATCGTAAGAGCTGTTTAAATACTCTTTCTGGCTAAGGCAGTGGTTCTCAACCTGTGGGTCATGACCCCTTTGGGGGTTGAACGACCCTGTCACAGGATCTCACTCCTAAGACTATAGGAAAACACATATTTCTGATGGTCTTAGGAATCAAGACACCGCTCCTCTGTCTCCAGGTGGGTCTGCCCACATGCAGATACACCCACATATGAATATTAAAGGGTTGCAGCATTAAGAAGGTTGAGAACCACTGGCCTGAAGACCCAATTGTATCTTCTACAAGCCTAAAATTTAATTTTCAGCAGGCCATTGGCCCAGTTGTTCAAACATTCTGGATTGTCACCTGATTGATATCCATTCCAAACCAATATTCCCCATCTTCTACCCTCTCCAAGATTCCTATTTTTGGTTTCTCTTAAGCATATTTAAAAATACAAACCACACAAGAACAAAAAAGAAAAAAAAGACGGGTCATGGGAAAGAAAAAACTACACGATAAGATATTTGGCAGTGGCTTAAGGAAGCCTTTATAAATTAAGCTTCTATGCAAGAAAATGCTCCAATGTTTCTGATTAGATAAAATACGGAGGAAGTGATTATCACTAGAACCACTGCCACCATCTTACACTAAGCCACAATGAGTTGCTTTTTGTTGTTGTTTTTTGGTGGGCAGTTGGGGTTAAGTGACTTGCCCAAGGTCACATGACTAGTAAGTGTTAAGTGTCTGAGGCCACATTTGAACTCAGGTCCTCCTGACTCCAGGGCCAGTGCTCTATTCACTGTTCGACTTAGCTGCCCACTTTTTGTTGTTGTTGTTGTTGTTTTTTTTACTTTTCTACTTCTGCTAATTATTTGAAATTAATTAAACATGAGGTTTTATTAGCCTTAGAGTTGTATAACAGGGCATATGGTACAGACTTATCCTTCAGGAACTGAAGTTGTGATTTATGTTTTTTACTGGTTTTATGGGTGCGTTTAGTTTCCCAATACAAGCACCCAATAAGACTCCCTCGGAAGTCTAACCAGCTCCCTTGGTTAAACAAAACAAACCGACCCATTCATTGACTGTGCCTGATACTGTATGCTACATTCTGCACCTGTAGTTCATCACCTCTTTGCTTAGAGGAGAGAAATATATTTCATTATCAGTCCTCTGGAATCAAGATTGGTAGGATTAATATTTTCAGGAGGACCATAGCACCAACAACACAGTAAGTCTTATTTATGGTGGAATTTTTTTTCTCTTCAAGATACAGTATATTTTGAGCATTAGGATTAAGTGACTGTGTGTGTGTGTGTGTGTGTGTGTGTGTGTGTGTGTAGTGAGGATGGGTGAAAATGGCACCTCATTGTACAAATATAAAGGAAAGATTCATTAAATCACATAGGAAACTCTTCCTCTTGGTATTTGTGAACTAATATCACTACAGAGACACCTAATGACCACAGTGGTTAATTGCCAAGTCCATTTTCCTTTGCCTTTCTCTTCCCTTTCCCTGTCTTGCCCAGGTTAGATGTGTAGGGGCTTCTCATGGGTTTGATCCCATTATTGATTGCCATGAGAACTTGAATCTGTTCTATTTCCATCACGGGCCATTTTGCAACTTCCTTAGGGAACCCAGTAGCTCCTTCCCTTACCTTCTGGGAAGCTTACTATATTTATACCAAACAGGGGCCACAGCCCATTGCAGCTCAGAACTCCTGGACTCAATCAATTCATGAGCCTCACCTTTTTGGTCACTGGAATTATAGCTGTAGGTCTTGTAACTGGCACAAAGTGCCTTCTCAAATTAGTGATTTGGTAACTATAGCCAATTCTTAGCAAACTAACACCAATGCTGGACGGCAATTGTATGAATAATTAAGAAGATAGTTCTACTTGATTTTAAAATATTAAAATACTTGATTTTAAATATAATAAAATATTTAAAATCAATAGAGCTCTTCCTAATTCTATTTTAATAGAATTTAATGTTATAATTAATAACATCAATAATAATTATTAATAATATCAAGATTCTATTTTAATGGGATTTAATATTAAATAAGGCTGCATTCTATGGAAGGAGGCAGTACAAAGAATGCTAGCTGTTGGGGAGTAGAAATAAATTCTATTAAATATTTTACTCTATAGTCTACTATAGAGTGCAATTCAGTCAGGCAGTAAACATTTATTAAGTGTCTACCATGTGTCAGGCACAGTGCCAAGCATTTGGGATACACAAAGAAGGAAAAGACCCTCAAGGAGTTAACAATTAAAAAAAACATATATTTATCTCTGATGACCCCAAAGGGGTCATGATCCACAGGTTGAGATAAAACATATTTATCTCTGGTTTTTCTGTTCTTTTTCTAAGTAATGCATATTATCATATACCTGAAATAAATACTCTTACAAAGACCCATAAATTCTTAGTGCTAGATTTAGCCATACAGTATGGATAAATACACACTTTATTATTTCTGCTGAAATGTTTTGGGGAAATCTTTTTGGTCTTCTAATCCTCTAGAGCTGAATCCATCCATCACTATCTGCATCTTTTCAAGGTTTTTATCAATTAAATGTCTGCAGGTGGTAACATTAGCGGAAATGCAGCTTCCATCAATTCAACAAGGATTTCTCAAACACCCATTAAATATAACATACAATTTAGAGGCTAGGGATGCCAAGGTTAAAAAAAAAAAAGAAAGTGACATTAACCCTGTCCTTAAGAACTTTACATTCTACTGGGGCTGGATTTGGCGGTGTCAAAATATTTTGGAAATACCCTGTTTCCGGGAGGTAAGGCCTGGCAAGCAGACTGTGCCCTGAGCTTAGCATAACAATAATCCTTTGTGCACTGGATGATATCACCCTCTGGCAAAGTGTATTACTTAGAACATCACCAGGTATTCACTGAGGAATTTAACTCCACCTGTTTCCCAGGCCATCCATTACATGTTCACAATCCCTGTTCCTTGTAATTTCCAGATACAGCACTCCTATTCCTGTTACAGAACTCCAGTTCTGTATCCGTTAGAGTAATCATGACTCTTATGTCCCATGGGATGTAAGAATGCTTGTATTGTCACAAGAAATGCCGACCGTGAAAACTGCATCACAACCTAAGAATGATCATGTTGTGGGTCAGCCTCTTTCATGTATGTAAGTGCCCCAAGTTTCAGTAGCATTAATCCTTCCTTTTTAGGAGGGGTCACTTTCCTCATTCTGACATTCATTCATTTTCTATTTGTATTCTGACTCTCTTGTCTCTCTATGGGCTCTAGTCATCCACAGGCTAAAGGCCAGTTCTAGTCCGGTTGACAGAGGATGATGCTTGTAAGAAGGTAAGTATAATGCAATGCAGAATGTGATGGAGGAAAAAGAGACACCAGCCAAAATTCTCTAAGAAAATGTATGGTGCTTTTCCCTTCCCTAAAAGTTTTCTAAATTCATGAAAATGTCATTTCACCAGTCACCCTGATGTACGTTTAACTCTGTTTAAATAAGAGGATGATTATCTGAATTCTTTAGGTGAGGCCCACAGTTCTAAAGATAAAGGGTTCTTAGACCTCTTAGAGCACAGCTCTCCAAAATCATACCAGATCATGAATATCACTGCAACAGTAGAAGTTGTCCAGTGACCTAGGAAAGATAACAAAAGATAAGAAGTATTTATTAGGCAATATCAAAGATTGTTGAATTAAACTTGGGGGTCAACATCTTTTTTCCCCTTATTCCCGCTTAATATTTACTCTAATTTACCAATGTCACTCAATCATAATCAATATCTTTAGGGTGATCAATATCCTCACACAATTTAATATCAAAAGGGCAGAAGAACTCACAGTCTAATGGGATAGACAACAAACAAATCTGTACAAACAAGCTACATACAGGAAAAATAGGAAATAATTGAAAGAGGGAAGGCACTAGAATTTAGAAGGACTGGGAAAGGCTTCCTGTAAAAGGTGGGGTCTTTATTGGGACTGGACAGGGAATTGAGGGGATATAGATGAGGAGGCAGAACATTCCAGGGGGATGGTCAGAGAAAATACCTTGAGATGACTATGGCTTGTCTTGGTGGAACAGCAAGGAGTCTAGCGTCATGAGATCAAAGAATATGGGATGGGGGGGGGATGTAGGGTACAAGAAGACTGGGGAAGTTTGGGATAGGGGGAGGTAGGTTATGAAGGGCTTTGAAGGCGCAGTAGAGGATTTTGTATTGGATCCTGTGGGCAATGGGGAAATCACTAGAATATGTTGAGTATGTGTGTGGGTGGGGTGAATGGGGGGAAGGGTGAGTGGTGGTGGTGGTGGTGGTGATGTGATATGTGGAAAGAGAATTGTTGTCATCAACTTCCTCTATAAAAGTAACAACCATAATAAAAATAAGCTTATGTTTATGTAGTTTCCAAATTTATCAACAATATCATTCATTCACTTTGTTATTGTTATTCGGTCATTTCAGTCGTGTTTGACTCTTCGTGACCCCATTTGGAGTTTTCTTGGCCAAGATACTGGAGTGGTTTTCCATTTCCTTCTCCAGCTCATTTTGTTGTTCAATTGTTTTCAGTCACGTCTGACTCTTTGTGACCCCAGTTGAGGTTTTCTTGGCAAAGATACTGGAGTGGTTTGCCATTTCCTTCTCCAGCTCACTTGACCGATGAAGAAACTGAGGTAAACAGGGCAAGTGACTTGCCCAGGGTCACACAACTAGTAAGTGTCTGAGGTCTGATTTGAACTTAGGAAGATGAATCTTCCTGCCTCCAGGCCCAGAACTCCACGCGCTATGGTGCTTCCTAGCTGCCTGAGTCTCCACATATTTATTTTGTATACCTTTCACTTTTCTTTCTTTAAATCTGCATACATCTGGTTTCCTCCTAGGATAATGTAAGCTTCTTGAAGACAAGGATCATTTCATTTTTGTCATCTTATTCCCAAAGACTAGCCCGATGCCTGGCACATTGAAGACACCTTAATGCTTGTTGAGTTGAAATGAATTTTGCAAATTAATCAAGTGACAAATATTTGAGTGACCATATCATACCAGAAACTATGTTGGGCACTGAGCATTCAAGGAACAGGAAGAAGGGCAGTTTGGATGGATCCATGGAGTGTGTGAAGGGGAGCAATATAAGAAGGTTGGAAAGGTAGATTGGAGCTAGGTTATGAAAGTCTTCAAGTGCCAAACATTTTTTATTTTATCCTAGAGCAGCAGTTCTCAACTTGTGGGTTATGTTCCGTTTGTAACAATGAAAATACATCCTGCACATCAGATATTTACATTACAATTCATAACAATAGCAAAATTACAGGTATGAAAGTAGCAACAAAAATAATTTTATGGTTGGGGGGGGTCACCACAACATGAGGAACTGTATTGAAGGGTCGCGGCATTAGGAAGGTTGAGAACCACTGTGAGGTAATGGAGTTTATTGAGCAGAAGAATGACATGGTCAGACCCGTGCTTTAAGAACATCATTTTTCAACCTGTCTAAAAGGTAGAATGGGCAGCTAGTGGTGCAGTGGATAGAGGGTCAGATCTGGAGTCTGACCTGAGCTCAAATCCAGCCTCAGACATTTACTAGTTGTATGACCCTGCTCAAGTCACTTCACCCTGTTTGCCTCAATTTCCTCTTCTGTAAAATGAGTTGGAGAAGGAAATGGCAAACTGCACCAGTGTCTACGCCAAGAAAACCCCAAATGGACATTACAAAGAATTGGACACAATTGAGGTGACTGAACAACAACAAAATGGGTGGGTTGGAGGGAGAAGAGACTTAAGGAAGGGAGACCAATTATGAGGCTGCTACAATAGTCTCAGAGAGAGGGGATGAGGGTCTAAACTAGGGTGGTGACTGTCTGAGTGGCCAAAAGGATGGTTGTGAGAAATATCATTAAAGTAGCTTCAATAAGACCTAGAAACTGATCGAATATGAGGGATGATGGCGAGGAGTGAAGAAACTTCAGTAACTGGGAGAATGCTGGTGACCTTGCCTGTAATTAGGAAGTTCAGAAGACAGCTGGGTTTTGGGAGAAAGATAACAATTCTGTTTTGAATACTTTGAGTTTGAGTGCCTATGAGGCATCCAGTTCAAAATGTCCAATGGGCAGTTAGTGGCACACAAAAGAGAAATATGAGGACTAAATATATGGGAAAAAGTCATCTGTGAAGATGAAGATCAAATCCATGTAAGCCAATGAGATCACTAATAAAGAGGAGAGGAGAGGAGAGGAGAAAAGAGGAAGGGAGTGGAGGGAAGGAGAGGAGAAGAGAGGAGGGGAGAGGAAGGGAGGGGAGG
>CM053593.1:162333735-162364921 GCA_028646575.1 Pseudocheirus occidentalis | reverse complement strand
GGGGGGGTGTTCCCCCGCAGTTAGTTTTCCGAGGAACACAGTCATTTTCACACAACTAGCTGGGGAATAGGATGCTGCCGTGCTCCCATCTAGTGGTGAAAGGTGGAAATTGCACCTCAAAACAACTCATTCAGTTGAGTGATTCTTCTTGATTTCACGTTTGATTTTCTTGGCAAAGATACTGGAGTGGTTACCATTTCCTTCTCCAGCTCATTTTAGGGATGAGGAAATTGAGGCAGAGTGAAGTGACTTGCCCAGGGTCACACAGCCAGTAAGCGTCTGAGGTCATATTTGAACTTAGGAAGATGAGTCTACATGTCAGGCCCCTACCCTATCCATTGTACCACCTAGCACATGTGTGTGTTTGTATATATAAATATATTTATATCTGGAGTAATACTCACTTTTATATAGATACATAATGCTTTACCTCTCCCTGTGTAACTGGACAGAAATCCTAGAGCTACTTTCTTCTCAACTAAATTTGACCCTTTCCATATGGCTCTGACCCAGAAAACCGCCACGGACATTATCCCCAAGATACAGGATACCTTTGTCATCTGTGTCCCAGGGACAGAGGTGGAGGGGCGAGTTGAAGAAGGATGAGAGCCCTTCCCACAAGACACTCGTGGCTTTAGACTCACACAATGCCCGGCTTCATCCTCATTAGAAAAAGAGAAATCTAGCTTCTTCTACACTCTCTGAACAGTCAGTCTACAAACATTTATTAAACACCTACTATGTGCCAGACATTGCTAAGCACTAGGAACACAAAGAAAGGAAAGAGACGCTGTGCTAAGAGCTAGGGATGCTCACAAGGAACTCACAAGAACCTAATGGCTAAGACCACATGCGAACACTTATGTATCAACGAGATACAGAATAAATTAGAGATACTCAACAGAGGGAAGGCACTAGTATTAAGGTGCTTCTGGCAGAGGGAGAAATTTTAAGTGAGACTTGGAAGGAGTCATGGAAGCTAGGAAACAGAGATAAGGAGAAAGTTCTAAGAATGGGGGACAGCATGTGGAAAAGCCAAGTCGAGAAATGGAATGTCTAGATGGAGGAGTAGTGGGGAGGCCAATGTCACTGGATCACAGAGTATGGGGAGGTGAGGAGTGAAGTAAGAAGACTGAAAAGGTAGGAAAGGACCAAATTATGGAGGGCTTTAAAAGCCAGAGTATTTTATATTTCATCTCAAAAATAATAGGAATTAATTGAATAAGGGGGTGACGTGGTCAAGATTGGTGCTTTAGCAATTACAACACATTGTATCTGTGATGACTGACTTTGATAGATTGGGGCTCCTTTTAGCAATGCAAAGTTAGAAGACAACTCCAAAAGACTCATGACGGAAAGAGCTGCCCACATCCAGAGAAAGAACTACAGAGTCTGAATGCAGATCGAAGCAGGCTGCTTGCTTTCTCTCTTTTGTGTTTTATTTTATCGCTTCTTTCTCATTGGTCACTCCATTGGTTGTGGTCCTTCTTTACAATGTGACTGGTGTTTGGTGTGAAGGTATTTGAAGAACCTATATTTCATTGTACGCCACCATGGGGGGAGGGAGGAGAAGAAGGGGAGAAAATTGGAACTCAAGGGATTGTGGAACTGAATGTTGTAAACTATAGGCAAATAAATAATTCTTTTAAAAAAAAGACTTGTGCTTCAGGAAGATTAATTTGACAGCTGAGTAGAGAATGAATTGGTCAGCCATCACTGACCAAAGAACTCTCAAATTTCCAAGGTAGTAACCAAAGCTACAAACATATCCCTCAGGGTTGCTGGTTTCCAGTTGTAGACCTGTGCTTGGAGAAAAAACACAAACGTAAAAGAAAGGTCACCAGTAACCCAGTCTTACACTGGATCCTCACTGCCATGGACTTATAGCTGCCACTGCCACTTGGAGGAAAGGAGTGAAAGTCCCTCTTCACTGACAGTATAAGTCAAAGGAAGAATGGTAGAGTCCCAAAGTGATGTACTTAACAAAAAAAAAGGTGGGGTAGGGGATGTCATCCTTTTTACAACTCCTAGGTCCTACTGAGTGAGTGACTCTTCCCGGCTCAGTTTAGACAATTATCTTTAATATAATCATTGTCAAGAGAACCAAGAGACAAATCAAGAGTTTCTGGGTCATGTAGGTACTTTACAAGGGGGTAGAGGCCATGTCTCACAGAAAGGGGCCAATGTGAATGCCCCCAGTTCAGTGGGAAGAACGGCAGTCCATCTCTGCTACACATATAGCATCCATTCAACTTGTCATTCAGTCATTTTCAGTCATGTCTGACTCTTCATGGCCCCGTTTGGGATTTTCTTGGCAAAGATATTGGGGTGGTTTGCTTTTCCTGCTCCAGCTCACTTTACAGATAAAGAAACTGAGGCAATCAAAGTTAAGTGACTTGCCTAGGATCACACAGCTAGTATATGAAGCTAGAATTGAACTCAGGAAGATGAATCTTCCTGACTCCAGACCCAGCACTCCATCTATTGCGCCACCCAGCTACCCTTCCATTCAACTTCCTACACTTGCAATTTCTCCTTCCCCATTCCCCATAATGAGTCACCTCTTCCTCTGCTCACAAGCTGCTGCTCTGTGTCCCATCAAGTCTCAACACCATCTTATCACCAGGCGCCTCTTTTGGCTTCTGGCTGGAGACTTGTTTATCTCTGTCCCAGAACAGTGATTCCCTCCTCCTCCCACCACACTTTCCTCTAGGAGAGACATCCATCTCTACCTCAAGCCCAGAATCAGAAACCAAAGAAAGAAACCCTCCTAAAGAGCTAAACATTCCACTCCAAGAGGATCATAAGTCTAGAGCTGAAGGGGACCTTTAAGGTCATATAGTCTAAACCCCTTCATTTTATGGATGAAAAAATTGAGGCCTAGTAAGTGATAAAGCCATGTTTGAAAGCCAGGCTTTCTGATGCCAAAGCCAGAATTCTTTATACTTAACCACACTGCCTGTCTCAGGACAGGGCAGAGATTCTCAGTGGACTCAACCCTGTATCAGAAAACTTTTCCCAACCTACTGTGTACCTTTCAGGGGGAGTAGGAGTGGGATTCTGGCAATGTGTAGCTGTGGGTGGTGGGGTACATCTCAAGAGACATTTCCTTATTAGCATCTTTTCTAAAAATCAGCACCAGTTACTAGGAACTCATTCAAAGGCAGAAAAAAAAACCCTATACCAGCGGCTCTCAATCTGTGGGTCATTACCCCTTTGGGGGTTGAACAACCCTTTCACAGGGGTCGCCTAAGACCATCAGAAAACACATATTGCCAGTGGTCTTAGGAACTGAGACACCGCTCCTCTATCCATCTCCAGGCGGGTCCACCCACAAGCAGATATGCCCACATATGAGTATTAAAGAGTCTCGGCATTAGGAAGGTTGAGAACCACTGCCCTATACCTTAACCAGTACTGAATATCTTGCTCTTCTCCTAACCCCTCACCTTACACCATGCCTCTTGGAAAGACAGAAAGAGGAACTTAGAGATCATTGTATCTGATCCCTTCATTTTACAGGTGAGGAAACCAAGTCAAAGAGGAAGGGAAGTGAATTATCCAAGGTCACATAGATAGGAAACAGACCAGCTAGAATTCAAACCCAGAGTCTCTCATTCCAGAATCAACGCACAGTGCTGCCTCTGTCCCTTTCCCACCCCATCAGCCTCAAGGAAGACTCATGCCTCCTTCAAGACCTATCTCAAAACTCACAACCTTCTTCTTTCTCCCATCCTAGTTTGATCAATTCTAGATTATCTCTTCAGCATATACAGTGAATACTATATTAGTTTGCACTTAGAATCACTGACTAGTCCAATCTCTTCATTGTGCATATTTGAAAACTGAGATCCAGGATTATAATTAATTTTTTCAAGGTCATACAACCAGCTAATGGCAGAAAAGGAAACAGAATCCAGGCGGACTGGCTCCCAGTCCAGTGTTCATACCATTATTGCCTTTTATGCAACTTCATAACTGTTCTCTATTTATTACTTATGTGTACTTTTGTCCTCCCCAACTAGGTCACAAACCCCTTGATGGCAAAGACAAAGCTTTTATATTTCATCTATAATCTAGCAATAACACTTAGATGAGGAAATGATGAAATACGGTGGTTCCTTGTGTATGGACTGAACAAAGCACCTGATCCAGCTCGAAACCCTGAAGGACACTCATAGTAAATGTTGAATGAGAAGATGGAAGAAGAGAAGCCAGCAATATGGAAGAGAAAGAATGGTCAGAGGGATAGGAAAACATCAAGAAGGAGTGTCATAGAACCACAGCACCACAGAACGCTAGAGGTAGAAGGAATAGGAGGTAGATGCTAGGGACCATCGAATCTATCTACCTCTTTTTACATAGGAGGAAAAAGAGGCAAAAGGGAAATAACTTGACCGAGCTAACACAAAAAGTGAATGGTAGGAAGTACAAGGAGAAAAATTTTTTAAGAACAAAGGGTGTGTGTGTGTGTGTGTGTGTGTGTGTGTGTGTGTGTCCATCTTGCCCCTTTAGCTGTATTTTAACTTCCAGGCAAGGACTAGCTCTTATACTTCCGTTAATATAGAGGCAACCACCCAGATATTGCTCAGTCAGTACTTGCTAATTGATAATTATGCTTGAACTACTCACTTCACAGGGTTATTTGGGGAAAGTCCTTTGTAAACCTTAAGTTGCTACAGAAAGGTGACTCATTGTGTTAACTGACTGGCAGATGAGACACAACAGGGAGGTCAAGAAAGATGAGAATGATGAGGTCTGCCGTTGCCTCCGAAGGCTCTGGGAGAGAGAAGATACATAGGGAGCGTGGGGACCAGAGTAGGGTTTCCTGTGGAACTACAGGGACAAGAGGACAGCTCCATGTAAGTGTTACTAACGCTGCAGAGGAAGGGTGAGGGAGAGAGATCAACACGGACTTGGAGATGCTTATGGAGAACTTCAAGGGACCATGGAGATCAGCTGGTAAAACCCATTCAGTTTTTTTTTTTGTAAGTCTGACTCTTCATGAATCCATTGGGGGTTTTCTCAGCAAGGATACTAGAGTGGTTTGACATTTCCTTTTCCAGCTCATTTTACAGATGAGAAACTAAGTCAGACAGGATTAAATGACTTGCCCAGGGTCATACAGATAGCAAGTGGCTGAGACCAGATTTGAACTCATGAAGATGAGTCTTCCTGAATCCAGGCCACCTGGCCACCTTGCTGCCCTACTTGTGGATGTAGGGACAGGTGGACACCCATAGTGGAACAATTAAGTCCCTGAGACCTGAGATGACGGTGGCTCATTCCTGAAACTTGTGACTGTATTTCTCCCTACCTCAGTGCCTCTGCCTCTCTCCTTCTTTCTCCTAATCTCTTTTTCAGTCTCCCCTTCACTTCCCTCACCTCTAGCTGAGTCTCTCCCTGACCAAGCTTTGTATGAGTCACTGGGTAGGGGATGGGTTGGTGGAAGAGGATGCAGGAGGGGGATTCTCTTTGAGCTACACTCCTCTAGGGTGACAGTCTTTGGGGACCTTGGCATCCAATCTTGGGATCCAATCAGTATTCACTAGAAATATAAAGATAAACAAAAACAAAACAAGATTTTAAAAAATAGTCTTTACCCTCAAGGGCCTTACATCCTACTGAGGGATATGGATTTGGGGGCTGAGTTTACATAAATAGTCTGGTGCCCCTGTGGTGCCCACAGTATGAGAAGCAGACAGAGCATCTGGAAGAAGGCACAGAACAGTGGTAAGAGCACTGACTTTCATGTCAGAGGACATTGGCTTACATTCCATCCCTAATGCTTATTACCTATGTAACTTTTTGCAACTTACTTAACCCCTCCAGCCTCAGTTTCCACCCCTGCAAAAATGAAAGGGTTGGATTAGATGGCCTCTAAGGTCCCTTATCTACTATGATCTTTTGTATCACTGAAACGGGAACCCAAACATCCCATATCAGGCACAAGAATCACTCGGGAAAGTCCTGAGTCTAAACTCAGTTCTTGCCATTATCACCTCCCCCCCCAACACACACACACAAACCCAATCATATACTTCCTGACAATTAGACCTGACCTAAGGAGGGAGGAAGCAAGAATGAGAGTCAACAGAATGTTACTGTAAGAACAGAATTTGGATTCCCATAAATATTTCTGATCCCCAAAACCCTTTCCTTCTAAATTTCTGACTCCAGCACTATCCTTTGAGCTATTAGTCAGGCCTCTCCCCTCACCCGGTCAGGTCCCCATCTACAAACCCTATCGTTCTAATTGACAAACATGAAGGGGAGACTTGAGAGGCCTCATTCAGGGATCGGAAGAACACTGCAGAAAACAGACCCCAAGCTGTTATGTACGATAGTGCCTGGCTGTTTATTTACAGAGGTGGCTGTGAAGCTGAGCAGCTTCTTATAACTGTAGTGGGGTGACGGGCCTGGGTCCCTCTGACTCCAGTTCCACAGCTCTTCAGAAGGTTCACTCGCTCCTGGTGCAGCATCAGCAATAAAAGACCACCTTGCATCTGAAAAGGCAATCCCAAAGGGAAGTGAGTGCCAGTGACTCCCTTTTAGGGCAAGGAGGATGCTACAGAGAGAGGGTCAAGGGTAAGATGAAACCTGTGGAGAGAGACTGCAGATAGCAAGAGAAAGAAGAGCAGGATGGGACTGAGAGTAGATCCAAGGGCTTCTCCAGTCCATTGGCCCTGCTTTCTCTTTTCCACTGGCATAGCCAGAAAGGCCCAAGCCTGGAGCAAAGTGTATGAATTGAGAAGGAATAACATTGTAAGCAGTGTTTAGATAGATGGGGAGCAACAGGATGAGTAGGGGCAGAGGAAAGAGGAAAGAAGTCTAGAAAGGGGAGCCATGAAGGAGGAGTGAGGAATAAGGGGATGCACAGCAAGAGTAGAAGGACACCATGCCAGTGGGGTATTATGGTTAGAACGGGAGGCTTCCTGCGCCCCCAGTGCTCTGGAAACCTTAGGAATGGCCCTGACCCCTGTGGGGATTGTGGAGGAGCTCATACTCACCCTGAATGCCTTGATTCATCCAGACATGATATGCTTGACAAAAGCTGGAAGAGAAGGTGGGAGTCAGGGATCCTGACCTGGTTCCTGTTCCTGCGACCCCCTTTCTTGCCCTTCCCAGCTCCCTGACTCTAAACTTTCCCTGTCTGCTTCTTTCTCAGTCCTAATTGTCTTCTCCAACCTGGGAAGGAATGTCTCATGCACCCAGGGAATCATTCCTCGCCTCGTGGACTCTCTGAGCTGGATGGCCTCCCACTCAGCTTCCAGAACTGTACCACCAAACCTACCCCTGTCCTCAAGATGCTACCAAGAGGAGAGACAAGGGCCATCCTGCCCCCATTGGGCTCCAGGTTTCAATTTTCTAGTAGTATAGATAGAAGAGCCTAGAAATGATGGAGCTGGGGAGGGGGGAAAGGATTGAGAGGAGCTAAAGTGCTCCTGTCCTACTCCCCTGACCTTCATAGTTAATGCAGCCATTGGCATCCTCTTGTCCAGCCATCAGTTGCTCCACTTCTGATTCCGACATCTTCTCACCTGGAACAAGCTTAGAGTCACTGACAGCGGAGGGCAGATAGGAGCCCACCTCCCTCTCCTCCCCACTAGTGCACAGATCTGTATCCTGACAGAAGGGCAGAGCTTTTCCCCAAATCTCTCATAAGGATTTTGAAAAAAAAGTACCAAGAGCACAGTCAAAGACTCATTTCCTGACCCTGGGGCTCCAGCCCCCTTTCCTCAGATACAACCAAGGAATGGACAGGACTTAAAGGGTGAGAGTCCCAGCATGAGAAGCAAGGATAGAAGAGAAATCAGAGAGAGCCTCTCTCAGCCTCACCAGTAACTATCTCCTTCTTTTCATGCCTACAGGCTCATAGACTTAAAGATGATTGGGGGACGTTACAGACCATAAAAGTCCAACCCTTTCATTCTATAGAACTAGGAACATTCGTTGGTAATTTTTCCAGGGCCATCCAGAGGATTAGTATCCAATGTGGGGACTAGAAGCCTGGTTCCCTGACTCCCAATCCACTGTTCTACTATTCCTCCTCTCTCTGCCCTCCTTTTTCTCCCCTCAATGCTTAAAGGCCTTAAGTTAAAGAAAGGAGAATATGGCGAAGGACCACTCACACGGCCAGAGAGCTGAGCTCCAACTTCACTTTAGCCCTTCCCCCTTTACCTCTAATCCTTCTTCTTCTCCCCTTGCCCTGTCTCCCTGTCCCATCCCACCACAACTGCCCATACCCAGTGTGGCGAGGACATGGCGCAGCTCAGCACCCATGACGGTGCCATTACTCTCCTTGTCAAAGACTCGAAGCCCCTCCACAAAGTCCTCATAGGTCCCCTGGTCCTTGTTGCGCGAGATGTGCTGAAGCATGGGCAGAAACGTCTCAAAGTCCAGCATTTTGGAATTCATCTCTTCAGGGGGAGAGATTAGGGGAGGAGAGAAAGGGGATGTTAAGACAGGGCAGCCCACTGCAGATGGAGACTTCATCCTCCTGCCTATTCAAGAGCCAATCCTAGATAAATGACAGGGCAACACCTACTTCTAGGATCAGGGCATGGACACAGTAACCCTATGGAACAGAGTAAAGGCAACTAAGGAAAATGGGAATGGGAGCTATTGATGAATGGGATTCAGTTTGGATTCCAATATAGCCCTGTGTTCCCATCCCCTTAACCCTGCCCACTCCCAGGTTCAATAGAGATGGCTACTAGAGTTGACATCATACATGGACAAACTACCAGTCCCCCAGCTCCCTGCTCCTTACAGTTCCTCAGTCTTGTATTCAACTCCTATGAATGAACAGTTAAGCCAGAACCAAGGAGGAAGGCAAGGAGAGGGAGCAAAAGAAAGAAATGGAGGAGGGTCTGGAAAAAGTCACCCTGATTCTCAGGGTAAAGGTGACAATGAAGTCAGCTTTACCCTTACATCATTGGATACTGGCATTCCAAGATAAGTGTCTGCCTCCTTTTAGCACCTGAGAACAAAGTAGATTGTCTTGGAGAAGAAATAAGGTATGCAGGAATGGTTAATTATTTAACAAACATATACTGAAGGTGTACTATGTTCACAGTCCTATACCAGTACGCCTCTAGTCTAGGTCAAAGAGGTCACAGAAAATAAACTCTACCTTCAAGAAACTTTCAATCAGAGAGTCAAGCACATAAAAATGACTTGAGAAGAATTCAAGCATTATAGGGTGTACATTACAGAAGCATTTATGCTTTGGAGAGACACACAGATCTTTAGACTTAGGGAATATCCAGTAATAGGCTTGGCATGGAATAGGTGCTTGATAATTGTTTCTTGACTAATTGACTGACTAACTAAAGGACAAAAATGAGATAGGCCAGGGAAGGCTTCTTAAAGAAGATGAGAGAGGATAGAGGAAAGGGAATGAAGGAAAACAGAGAAAGAAGATAGCCCAATGGGAAAACCAGTTTGCATAAGGAAGAAGCAGCTTGAGTCCTGGGGTGGCCCTGGATATTGGAAGAATATGAGCCTGACCCTGACCTTCAGGCTTGGGCTTGCCCAGCACCCGGAGGACCTCAGCATTGGTGGGGTTCTGACCCAGGGCACGAAGCACATCCCCACACTGTGCGTATGTGATCTTCATCTCTCCAGTTGGCGTCCGATCAAACAGCGAGAAAGCCTCCTTGAACTCTGCAGAGAAAGATTATGGCTAGAACCACTCTTGTGCCAAATAGAGGATCATAGGTCTAACCCTCTAATTTTACAGATGAGGAAACTGAGGCTCAGGTAAGGTAACCGATTTATTCTAGGTCCCGTAGGAAATTGTGAAAGTTGGGATTTGAGCACAGGACTTCTGTGTTCTTTCCACTATACCACAATGGTCAAGGGCAAGGTACCAAGCTTGAGGCAAATAGGTGATACAATGGATAGAGCCTTGGACCTGGAGTCAGGAAGACCCGAATTCAAATCTGGCCTCAGACACTGTGTGACCCTGGGCAAGTCACTCAACCCTCTTTGCTTCAATTTCTTCATTTGTTTTGAGCTGGAGAAGGAAATAGCAAACCACTTCAGTATCTTTGCCCAGAAAACTTCAAATGGGGTCACAAAGAGTCAGACACAACTGAACAGTAACAACAAGAAGCTAGTCAGTGGGTGGTCTTATAATTCCTATACGTCTCCCACCTGAGATTGATTACTTATAAGCCAAAATTAGGGCATTTTGCACCCAGGACAAAGGGGTAGGGCAGGGGAATGGAGTGGATGAACTCACCTGGGGTGAACACAATATTTCTATGCCACTAAAGGACTGGCTGCTCCTGGGGAAATTGGGGGCAGAAGCAAGGGGTGTAGCATTCAAAGAATGACTGAGCTGAATCAGCTGCTAAGGGTGGAGCTGGGCAGGGAAGAGCTTACTTAGGGCACAACTGCTAGGAGGGAAAAAAGTACTCCAGAAAGTTGCTGTCAGAATCCTTTAAATTTTATCACTCTGGAACAAAGCCCCAGTCACCCTGCCCTACTTAGAGTTCTAAGCTATGGTCATGGTTGTTCACAAGGCTTTGAGTATCCAGGAAGAATCAGTAATGAGATCTAAGGATAAAGAGTCCTCAGAGTCACAGAGCAGGTGCTTGGATGTCTAAGGGACAGGAGTAGTGTCAAATTAAGGCAATGCTGGGTTCATTGCAAAATGCTGATCTACTTCATTAATTGAAACTACAATTTAGAATTTGTGGAGGCGGCTAGGTGGTGCAGTGAGTAGAGCACTGGTCCTGGAGTCAAGAGGACCTGAGTTCAAATCTGACCTCAGACACTTGACACACTTCCTAGCCGTGTGACTTTGGGCAAGTCACTTAACCCCAATTGCCCTCCAAAAAAAAAAAGAGAACTTGTGATAATCCCCTTGGACTAAATAGCTGAAATATACACTTATACAGAAAGGACTTACTAAATTTATTAGTACTATAAAAACCCAGAAAAGTTCCCTATTAAAGTTTCTCTCCTACAACCCTACAACTAATGAAATCATAGCTCTCGTTTTAAAAAATAAACACACATATACACACACATTTGTATACTTACCCATATTTACTGAGACAAAACCACTGGAGAACAAACTGCTTTTTAAATTCTATCAAATACTTTAGAAGCACTCACTGATTTACAAGAATTAAAAAATTACAAATCATTATAGGTATTAAAGCAAGTCCCTCAAAATCACCTACTTGACATTTTACCATCCCTCCTAGGCATTACTATTTGAAATGAAAGTGCATGCTGTCCTTTGGAAATAATGACATTACATTTCTTTCAGAATATTCTCTAACTCAGAGGATCATAGATCTTGTAGACTCTTGAAGCTGGAAAGGCCTCTCTGGTCCGGTCTGGTTGTCCTCCACTCTTCCCTCATATAACGGAATAAATTAATAGATAGACCAATGTGGAGAGGTAGCATGACACAGCAGCCCCAAGGTCAGCAAGACATGGGTTCAAGGTCTTCCTTTGACACATAATAGATGTGTGACCCTGGGCAAATATTTCAATGGCAGGCAACTCTCAGTGACCTTAAATTGCAGAAAAGTTCCCTATTAAAGTTTCTCTCCTACAACCCTACAACTAATGAAATCGTAGCTCTAGTTTTAAAAAATAAACACACATACACACACACATTTGTATACTTACCCATATTTACTGAGACAATTGCTTAAAAAAACAAAAAAAAAGCTTGGACCCAGAGGGCAGAACCCAATACTATAGGTTTATTTGGATACTGGCACAGTGGAAAGAGTATCAAAAGACCTGAGTTCAAATTTACTATCCATACAATCTTGGGCAAGCTACACCTCCCTGTGCCTCAGTTTCTTTCCTTGGTTTTAGAAAACCAACTTTACAAGTATAAGCTAGGGGAGGGACAGCTAGATAGCAGTTTGTCTAAAAAAGATCTGGAGGGGTTTAGTCAACTGCAAAGTCAACATGAGTCAACAGTGTTCAAAATGGCAGCCCCAAAAGGTAATGAAATCTTAAGTTTAGTTAGAAGCTTAGAGTCCAAGATGAGAATGGCTGTTTTAGGGGTCACTGGCTCTGCCTAGGTTTTGGACCCTAAGGAACTGATTAGACTATACTAATTAATACTTTAAAGAATATAAGAAGCTTTTAGTTATGGAGACCCAGAATAGGGATAAGTTAAATACACAAGGGTCTCATTTTTGGTAGAATTTTATATAAAACATTTTTAAGAGAGGCAGATGGCTCTTCAGATGTGATGACTGGTTCATTCCCAGATGCTGTTACTGACCTGGGCGTATCCCCATTGGAACCTAGAAAACTGTACTGTATATCTTTTTCTTTTTTTTGCAGGGGGAAGGTAGGGCAGTTGTAGTTAAGTGGCTTGCCCAAGGTCACACAGCTAGTAAGTGTTAAGTGTCGGAATCCAGATTTGAACTCAGGTCTTCCTGACTCCAGGACCAGTGCTCTATTCACTATGCCACCTAGGTTCTCCCACCTGTATATCCTTGCTGAATGTCTGCTTATGTTTCTTTACTATTGTTGGGTTTATATGGGGGAAAAGTGTTACTGGGGAGTTTGTGTTGAGTTCCCCTGTTGGTTCTGAAGACATGTGGGTTGAAGGACCTACATGCTGAGATGTCTAAGCAATCTCCTTATTGTTCACTGAGTAGGAATAGCTGCTGACTCAGTAGACTTTAAAAAAAGGAGTGACCTTGCCTTCCATTTTTCTCTTCTTTCAACTGACAGTGTAGGAAGCCCAGTTCCTGGGCTTCTAATGAAGAGTGGGGAAGGTAAAGCTCTTCTCCAGCTTGGGCAAAAATGGAAAACTATGAGCTCGTGACCACAGAAGCATATATGCCTGCCAGGATGGACAGAAGACATATACCCAGAAGGAATTATTTGGACTAGGCAGAGCCAAGATGAAATGGAAATGCTAATTAAGCAAACCCCCAAATACTTCACATTTTGGTATTTTAAGTATCAATCTTCTGCGAGAGTAAAACAGTAGTTTTGAATTATTATTTCCATTTGCTTAAGCCTTTGTTCGCGTGCACTTGTGAGTTTCTTGTGTTAGACGTTTCTTCCATTTTATTTTATTTTATTTTATTTTATCATAAGTTCTATATTTTATTTTACATTATATATTGGGTAACTTTGAATTCTTCACTTTGGGCAGAAACCCTAGTCATGAACCAGCCTAAGATCTAAGTAATTTTTTCCCCAGGGATGAAGAGTACAAAAAGAAAAAGAGAGTGAGAAAAAGATCCTTGTCTTTGGAGGTCGGATTCTCCCAACCCTGAACCTGGATACTGTGTGCTTAGACTGAAGTCTGAAAGGAGTCCCTTTCTGGGAGAGGGAAAAGGTGAACACTCTCAGCCCCGCTGGACCCAGTATCAATTGTTATTGTTACTCTTGAGGGACTGTATAAGATTTGAGGGCCTAATTCCAATCAAACCCAATTCCTCAGTCCCTTTTTTGGAGCCCTATACATCTTCATGGATCATCTGTTTTCTAATTTTTTCCCCTAAATTTGCTTGTCCTAACATCAGATGAGTTCGGACCTCCAATTTAATGACACTAGGTTTTGCAGTGGTCAACGAAAAGAAGTTTTCACCAAAGACAATTTAGTTTGTTGACTAAGGGTAAGAGGGTGACTTCCAGTTAACCCTTAATTCTCTTTAGAGGAACTCCTAAATGTGCTCTGATTTGGAGCTGATTTGGTTTTAGAATTTCTCTCTAAGAGATGAAGCTTGTTTTTTCCATTTCCTTTTTCCTATTTCTCATTCTTGTTAGTTATTCAATTTTCAATTAAAAATATTGTATTGGGGGTGGCTAGGTGGCACAGTGAATAGAGTACTGGCCCTGGAGTCAGGAGGACCTGAGTTCAAATCCAGCCTCAGACACTTAACACACACAAAATAAACCTAGCCGTGTGACCTTAACCTCAACTACCCTACTTCCTTCCTCCAAAGAGCAAAATACATATATATAATATATATATATATACATATGTATGTATATATGTGCATATATATACATACACATATATAGTATTGGGACCTTATAAGTAATAAGTAAGCACTAACCTATGAAAAGCTTTGTAAAATGTCCTTTATTTCTTGAATTTGTGCATCTAGCATTGACAAATGCTCAGCTGAGCCTACAGGGTAGGGCACTTATTATATGATTTTGTCCCTTCCTGTCCTGAACTCAGTCATTTTCAGTTTGGGATTAGGTTCAGTCCTGGGCAGCCTGCCTGTGGTGAGGAGTTCCCTTTTCTTTCCACTCATTGACTCATTAATAAATTCCCAGGGATGGTGTTAATTATAGTAAAAAGGTATAGCTCAAAAGTCAAGGGTGTCCCCAAATAGGGGGAAGGAAAAGAGATATTCTATATATAAACATGAACTGGGTATGGGACTGCATATTCAATTGCTACATAGCAAGAAATACTCTGGATTTGGTAACCTACATAACTCTTCCTACCTACACTTAGCTAGGAGGCTAATATTTAAGCCTCATAAGGACATAGAACAGTTTTGCAAGGCCACTAATGAGGCAATCTATATTTCACCTCAGCACTGTACTGTCCAACCACTTCCAGGTACTATATGCTTATTAAACAGACCAGTCCTAGGTCAATTCTCCTGTCAGTGGATATTACTCCATCATGCAGAAGCCTCCCCTTCTGTCAACTACTGTCACTCTGGGGACACTTAGGCCACTGAACTCAAGGGCCTCCAAGGATTTTCAGATATCTAGAACAGCCAAGATATCAGAAAGGAAATAAAAAAGCAGAGACTGCCAGAGACCAACACATAAGTTCACCTAGTTGTGGCCCCTGGCACTAGCTGCCTACGTCTGAAATGGGCTTCCTCCTCATCTTAACTTAGTGTAATTGCCAGTGCTCTTTGAGGTGTGGTCTCCTAAAGAGATTTTTCTTACTTCTTCCAGGTACTAGTACTACATCTACCATGCATGAAATTATTTCTTTTGGATGGATTTCACATTTATATGTTTTTTTATTTATTTTATTGACTTGTTCGTTTACTTTTAGATTATAAGATTCAGTTCCAGAGTCACTTGAGTTTCAGATTTTTATCCCCTTCCTCCCCACCCCCATCCCTGCCTTGGTGGCTATATGTTGTTTTTGTCAAGTAGACTATAAGGTCTCAGTGAGCAGAATCTCTGTCATTTCTATCTTTGTAGTCTGGCACTAAGAGTACCAGACACATTTAGGTGATTTTTGTGATTAAATTAAAGTATTTTGTGGTTGAATTCTATTTCTAAGATTCTGTGATTCATCTGGAAAATAGGAGGGATGAGTCTTAAGGATAAAACTTATGATTTCATTGGTATAGGGAACACCTGGAGGAGAAAACTCTCTACTTAGAGAGCTGCCCAATACACTGAGAAGTTAAGTGACTTGCCCAGGGTTACACAGCCAATATGTATCAGAGGCAAATCTTGAACTCAGGGCTTACTGGCTCTACAACTTGTTCTTTGTACACTATGCTATTTCTCTACAGCAGAGATTTGTAACCTTTTTTGTGACAGAAGGATCCCTTTGGCAGTCTGGTGAGACCTATGGACTCCTTCTCATAAGAGCTTTTATGTGTATTAAGTAAGATACAAACCTGAGTTCAAATTCAGATTCTGACACTTACTAGCTGTGTGATCCTGGGTAAGGCACTTAACCTTATTTGCCTCACTTTTCTCATCTATAGAGTGAGTTGGAGAAGAAAAGGGCAAACCACTCCAGTATCTTTGTCAAGAAAACCCCAAAGAAAACCCACAAAGAGTTGGAAATGTCCAGAAAAAAATAACAACAAATAAGATCTATTCACATATAAGATATAAGATACAAACATAATTGATTATGTAAATATACAGTTATCAAAGTATTTTTTCATGAACCTAAGGTTAAGAACGCTTATCCTAAATGATCCCTTTAAAAATCCTTCTAATTCTAAAATCCCAAGATCCTATGTACACGTGACATCCCCAATTCTAGTGGACCATCTACACAATTATTAATGAAATTCTACTGAGGAAGTTTAGAAAGGAGAGGGGGAAATCAACTCTGCCCTGCTAATGAACACGTTTCTCCCTATATTCATTCCTGGCTTAATAGACAGACTGCTAAGTGCCCAGATTGATTGTGAGTCAGCCCCGTGTGGCTGCTGTGAAAATTTCAGCCTCATCCAGGGGTTTATTTAAAGGAGCATGACGGACACCTGTGGGCCAAGTCCTAATCTGTCATTGGTACTCTGCATTAGTCAGACTTTGATTCAAGTGCCCTGCTCAGTCCAGTTTTGGTCACCACACTTTAAAAGGTTCAGAGAACTGGGCTAGGCCCAGAGAGGGAAAATGTCTCAGATGAGGAAAGGCTATTAAAAGTATCACATCGTCCAGCTTAGAGAAGGGGTGAAGAGGTCATTTAACTACTTTCTTCTTCCATTTGAAGGGTTTTCAGAGGAGGATGCTGAATCAAATATAGAATGTCAGAGCTAAAAGGGGCCCCAGGGATCATCTAGCCCTACCTTCTCCTTTTACAGGTGAAGAAATGGGGGCCCTGATTGGTTAAGTGACTAGCTCACAGTCATACAGCCAAAGTGGTGGCAGAGTTTGAGATTAGGACCCATCTGCTGACTCCCAGGCTACAGTTCTCTCCACAAAGCCACATGTGGATAGTTTTTTGTGTCCAAAGAAGATCAAACAAATGGCAATGGGTCAAAATGAAGTCCAAAGGGATTCCAGTTGGATACAAGAAAGACGTTTTCATGGTCAGTGATAATCCCCTCTAATGGGCTAGTGAGTCATAAACCCTAAAGACAAGATAATCAAACAGGGGTAGCGTGTTATAGTAGAAAGAACACTAGAGCCAGAGACAGGGGATTTGGATTTGAATCCCAGTTTGCTACTTGTTAGCTGGATGGCTCTTGCTGCCTTTGCGTCATTTCAGTCGTGTCTGACTCTCTGTGACCCCATTTGGAGTTTTCTTGGCAAAGATACTAGAATGGTTTGCCATTTCCTTCTCCAGCTCATTTTACAGATGAGGAAACTGAGGAAGACAGGGTTAAATGACTCGCCCATAGCTTGTCTGAGGTTGAATTTAATCGTGAAAAAGAACTTTCCTGATTCCAAGCCCAGTGCTCTATCCACAGTACCACCTAGCTGCCCCTGTTAGCTGGGTAGCCTCGGTTAAATCACTTAACCTCTCTGGGGTTCAGTTCCCTCATCTGCAAAATGAAGCACAGTCCTAGAGTTTGATCTCTAAGGTTCCCCTCCATGTCTGAATCCTCCAAATCCCTTGCGATGGTTAGCTCAGAGTCCTAAACATTTCAAAGATGTAGCATCCTACCACAGTATGATACTGTAATTTTCCCTCATATACAGGTGGTTTTTTTTAAAAATTAGTTTGATTTTTAGAATTTTTAGAATTTATGGGGAAACTTTGGGATATCGCAAAATCAAAGCTGGAATCACTCCTTAAAAATGGACATAAGAACCTTCTGTTGTATATTGAGAAGTCATCTAGTTCAATCACTGAATTTTACACATAAATGGGGAAAATAAGACCTAAAGAGATGAGTTGGTTTGCTCAAGGTAATAGAGTTAACAAGCAGAAGAGAATCAAGAATCAAGCCTCAGTCCTTGGACTCCAATGTTTGTTTTCCTTCCCTTTTTTGAGGCAATTGGGCTTACGTGACTCACCCAGGGTCATACAGCTAGTAATTGCTGGAGGCTAGATTTGTACTCAGGTTCTCCTAATTCCAGGGCCATTGCTCTATCTACTGTACCATCTAGCTGCCCCCGTTTATTTGTTTTTCTATCTTACTTTGATGCTTCTCTTACCTTCCTGAAACTCAGAACCCTTTTCATTTTTCTCACCTTCCCTCCCTGGCTTCCTTCAATCCTACCTTGAAATCCTACCTTCTATAAGAAGCCTTTTCCAATCCCCCTCAATGCTACTGCCTTCCCTCCGCTTGTTATCCCCAATTTATTTTCTATCTATGTCTTGTTGGTACATACTTCTCATTTGCATGTTGTCTCCCCCATTAGAAAGTGAGCTCCTTGAGGGCAGAGACTGTCTCCTGTCCTTCTTGGCCTGTCACAGAAGAAGCACTTAATGGATGTCTATTGACTGGTTTGTTGACTAACTAGACCAGATGATCCCTCAAGGTTCTTTTCAGTCACAAGAGTCTAAGATCCTCTACCTTTAAGGCATTTATGGAGCTGAAGGAGCTTGAAATCAGAAGTAATCATGAAAGAGACTTCTCTTTATTTCTGAACCCGTATGTTGGCACCAGGTGATGGGTGATGTCATTCTTCATAGCTTTAAAGTAGCATTGCCTGCTGGTCCCTAGGGAATCCACTATGGGGGGGGGGGGGGGGCTGTAGCTGGGATGTACCAAAGCCCATAAAGGGAAGAAGGAGAATAAAAGACAAGTGAGTCATTTACATAGGAGGAGAGTTAGGGAGAGTTCAGTATTAAATCTGCTAACTTAGTATAGGCCTATTTTATAAGACTTTGTGGTGGAAGTTTGGGGAAGGTGGTAGTAAAATCAGAATTGCCTTGGGCTGGATGAGTGGGGACTAAAGGCAAACACTGCTCCTCTATTCCAAGAATCAGATGGGGTAAAACTTTCTCCCAGGACGCTGAGCCCCTGACAAGATACAGTTCATCAGCTTAGAAATAAGAAGATTCCAGCAACTGGCCATGGCTACTTCTTAAGGTTTCAAAACAACTTGGCTAGAGAACTGAGCAACTGTCAGAGGTTCTGAGAGACTCTTGGAGAATTCGGACAGGCCTTCTCTAGGGAGGTGTTGGTTCTCATCAAGAAAGAGGACAGAGGCCACATAGTTATAGCAGGCAAGGAGAGAGAGTACTTACCTTCTATCTGGTCAGCAGTGAAATCAATCTGTGGGAAGGGAGAGAACAGAATGGTGAAGGCTTCTGATGCAAAGAAAACTCCAATTATTATATTATCAAGGGTATGATGGGTGTGAGCTGGACCTCCCTAGAGGCCAGCTAGCTAAGGAGTGCTTATGGAATATTCCATGGAATAGAACAGAATGGGGGAGAAAAGGAAAAGGGAAGGGTAGGGAGGGGACAAGTGAATGGAAGGGGTGGGAGAGAAAAAGGGAGAAAGAGGAGTCAAGGATGACTGAGAAATTGCAAACCTCAGTGACTGGCAGGACAGCCGTTTTCTTACATAAATAAGTAAGTCCATAAGAAGGGTGAATTTGAGGATAAAGAAAATTAGTTCTGTTTTGGACATTCCGAATTTGAGACTCTCTCTCACTTTCATTCCCTCCTCTCTACTCACTGAGTTTAGGCCCTCATCAGCTCTTGCCTAGACTGCTGGTTTCCCTGCCTCAAAGCTCTCCCTATTCCAACATATAATTCACTGCCAAAGTGATTTTACTAAAAGAGAAGTCTGACCATATCATTCTCCTACTCAATAAATTCCAATGGCTCTTTGTCAGTTCTAGGATTAAATATAAGCTCCTCTGTGTAGCATTTAAAGCTGACCTGACTCCAACTTACATTTCTGACTTTATTATACATTATTGCCATTTATATACACTATAGTTCAGACAAACTGGCCTCGTTACTCTTTGTCATACAACATACCTCATCTCTTCTCTCTTTTCTTTACAAAGGTTGTCCCTTATGCCTGAAATATACTGTCTTATCACCTCTACATCTTAGAATCTCTAGATTCCTTCAAGATCCACCTTAAACCCTGCCTTCTCCGTTAGGTCTTTCCTGATTCCCCCCGGTCTCCAAGGATGGATGGACAGACGGAAGGAAGGAAGGAAGGGAGGAAGGAAGGAAGTTAGGATGGATGGAAGGAAGGAAGGAAAGAAAGAGAAAGAGAAAGAAAGAAATCACTTTGTGTTTATTTTGCATATATCTATATAGGTAAACAGGCAGATAGGTGGTTCAGTGGATAGAGCACTGGATCTGGAGTCAGGAAGACCCAAGTTCAAATTCAGACTTAGATATTTACTAGCTCTATGACTTTGGGCAAGTCACTTAACCTCTCTTTGCTTTAATTCACTAAAGAAGGAAATGGTAAACCACTATAGTATCTTTGCCAAGAAAAACACATCTACAGTATTGTGTGCTATGGTCCACAGAGTCATGAAGAGTCAGATGCAAGTGAATGACAAATATAGGTACATATTTGTCTCCCCTATGTAAATTAAGCTCCTTGAGATCAGGGACTGTTTCATGTTTGTTATTGTATCCCCAGTACCTAGTACAAGGCTTGACACAATGTAGATGCTTAATGAATACTTATTAATGAAGGATTGCATAGAGATAGGGACTAGATAGACCCTGAACCTGTGATTTCATTGGTAAAGAAAACTAAGAGATTAATGACTTATCTAAGGTAACACGGCCAGTGTGTGGCGTTAGATGTAGGACTTAAACCCAGATCTTCTAGTTTGAAGACTTGACTCTTATCCGTATTTTCAGATAATACTCATAAAAGTTCATAGGATCATAGAATTAGATAGTGAGCTAGAAGAGACCTCAGAGATCTTTTAGTTCAACCCCCTTACTCTGTAAAGGAAGGTGCTTATTATTAGAAGTAAAGTGACTTGTCCAAAGTCACATAGATAGTAGGTAGCACAGTGTGGTTCCATGGTCACATGACTCCAAGTCCAGACCCTTTTCCATTACACCACACAGAAGAAACAGAGAATGGCTTAGAAGCAAGGAAAAGGTTGGTACTGAAAAATGGCATAACTATAGATTCTTTGCTTCCCTCCTCCCAAACTCAGACAGATTCATTTAGAGTTCCTGACTTCAAATCTGTCAGAATTCATATAGACTGTCGGGCAACATTTTATTGTTTCATAATATATGACAGAAGAGGTTTGCTATACCTAAGAACAATGTGAATAAGTTTGCAGTGGGCACATTTAAAAAGTCATCAAAACAAACCAGTTTCTCAACACTTTTAAGGAATGCCAGCATCATGGGGTACAGTAGCGTGCACAGGGCCAGGACAGTGTGAGGAGCACTGGGTAAACATAGCACTGGGTAACATCTCTTAATCTGGGCTCTGTGAATCTTTTGATAATTATGCTTTAATATAACTGGCTTCCCTTATAACCCTTACATACTTCATGCATTTAAAAACATTATTCTGACAGGGCTTCCATAGGCTTCACCAGACCGCCAAAAGCGTTTTGTAGAATGGAATATTTTGTGGACTGTGATGGGAGAGAGAGGGAAAGGAGGGAAGAAGAGGGGAAGAGAGACAAGGGGAAAGGAGAAGTGAATTAGGTGGGCAGAGTGACCTCAGTGGCACAAGGTTTGGCCTAGAAAAGGGGATTAAGAGCACCTGGGTAAGAGGAAAGGTCCAGAGAGAGGTGGTGGGCAGTTCACTGGTTTCACTGACTCATATGCTGAAATAGTTGCCAGGGTCAAAGGAGGCACTATTGGATGGCTAGAGAGCCCAGCCTGGCAGTGGCTGTCCAAATGGAGTGGTGCTTAATCCTAACATGATAAAGATAATAGCAAAGGGCTGTCGTGATGAGTGGATTTGTACCTGCCAGGTTCTGCCCATAAAGGGAAAGAGACACATGGCATGCAAAAGCCTCTGGACCCCTTTAGGACTGAGCCCAGACTAATCCTGGCCCTATTCACCTTCCCTCCATCTCTGTCTATCCCTGTCCTGAGGGCTGGGCCCCCTTGTCTCTTGTCCCACCCCTCCCAGCCCCAGTCCAACTATAAATAGCTCTCCCTACCAGTGACGGCTTGACCTCCCTCATTTTGGTGTTGAGGCTTAAAATTGTTCTATCCCCCTGAGGAGTCTCTTGGCCACCTCTACCCCCACTCCCGACTCCTTTTTCTAGCTTCCCCTCCCAAACTAATTCCTTCCACAGCCTGACCTGTGAGCTTGGAGAATTCAGCTAAGCAGCCAGGTTGGTGAGGGTCACACCTATTCTGAGGAAAGGAACATTCCCCTGTGAGGCTGAAGGCAAGAGAGACAAAAGGTAAAGAGATTCCCCTTTCCTAGGCTCAACCCTAGGAGCAGCCATAGTCTATCATATGCTCACTCTTGTGGGGTCTGGGTGGAGGTTCCTCAAATGCACAAGAGAAGAAACAAGGTAGAGAAAACTTGATATGGGGGTAGTACCATCAACATGCTTAGCATAGCCAGAGTATTGATGTTAGCCTCAGCAACAGCTGACATTGAAAGGCTTTGGGAATATAAAAAGCTAACAGAGAATGGGGAGAGATTGTTTAAATGCTACTGACCCTTTAAATGCTACTCTCCCTACTCTACTAAGTCTTCCCTGAGCAGCCTTAAGGATCTCTCCTCTCTCTCCTCTGAGCTCCTCTAAGCTCTTCTTACCTGAGAAACACGGTACAAGTGAGAGCGCCAGATGTAGAGTCTGAAGACTTGGGCTTCAATCCTGACTCTTGGACTTGCTAGCCTGCTCTGATGTTCAATTTTTTTTCATCCATAAAATAAATGCATTTCTAAAGACCTTCCAGACCTAAATCCCATGAACTATTCACTTAGTACTTATCATATACTGATCTATAGGGTAAGTTATCTTTTTATGTCTGTGTATGTCTCTTCTCCCCAACTAAATTAGTAGCTTCTCAAAATCAGGAACTATCTTTAAAAAACCAGAAACAAAAACTTCTCTGTATCTCCCCAAGTCCCTAACACAGTGCTTTGAACACAGCAGGCACTCAATAATTGCTTCTTGAGTGACTGATTAAAGCCTAGGGTCACTGTACAGTGATACTTCCCCTTCCTTAGCTTTCAGTTCCTCTACATACCAATGGTTCTTAACCTGGAGTCTAGTGAACTTCTTGTTGTTTTTATATTTTTTGGATAACTGAATTTTAATTTTATTGATTTCTTTTATAGTCTAATGTATTTTATTTTATGAACTTAAAAATATTCTTCTAGGCTTCAGCAGACTGCCAAGACATAAAAAAAAAGATTAAAAATACAATGTGCCTATTCCCTAGGGTAGGCACACTATAGTATTCTGATCCAGTAAGGAGTTAATTAAGCCCAGAAATGTTCTTCCCCAATATGTACATCCACCCTACCTTCCCAAGGAAAAAGATCTTTGATGCCCCTCCTCCCAGCTAGATGCATCTCACCTTCACACTCTTTGGATCAAAGGCAGGTTCCTTGGGGGCTTCTGGAGCAGGAGCTGGGGCTGGGGCTGGGGCTGGGGCTGGGGCTGCAGCTGGCTTGGCTGCCTCCTTCTTGGGCTCAGGCTTCTTGGGAGCCATGGCGCTGGGATCTCTGATGGAACTGGAAACCCTACGAAGAAGCAAGAAGAGCCTGGAAGACAGAGAGACAGGAGCCTTGAGTTTCTCTGCCCCTTATATCACTGACCTGAACCCCCCCCCCCTCCCAACCAGGGGCTGGGCCAGAGCAAGAGCAACTGTCACTGACTATAAAAGGAAGAAACACCCACAGGGTCCAGCTGACAATTGTCCATTGTCACCAGATTTGGGGCCACCAACCCCCACCTTCTCCTTCCACCATACCCCTGGCATCCAGAAAGAAAAGGCTGCCCTCTTCCTGTTGCCTGGGAGAAACACAAGAAACACAGAGGGGATAGGGGACCAGGGCCCCCTTAAAAATGTCAGAGTCTGACCACAGTGATGAGCCAACACATAGCAGCTGATAACCCCACACACAAAGCTCAGGGGAGTGCGGGGCTTTTTTTAGCCCCTCCTGGGCGGGGGTTGCCTGATGCACATTCCTTTTAGGCAGAGATCTGTTCTGTACCCTCCACTCTCAACACTATCCAGGGGGCTCAGCTTTCGTGCCTAGAACCCCACAGTGAAAGTAGATAGACTGAAGGATAATTAATAATTAATAATTAATCCATTCTAGGGACTGTTCCCTTACTCACCAGCTCCATGACCTCCACTTTCCCCAAATCATGAGCCTCCACAAAAGTCATTGAACTTACCCTATATTCATTCATTCAAAAAATGTTTGTCAAATGTCTTCTTTATGTGAGTTCCCAGGTCCCTGAGACCAGAGTCATAACTAGCATTAGGGGAAAGTGACTTTGGTATGGGGAAGGGCGCAGGGTGGGAGGAGTGCTTCCTCTCTGAACCTCATTTTTGTGATCTTCTGCTGGTCTACACCACACAGTGCCAATGCTCTGTGGCCTATCGACCTACTGACGTACAACTATTTTTGCCCCCAATAAAAGAATTCTAATTAAGACTACCTAAAAAAAAAAAGACTACCTGAAAATTGCCTATACTTTCCACAGGTAATAAGGCATCACACTTCCAAGTCATTCATCACAGACCCATAGAATTTTTAGGGACTGTGAGGGGCCTGAGAGATCTTGGTCCTAAGCACAGCACAAGATCCTTTCAGAGGGGGGACCAAAGGTCAACATGAATGGCATTAAAGACTGGGTCCTCGTCCCTGAAGAGGCAGAAGAGGAATGAGAGCTGGCAAAAATTCCTCCCTGAAGCCTGTGCCCCTTTTCAAGTTTACAAAGTGACATAAGCCTGCACTAATTCTACTACTCTCACATCTCAAGAGTACTCATGGGTGGGGAGAACAGAGCACTTAACTTGGTCCACAAGCACTATGTCTAGAGTAATAATAATAAAAATAAATATATTGTGATTTACAAAACACTTTACATATATTATCGTACTTCATCCTCCTAACCCTGGAAGGTAAGTACTATTATTATCCCCACCTTACAGATGAAGAAACTGAGAGAGAGAGACATTAATCCACTTACCTAAGGTCACACAGCTAATAAATATCTAAGACAAGATCTGAACTCAGTTCTTTCTGACTCCATAGGGCAGTTAGGTGGCACAGTGGAGAGAGTTCCTGAGTTTTCCTCTTCCTGAGTCCAATCTGGTCTCAGATGCTTATTTGCTGTGTGACCCTGGGCAAGTCACTTAACCCAGTTTGCCTCAGTTTCCTCATCTGAAAAACAAGCTGGAGAGAGAAATGGCAAACCACTCCAGTATTTTTGCCAAAAAAAAACCTCAAATGGGATCACGAAGAGCTGGATATGGCTGAACAAAAACAAGTTTCTGATTCCAAGTCCAGTGCTCTCTCTCTACTGCACCACCTAGCTGCACTGTACCACCTAAGAACCTTAGAAACAATTTAGTCCAACCACCTCACATTATAGAGCACAATATACTAAGCACAAGGCTAGACCCAAAGTAAAACTTAATTCCCAATTTGGAGACATAATAGTTATGTCGCCATGAATAAGTTTCAGTTTCATCATCTGTAAAATTGAATTAATCATACTCACTTTCCACCTACCTGGAAACACCGCTGCAAGGAAAGCATTTTGTAAATTTTCACAACATGTGTATACACACACATATACATATACATATATACATACATATGTATGTATATGTGTATGCATGTGTGCATGTATATGTGTATGCATGTGTATTTATATGTGTGTATACATGCATATACCTATATATAAACATACAGAAATATACATATATGTGAGCTATATACATAATAATTCCCTTCAACAAACATTGACTAAATTGTGCATGTGCTGAGAACTGTTCTAGGTTCTGGAAACACAAATATAAAATCAAACATTTTCTCTGACCTCAAATATCCGATAATTTAGTAGAAAGCAGGGGACCCATGCATATAATTACAATACAAATTAGAAAATGAGTACAAAGCAGAGATCAATTTTTTAAAAAAGAGGATTAACTCTCAAGGACAGAGAGACCATAATCAGCTCCATCTAGAGGAGTTCAGTGAGGAAACTGAGGTTCAAAGAGGTGCCTAAAGGAAAAAAAGGTGCCCGAGATCCCTCTAGGTTTTCTGGGCAACCCTCTATTCCCCTCTGCAACAAAGACTCATTATTTCCTTACTCTCCTTCTCTCACCTCTTTTCCTTTATCTTTCTTTTTATTCATTCCCTATCTTGCTTTCTCCAATTACTTCTTAATCTATTAACTCCCTTCTTCTTCCTTTATCTTCTTCCCAGCCTGGTTCATTTCATATCATCTGAAGTTCCCAGATGGCTGAGAGCTCAGAATAGAATGGGGACAAAGGAAAGAGGAAGATCACATTTAGTCTCTCTTCAAACCCCATTCCCCATCCCATTTCAATCACTTAAGTCTCAGGACTGAATCTGGGGTCCTGCCACAGAGGAAAAAACAGACAAAATCTGAGAGCCAATGAGGTATATTGCAAAGAATGCTGGCACTGGAGCCAGGAAACCTACATTCTAATCCTGGTTTTCCCAATGACTGTGACCTTGGATATGTCTAAGACTCAGTTTACTCATCTGTAAAATGAGGGGGTTAGAACACCACAGACCTTTCCAAGAAAAGGAGCAAAGAAAGGATATCCATTGTCATAAATATTATTTGACAGAATTCTAGAAATGTCAGGCAAAGCAATGAGACAAGAAAAAGAAATTGAGGGATCATATATAAAGAAGAAACAAAATTATAGCTTTTGCAGATTATATTTTGTATTCTGAGAACTAAGGAGACTCAATAAAAAAGTTAATTGAAACAATAACTTCAATAAATAACAGCCTATAAAATATGCCCACAGACTCATCAGCCTTTATGTATGTCACCGATAAAACTCAGCAAAAGAAATTTAAAATCAAGAAATTCCAGTCAAAAAAACTATCAGATGAATAAAATGTCTAGGAATCTACCTACAGGACACCCACAAAAATTATATGAATACAAGTACAAAATACTCTTTAGGGAAACAATGGAAGAAAAATAATTTTTAAAAAAAATTGCTTATAGTTGGACCATGTGAATATAATAAAAATTACACTTCTACCTAAATTAATTTATAGATTCATTGCCATGCCAATCAACCAAAGGATTATTTTGCAAAACTAAAAAAAAATTTATCTGGAGGAATAAAAAAGTCAAGAATCTCAAGGGAAATAATGAACAAAAGTGGGGAAAAAAAGAGGGCCTAGCTGTAGCAGCTTTAAAAAATAGAAAAGGTGATCCATGGAACAGAATAAATACATAAGATTCAGAATTAGTGGAACATAGTAGTAGTGTTCAATAGGCCCAAGGATACCAACTAGTGGGGTCAGGATTCATTATTATACAAAAATTTCTGGGAAAATTCTAAAAGCAGATTCATAGAGATTAGGTTTGGAAAAAAATTTCACACCACATATCATAATTAGTTTCATATTAATATATAACCGTTATAAAAGATCACACATAAGCAAATTAGAGGAGCAGTGAAGAGGGTCCCTCTTATAATTATGGTTAGAGTTCTTGACCAAACAAAAAATTTAGATAATCATAAAAGATGAAAAAGATCATTTAAATTGCTTCAAATTAAAAAGGTTTTGCATAAATAAAATCAATAGAAATAGAATTAGAATACAAAGTTTCCCAATTTTAAAAAATCTTCCTAGCAAATTTCTCTGATAAAAATCTGATATCTAAGAAATAAAATGAATTAATATAAATAGATAATAAAAGGATGTGATTAGGGAATTTCAACCCTGAGATTCTGCTTCAAATCCACCAGATTGGTAAAGATGACAAAAAAAGAAAATGACAAGTGTTAGGTTATTGGAGGACAGATGCACTGTTAATGCAGCTGTGACGTGGTCTAGCTATTTCGGAAAGCAATTTGGAACTATGTGCTATGCATGCCCTCTGACATAGTGATACCGCTACTAGGCATATATCTCCCAAAGAAATCAAAGAAAAGGAAAAGAAGTCATGTATACTTCCGAAACCCAAGCACCAAAGCCTGCTGGTACGAGAATGTCTCCTCCATGGTGGAGAGCAAGTCTAATCACTGAGAGAGACAAGTTAGAGTTGGTGACAGAGGAAGAAAAGAGAGATTAAGTCTCTTCAGTCTCTTTGAGCTCTTCTGTTTTCTAGCTATGAGACAGTACTTGTAGGACGCTACTCTTCCCTTCAGGTTGCTCAAGTGAGAAAAACTCCAGGAAGAATCCAAGATGAGAGGAGCGGGAATCTTCACTGTGTCCCTATCACCAACTTACAGAAACTTCAGGCATTCCCTTTGGATCAGATCTGAGATGCATTCACTTTTGGTTAAACTGACTTACCTCATATCCAATGAAAGAGCTCCTTCACTCTGTGTTGTCTAGTATATATTCTCATATGTATACTTTCTCCAATTTCTGCTTTGCTGTCAACTTGGATAAATGTGTTTCTCTACTGTCTGCTATGTGCATTCACTGTGGACTTGGCATTTGGTGGGAAGGAACCTTGGATATAAAGTTTGGGATCTCCCAAAGCAAAGAGTTTTACAAACATCTCTGATCCTCATAACAACCCTGTGAGATAGGTGTGGCGTTAAGGAATAGGATCAGAAGTTTAGCTGGAACCTAAAAATCACATCCCCTAGATTAATATTTAAGGGAGCAGACAGATATGATTCTAGCCTAGTACCCTTCCCCCTTCTCTAAGAAGAACAGGGTAGTGGCTATCTTCTAGTCCCTACCCTCTTGCTTCCCATCTTGGGAGGAATTAAAGATTCCCTTGGAGAAGGGTGAGAGGAAGATAAGCTAGAGATGTATCTATTCCAGCCTTCCTGTCACTCACTCACACATACACACACACACACACACACACACATACCACTGTACTACATGTGAGAGGGAACTCACACTTACAAAATCACCTTTTATGATTTTTTGTGACAGCTAAGAACTAGAAACAAAGTGGGTATCCATCAGTTGGGGAATGGCTGAACAAATAAATTATAATACATGAATGAAATAGAATATTCTTTCCATAAGAAATAATGAAAGGGATAGACTGAGAGAAACCTACAAATCCTTGTATGAACTGATGCAGAGTGAAATGAACAGAACCCAGAGAACAATATATACAATGATGGGAGATAAGGGAATTTAAGTGTCTACTATGTGCCAGGTACTAAGAGTTCTGCAAATAACTCTGATCCTCATAACAACCCTGTGAGAGAGGTATGGCTATTATCCCCATTTTACAGTTGAAGAAAGTGAGGCATACACTGACTAAGTGACTTTCCCAGGGTCTAAATGCAAGCAAATATCTAAGACAGGATTTGAATTCAGGTCTTCCTGACTTCAGGTTCTGGTCACTATGCAACCTGGCTGCCTCAACAACAATAATATAAAGGAAAACAACTTTGAAAGACACACACACACACACACACACAACCAACTGATAAATTGCCAATATGACTCTAGTCTAATAATGAAGAAGCATGTCTCGGCTAAGAGATGATAAACCATAGGCACAGAATGAGAGGCACATTTTTGAACAAGACTAATGGGTGAATTTGTTTTATGTGATTATTCTTATTTGGCATAGGAAGAGGTGTTAAGTGGGAAGTAAAGAGAATAGTGCAGGATGTTTTGGGGAATGATACAGAAGAAAAGGAGATGAGAAAAGAGAATGAAGGAGAAAGAAGGAGGAGGAAGAAAAGGAGGAAGAGTGGAACGGCTAAGTGGTACAGTGAACAGAGCACCGGCCCTGGAGTCAGGAGGACCTGAGTTCAGATGTGGCCTCGGATACTTAACATTTACTAGCTGTGTGACCTTGGGCAAGTCACTTAACCCCAATTTCCCTGCCTTCCCCCTCCAAAAAAGGAGGAGAAGGAGAAGGAGGGTGTCTAGGAAACATTTTTTAAAATACATAGAAGAGAGAAGAAGGCAATTCAGAAGAGGAAGCAGACAGTACTGGTAGTGTTGTGTTAAATATAATGTGAGCTTTTTAAATAAAATAACCTATAGACTTGTAGTTTTATATAAAATCATCTTTTTTCTGTTCTTTGCATGTAGAAATGGTCCTTCTTGTAAAGTTCACAAGAAAAGAAGAAAATCTCCCAATAAATCAATCAATAAGCAAATAAATAAATGAGTAGAGAGATGGATGAATGAATAAATGAAATTAAGAGGTTGAGTCAGATGATCTGGAAAGTCCTTTCCAGCTCTAATATTCTATGGTTTTGGTAAAGGAAAACATCATTTCATTTCCCTCTTCCCTCAAAGCAGAGAAGCAAGACTTTTTCTTTTTGCCATCTATTTGATTTCTAAAGTGAAATATAGTAACAATTTCTATATAGGTTCATGTGCATAAGGATCCAAAGGATATGGTGTGCCCAGGGTGCCAGACAGCCCAAGAACATGGTTCTCCCACTAAGGCCTCGGGTGGGGAAGGGGGAGAGGAAATAACTATAGGGAAGCATGGAGCTGGAGGTGGAGCTAAGAGCTGGAGTAGAAGGGACGTGAAGGAAGAATAGGGATGAGGGAGAGGGGGAGACAGGAATGAAGCCAAAAACAGAGATGGACAGAGGAGGGGGAAAGGCAGCAGCTGGGAGCCCAAAGTGTGAAATAGCTTATATCTTAGGAAGCATGTGGCAGGTCCCTGGGGTCAGGCTGTCTGCCTGTCAAGACACACTTAGACAGGAGCCACCCAGGCGGAAACCTTAGAGCTTGTGCTGAGGTAGTGAAGGCTTTCCCAAATCAGTCCATGATTCTCCCTAAGTGAGCCCAGCTAAAAAAGTATCCAGGCGCTTAGCTCAGATAGATATGCTGACTAGGAGAGATATGAAGATCCCTGGATTGAGACTGCGGATACTTGAATTCTAGTCTTGGCTCTGCCTTTACAATTCATTCTTCAGATCACTGGGTTAAGGTATGAGGTTAATGTCACCAGAAATAAGGGTTTGATGTCTGTGGATTTTTGTCTTTTCAATAACCACACACTATCCTTAACCTCAAACCACAATGCCTGGTTTAAGGATGGCTGTAACTTGCAATTCAATTCAATTCAACAAGAATTTATTAAGCAATACTAAACATTGAGGACTAGAAAACAAAAATGAAAATGGAAAAGGCCTTGCCTTCAAAGAACTTCAATTCTACTAGGACGAGGTAGTATATATACAGATAAGTAAACACAAAATATATAAAAAATATATGCCATTTTCCCCATAGAATATAATCTCCTTGAGGTAAAAGGTCTATTTCTTTTTTCTTTTTCTTTTCTTTTCCTTACTTTTTTTGCCTTTGTTTTCTTGGTGTCTAACAATGCTTGCCACATAGTTGGTGCATCTAGGAGCTGGGCTGCTGGACTGAAGAAGTGAGTTGGAGTTTTTGAGAGCGAAAGAGAGGGAAGTAGGGAAGAGAGAGAGGGGGGAAGAAAG
>CM053593.1:162311380-162333235 GCA_028646575.1 Pseudocheirus occidentalis | reverse complement strand
AGGAGAGAGAGAGAAAGAGAGAGAGAGAGAGAGAGGGTGGGGGGGGAAAGAAAGAGGGGGTGGGAGAGAGGGAGAGGGAGAGAGAGAGAGAGAGAGAAAGATTCTCTCCCAGCATCTGGAAGGTGATTGAGAACTGAGATGGAGTTTTCCTGAGACCAGAATCTGGTGAAGGCCACCCAGAAGGCCAATATTCCTTCTGTTTCCTAGGGCTAGCTGAACTGCTGGAGGACTGAAGAAGCATGACCAGGATAAGATTTTGTTTGTTCATGGCCTGGCTGATCCTTGAGTTCCAGGCAAGAGAAGTGGTGAAGGGTTTGATATGTGCTGGACCCTGTGAACTTCAGTGTGTGCCAGGAATTGCCCTGAGGACTGGACAAGGACCTGGGAGCTGTCTACACCTCTGAGAACTAGATAAGAACCTGGCAGCTGTCTGCTTCTGATTCCAGGTGTGTTGCCCTGGGCAAGTCATTTCACCCTGTTTGCCTCAGTTTCTTCATCTGTAAAATGAGCTAGAGAAGGAAAAGACAAACCAGTCTAGTATCTCTAAGGAAACCCCAAATGTAGTCAGTAAAAGTCAGTAAATTGAACAACAACAATAACAAATGATGATAAAGTACTTACATTCTAACAGGGGAAGGAAAGACAAACAACACTAGGCCTGGGTTAGTTTGTGCTATTACTGTGTGTTGCTTGGCTTTTAATAGGGGAAAAGGGCATTAGGGAAGAAATTAGGAAGAAGGAGGAGAAATTTACTTCTTCTATAATTGGGGTATAAAGGAATATAAAAATAGGCAGAAAGGAGCTTGGGAAATGGACATCTCATGAACCTCCCTCATTGAATGTCAAAGAGCTATTTCTTAAGTGCTTCCTATGTATCAAGCATCATGGATTCAAAGACAAGAACAAAGACAGTCTTTGACCTCAAGGGACTTACACTCTAACAGGAAAGACAACATATAGTGTAGGAACTGTCAATCTGACAATTTTGTTAAAGGTGGCAAACAGGCTAGGTGATATACATTTATATCATTTGTTCCCTTAAAGCTAGACAAACTAGTAAGCTTGTACAGGAGCCAAAACCTAAGTTCTGACTGCCTGATACAAGAATGACAAAGTTATTTTATATGTTTTAGGACAATTCCAGGATGTCTATGTCCCTCAGATATATGGTCTCCATATTTTTTTTTCAACCATACCATGAGAAAGGAAGTTTCTTAGTTGTGAATATAGATTGAGAAGACAATTGACAAAGTAGTGTCAGCTAGAATTTATGATCTCAGAATGTCTGTGTTACAAGGGATGCCCATCAATTGGGGAATGGCTGAACAAGCTGTGGTATATGAATGTAATGGAATACTATTGTGCTATAAGAAATGAGGAGCACATGGACTTCATAATTACCTGAAGAGACTTATATAAATTGATGCTGAGTGAGAAGAGCAGAACCAGAAGAAATTTGTACACAATCACAGACACAATGCATGTGTGATGCCTAACTTCAATAGACTGGGCTCCTCTCAGCAATACAAGGGTACAGGACAACTCCAAAAGACTCATGATTGAAGGAGATGTCCACATCCAGAGAAGGAGATGTGGGGTCTGAGTGCAGATTGAAACAAGCTACTTGCTCTATTTCTTTTTCTGGTTTTGTTCTGATTCCTCTTTCCCACTGATCATTCCATCAGTTACATTCCTTCTTTACAACCTGACTAATGATTAATGGGAAGATAGTTGTAAATCCTATGTCTACATGCATGCCACCATGATAGGGGGGAAGAGAGGGAGGAAGAGAAAATCTGAAACTCAAGGGACTGTGGAACTGAATGTTGTAAACTAAAAGTAAATAAACCAATTTAATAAAAAAATTAATTAATTTTTTAAAAAAGAATGTCTGTGTTTTTCCCATATAGAGTATGCCCCCAGGATATGAGAAATCTCGCTATTCTGAATTTCCAGGTATCCTGTCATGTATGGGAAGAAATACCTGCTGTCCGCCTTATCTGGCCTTTCAAGTTACTGACGCTGGAAAGAGCATTTTTAAAGCAAAGCAAAGCAAAGCAAAGCAGTCTGATTGATTACTCCAGGCTTTGGCTCTTATTGAAGTCCAAAAATGTTATTAAATTATTATCAGAACATTTTCATTGGAAAGTTCCTGAGAAGATGAGTGAGGTCACCCCATTCAGTTAATAAATGAATAAATACTTATTAAGGATTTGCTGTGTGCTAGGTATTGTGCTAAGGAATTAAGGGAGAGAGGCAAAAGATTAACCCTGCCCTCAAGTAGCTTCCAATCTAAGGTGGGATGAGGAATAAGAAAAAAAAGACATTTCTCTATTTCTGTAAGTGGACACTTCAGCAGAACTTCACGTAAAGCAATTTTTTTCAGGGGGAGAAGGCAGGGAAATTGGGGTTAAGTGACTTGCCCAAGATCACACAGCTAGTAAGCGTCAAGTGTCTGAGGTTAGATTTGAACTTAGGTCCTCCTGACCCCAGGGCCTGTGCTCTATTCACTGTGCCACTTAGCTGTCCCTAAAGCAATTTTTGCAATGTGAATATGCCCCAGATGTAGAGCGAGGCAAATGGCTCCTGCTAGAGGCCCCTGTCCTACAGTGGAAGCTGCTCTTTCTCTCAGATGTTGATCATTCTGCTTTCATTTGCAGGGGTTTTTTTAGGAGGGTTTTCTCCTTTTTTTTAATTTTTGGTGGCTCTTCTGAAATGGGTTAGTGAAGGCTTTGTTAAATCACCTCAACACAGTATTCCTTCAAGGAGACATCACATTACTTGCTGTCTTTTCTGCTGTCCTGGTTTTTTTTGCTCCAAACTCTTCTTCCAGGGTTGTATGTGCCACTCATCTTGAATCCCCAAGATGGAAAGCATTAGGAAAGAAATCAGGAAGATTTGTTTTTCCACAACTGGGATACAAATGAGGATAAAAACAGGCAGAAAGGAGCCTACGAGTCTACAGCCCGACAGTCATTCAAGTGAAGGAAGATCCTCCAAAAGGCCTATGCAGAACATTGCCATCAAGGGGTGGATTGTGGCAGGAGCATCTACTAAGACTAAAAAGTATCTGCCCCACTGGTTAGGCTAATTTTTTCCTGAAAAGACAATGAACCCGTTGAGAACTGATCAGTCTAGAGACTCTAGACCAACTATTTTTAAGCTGTGGGTCTTGACCCCATGTGGGACTCTATATGGCAATGGTAAAAGGTTTCAGAATGGAAAACCACCAAAAATTGATTGAAAATCAATGTGTAAGGAGTCTGATGTGTTTCTGAAAGCATTTGCCCATGTTGCCCATGTTGCACCACAAACAACCTCACTGCAGCCTTGGTTCTGAGCACAAAGTATGTGCACTTTGCACTGCACATGCCCTCAGGCCACACAACACCAAACACTGACAAAAATCAAAATGGGGTCAAGTGGAAAAAGTTTAATAAGCCCTGGTCTAGAAAACCAAAGTTTGAACCACTGAAGTAGCTTCCTAGTCATGTAAGACATTAAAAAAAAAATAAGCCCAGTGCACAAGAAATCAATATCCCTTAAATCTGACAGTCTTCCTTGTATTGTGAAACAATACACTCTTCCTACCAGGCAAAACACCATGGTAAATGTGGCGGCCAGGGGAGCTGCGGCTGCCAGAACCAGTGATATATCCTTGCTGAACATCATCTCTAGGCTATTGTGAAGCAAACTTATTTTTTGTTAAATATTAGATGACCTATGAGTACTTGCTTTGTTCTAGCATGAGTTAGGCCCAACCTTAAACAGGCATGGCATCTGTAGAGCCCAGTCAGGCTGACTCCATAGATCTGTGAAAAATGCTACTAGTTTGGTTTCCACAGATTCTATAGGAATGAAGGGTGTTCCAAAAACAGGCACTGCACAGGACATGCAGGAAGGTATAAATCAGAAGAAAGGAGGAAGGGCAGAGCACTCTATTCAATCATATAGCTGGAAGAAATCTATGTTTCCTCCTGGAAAGGACCTGAGTTAAGCTGGCTCAGACTGGTTGGGGGTCAAGGGATGGTCACCAACTTTTCATTAACACACATGTTTAACTAGCCTGTGTAAAGGGCAGGTCAGAAAGATTGTAACCCAGAAGAGCTGGGACCAATCCCAGTTCTGAAGGGAGGAATAAGGCAAGAAATTTGAATGGAAGCAGCATAAAAGGGCTCGCCTTTGTCTGATTCTTTGTAGTCTTTTCAGGAGGCTACCCATTTATTCAGGAGAGGATAAATGTAAAATAAAGATAATGAAAACCTTCCTGGCTCTTCAACAAGTATTGTTTATTCCTAGACTGAGCATGTTTATAACAGATCTTCCCTTAGCTACTAAGACCAGAGCCTCGAATGTCAGACACCTCCAAGATGCTGCCAAGAGCCAGAGTCTCAAATACCAAACCTGCTGTTGTCAAGGATTCACTAGGAATATTAACCTTCCTTCTCCTCTTCCCAAATGGCAGTGCCCTCCGTCATTCCGGGACTGTCAAGTATGGGAGCTCTAGTCTATATTCCCATTCTCTAACTAGCAAACTTCCCTCTGGGGCAGATAGGTGGTGCAGTGGATAGAGCACAGGCCTGGAGTCAAGCAGATCTGAGTTCAAATCCTCTTTCTAGCCATGTGATCCTGGACAAGTCATGTAACCTGTCTGCCTCAGTTTCCCCATCTGTAAAGTGAGGATAATAACAGCACCTGCCTCCTCCCAGGGTTGTTGCAGGAATTGAATGAAATAATATCTGTAAAGCATTTAGTACAGTGCCTGGCACACAGTAAGCCCTTTGTAAAGGTTAACTATTATTATATATAACTCTTTCCCTGCTAATCCTGATGATATAAAATCCCTGGCTGCTTAAACCTTCCTTGGTCAGAAAAGTCAGGTTGGTGAGAACAGAGAACTCTGGTATTCAGACAGAGGGGAAAGTGTTAGGTCTCTGATACCTCACGTGGGGAGGAGACTCCTAAAGAGGGTCGTTGATACTCCACATGAGATGGACGGGTTGAGCTGATCCTCAGCTAACAGGAGTGCACGTGATCAATAATCTGGGGGCAGAATGCAAAGGCTGTACCTGCTTACAATAAGCAGGCTAATCTCTCCACCTTCGGGATGAGACACATTGGCTCACTGTGGCGAGGGAATGGCCAGGGGAGGGGCCCTAAGGGGCCCTGGAGAAAGGACTTAAATACATGCTACTTGGAGGCAGGGTGGTGGAGCCAGGCCAGTCCAGTCCAGTCCAGTCCAGCCACACTAAGATAGAGGATGAACTCTCAATAAAAGCTAGAAGCAAGTCCTGTGTCCTGAGTTTTTCTGTGCAGCTGTTTCTCCCGGAGTGGACAGGAGCCGGGGACGCCCGAGGCCTATTGAGGTGGGTATAGGTAAGCCCTATATGTCCTGACCCAAAAAGATAACCCTCACCTGAATAAAAAACCAGTAACAGGAAAGGAAGTGTCCAGGCAAAGGGTTTTCCCATTTCTGGGGTCCTGATTTTTCCCATGTAACTGAAAATTTGAACAGAGTCCTCCTTGAGGTGGAGGACAGAAATCTAGTCCCATTGTAACCAGAAAGGAAACTATCTAATTTTCTTCAGAGGTTTTGTATTTTTCCCCCACCCTGTACTCGCCTTCCCTATAGTCAGTAGCAAACTAGTTAGAAAGACCCAAGTTGATTCTGAGTATGTTTCTAAAGAATTTGGGAAAAGGGGAATATTGACATGCAGGGGGAAACAATGTCTAGATTTTGCAATTGACTTTTGTACTATGGCAGAGTAGACTTGGATATAGAGTCAGGAAACCTCTGAGTTCAAATCCTGCTTCTAACACAAGCTGTGTGACCACAGGCAAGCCCTCACCCTCTCTAAACCTCAGTTTCCTCATCTGTAAAATAAAAGGTTTGGACTACATGACCTCAAAGGCACCTTCCAATTGTAGAATCCTATGATCCATCCTGAATCAGATGACCTGGGTTCAAGTCTTTATTCTTCTACTTGCTAGCTTTTGGGACCTCTCTCTGAGACTCAGTTTCTTCATGTATAAAATTAGCAGGTTAGACTTAATGATCACTAAGGACCCTTCCATACCAAACATGCTATACATTTTTATAATGCTAGCTGACTCTAAATGTAAAGTCAGAGGACGCTCTTGGTAGGAGATGACAACAGATTTTCCTGGGTTGATGAAAAGACCATAGAGGCTACACGAAATTCTGATACTAGCAAAACATGAGAGGAAAGGATTTCCTTACTTACTGCCCACAATAACCCTGCTCAAAAATATCTCCCACACACATCCTACCAATTAAATATTTATTTTAGCTTAAGCAGTATTTAGTGAGTGCTCAAGTGAGATCATTTATAAAGAGTTCAGCATAGTTTGTTACTTCCCTCCCTCTTCTCCCTCTACCATCTTTGCTGTGCTAGGATATATGGAAGGTATAAAGGTTTATAAGACAATTTCTGCCTTCATGAAGCTTATAATCTAAAGGATTCTGACACGCTAACCAACAAATAATTTAAGTGACACTCAAATGCACAAGGGCTGTAAACCAAGTGCTATGTGAGATGGGGGGAAAGGGTACACGAAGCACTGTCATTGACTGGAAGATCAGGAAAGGGAGTATTTGAGCTATATCTGAAAGCACGGACAGAATTTTAGCTGGTGGAAATGGAGATCTTAGAAAGGCATGGAAAGACTTGCATGAAATGGGTGAGTGAAGCCAGCAGACAAGGGAATATTACATACAGTAATAGCAAAGTTAAGAACAACTTTGAATGACTAAGCCTTTTGGGTTTTTTTGCTTTTTGGAGGGGGGGAGGTAGGGCAGTTGGGGTTAAGTGATCCAAGGTCACACAGCTGGGTTTTGTGTTAAGTGTCTGAAGTTCAGATTTGAACTCAGGTCCTCCTGACTCAAGGGCTGGTGCTTTGGAGTAGTGTACTGCGCCACCTAGCCGCCTTGTGACTAAACCATTTTGACTATTATAAATATACAAATTACAAATAAAGGACATATAAAGAGAGATACAATCTGCATCCAGAGAAAGAACTGATAAAAAGAAGTATGTATAGAATAATTTTACACATACAGACATATATTTGTGTCTAATGGTACCATCTTGGGAGGGGGGAGAAAAAAAGAAAAAAAGAAATGTACATGATAACTTTATTATATATTTTAAAAGAATAGCAAGTTGTACATAATAGAATTGCAGTTTTATGCGCAATCATCTTTTTTATTATATTGTGTTATGGAAATGTTTGTTTTATTCCACAAATGAAAAAAGATATCAATGCTAGGGATAATCCAAATAACTAGATTGCTATTTTACTTGGTTTATGGATGTTTATGTTTATATATGTGTATGTCTGGGCATGCATGTGCACATATGCATGTAAATAAAATTTTCTCATTATGAAAAAAAGAAATGAAGAGAAGTACATTTTACAGGGCAGCTAGGTGGCACAATGGATAGAGTGCTGGTCCCAGAGTGAGATCTGAGGTCAAATCTGTCCTCTGATACTTATTAGCTGTATGACTCAAGACAAATCATCTAAGCCTGCTTGCCTCAGTTTCCTCATCTGTAAAATGAACTGGAGAAGGAAATGGCAAACTACTCCAGTGTCTTTTGCCAAGAAAACCCCAAATGGCATCATGAAGAGTTGGACATGACTGAATAACAACAAATATTTTAGGTATGGGGAACAGTATAAACAAAGGTAAGGAAACAGGATATTGTGGGATCAGTTTTCCTTATATTGAACTAACCCTGCATTCTTAGCATAATTTCAAATCAGTCAGAAAGTATAATCTTTGCAATACATTTAAATAACATATTTGCTATTTGTGGTCCAAAACTAAAAATGAAATTTTATTAATAATACTTTATTTTATATTTCTACCATAAAATTGAAATGAAAAGAGAGTAGTTAGTGTGTGGCCTAAGTTCTGATATCTAATGCCTTTTAAAGGCATCAAGTTCTGGATACACTGCCAATCAAAAGAATTTTCCTCATTATAAATATTCAACACTGTAAAGGCAATAACTTTGAAAGCTCTAAGCTATGATCAATATAATGACCATTCACGATTTCAGAAAAACAATGATAAAATATACTCTCTAATACAAAGAGGAGATGGGTTTAGAGTGTAGAATGAGACATATATATATATGAATATATACATAATATATGTATACACATACATGCATGCATATATATAACATATATATAACATATATATATATACATACATCTATATTATATATATGCCTTTTTCCATGTATAGTAATTGGGAGAACTTGTTTTGCTTAACTATGCATGTTTGTTCAAAGACATTTGCTTTTTCCCTCCTTTCTTTTTTCAATGAAATAGGGGTAGGAGGGTAATGAATTTCTATTCACTAAAAAACAGAGAGATCAGGGGGCTACTACAGATGTACAATTCTGCATAAATCTTCAGACTAGGTCACTGTATTATTAATTTTACTTAACTTTTCCACCTTGTTACAAGAGACTTACCATGAAGTGGAAGTAATCTATAAATGTTTGTAAATGTGAAAAACAAAACAGGTAGAAGAAAAAGACTCCTCCTAACCTCCAGAATGTCTACACTTATTCAAGTCTCTCCAAGACATTTCCATTATTTGTCATCATGACTCTCTCAGAAGTAGGTCCCCTACCATTTTCTACATGGCAAGTAACATCTGAAACACCCTGTGAAGGTGCTACACCCCAATGCCACACTCTCCCCTTCCCCTATTTGAAAAATCTTTCATTCTCAGCAAATCAGCAAGGGTGTTTTGAACCAACTGTCCATGTCCTTACTGCAGAGTAGATCTCTAGGATCTCAGGGAGGTACACGCAGTGTCTTTTCATTTGCTTCCCCAGTGACACATAGGAATACATTTTTATATATTTTTTTATATTTGAGATTCAGGAAGAGGTCTCAAAATAGTCAATATTACACAGTCTTATAAAGTCCAACATGTACAAGAGAAAACCATAATTGTCCTGAAATACAAAGTTATGCAGACTCAACAAAGAACATTTTGCAAAGTTTACCAAAGATTACCATTTACTTAGTATTCAAGAAGTGCCTGACTTGGTGCTCAAAATGGCCTTCCCCAACCCACAGTCAATAAAGAAAGGTAAAAAATATATAACTAGCTTCCTGCTTAGAACGAAACCTGGTCTCCCCAGAGCTTCCCAGATTATTTGTATATGGAACTGTCTCCAAAGGGATTTAGAACCTGGGGCCTTCTAAGTCTCCTCTTCACTCTCACAGGAGAATCCAAACTGACTTGTCTTGGTGCCTTGGGTCCTACAAGTCTGGGATACTTAACCCTCTCCCTTTTCCACTAGGGCCCTCAATCCTGTTCTTAAACCACCCTCATAGAAGAGATTTAATCACTGAGTAACTACAAAGAAAAATAAAATCAAGCTTTTCATTTAAGGGAAGCTGAGTCTCCAATGAATCCCAGAGAACATGGAGGTTCTAGAGTTGACTGCAGGTAATCCCTTCACTCTGTGATGAGAAACCAATTATCCTGGGTGAAAACTACCAGAATTCCTACAGCACATAAGACCATGCAACTGGGGTCTAGACAAAGTTCTTGAAGAGTCTTTTTTTTTCATTAAAAACTGACTAAAAATTATCTCTCAGCATTCCACTCCCATAGATCCAGACAAATTTTCTCTAGATTCCTATTCCAAAAGGACATTTGAAACATCCCACTCCCAATCTCCAATAGATCTCTGCTACTGAAAGTACAATCCTACTGGGATTCCTAACTCACCTACCCAGTATCAGAGCAAACAGGTTCAGCAAAGATGCCCAGAAGATGGGTTACCCTTTCCCCCCGGACCCCCGCCATATAAAGGAATTAAGTGCACTGGGTTAATTATTTGAGGTTTCTAGGTCATACATACGCATACATATACATATGCACATTTCTCAACTAAGCATCAGAATTTCAGTGATACAATGTCCATACTTCTCTCATCAGTTTCAACATCAACACTTATATAGGATATAGTAATATAAAAGTTTCAGTACTTAAACATTCCAAGAACCAACAAATGCAAAAGTTCTAGCTTCAGTTTCCTCAACTATAAAATAAATGGGCTGCACTAAATGAACATTAAAGCTTAATTACAAAATCTATTTACCATTTACAAAGAGTGATATAATTTCAAAAACAGTTTCACAGTATAATTCCACAGTGGGGAGAGGGGAGCGTTAAAAAAACCAACAAAATATTACAAAGTATGAGGAAAAGTCCCCAAAGTCTTGGTATGTAGGGAATACCAAGAGGTCTTAACATAATGCAATAATAAACATAAATTCTAGGATGGTTGGGGGCTTTTGGAGAAACAGGCGTAAACATGAGAACCCTAAGAGCTACGGAGAGATTGCCCAGAGCGCACCACCTGGTGGCCTGTATCGGAACTGAACCAGGAAATCCACAGGGGAACCCAGTGACAGCTGGGTTCCATTGCCTTTACTGAGAGCAAAGAGGTGATGACAACTAGTGTCTGGTTGGACATCCACTGAGGAAAGGCAATAAGTAAGGAGCGGAGACTCCTCCCTCTCCCATTCTCCAGCTGCATTCCCCCAGGGATTCCTCTGTAAGATGCCAACGAGACAGCTGGAGGAGCAGGTGTCCCTTTCTTGTCACAGAGGAGGGTCACAGCTACCTCCCGGGGGCTAGGGCTTTCCAAAGAAAGAAAGGTGACATGAACATAATAACAGCTATGGCACATAGAGCTCTAAGCACTCAGTAAGAAAGAAAAAAGCAAAGTGGCGCAGTGAACAGAGTCCAGGAGTGACCTCTCACCAGCTACCTGACCTTGGCAAGCTTCTCTCCTCTCAGTCTCCATCGTCTCATCTATAAAATGGGGTGGCTGAATTATCTGATCTTTAAGGACACATTCGGCTCAACAATTAATACTAACTACACTATAGCTTCTATCGTATCGAATCTGACCTCAGACAGCTTTGTGACCCTGGACAAGTCTTAACCCTGTTTGCCTCAGTTTCCTGACCTGTAAAATTAACTAGAAAAGGAAACAGCAAGCCACTCCAGTATGCTTGCCAAGAAACCCCCAAATGGGGACACAGAGCGTCAGATACGACTGAAATGGCTGAACAACAACAATACACTGGCAGCTAGGTTGCTCAGTAGATAAAATATTCCTCTTGGAATCAGGAAAATTCATCTTCATGAGTTCAAATCTGGCCTCAGACATACTTATTAACTATGTGACCCTGGGCGAGTCACTTACCCCTGTTTGCCTCAGTTTCCTCATCTGTAAAATGAGCTGGAGAAGGAAATGGCAAACCACTCCATTATCTCTGCTAAGAAAAACCCAAATGGAGTCACCTGAAAACAATAACACAGGATTAAAAGCTCTAGAATAGGGATGTGTTAAAGCTATGACTTCAATGATATACAAAACTTCCAGAGGAGTAAAATGCAGGTTGGCATCTTCTCTGCAACTTATAGTATTAGTGAATTGCTTAGAGAAATAGACATATATGTACACACATACATACAGTATATGTGCGTGCATGTACATGTATGCACTCGTTTAGTATGCATATGAACTCAATTTTCATACATATACATAATATCCACATACATGTGCATATATGCCTACAATGTGCATGGTATTATACGTCGTGTGCACACATGAATACATATAGTATATACATATGTACACTGCATTGTGTACATATGCACTTGTTTGTATGTACATATACCTATAGTATGTATATGCATGCTTATACATATATCATATATACATATAAAATGCATAGAGTATGATATGTACGTATGTATGTGTACACATATTACATAAATGCACAATATGAGATGATTATGTGCATGTATATAGTATGCAAGGCATATCTGCATATATAGCATATGTGTGTCTATTTCTATATATGATACACACATACATAATAGAAATATGTGCACGTGCATGTATGTGTAATCTAGCATGCATATATATGTGTTCATATACACATGTGTAGTGTACACATACCGTGAACCTAGGCATGTTGTATCCATGAAAATATGCATACATTCGCATGTGAATGCATGTGGTATATCCACACACATGTATGCATATATCTAGTATACATGTGTGATGAAATACACACATGAGCATGTTTATAAAGCTGTTTTGAAAACTCTTTATCTACAACAATAATTCAACTTTATATGGCACTTTAAGGGTTAAAAAGCACTCCCTTCACCAAAACCACTGTGATAGAGATCATTCAAATATAATACCGTTACAACAAGATCCCATGGTTCACTCTTATCAGGTCCTTTATTACTTTTATTAGGTGGTTACTTTTTAATGAAGGCCCCTTTACACAAATACTATACCCACTTTATAGGTGAGGAAATGTGGTTCAGCAATGGAAGTGACTAGTCTAGGGTCACACTGCTAGTAAATACCAGAGCAAGGTTTCGAACCCAGGTCACCTGGTTCTTTGTACAACACACAGTTCCTCTGGAGCCTAATCCAAATCTTGCAAAGTAGGTTGCACAAGAAAACTCAAATCATTCACTTCATTAGTTGCATATATGAGGGCTGGTCTCATGGCTTCACCATATCCATTAACCCCCAGCTGTAGAAAGGGGTTATGAAAACTAATTCCTTTTTTCTGTCTACACTCAAGGGCTTAATATTTGTTTTTCTATTATAAAAATGATTTTTGTTTTACATTCAAGTCCTTTTGCTCCTTACAGTGTGGGGGTCATCTTTATTTTCCTTCAAGACTACTTTTGCCAAAGTCTCCACTTTCTTCTTTTTGCTTTTTTTTTTTTTGGAGGGCAATTGGGGTTAAGTGACTTGCCCAAAGTCACACAGCTAGTAAATGTGTCAAGTGTCTGAGGTCACATTTGAACTCGGGTCCTCCTGATTCCAGGGCCGGTGCTCTATTCACTGCGCCACCAAGCTGCCGCATCTCCACTTTCTTCTAGCCAAATCCATAGGGTTCTTTTCAATTCTCAAGCTATCTGACTTCTCTGGAGTATGTGACAATACTTTACTAGTGTTCTCTCCTTGCCTCCCATCTCTTCTCACTTTCAATGATGATCCAATCCATTCCCCTGACTTCTAACTTCACATCTATGATGCCTATCCAAAACACTATTTCCATTTTGAACCCATCACTGAAAATCTAATCCCAGACCATAGCTCAAAGGAAAGAGTCCTTGCTCTGCAATAATAGGACCTGGGTTCGAATCCTGACTGCCACCTGCGACCTTGGGTAAATCAGTTTCTTCATCTATAAAATGAAGGGATTAGAGATAAGACTACTGGTATGGAACACTTCAAATACTGTCAGATTCTGTTGATTTGCAGGTTACTTTTGCTGACCTACTTTTTTTTGCTTTTTTTTATACTTTGTTATGAAAAATAACTTACTAGATACAGGAGGAAGGAAACGGTTATATTTTGAAACGAAGGTAATATAAACAATGATCGTTTTATGCAAATTCGACTAGCTAAAGAATTCGGAAAGAAATCATCATTCCAAAAAAAAAAAAAAACACCTGTTAACTTTACTGTACGGTACTGTCCTCTCCCTCCACTCCTTCCCCTTGCCTTGGCGCTTGAGGGGTCTTCAATTCCCCTACAAAAAACAAAGAAAAATCCTTAAAAAAAAAAAAAACACTTCCAAGTGAAAGCAGAAGAACCGACTTGTGGGGAGACCTCTACCGCCGGACTGGAGGCTTGTTCTGAGACCTCTTACCCTGCCCTTATTTCCCGGTATGCTGGTCTTCCGTTGGGGACTGGTATCACGTGTCTGTGCCCCCACCCCTTCTAATTCTCAGCTTGGGCCAGCCCCCAGGTGGCTAGCCCCGCCCCCTTCCTCCTCCTGCTCTAGTTTCTTTGTCCTAGGAGCCCAAGTGTTCTTGAACGCTCCATCAGTCGGCATCGGTCTGCTGCTTTACTGCATCGCCCCCTCCTTCTCTCCTTCCCGTAAATTCTCAATATGAAAAAGTTAAAAAGCTTTATGTAGATGTCTGCAGACCTGTCCGCTTCCATAAAACAATAACTCAGTATAAAAATAAAACACACCAATAAAACTTTACATGAAGGGGTTGGCCTCATTTTAAGACTTTCAAAATAACCTCCAACATCCCTTCTAGAGATCCAGAGATCTCTGAATCTGTGATCCTGTGAGCTCCTGATTTACTTTACTTTCTAATTTAGCCTCCTGAACGTTCCCACCTAAATTACCTGCCCATACTTCAGCCTCAATTTGTGTAAAGCAAATAGAAGACTATACAGCAGAAAGAATGCTAGTCCTGGAAGTAGAAAGACCAAAGTTCAAATCCTGCCTATGACAATAAATATGTGACCTCTGACAAATCCTTAAAATCACATACTTCAGTCGAAATCATTCAAATATATTTCTCTTTTGCAAAATGAAGATAATGATATACCCCTGAGACCCACAGATTCCCACATCACTTTGGGACCCCTTACTACTTCTCAGGTTTAATGTGCTGTTTTATGTTATCTACCATCTAAACCACAGTCTAAGCTCCAGTCAATGTCATTTTAAAAATTCCAGATCATATAAATGCACATGAAGCCAAAAGACATTTAATCAAGATTGAATAGGAAAGCAAGTCCCAGGGAAGCGAATTAGATAGTAAATATTTTTCTGTAATTAATCTAGTAAATGTTGAATTGAATTAAATTGACTTGAAAATGGTTGGCATTTGATACCACCTCCAGGAAAGCAGTGATCAAATCCTACTTTAATCCCTTTGTAGCAGTACTCTCAAAACCTGTGGTGGTGGTGGGGTGGGGCTTCAGCCCTAAGATCATGTCTCTGGAAGCCTCCCAATTTCTCAGTAGGCCCTGTCCTATGAGAAAATTATCTCTTGTTGCAGAATGTATTCTCTTTTCAAAACAGACAGAGGGGTTCATGGTCCAAGGATTTTTGTTCCTGGCTGGCCCAAGGACTCCTTCAAGCCAGATCCCCAAAATCTATGCCTCTGATAACTCCCTCAATGTCTAGTGTACTCCCTACGCTCTTCCATTCATAGCTCTCAAAGACACCTGGACTCCTAGATTACCTAATGAGCCTTTCCCATGACCCTTTTCCATATAAGCCCTGACCCCATCCTGACACTCTCACAAGTTCCCTAAAGAGCCTTAAAGACCCTTATGGGCTTTTGTTAAAGTGTTAACAATAAACTTTTTGCCACATGACTAAGAGAAGGCTTAAGCATATGAATTCATTCCAAGCAACTCTGCTTTAGCATTCTTGGGGTCCCAGCACCCCCAGACCTTGTCAGTGGTAAGGTTAATATCATGTATGTCTGGAATTTCTTTTATCCTGTTTCAGAGAGGAAGGCTGCAGCACACTAATGGATAAGAGCCAGCTGATAAATGCTGAAAACCATTTCACTGCAGCTCTGGAATCATCACACCACAACCAGGTCACACTGAGCTATTATCCCATGTTCTCTATAGCTCTATAACCACACTGCTGGTTTCTTCAGCTTTGTAGTATCCACCATCCTCACGCTGCTGAGCTCTGGTTCTCTCCACTTTCTTTCTTCTCCTTCTCCCCCCATTCATCCCACCACTACCACCACCATCTACTCTCTTCCAAGTTCACTCACTGAAACCTCTGACAGATTGTAATAAACAGAAAAGGGATTTCTCTTTCCTTTCCTCCAGTTCCAATGAACATGTAGTCTTGTGGAATAGTCTTGTGGCAGAAACAAGCAGCACAAGAGACAATTGTTTACATGCCACTTTCCCCTTGCATGGGGTACCCCCCCCAGGTGTCCTGGCTCTCCTTTTCACTCATCGCCTTCCTTTATATATTGTCTCCCTTCGTTAGATTATAATCTCCTTGAGGACAGGCACTGTCTTTTTAAGTAATTATATCCCCAGTGCCTGGCACTTATTAAATGCTTAATAAATGTTTATTGGATTGGATTGAATTTCAACAAAGGTCATCTACATCTACCTTTGTTAACATTCAAAAAAGCCTTTATAATCTGGCCCCAAAATTTCTTTCCAATATTATTGTATTTTATTCCCCTTTGCAAACTCTTTGATGCAGCCAAACTGACCTTCTTGCTATTCCTTGCACAGGACACTCAGCTTCTATCTTTATACCTTTGTACTGGCTATCTCCCATGCCTAGGTAGACTCCTTAGTTTCCTTCAAAGCTCAGCTCAAGGACCACTTTCCATGTTAAGCCCTTCCTCTGCTCCTCAGCTTCTAGGCTTCTAGGGCCCTCCCTCCCCCAAATTACCTTGTACTTATTTCCTATCTTGTTTCCAAATTGCCTAAATTTCTCCTTGTATCCCTCCTCCTCCCCACTCTCAGAAAGTCAGCCCACAAAACAAAGAATCTTTTTTAAAGAAAAAAAAGAAGAGGGGAAAAATCAACAGAACATGTCAATGCATCAAAAAAGTGAAAGTACATGCAATCTTGATTGAACATGTATAAACTAGATCAAATTGCTTACTGTCTCAGGGAAAGGGAAAGTGAGGAAGAGTGAAAAAAATTTGGAAATCAAAATGGTTTTTACATGAATGTTTGAAATTCTCTTTACATGGGAAAAAAAGAAATATTTTTAAAAAAAAGAAAATACTTGCAATTTTCCACACACATGGGCCTCCTACTTTCTTCAAAGGAGTTGGGGTGGGGCGAAGTGTCCCTTCATGTCTCCTTTCTTGGGACTAAGCATATTCTTTGTAATTTTGAAACATTTACTTTTGGTTGTTTTGTGGATAAAGTTCTAATAATGTTCTAATGTTGCTGCAGTCTCTATCAAAGAATTACTTTATAGAAATAGAAAAAATAATAACAAAATTCATCTACAGGAACAAAAGGTCAAGACCAACCAGGGAATCAATGAAACAAAATAAGGAAGGGGGCCCAGAAGGACCAGGTCTCAAACTGTATTACAAAGTGGTAATCATTAAAGCAATTTGGTACTGGGAAAGAAATAGAGGAGGTAATGAAGAGCATAAATTAAGTATACAATATACAGAAGTAAATGAGCTCAAAAATCAGGTGTTTGATAAACTCAAAGATCCAAACTATTAGAAAGAATTCACTATTTGACAAAAATGTCTGGGAAAACTGGAAAGTAGTCTGATAGAAACTAGACAGAGAATAACATCTTATGCCTTATACCAAGATAAACTCAAAATGGGTACATAATTGAGCCATAAAGGGTGATAGCATAAGCAAATTAAAAGAACATGTAAGAAATTACTTGCCTATGTAATGGGGAAGAGTTTGTGACCAAAGAAGAGATAGAAATATTTCATGGAAAATAAATTGATAATTTTGATTACATGAAGTTGAAAAGGTTTTTACACAAAACCAATGCATGCAAAATTAGAAGAAAAGCAGCAAATTGGGGAAGGGGGGCAGAATATAGAGAACTGAGTCAAATTTGTAAAAAAACAGGAGCCCTTCCCCAACCGATTAAAACAGGTCTACACAACATATGGCCCAAGGGCTGTTTGTAGCTCACCAGGGATTTCAGGCAACCTGTGAAAAATGTAGAGGATATAAAAGAAAGTAAAGATGTAAGGAGTGTTTTGTCCATTCCCCCACTTAACCTGCCTTTCACTAGTTACTATTGCCAGTCATGTAACCTGGCAGGTGGGATGCCACTTTCTCCTATTTGTCATGTGACCCACAGCAACCAGTCATTGTCAGTCTGTCTCAAATCTAAGAGGATCTTTTTGCTCTTTTTTCAGTTATCACTGACATTGAATAGGGACAAACCGAGCGCAGCCAAACACTAAAGCAGCTGATGCCCACTATGTGATGAGTAGCAACTACCCTAGAGTTTCTTCCCCTCCCTTGCAGCCCTGCCGCCCTCCAAATTACCTAAGTGTCTGGCTCTCTCTCCAATATCAGACACTCAGTTCAGTATTTCTTGTAAGCAGTTGCTGTGGAGATTTTTTCATTCTAACATGAAAGCTTTTGTGAAATGGGTAATAAAAAGAAATAGAATATCAAATCAGAGCATAGAGCGTTTAATTTGGAGTGACCAAATAGATACCTGTTTACTTACACAAAAGACAAAATATTGTCCCTTGTTTGCTGAGAATTAATAGTCATTCCAGAAGAATACAATCTTCATCACCATTTTGAAGCAAAACATCCTGACTTAAGCAAATTGGGCACCAATGAAAAACAAATTAAAGCATTCAAATTGCTGAAAAATCTCAGTGGAGAACAGTTTTTCAAGAAAGTAAGCTCAGAAAGTGAGTCGGCTACTATAGTTAGTTTTCAGATTTCTAAAGATATCGATTTCAAACATGATGCTGGAGTACAATAAACTGATTGCTTACAAGAAGTGTAATAGGTCCCATTAATTAAATGTAAACAGTACATACATGAAAATGTATTAAAATTTGTACTGCTTAGCAAAGTAATTTTTAACATCAATCTGATTTTACAATAAATAAAAATCTTAAATAATAAGTATAATTAGTTTATATTAATTGAAATTTCCCTTTCTAAAAATATGGTTTATGGGGCGCCTAGGTGGTGCAGTGGACAGAGCATTGGTCCTGGAGTCAGGAGGACCTGAGTTCAAATCCAGCCTCAGACACTTAACACAAAAACTAGCCATGTGCCCTTGGGCAAGTCACTTAATTCCAATTGTCCTCCAAAAAGCAAAACTAACCTTCCCACAACTCCTCCAACATTTCATATTCCAGTATTTTGTCATCTTTGCTCATATGAAGTGTGTGGGATAAAGTAAAACCACAAGTTTATATTAGTATGAATTTCACTTAGTGTTAGTTCTTTAGGACATTCTTTCATAAGGTTAAGAGTTGGCAATACTTCATTTGAGTCATCCTTTGAACACATTTCTATAGGGGAACGGCTAATATAGCATATGCATGATACATTACAGACAAACAGACAGATAGATAGACAGACAAATAGATTGTCTCTATATTGGATACAAATATGAAAGAGGGATATTAAAGTATACAAGCTGTATTGTGTTATTGTCTAATTCTTCTTGTAATTCAGCTAATTTTTCCTTCATAAATTTAGATATTGTGACATTTGAAGCATAAAAGTGTAACATTAATATTGCTTTATTGCTTATGGATCTTTTCAGCATAATGCAATTTCCCTGTATATCTCTATTTTGTGAATTTTTATTTTACTTTGTGAGATAGCATGATTGCAAATCCTAATCTGATGAATTCACCTGATGCATGATAATTTTTTTCCCAGTACTTCTTTTTTATTCTATTTGTCTTTGCTTTTTGGTGTAAGTTTTTTGCAAGTAATTGATTGTGGGGTTTGTTTCGTCTAATTGGAGGGTAAGAGAGAAAGGCACCTAAGTGGCACAATGGATAGAACACTGAGTCTGGAATTAGGAAAAACTAAGTTCAAATCTGACACCAGGCCAGATTATTATTAGCTGTGTAACCGTAGGAAAGTCACTTAATCTCTTTGCCTCAGTTTCTCCAACTATAAAATGGATTTAATAATAGTACCTACTAGGGTCATTGTGATGTTCACATGAGATTAGCTGTACAGCACTAGGTACAGGGCCTGGTATGTAGTAGGTATATAATAAATGTTCTTTTTTCCTTTCTTATCCAGTTTGTCATTCTTTTTTGTCATACCGATTTTTTTTATTCACATTTAAAGTTATGAGTAAGGCTTAAACTTTTCTCTGTTTGTCTCTAATGCTGCTTTTTTTCTGAATTATGATTTTTTGTCATTTGCCTTTTTAAAGACCATACTTTAAGAGAGTATCATATGTGTGAATTACTGATTCATATTTTTAAGAATGTGTATTAACATATTCTTTATGAATCCATGCATTTATAAGTCTGCTATGTTCTAAGCATTTGTTTTGGGATGGAAAAAAAATAGCTCAGGAGGGGCGGAGCCAAGATGGCCTCATAGAAGCAACAAAGTTTTGCAGCTCCCACACAGCCACCTTAAATACCCATAAAATATGACTCTAAACAAATTTTAGGGCTCCAAAACTCTCAAAAATATAGAAAACACATCTCTCACTGAAGGCAGCTCAGCAGGTGGGGCTCAATGCAGCAGGTTGGGAGCCGTGGCCAGCCCAGCCTGAAACCACGGCCAGGCCCCAGGGCGGTCTGGTGAAACAGCAGCTCGAGTCTACAGGAGAGCTGATCTGCAGCACTGGAGGCACAATTTCCGCATTTACCAGGCCAGAAGAAATGAGGTTAAGAGAAAGTTCAGTGGATTTTGCTAAATTTGGGGGAGAAAAGCGGTTTGTCCAAACTGCTCCCAGGGCAAGGAAGCAGCGAGAGGCAGCTGTGGCAGCAGGAATAGTTGAAAGCAGCAACTGCCTCCAATGGGCTGCTTCACAGCTTCCGGCCTGCAGACAGCAGGGGTGCTGAGGTGATCAATCAGGGCCAAAGGCTCTTGCATTGAGCGACCTGGATCAGGATCATGATCTTGAGTGGTGGTCTTGGGGTGCCCTTTCAGTGAGCCAAAGCTGGGAGGGGGGGCTGCAGCACCCCCCAATAGCTCCAGCAGCTGTGAAAACCCCAGCTATTTGGGACACAGCTTTCCCCCCAGAAGCAGAGTTCCACAGAGCTAAAAAAATCAAGCAATTAATTCACTGGCCAAAATGAGGAGAAAAAGGTAGCAAAGTAAGAACAGCAATAAAACTCTAGAATCCTTTTTTGGGGACGAAAAGAATCAAATCATGGAACAGGAAGAAGACAACACAGTCAGAACTCTCACACCAAATGCTTCCAAGAAATATGAAGATTTCCTACAAGCCATAGATTGACTTAAAAAGGACTTTGAAAACCAAATAAGAGAAGTGGAGGACAAATTGGAAAGAGAAATGAGAATGATGCAAGAAAATCATGAAAAGAGAGTCAACAACCTGACTGAAGAAAACAACACCTTAAAGAACAAAATAACTCAAATGGCAAAAGAAACCCAAAAAGCCAATGAGGAGAAAAATGCCTTAAAAAGTCGAATTTGCCAGATGGAAAAAGAGTCTCAAAAGTTTTCTGAAGAGAATAATTCCTTCAGAATTAGAGTGGAGCAAGTGGAAGCTAATGACTTTATGATAAACCAAGATACGATTAAACAGTTACAAAAAATGAAAAAATAAAAAGCAATGTGAAATATCTCCTTGAAAAAACCACTGACCTGGAAAATAGAGTCAGGAGAGACAATCTGAAAATTATTGATCTACCTGAAAACCATGATCAAAAAAACAACTTGGAAAGCATCCTTCAAGAAATTCTCAAGGAAAAATGCCCTGATATTTTAGAATTAGACGGCAAAATAGAACTTGAAAGAATTCACCAATCACCTCTTGAAAAAGATCCCCCCCAAAAAACTCCTAGAAATGTTATAGCCAGGCTCCGGAACCCTCAGATCAAGGAGAAAATACTACAGACTGCCAAGAGAAAATAATTTGAATATTGTGGAAACACAATTAGGATAATCCAGGATCTGGCAGCACCTACACTGAGGGATCAAAGGGCCTGAAATATGATATTCCAGAGAGCAAGAGAGCTGGGATTAAAACCAAGAATCACCTACCCAGCAAAACTGAGTATAATGTTCCAGGGGAAAATATGGTCATTCAGAGAGGTGGAAGACTTTCAAGAATTCTTGATGAAAAAAACCAGAACTGAAAAGAAAATCTGATATTCAAACACAAGAAGCATGAGAAGGTAAACATGGGAAAGAAATCATAAGGAACTTATCAAAGTTGAACTATTTACATGCCAATATGGAAAAGCAATAATAGTAACTTATGAAACTTTTCTTAGTATGAGGATAGGTGAAGGGAATACAAATGTAT
>CM053593.1:162274606-162310880 GCA_028646575.1 Pseudocheirus occidentalis | reverse complement strand
AGCCTGTATTGAATTGGTTGTCCTTCCAGCAGGGGTGGGTGACAAGGGAGGAATCAAAAGAATCTAGAATTTAAAGCTCTGCAATACCTGCAAGTAGGATTTAAGATATACAGGGGCTGGGGTAGGGAGACCCTCCCTGCCCTACCAGAAAGTTAGAGAGCAGAGCAGGGGAGGGGCTTTACAGTGGGATTGCTGTTTTGGGGTTGGGGTAGGGGAAAGATGGGGAGAAAATTTGTAATTAAAAAAATCTCATGAAAATGAATGATGTAAACAAGAAACAAATAAAATTTATTACATTAAAAAAAGAAAATAAAATGAATGATGTAAACAAGAAAACAAATTTTAAAAATTAAAAAAATTGGAAATAAAGAGATCCTTCCAACCTCTTTTTATTACATAAATATCTCTGTGATGCCTACACTGAAGACAGACAATGCAGAGAAAAAAACTGTAGACCAATATCCCTAGTGAACAGACAGAATTTTTTTTTAAACAAAATGCTAACAAATAACAATAACAACATATTAGAAAATTTATGCATTATGGCTAAGTTCGATGTACCAGGAATGTATAGTTTGTTTAATATTTGTTGCTGTTGTTTTTCAGTTGTTTCTATCATGTTCAACTCTTTGTGATCCCATTTGGGATTTTCTTGGCAAAGATAGTGGAGTGGTCTTCCTGAATCCAGGCCTATTGCTCTATCCATTGTGCCACCTACCTCTCCCAAATTACAATTCTATTGAGTTAAATATATGTCAAGGGTATATCCTCAAAGCAGGATATACCCAAACAACTGCTGTGTGGATCAACCAGGAACAGAGAAAGCGGGGGGGTGGGGGGGGGGAGAAGGGGAAATGATTTTAAGATCTCCAGAGACATAACTTCAAAGAAAGCAGTCTATTTAATGACTGGTTTGGGAACTCCTGAAGCATCTAAATCATCTTGGTGTGTAGCTGTCTGGAATGGATGGACTCTGAGCCTAGCATTCTCTAGGGCCTACTCCCCAACTCACATTGGAATTGGCAGGTTAGGTCCCCCGAGGGGTGATTACTACTATTCTCAGCATTCTTAAGGATAACCCTGAGAGGCAGTACTTCTAACTTTGTTGCTCAGGAGCCCCATAAACAACCAGCCAGTAGAGTTAATTAGTTTTTGCAAAAGTAGTTATTAAGATTTATGGTAAGAGTAGTTGGTACAAAATAGACTCCCCAAGCCTGGAGCACACTCTCCCATAAATACACACAACATCCATCAGGAAAGCAGACTCAAACTTAAAATACAATGGTAGTGAGGTACATGTATAGAGAACCTATATGTCAAAGTGTTGAGATTTAGGGGAGCTGGAACCCTGAAATAGCAATATAAGGACCCTGTCTGGAATGAATTTGACCCAAGCCTTCTTTCAAATGTGTCAAAGACAAGGTTTATTAGAACATGGGTCAGGGTGGGCGTGATTCTAAAAATCCATCACATTGCGAGACTCTTGAGGAATCTGAGCATTGGCTAGACTCTTAAGGAATCTGAGCACCTTAATGGAGGAGGCAAGGTGGATCCTATATACAGAAGACTTTGAGAACAGAGAAGGGGGTTTAGATGGAATTAAGGGAGTGAGGTCTAGGATAGGGTCAGGTGCAGGCAATAAAAGGGCAATTAATTAACTGAGTAGAGCCAATTGCTCCAGGCAAAGGTCAGGGACCTGAGTTCACATGGGGAAAGTCCAGGGACTTTTCCTTTTTGGGGTCTAGATCCCAAAGATATGGTCTTTTCCTTTTGGGGGTTCAGATCCCATCCCCATTGAAAGGAGAATCTCCCAAATCTTGATTCTGGAAGCCCTTTCCCCCTATATATAAAATTTATGCAACTCCCTTTAGTTGTAGCTCTCTGCTGGGCTCCATGGGTAAGAAATTCTAGGTGCCTTTCTACTCCATAGTGTGTGGGATACAAAGACCCTACCCCAAATTAACTACACAGAGATCTTTCCAGGTGAAAGTAGAATAGTGGATTTATTAGACTCAAAAGAAGCGGGCAATCCACACCACTGGAACATCTAGAAGAGGAGACCAACTTACAGAAACAGAAGGTTGGGTTAAATAAATAAACATCACAAAACCCCCTCCCAGAAACACCCTCCCCCATGCAAAGCTCTTACTTTTGATTGGCACTTGCAGTTACTTTTCCCTTATTTGGCCAGTGGGGTGATAGAAAGGAGGGCTCAAGCAGATTTCCACAGTTTCATTTTCCCCCCGCCCCAAATCACTTGATTTCCAGTAAATCAAAACTGAGGCCTAAGGCTTCAGATATGCCCAATATGGCTGATGGGAGGATGGGCTTGATTGTTTCTGGAGGTGCCAAGTCTGGAAGCTAGACTGATTAGGGATTCAGGAGGTACCATATTGGGATGGAGTTATCACTCTGATAATGTTGTTCAAGGCTCTTGGGTGCAGCTGGCCACTTAGAACAAAGGAGTTATACATTTCTCTAAGGATTTGTTTATAGAATGCTTTTGAAGGATTCATAGGTACTGCATCTAGGCAGACTGCTGGCTTAGATAAAAGACTTAGGCTGGGGGCAGGGGAGAGGCAAAGTCAATGCCTTTATGGCTGGGGGAAAGTGTGATTTTACAACTTAATTGCACAGGCTCATTACAAACTGATGTTACAGACATAGGTACCTGAACACAAGTGAGATTTTAAAAACTGAGGTTACAGAAAAAAGCATCCCAGACCCCATCATTCCCTCCTCAGACAGATGCAATCCAAATTTATTTGGGGACAAGGGACGAAGGTCTAAGCTTCCCAAGCTGCTTCATGCTGAGAAAGGTCTTAGAGCTGTCCATACCTCACAGGGGTCCATCAGTCAAGGGGCTGTGGGGCTGTGGCCAGTGTCTGGAACTTGGCAGACACCAGATCCAAGGGGTGTTGGGTAGTGACTTTGGGTGGTGGTTGGTATTCAGCCTGAACCATCATCTGCAAGTGGAGGGTGCTGAACCTAGAAGAGACAAATCTGACAAAGAGATTAAGCAAACAAGGGCCAGAAAAATAGGAGAAAAATGACCAGAAGTAGAGTGCTCATGGGCTAGTATAATATATTACTCAGATTATTTAACTTTCCTTTATATTTCTACATGCTACATAGACAAGATACCTCATAAGCTATTAGTCTTCACTAACATAACTGTAGACCTTAAACAAAAGAGGTTTCTGACTTGAACCTCACCACTGAATAGTAGACATACATCACAAAGCTTGTCTGTCCTCTGATTATATTTACTTTGGAAGAGAGAGATACTTCAGAAATTTTACATATACACTCAGTAACAAATGTTAACTTTTGCTTAGTTCATGGAATAGCTACAAATTCAGAGTAAAACAGCAAGATCTCTACTGCTTTACAACTCATTACATCAATTTAGCAATAATTCAATTGGAAACTTTGTAGACCTTCAGAAATTATCACACAAGACCTTTCAAAGCATCTTTTCTAACATTCTGAGAGATCACACTCTTTATTCCACACAATAGGTAGTGCTTCTCAAGTCATGCTGCAGCCATCCTCTAGTGAGTATCTTTCTACATTCATTGGAGGTACTTCTACCATTGACCACTACTGCCTCTGGTAGACACTGGCATGGTCACTGCTTTGCCTCTAATGAGATTTGTTTCTCCTGACCTCACAAAATTGCTTAGACATTTCAATCTCAGAATACATGTTCACCTAAAATGTAGAAAGAGCAGATATAAAGGGACAGAGGTGGCAACATGTTCATGGCCACCATAGCCAGGTGGGTGATGAAGCAGGTGCCCTTTTTCCACCAGCTCTTGGGAAGGCAGGTCAAAGTCTTCCTTCTTCATAGTCACAAATGAGTAAGGGGGCATAGAGGCAGGTCACCCCCTTTGTATACCTATATTCAGTTCTGGATGAGCAATTACCATGAAGCCTTCAGCTCTTCAGAATCTATAGCCAATCTAGAACAAGCTCTTCAGTCATTTTGACCAGAAACTGGTTCCCCAGCATTACATGTGATAGGTCTAAACCAAGGAGGGAATATCTGTGTCTGCTTTGTATGTACTCTATTAGGAAGGGAAAGTCAGAGCACGTTCCCTCTGTTAAACGAGCCAGACACAAGGCTAAGGGGCCAGGATCACAGGGAGAGAGTCTCCAAATCACAGGTGCAGTCACTACTATTTGATATAAAATCTTTATAATGATAATATATGGACTCAGTGTTATAAGCTCTCATACTTATGTTCAAATAATTACAATTGTACAACAACCAGATGGAGGAAAACCTAGTTTGATTTTGTTCTGCAGGTCTCATCTGACCACAATCTTAATCACGAGCACAATGTGGTTACTAAAAAAGCTAATAAAATATTGGACTACATGTATAGCCTAGTACACAGATAAGAGGAAATAATAATAATAATAATAATAATAATAATTGTATTTGGTGATATCTAGAATATTGTGCTTGACAATTTAACAATAGAAATGTACAAATCAGAATGTGTTCAGAGTAGGTGACTAGAATGATGACAATCTACAAACTAAGAAAATGTTCACTTATTTTTATATTTCAAACATTAAAAAAAAATTTTGAGCTCCAAATTCTCTCCCTTGCTCCTGCCCCTCCCCCACCAATCAAGAAGGTAAGCAATATGATATCAATTACACATGTGAAATCATACAAAACATATTTCCATATTAGCCATATTAAAAAAAACCACACTAAAAAAAGTGAAACAACTATATTTCAATTTATCCTCAGAGTTCATCAGTTCTCTCTCTGGAGGTCGATAGTATTTTGTTAATTATTAATCCCTTGTGATTGTCTTGTATTATTGTATTAAGCAGAGTAGCTAAGTCTTTTAGAGTTGATTATTGTTACAATATTGCTGTTACTGTATACAGTGTTCTCCTAGTTCAACTCATTTCACTTTGTATCAGTTCATATAAGTCTTCCCAGGTTTTTCTGAAACCATCTGCTTATCATTTCTTATAGCATAATGGTATTTCACCACAATTATTTACTATAACTTGTTTAGCCATTCCTCAATTGATGAGTATCACCTCAATTTCCAATTCTTTGCCACCACAAGAAGAGCTACTACAAATATTTTTGTACATATGAGTCCTTTCCCCTTTTCTTTGATCTCTTTGCAACACAGACCAAAAAGCAATATTGCTGGGTCAAAGAGTATGCACAGTTTTATAGCCCTTTGGGCATAGTTCCAAATTGTTCTCCAGAATGGTTAGTTCATTCACAAGTCCACCAACAATGCGTTAGTGTCCTTATTTTTCTACATCCTTTCCAACATTTGTCATTTTCTTTTTCTGATATTAGTCAATCTAATCAATGTGAGGTGGTACCTCAGAGTCTGTTGTGATTTCCATTTCTTTAACCAATAGTGATTTAGACCATTTTTTTATATATAGATATAAGGTATGGTTAAATTTTGTTTCCACAGAAATGATATGAAAATATGATGTGAAGTCATACTAGTGGCTAATGTCAGAAATAGTACAACTTATTGCGGGGGTGGGGGGGAAAGGGCAATAGGGGATGTTAGCCATCTGAAAAATCAGCATATTTACTATTTTTCTTTGTTCTGAAAAGGCCTCTTCCTGTATATCAAAAGCAGGCCAGCTCTGAAGATGATAAGGGAGGGGGGAATTTAAATGTGGAAATGAGAAGACATAATCAAGGGGTGGGATTTAGTGAACCCTGGAATGCTGACCAATGTGGGTCAAGGCAGGAAATTCGAATCTGGATGAATTATGAAAGGGCTTTTGTAACTAGCTTAACATGTGCTTGTACCTGGCCCTCTTTCCCAAGGTGCTAGATGCCAAGTCATCTATCAGATATTGATGTGAAATAAAAATCTTTCTTTCTAAATTCACTCATGGACAGGTGGAATTATTGATAAGATCATTATTTCCAACAATAGATAGTTTTGATTTCTTCTGAAAATGGCCTGTTTATGTGCCTTGACCATTTATCAGCTGAGGAATGGCTCTTATTTTTATAAGTTTTACTCAGTTCCTATATATTTGAGAAGCGAGGCTTTTATCAGAAAAATTTGGTAATTCCACCCCTCCTCCCTTTTCTGCTTTCCTTCTTTTTTTTTTTTTTTTTTTTTTGCTTTTTGGAAGGCAGTTGGGGTTAAGTGACTTGCCCAAGGTCACACGGCTAGTTTTTTTTGTGTTAAGTGTCTGAGGCCGGTGCTCTATTCACTGCGCCACCTAGCCGCCCCTTCTGCTTTCCTTCTAATTTTGGCTGTATTGGTCTTGCTTGTATAAAACCTTCTGCATTTCCTATAATCAAAACTAAAGAGAAAACTATGGAGAGCCATCATAGCTATCTTCAAATATTTAAAGGGTTCAAAATATGCAAGAAAGATTATTAATAATTAGTAGTAGTGGTGGTAATGGTGGTAGTAGTAGTTGTTATGGTTATAGTGGTTGTAGTAGTAATAGTTCATTATTGTCCTACATAATCAAAGAGAACCAAAATGATATCACAATGTACAGTGTGTCTGACTATGGCTAATGAAACCAATACAAGCTCAGAATCCTTTACCACAGGTCAGGCACAAATTGTCCATATCATCATTTGGGAGGGAAATGTCTCTAAATTCGTATATCTCATGTTTCTTTTGAGCAACCGCAATTCTACCTTACTCATAAAGCACAGTACCTTGTTTGATGTGGGCACACCATGCTGAATCCAGTGTCTCCCATGTCTCACAATCACTAGCAAAGTTCTTCAGAGAGATGTTGAAGATGTCCTCGTATCACTTCTGGCCTCTATGTCTATGCTTGCCTTGTGTAAGTCCTCTGTAAAATTGTCTTTTAAGCAAATGTACATTCAGCATTCAAATGATGTTATCAGCCTACTGGAGTTGCCTCTCTGAAGTAGAATCTAAATGATTGGCAGCTCAGCTCAAGAAAGGACCTCAGTGTCCAGTACCTTATTTTGGTTAGTGATCTTCAGAATCTTGCTAAGATAAATAAAATGGAAATGATTCAGTGTTCTAGACTGTCCAGGTTTCACAGGCATACAATGAGTTCTGCCCAATAGCTTTGTATTACTTAACCTGAAAAGGCTACAAGCCAAGACTAAATGCACAACTTTCTGTTCTCAGCTGATTATGCACTTCATGCAACCTCTGATACTGAGATGCAACAGAGTATGGATTGATTCTCTGCTACTTGTGCTAATTTTGTCCTAACAATTAATACCAAGAAAACATAAGTTTTCCACCAGCCAGTACCCCACCATCTATATGTAGAGGCATCATTACAACAAATGGAGAAATTTTGAAAGCTGTGGGATGTCCACTTACCTTGGCAGTATACTTTCTAAAGATATACACATAGATGATGAAGTTAACACATGCATGCATTGCCAAAGCTAGCTCGAGTGTTTGGGAGGCTCATAAAAAAAGTGTGAGAGAGAAGAGGTATTAGGCTTCCTATCAAACTGAAGGTCTACAGAGATGTTGTGCTGACCTCATTATGTAGCAGTGTAGTAGTAGCAGTAGCAGAAGCAGTAGCAGTAGCAGTAGCAGTAGCAGTAGCAGTAGTAGTAGTAGTAGTAGTAGTAGTAGTAATAGTAGTAGTAGTAGTAGTAGTAGTAGTAGTAGTAGTAGTAGTAGTAGTAGTAGTAGTGATAGAGCATAATTATATAATGCTTTAAGGTATAAAACCTCTTTACCCCATAACAAATCTGTGAGGTAGGAAACGTAGATATTGTTATCCTTATTTCTCAGGTGAGAAAACAAAACCTTAGAAAAGAGAAATTTGTTTATGATCAAAAAACCGATAAGTATCAGAGGCAGGATTGAAACACAGATCTTCTGACTTCAATGTTCTTTTGACAATATTCTGCTAATGTCTGTGTAACTTCAGAGGGTTGAACTAGTAACAGTAAGTATAAAACCAATTTCAGCTTAATATAATAAAGAAATGTCTAAGAATTATATCTGTCCAATAATGTAGGTAGAGAATTTCCTGTCACTCGAGGAACCAACCAGGGATGCTGATGAAGGATTCCTGAATTGGGCAGGAAGTTGGATTGCATGCCCTCTAGAGTACTTTCTAACTGTAAGAGTTTATATGTCCATGACTTTTCATTTCATATTGGTCTGTTCAACCACACCCATAGACAAGGCAAATAATCATGGGATCATAGATTTACACAGAGCTACAGGGACTTAAGGGGCCACCTTGTCCAACTTTCTCATTTTACATATGAGAAAATAAGATCCAGTAAGAAGAGTCTTGCCCAAGATCACAGAGGTAGTAAGAAGCAGAGTGGAGATGGGGTAGAAAATGGATTTGAATCTAAGTCTTCAATCATCCTGGGTTTCTACTTAGCCAAATTGCAAAGGACCTAATGTGGAGAGATTTTTTATCCCCTATTATATGCAAATCACTTTGAGAGAAAGACTGGGAAGGGGCTAGGTAGAGTTGTTTGAGAGAGATGTTACACTTCACCCTACTTCTCCCTAACAATCAAACTGATGTCCTCCCTATACTGCCTACATGTATACCTAGTTGGTTTGGCTGTGGACTTGGAAAACAATAAGAGTAGCAGTGGGAGAAGTGTATCAACTGTGGAAGGGGCTTTAAAAAGAATCTGGAGAGTGAGGACAGATGAACAAGTTAGTTAGTTCTCTCTGAATCTGCATTGGTTTCTTCAGACAAATTCCATTTTTCTTCCTCATTGGAATTATTCCCTGTCATGTCTTCAGAATTTCATTCTTAAGTATCTCCCATATCTTCTGAGCTGACTTTTTCTGAGGCATTTTATTCCATATGATTCTACCTATCTTTCCTCTGTGCTCTTTGAAATTTACTCTACTTACCCTCTCCCCAAATCCAGAGTATATAAAACTATGCCCAGAATTCATCTCCTTTTTTCAAAAATTACAAATTTTTGTATGGAATTGTCACTTTCCCTCCAGGGTTTCTATCATTTCTACCCCAGCAACCATTAGTGAGATTCAAATCCAAAACAGAATTTCCCCTTGTCTCTTTTACATTACAGGGGATGAATTTATCACTAAGGTAAGGAAGGAGAGACAGACAGACAGATAGGGACAGAGATAAGAGAGAGGGAGAGACAGGAGGGAGGAAGGTAAGAAAAGAGAAAGAAGAGAGAAGAAAGGGGAGAGATGGGGAGAGAGAGGAGAAGAAGATAGATGGGGCAGAGGGAGGGGGTAGAGAGAGAAGAAAGGATAGAGAGGGGAAAGAGAGAGACCCAGTATATATCTGGATAATTAAAGTCTCTCATCACTACTATATAGTGCCTCTGTATCAGATTTATGATCTATATCCCAAACCCCCCATCTAATTTTCTCTTTCTGTCCAGATGGTCTCTAGTACACTCCAATGACAAAATTACTTCTGTTTTCTCCTTGCTCCCCCCTTTGACCTTCACCCAAATACTCTCTGTCATGTTTCCTTTTTTTTAATTTTCTGGATTTTCCGATAGTGGAAAATGGGTCAATTTTCTTAATATACAGTGCTACCCTATCCACTCCATCCCTTTTCATCTATCCTGTTGTTTTCTTTTTTTTTTTTTTGCTTTTTGGAGGGTAGTTGGGGTTAAGTGACTTTCCCAAGGTCACACAGCTAGTTTTTGTGTTAAGCGTCTGAGGCCGCATTTGAACTCAGGTCCTCCTGACTCCAGGGCTGGTGCTCTATTCACTGCACCACTATCCTGTTGTTTTCAATAAGGACAAGCCAGAACTTGAGTCCACTCACAGGTTTCATTCCATCAAGTCTCAGTGACCTCTTACTTTTTTAGGAGCAAGTACCTGAGTTGAATATTTAAGAAAGGCAAAAATTCTAAGAGAAGAAATGAAAGGATGCCGCTAAGATGCTGAAATCAAGGATCAGCAGGTAGACTTGTTTATTTTGAGATCATAGTGATTCATGATTAGCAGCTATCTAACATCTATGGGAGAATACTGCTGTGAAAAGATAGGCTTTTCTAGCAGTAAACCACTTGAGATCTTTGAAAGTCCAGTGCAATTTCCCAAATTCAATGCTAGCTAGCCTTATCCTATTCAATTCTGGGCCCAGTTCACTGTCTGTGGCATCTGTCCACAATACATGTACTAGTGACCTAACTGAATAGGCTGCCTGTAATAACTGGCATCTATGTAGCACTCAAAAGTCTACTAAGTGTTTTAAATACACTATTATATAAATATATACACACACATACATGTGTATATACATACATACATGCATGCATGCATACATACATACACACACACATTTGAGCCTCCCAACAAGCCCATATGGACTAAGTACCAGAGGCATTATTGTCCCTATTTTAAATGAACAAACTAAGGCTTGTTGAGGTCAGGCAGTTTGCTCCCAATTATGCATATGATATACACATCAAACTCGAACTCGTGCACACATATACACACACATGATCACGCACAGCTAATAAATGTAAGAAACAGGATTTTAACCTAGATTGTCCTGGCTTTAGATCTAGCGCTATGTGCTGCATCACACTGCTTCTCAGCATTCTCAGCCAATTTCATGTCCTAATCAATCAATGAGTTAACAAGCACTTATTAAGTGCCTTCTATGTGCTGAGTGCTGTGTTAAACACTTGGGAACGCAAAAGCAAACAGTCCTTTCCCTTAAGGAGCTCACATTTTTATGAGGAAGACAACACATAAATAACTATGTGCATACAATATGTTACATACAGGATGTTTAAAACTATCCCAAGCACTTTCTCTCTCTTTTTCTCTCACTTTTTTTCTGTTTCTCTGTCTCCTCTTCTCTTAGTCCCTCTCTTTCTTTCTCTTTTCCTCTCTCCCTTTTCCTCTCTCTCTCTCTCTCTCTCCCTTTCTCTCTTCCCCCTCCCCTCATCATTTAACCTCTGCCCAAGTTTCCTCAACTGCAAAACAGTGATTCATGATTAGTAATAGCCCCTACCTCTCAGAGTTCTGGGGAGAAACAAATGAGATAATATTTGAAAAGTATTTTGCAAACCTTAAGGTGGTGCATAAACTACTTAAATGCATGTTGCTTCTTCCATTAGAATGGACTGATTTTTGCTCATTTTTGTTGTTTTCTCAGTGCTTAGCATGGTGCCCAGCACATAGTCAGTGCTTTATAAATGCTCATCTATTTACCAATAGATTATGCAGAACAATACCTTCTTATACATGACAACTTTACCTTGGGCATGTTACTAGGTAGATCATGTCTCATCTTACCTCATTTACACGAGAGGCAGCATGGTATATGGAAAGAGACCTATGTATGAATCTCAACTTTGATACTTACTAATTGTGTGACCATGAACTAGTCATGTCAGTTCTCTGAGACTGAGTTGCTTCATCTGCAAAACACCTATAACGCTTACCTTATAGGAAAGATGTGAGGATCGAATGATACTTTGCAAACCTTCCAATTCTATATGGACATCATTATCTATCTACCTATCTACCTGCCTGTTTATCTGTCTTCTGTCTATTGAGAGACAGAGCAGGTAGAAGGTAATCTGAGAGAGGAGAGGCACTAGCAGCAGGGGGATCAGGAAAGGCTGTCTGCAAGTGCAATGAAATAGAGCGCAGAGAGTTATGTGTGAGAAGCAGCAAGAATTCAAGGAAGCCAATAAGGTATAATAAGAAGACTAGAAAGGTCAGAACAAATCAGATCATAAAGTCAAGTCAATTAGCACTTATTAAGTACCTACTATGTGCCAGGCACTGTGCTGAGATTAATTTGGAACAGCTTTAAATGTCAGACAGAAGACTTTATATTTGATCCTGGAGGTAAAAGGGAACCACTGGAGCTCACTAAGCTGAAGGATGACATGGTCAGATTTGTGCTTTAGAAAAAAATCACCTTGGCAACAGAGTAGAGGATATGTTAGAGTAGGGAGAGATTTGAGGCAGTAAAATGGTTATTGCAATAGTTCACAATGCAGAGTAATATGCATGTACAAATGCATTTCCCTCCAATTTGGTTTTTCACACAATTTATAGTTTATATGCATTTTGTATTTTACATATAGCCAGTGCATGGGTTAGTGAAAGAATCAAACATGGTGTACCTGCAGAACTTCACAAGATTTTATATCACCTTTTGAGGCTGAAACCCAGAAGAATCAATACCAAATGATTAATCATCTATGGAGGAGGTGATTTGTAAAGCGTATCTTCTATGTTTCCATCAAGGAGTCCAGGGTATCTTCCCAGTCTCACTAAGGAGACTGTATATAACTCTTACACAAATATAAGACATAATTTATATAACTCACACAGCTATATATGTTATATATAAATGAACTATATATGACACATGTTATCTATGTGTATGACATGCGTATTATATCTATGTCTATAGGAAATATAACTGAGGTCCATATATTATTGGAAGGTTTGCAAAGTGTCTTACATCATTCGATCCTCACATCTTTCCTATAAGGTAAGCATTATAGGTGTTTTGCAAATGAAGCAACTCAGTCTCAGAGAACTGACATGACTAGTCCACGGTCACACAATTAGTAAGTATCAAAGTTGAGATTCATATCCAGGTCTCTTTCCACTATACCATGCTGCCTCTCATGTAACTGAGGTAAGATGAGACATGATCTACCTAATGTAACATGCCCAAGGTAAAGTTGTCATGTATAAGAAGGTACTGTTCTGCATAAGCTATTGGTAAATAGATGAGCATTTATAAAGCACCAATTGACTATGTGCTGGGCACCATGCTAAGCACTGAGGAAACAACAAAAAAAGAGCAAAAATCAGTCCATTCTAATGGAAGAAGCAATATGCATTTAAATAATTTATGCAGCACTTTAAGGTTTCCAAAATACTTTTCAAATATTATCTCATTTCTCATCAGAACCCTGAGAGGTAGGGACTATTACTATCCCTGTTTTGCAGTTCAGAAAACTCGGGCAAACAGACATTAAATGGCTTGCCCAAGTACCACAACCAGTAAGTGTCAGAGCTTGAATTTGAACTCAGTTCTTCCTGACTGATGTCAGTGCTCTATGGGCTGTGCCACTTAGATGGCTAGGTGTAGAGGGAAGGTATCCTTAGAATAGACAACCTTAGAGTAGAAAGAAGGAAGCAATGAACCTTCTGCAGAAGGTGGTGCTTGAGCTGAGTTGAAGGAAGCCAGGGAAGCTAAGAGGCAAAGGTGAGATGGGAGGTGCATTCCAGGCACAGAGAGCAAAAGAAGTAAAAATGTATCAGTATGTTTCGAGGAGGGAGAATGTTCTGATTCTAAAGACTAGAAGCCTCTTAGTCAAATACATCTGTTCCTACAAAGGAGAACAATTTATCAGGCCACCATATCTTGAAGGAAATATTCCTTAAAGACACCCATTTTCCTCTCATGCTCACCAAGCAATGTTCTGATCTATAATTTGGCCTCTGAAATAAATGGCTGGAGTTACCTTGCCAGATAGATCTCCCAGTGCAAATTAATAATTTGGCATTCTAGTGGATAAATCTATCTCTTGTAAGTAAGTTTGGTTAGTGTGAATCAATTTCCCCTTGGCCTAATAGAGTGAACTTATTTTAAAAAAAAAGGAAGCTTTTGCTGATTCTTCTACTTTTGGAGATCCTTTCTCACATTATCTCCTACTTATTTTTATTTGTAAATGTTGCATACTCTCCCTTCTTCCCAAATAAAAGGCAACTTCTTAAAGGCAGGGATAGTTTTTCCCTTTTATCTGTTTCCCTCTTCTAGTAGCTCCCCGAACATAGTAGGTGCTTAAGAATTGCTTAAATGGAAACATAAAGGCCTTGACTCAGTTTATGCAAGCCCCTGAAGACTAAGGCATAGATTAAGACACATTGTGGGTGTTTAATAAATCCCTTGTTAAACTGAATTAAGTTTAAAGGGCCTGACTCAATTTGTGGAGGTTCCCAAGGACTAAGCGATATTTGCACATCGTAAGTGCTTAATAAATGCTTGTTAAATTCAACTAAATTTAAAGGCTTGGCTCAGTATGTGGAGTCACCCAAGGACTAATCCATACTTACACATGGTAGTTTCTTAAGAGATTGGTAGATTTAGAACTGGAAGAGACCTCAGAAGCCATCCAATCCAATTCCCTTATTTTAACAGGAAGACACAGAGGACTCGGGAGTTTTAAAAGATTTGACCAAAGTCATGCTGATTACAAGAGGCAAGGACTCTCGAACCCTCCGATTCCAGCACCGGCTCCACCACCCCCTTCACCCCCAGTTGGAATTTCTTATTCCTACTATAACCTGCAGTTCCATATCCAAATATTTTGCTGAGCCACTGAGGTCCAGGTTCCAGTACTGGTATGAAAATACCGAGAGCCCCAAAGCGAGCGAAATTGATTAAAGTCGGTAGGCGCCACTACAGTGCAGCAAAGCCCACCGCCCCGCGACGTCACGGCTAGCCTGCTTGCAGCTGATTGGTCAAGGAGCGCGCGGGTAACTGAGCTCTAGAAGAGCGTGAGCTTCCTCTGTCTAAACCAGCCTCGGTTTTCCTTTGGCTAATCCTCTAGCATTTCCGGCAACGCTCTGCCCCTCCGCCAGCCTTCGTGCTTTTCCGGCCGAGTTCGGGCATTTCCGGCCAGCTCTAGCTTCGGCGGTTTCCGTACTGCACTCGGGCGTACTCGGCAGCCGTTCGGCCTCCCCCATCCCCCGGTAACGGTCGCTGCTGAGTTTAAATGAGCCGGGGCTGGGCCGGGCCGGAGCCGCTACGGGGGGGCCTGAGGTGCGACGGAGAGCGGGCCTGAGCCTTGAGAATGACGGTGCTGCAGGAACCCGTCCAGGTAACGAGGACCTCGCCCCCTTCAGCCCCAGGCAACAGTGGCGGCGGCTGCGGCGGCGACGGGGAGGCCACGCTCGGTCCGGGTCGGGCTGCGGCTCGGGCTCGGGCAGGGCCTGGCGCGGCCTAGGCCCGGGGACGTTGCTCCTCCTCCTCCTCTGCGGACCGGCCCGGCCCGGCCCTCAGGCCGCCGGATCCCAGGCCCACGCCCCCGGGAGCCCCCGGGCGGGGACGTGGTCCCATGCGCGCCCCCGGCCGCCCCTCCTGTCAGTTTCCCGGGGCCCCCGGGGAGAAGTATGCCTCGTGTAAGACACCGGGGAGGGAATGAGGGAGCCTGAATCCTGCAGGCGGGTGGGTCGGGTCGGGTCGGGTAGTGTCTGAGGGGGAGTGGGAGGAGGGTTGGCACCTGGCTGGCTTGGCGTCCCCCAGGAACCCGCGAGTTTTGGGATGGTTTTTTTTTTTTTTTTTTTTTTTTTGGCGCGGTTGCAGATTTGGGGCGGGGGGCAGGGAGTGGGTGGTGTTTTAAACGAGAACTTGGCCTTTGGGTGACTTGGCCTTTCCCCAGCCCCTGTTTGCTTTCTGATTTCAGTGTGAATTCACCACTGGACATGTGGCTTAGCCTGGCCAGATACAGGTATAAGATACAGACACTGCCTAACAGCCACAGTAGGGTAGGGCAGGGCAGGGTGGGGATGGTATCAATGCCAGGTTTTTCTATCACCGATAATGATGGGATCACGGGTATTTTTTTCTGTTGCATATACATAAAATGAAATTTTAAAAAATTCGAATAGCTTTCCCATTTTTTTTTTTAACCTTTTAAATCTTCACTGTCATTACCAAATCAGGTATGTTTTTGATGTACACTCTTCTATTGGGATGGAATAGAAGAAATCCTATTGGATTTTGAGAATGTGATGCAGTGGCAAATCATTTTTTGCTATGCTTTCTGAAGAAATTGAATCCTTTGTGCCTTGATGATGCACCAGGTTTGGGGGGGGTGGGGGTTCTACGTTATGTCAAATGAGTTAACCTCTCTCGTGGGTTTCTCTGTGGGTTTAAAGCAAAAGATGACAAGGAGGAGGAAGAGGAAAGACTTTGTAGTATCCTTATGGTTTTGAGAAGTGCTCTACATTAATGTACCTGTTACTGCCAACAAATGACTCTAACAGTAAACATTTAAATAATCCCCATTTAAATCATCCCCATTTGTTAGTTCCAGACCCATTAGTGTATGAAATCAGTGTGATGTGGAGCTCTAATTTAGGGCCATATACAAGATATCTTAGTGTAATCAGTGAAAAATCCAGAAATATTTCCTCATGACCAACCAGCCTTTCTCTTGTCAACAAATAAGCTTAAATTAGAAGTCCTGCCTTTTGGGGGCCTATATAAAATTTATAGCTACCTATGCCCCTTCTCAGTTTAGTGAGTATATGCTTGCTTCTGTTACTTCATTTGCATTTCAAATTAATTTCATCTAAGACATTTTATGCTGATACTGAGCTATAAATTTGCTTCTTCTAGCCTCAAAAGATTTTTTTTAGAACCTATCTCCCAGGGTTGTAAGGATCAAATATGATAATATTTGTAAATGCTTAGCATAGTTCCTGGCACATATTAGGTGCTATATAAATGTTAGCTATCATTATTGTTATTATAAGCTATTATTTTTTTCCCCTAAAGTGACTGGCTTGTGCCATCACTGAAGTGCAGCCATTACTTAATAATTACAACCTCTGTAAAGAGCATCAGATGTTGTAACAAAAAGGAGAGGAAATTTGTGATCCAGAACCCCTGGATGATACATACCAATTTTCCTTCTTTTCCATCCAAACATTCTTATCAGTGATGCACTTCAGGCCTTCTTCAGCCTTAGAATCCAATAGCTTATTAAATTCGTGTGGTCAAAAAAAAAAACAACACCAAACATCACTCTTCTTTGCTTTAGGGGTCTTTTGTCCAGGTGAGGTTTTTTTCAGGGTTTGATCTGTAGAGCTCTATGAGTTCACCACCAACCTCTGATTAGGTAACATGGTCAGGAGCATTGAGCAGACATTTTTGGCAACTGCCAATGAGGATTAGTCAAAATGGGATGGTGCTAGAGGTTGGGGCAGGGGCTGAGGCTAGGATTAGAGCAGGAAAGAGGAGTTTGTAATAGTGTAGCAGAAAGATAAATACCTATATACAGATATTGTCTGTAAAAATAGAGGGAAGAATATATGGGAGTTTGAGTAGATCCACTACAAATTTCTTATATAATCTCAACTGGCTCTTTACTGTTATACAGAAACCTTTTATTCTTTCCTGATTAACTTGCTGTCCCACTCCTCACAGTCTCTGTTACAGACCTCTTCTCTCCTCAAGCTAACTTTGCCCTCCAAAGCAGAGGATTTGACATATGTCACTGAAACAATTGAGGCTACCTATCATGAGCTACCTTATTCTCCTCACTTCTGCTACACATCAGGTCATCAGCATTATCCTTAACTCTGTCCTCCTTTTCTCCAGACTTGCTCCAGTACAAGTAGAGGGGTTAGCCTTGAGAAGGAAGAGGGCCCTCCCTCAAGTTTGGCCCCACAATCATCCCTTCTCTCTAATTTTCAAGCTTTCCTTCCTTACCTGCTGGATCTATCCTCACCAAACATGCCCTACTCTTTCCCATCCCTAAAAAAAACCAAAAAACAAAAAACCCCAACACTTTCACTTGATTACATCATCCTTAAAAAAAAATAAAAATCCCAAACCAAACCTTTTATTTATACTCTCAGGTTATTCATTGTCTACCTTTGCACCACTAAACACCTAAGAAAAGTTGTCTCCCCTCATTGTTTCTACTTCTCAACTTCTTGCAGTCTGGTTTCCATTCCCATCACTCAACTGAAATTTCTCTTTACAAAATAATCTTTTAATTACTAAATTTAATGGCTTTTTCTTGGTCCTCACCATTCTTAACCTCTCTGCAACATTTGACAGCATTGACTATCCCATCCTTCTTAATGTTTCTCCTTTCAGGATTTCAGTGACATTCTTCTTTACTACTTCTCTCACCTGTCTCACTATTCTCAATCTTTACTAATCATTATCCTTATTCAAACTCCTAACTGTGAGTGTTCTGTTTTGTTCTGGGCCCCTTTTTCTCTCAACAATGTCTCTTGGATTTCATTGCTTTCTATGGCTTTATCTCTTGCTGATGACTCTCAAATGTATATATATCCAGTTCTAGGCCTGAATAACTGCCTTTCGACATCTCTTAACTGGATGCTTCATATACAATTTAAACCCAAAATGTCTCAAGTGGAACTCATTCCTCACCCAAACTTTTCCTTCCCACAAATCTTCCCTTTTCTGTTAAAGCAGTGATTCTCGACCTGTGGGTTATGTTCAATTTGTAACAATGAAAATACATCCTGCATGTCAGATATTTACATTATGATTCATAACAGTAGCAAAATTACAGTTATGAAGTAGCAATGAAAATAATTTTATGGTTGGTGGTCACCAGAACATGAGGAACTGTATTAAAGGGTTGCGGCATTAGGAAGGTTGAAAACCACTGTGTTAAAGGAACCATCATCTTTCCATTTACCCAGTTTCACTTTCAATCATCCTTCATTCTTCTCTTTCCTTTACCACCCACATTCAGTCAGTTGTCAAGTTTTGTCAATTCTGCCTTCAGAATTTCTTCCATCTATTCCCCTTTTTCCACTCATGTACCTCTTTCAGATCCTCATTGTCTCTTGCCTGTACACTGCAACTGCTTCCATTTGGAGTTTTCAACTTCGAGTCTCTGCACTCTCCAATCCATCCTTCACATATTTGCTGAAATAATATTCTTAAAACAGAAGTCTCTGGCACTCCCCCTACTTGAGTACCTTTGGTGGCTCCCATTTGCCTCTAGATTAAAATCACAAGTCCTCTGTTTTGACATTGAAAGCTCTACTCAGATTCCATCTTAAATTTACCAGGCTTATTGCACATTGCTCCACTTCACATACTCTGTGTTCCAGCAAAACTGGCTTGCTTTGTGTTCCTGAATTTGGCATTCTGTCCCTTGTCTTGAGGCACAGGCTTTCTCTTTCCCCCCTCCCCTCTATTCTTGGAATTTATTCTGTCCTGATCTTCATCTCTTAGACTCCCTAGTTTTCCTCAAGAGGCTCAGCTCAATGGCTACCTCCTTTTGGGACCTCTTCCCTGATCACCCAGTCATTAATTCTCTTTCCTCCTCATATTATCATCTCATATATATATATATATATATATATATATGTCATGTATCTGTTTACACATTATCTCTCCTCCTCTCCCTCAAGTAGAATAGAAATTCCTTTAGGAATTTTTAGAGTTTTGACTCTAAATTGCCTCATGTCAAAACTCTAAAAATTTTAGAGTTTAGGTCTTTCAAGAAATTCCAGGGATTTTCTTAAAATTAAGTTTGTGTTCCCAGAATCTACCACAGTGCCCTGTACATAGTAGGTGCTTAATAAATGTTTGGTAAATTGAATTGGATAGCTCACAGAAGTTAATTCTCTGGGCTGACAGCTGACCACATAAATGGTATATAGCCTTCCTTTTTCCAGCATTGTGGGCAGTCCTGCAAACAGCACCCTCTGCTTTCTCATGTACGTTTGGCCCACTGCCTCTGAAAAAAGCTTCTTTTTGTTGGGATCTGTAATTTCATCAGTTGGGAAGCCCTCCTCTTCCCAAACCCCACAGTGATTGGTTGACCCTTTCAGGGGTAAATGGGAGCCACCAAAATGACTTACCCAAGGTGACGTAGCTTTTATATATCAGAAAGAGTCCTTGAAACTTGCTTATTAGCCTCATTCCTTGGCTGGCCCTCTCCACTACCACCATGCTATCTCTAATGTCTCTCTTCAGTCAAGGTATATATTCCCCTTTCCTTGCAGTGAAGAAGAGTAAAAACTCCTATATACATTTACCTGCTAAACTGATTTGGACTACTAGAAAAGAAGCCGTTCCAAATGAGAGCACTCATACTGTGTACAAAGGCTTATACTTCAGCATAGAGGCTGCTGTCATCTTTCCTCTTCCTTTGCCAATTTGAGGAACAAGAGGAAAGAAAAAATGGTGCTTGAAATTGCAGTAGGATGAAGGATGGGACATATAAACTAGAGGTGGTAGAAGAAAGAAAAAGATAGAGAAATATTAGTAACTACAGAAAAGAAGAGGACTCTGGAAGTATTTCTCTTGTCTTTAGGAGAAAGATGGAATCTAGAGATTGTAGTGACCTTACTTCACCTAAGAAACTGGATGGATTGTGTCTGGATGTGGAATTAAGGACGTTTCTGCTCATAGGGAAAGTTAGAGAAGACAGTTCTTGTAGGAGCAGGAGAGTAGCAGGCTCTGCATTGTGATTGGCTATATGTCTGTATCTTTCTGTCTTTGAAGCTAGAGGTGGTCTTTCAAAAATCTCATATTTTCTTTTAATAAAACTTCTGTTTATGTCATAAACTGAGGGTTTGTGGGGGGAGTTTGATCTCAATATACCATGTATATATTTTCTGGGTAAGGACTATGAGAAAAGAAAAAATCTTCCAGAGTGTACTAGGCCCTTTATGTCATGAAAATCTCTGACACAAGGGTTCCCAGAGGTTTAGGGTTCACTGTTCACTGTTTTCATCTGCTTCCCCGCCCTTGGAAAAGTGTAAAAAGGACAGGCAGTTTACTAGTAAACTTGGATTAACTTGCTCTCTGACTTTATTCATTGTCTAGACTAGAGAAGACCTGTAAACTGGCTACTTTTGTGCTCAAGGCAAGTGACACAAAATGTCATCATATGATGTTGTAGAGGTCATCAGGAGTGGAAGGGATGAGGAAGTGGTGGGCTGGAAGGCTGGGTCACCTGAAATGTGGCCACCCACCATCTGACAGCTTTCTATTGTAACTAAATGGTCTTGCTAAGTAGATGTTGAACTCAGTTGTTTCTAGCTGCTGTTGGCACCCTCTAAATGTTCAAACCCTGGGAAAAGACAAGGTTGATCTGCCTGAAAAATTTGTTGCCAGGTTGCTGACCCCTGTTCTGTAGATCCTAGGAGAGGAAAGAAGAGCCAGTAGTTTGGGTAAGTGGAGAGACTTTCACTTGATTTCTTAATTAATGGATTGATACTGAGTCAAAGGACTATCTTTGAAACAAATATTGACCTGTTACTGGGGTGGTAGGTTACCATTACTACACCAACTCATCCCGTAATCCAAAAGCAATATAATGCTGTGCTCAACTTTAGGAGGAACTGAATTCTTTTCCCCCATCCCTAGGCTTATGGGTGGGAAAGGAGAAGAAGATAGTGGGGTGGTTTGTGAGACAGAGCTAAGAAATTGGGCGGGAGTAAAGTCAGATTGTAATTAAGATCAAAGAATTCTGGATTTCTGACAAGGAGGAAAGGAGCAAGGTCTAGACAAAAGGACCTGATTTTTCCCATCTAAGTGAAAGGTCGATCACAGTCCTCCTAAAGGTAGAGAACAGAAATTTAGTTTCAATGTAACCAATGGGGAAACTATTTAGTTTTCTTTAGAGGTTTTGTATCATTTATTTTTCCTATACACTTTCCCTGTAGTCAGTAGTGCATAAGTGAGAAAAACCTAGGGTAACTGACGATTTCACTATGAAATGTGGCAAAAAAAAAAAAAAAAAGACTATCATGATGATGCAGGGGAAAAATGCTGAACTAATAGAAGACCTGTGTACAAGACTTGGCTCTACCAAGTCTTTTCTCTGGGCCTCAGTTTCTTGTAAAATGAAGGGAGGGGGTAGTGGGGTTGGATTAGATGATCTTTAAGGGTTCTCTCTTTTTCTTTCTATAAGTTTCCTTATTGAAAGCTGACAGTAAAATAGTAGAACACTCTTGGCAGCAGAAGATGACAGATTTCCTTGGATTAATGGGAAGGGACTACCATATAGGCTGCAAGTAATTTTGGCACTTGCAGTGCATAGCTGGAAGAAATTTCTCTTACTGTTCCTCTCCACCCCCTTGAAAAATATTATATACATGTATTCCACCACTACCTAGCAAATTGTTGAAAAAAATTGACATGTATCAAAGCAGTGTGATTTGGCATTCATTTGAATGAAAGAACAAAGATGAGTTGAACTTTGAGTTTCTTTGCCTGAGTTGTTTTGAGAAATGATGATAATGTTACTAGCTGAGCATAGGGAAAGGTTGAGGACGGTCAGCAGTTCTGCCTTTGGTAATTCTTTTGTTAAAATATAGCAGCCTAATACATATTAAATATAGCACACAGGAAATAATCTAAAGAGATATATTTCTGGATAAAGAAATGTTTAATCTAATAGAATAGGTAATATTGCCTAGAGTTCTACATAAGTAAGAAGAGTTAAGCATAGGACTTTGAGAAGCTATGATTAGTATAGTCTGTTAATAGAACCATTGAAGAAGACACTAGAATAACCAGGATGATAAGAAGCAGTGTAGCTGAGAAAGTGATTAGCAAGAATTTGAGTTAGGCATTATATTAGGTGGGCACTTTAGGAGTATTCAAGGGAAATATAAGACAAATTGTTAAATAGCAGCAGCATCCTCTTGCAGTTTATGACCTTATTAGGGGTTCATTGGTATAAGGAGCCCCCAGTGAAGAATTTCCTCTTTTGCGGTAAGTTGGCACCTTCTCTGCAACTTCATAATCTTAAATAGTTGCTTACAGCACTGAGAGGTTAAAGTTACTTGACTAGGGTTTATAAGAAGTAGGACTTGAATCCAGGACTTCCTAGATTTGAGACCAGCTCCCTATTATGCCACACTGCATCAGTATACCTATCATGACAGAACTGATTTTTTTCCCCTGAATTTCATGGTTTGTTTTACATGCCAGAGGAGCTCCCATGAGGAGGCCTGGGGTCAGGAAGGAGGCTGGGGAGAGAGAGTCAATTGCTAAGGGGGAATGGTGGTTGGTGAAAGAATTCAGAAGGTCAGGACATCCTCTTAATTTTGTCCAGGCCAGATCCTAACCAGGGAAACAACTAAATCCCTGGATTTCCTGCAACCTCTGCTTGCCCAGTATGAAGGGGCCTCTAATTCAGGTTCAGTGTACACAATAGAAATACAGAGTTAGGTAGTCATCTTGCATTGGGAGGGGGACTGTGGATTCTCAGAGGACCAAGGTTAGCAAGACATACTGAGCTAGGCTTTGCCCAACAGCACCTCATAATTCCCCCAGGCAATCCCAAATATGACAGTTTGGGAGTGAGATGGCACAACAATCTAGTCACTAGGCATTCACAAGGCGATAAATCCTGGCCAAGGACTAGAAAACACAGACCTCAGCACTTGAGTGGGAAATGAGTGAAATTGGATTGAAGGTGGGTGAGATTAGGAGGTAGTAATTGGGTCTGGAGAAAGTAAAATTTTGATTATCAGATAAGGCTGATAATGGGGGAGCTATTCCCAACCTGGACTCTTTCCATCCAGGATGTGTACATCCATATAATATCATGTGTTGGTGTGCTGCTTCTTTCAGGAAAGGGGGTTCATCGCTTTCTGTTTGGGAAAAGTAGGGGACCAGGGAAAGGGTTTGAATTAGAAATATTATGGACATTGGTGGTAGAAAGAAGCCCTTTCTACCAATTACCCAAGCTGAGCGTGGTCCAATACAGAAATAAAGGCATCTCTGATGGCAAAGAAGTATGAGGGTAATCCTATGGTTCCCATTGTTTGTCTTGGTGTCTGCCCTAGAATGTTGATAATCCCTGGTACTCTACAGGTAGTCCCCTCTCCCCACCAGAGTTTGGGAGAAGAAGCTGAAGGGGAAGGGCACTATGAGCTGGTCTTCTCAGTCCCAGAGCTTGTAGCCAGACAGGAGAGAGGTCAATGGCCAGAGGCCAGAGGCACAGATCATGAGCTTCTCAACTGCCCAACCAGGCAGACCCCACCTACATCCCTGTCTTGCCCCAGCCCTTTAAACACGAGTCCAGGAGCCAAGCAGGGGCCCTGAGGAGAGAAGGTCTGGTCACTTTGGCATTTCTAAGACTGACACTTGAGGCTTCACCTTGAAGTACTGGTTGAGTCTGATCACTCTGTATTTGAGGAAGTCAAAGTCAGTAGTGAAGAACTGGTTCTGGATAAATGCCCAGAATACCCAAAAAAGTAAGAGGCCAGAGCAAACTTGTTGATTTGTAGGTAGAGCTTCTCCACCTTCTTAGGGATTAAAGCAGTGTTACCCCAGCCTTCCTTGCAAAACTGCTTTTAGGCCTGAAGGTAATGAATGATTCAGCCACTGTGGCTGAATTTCCTGGCTGGAGTAGAGGTTATAGTTCACCTTATTCACACCTGCAAACTCCTTGAAGTGTTTGCCAATGTCAGAGGCTTGGTAGCTGTAACTGGCATATTCTTTGTCTTTGAATCTGATCTGACCTTTCTTGCAAAGCAGAAGTTTAAATAAGGAGACATATTGTGCAGTAGAATGTAGAATCATGGGTTCTAGCTGCAGTTCTGCCTCTTCAGGCAAATCATTTCTTGGGTCCTCAGTTTCCTCATCTGCAAAATAAAGAGGATGGTCTAAATCATTAGTTTTCAAAAAATTTTTGATCATATGCCACATCAGTAAAAAAAAAAATTGAACATGCATCCTCAATGTATGTTTAGGTATATTTTATATATGTGTATATTATTTGTAAATTATATACATCTTACTGTACTAATTGTGTACATTGCAAAATTTACACAAAAATAGACATTTTAAAGGTGAAATAAAGATAAACTAATACTTAATCCTGAAGTCAGTAGGGAGTCTCTGGAGTTTATTGACTTGGAAGGTGACTTGACTAGACCTGTGTTTTAGGAAAATCAGTTTGGCACCTTCCTAGGAAATGTATTGTAGTTGGGAGAGACTTGAGGCAAGGAGACCAGTTAGGAGATTGTTGTTATCTTCCAATCCTGAAACAGGATGTTAAGTGTGAGTAAAGAAAGAGAAGGGAGTGGATATAGTGAGATTTAGCATGTGGTATGATTGAAAATGAAGAGGAATGATCCCAAGGTTTCAAACCTGGTTGACTAGAAGGATAGCGGTCCCCTCAACAGATGTAGGGAAGTTTGGAAGATGAGTGGGTTTGGGGCAAAAAATAATGTAGTAGAGATCCCAAACAGTGGGACCTAACTGTCCTCCCGAAAACTAAAAGCGGGACTAAGGCTTGTAGTCAACAGCCACTGCCTCAGAATACAGAACCTTAAGAGGGACACCTACCACAGTCACAGGGCAGACAACATGTGAGTATGCTGGTGGTGAGTAAATCATCCCTGCATGGATACCCTTGTCAGTTTAGGTAAAAACCTCCCTCAAGGTTCCACACCTGAAGGAGTGTTGGCAGAACTGAGTAAAGAGGATTGTGCAGTTGTGTTGGAGACAAATCTAGTGATGAGCAGTTGCCCTTCAGTTGGCTGATCATACATTCATTGGGGTCATGCCACAGCTCCCCACTTTAAAGACCATTGGTCTGGATGATCTCTAAGATAATATCTAGTTATTTTGCTCTTTACTGGTTCTAATCAGGAAAGACTTAGTGAGAGAATGGAAGGAAACATATATTTTTGTAGTGCCTATTATGTGCCAGGCACTATGCTAAGTGCTTTATAAATATCTCATGTAATAGAGAAGGTAGAGTTTGAATTAGGCCTTTAAAGGTAGGTAAAATTTGGCTGGATTGAACAGAACAAATATTCTGGCACATGTAATAGTCCAACTAAGCCATAAAGATAAATGTGGGGGTAGAGGGCGAGAGTTAGTTGCATAGCATGTTCTTTTTTAGAGGGATATTTGATAGATAAGGTAGAGTTAATTTATGTATTATCTTGAAATCCAGGTTTATGAATTTTGACTTAATCTGGCAATAAGAAATCATTGTAGGTTTTTGAGTATGAGAATAAGGGACGGAAAGTAGTAGTATGCACAGTGAATTGAAAAGTAATGACATAGTAGTTTACTATAATAATCCAATAAGCCAATTGTGAGTCAGTTGAAGTGCTGAAAGTTATGCTATCAAAATTTTCAGAGTTGGCAGGTTTAATTAGAATTATAGAGAGTTCATTAAAGTCATAGAATATTATCAAGATTGAAAATGATTAAATAACTTGTTCAACATCATACAGAGAGTGACAGACCTGGAGCTAGGATCTAGGATTCAGTTTCAGTCTAGGTTTTCTTCTACTATCATTCAGTCAACAAGCATATTTAGTAAGGGTCCTTTATGTGCTAGGAACTTGGTAAGTACAGCATTTGGAAACAAAGGCAAAAATGAAAGTCTCTTAAGCTGTCATGGAACTTATATTCTACTGAAGGGTATATCTTCTACAAATATAAGCACATACAAAATAAATACAAAGTGATTTTATTGTGGAGAAGTGCTAGTTGAGGAGAGAAGAGTTAGGAAAGGCCTCCTAGAAGGTGGCTCTTAAGCTAAACTTTAAAGGAGACAAGAGGTAGGGATGAGAGAGGAAGTACATCCTAGGCACTAGAGGAAGCAGGAATAGCCTATACAAAGCAAGGAAGAGTAGCATTTGAAGAATAACAAGGAGGCCGATTTAGTTAGACCATAGTGTGAAGGAGAATAATATGTAATAAAGCTGGAAAGGTAGGTTAGAGCTGTGTTGTGAAAGGGTTCACCAGACAAATTTGTATTGATCCTGAAGGAAATTAGGAGTCTCCATTAATTTAGCAGGGGAATAACCTGGTTAGACCTATACCATAGGAATATCAATTTGGCATCAATGTGGAAGATGGCCTGGAAAGGGGATGCTAGACTAGAGCTTAAGAAGTAGACATCTAGAAGTTATCTGCATGGTGATGATAATTAAACTCATGAGAGCTGATATAATCACTATATGAGAGAATGTAGAGAAAGAAAAGAAGAAGGCTTAGCGTAGAGCTTTGGGAACTGCCCACACTTGGGGAGCATGATATAGATGAAGATCCAGCAGAATAGACTGAGAAGGAACATAGAGGTATGAGGAAAACCAAGAGAACAATGACATGAAAACCCAGAGAGAAGAGAGTATCCTAAGAAGAAAGGGTATTTAATAGTTTTAACTACAGAAAGATCAAGAAGGATGAGGACTGAGAAAGACCAACAGAATTAGAGATCATTAAGAGGTTTCATTTGAGAAATGAGTTTGGAAACCAGATTGCAAAGGGTTGAGGAGTGAGTGAGTGGAGAGGAAATGGAGGCAATAAGAGTAGTCAGCATTTTTCAGGAGTTTGAGAATCAAGGAAAAATATAGGAAAAGCTTGAAGGAACTGCAGGTCAAGTGAGAATTCTCTTTTTTTTTTTTTTTTTTTTAAAGAATGGGTGAGGGGCAGCTATGTGGCACAGTGAATAGAGCACAGGCCCTGGAGTCAGGAAGATCTGAGTTCAAATCCAGATTCAGACACTTGACATACTTCCTAGATGTCATTTAACCTCAATTGCCTTGCCTTCCTCCCTCCAAAAAAGAAAAAAGAATGGGTGAGATAAGAGGCCTTTCAGTACGATCAGAAGTAAAGCAAGGATATGTGTTATTATTACTACTACTTAACATAGTCATAGACATACTACTTGACGTACTAGCTGTAGCAATAAGACAAGACAAAGAAGTTGAGAGAATAGGCATAGACAAAGAGAAAACCAAATTAATCACTTTTTACAGATGAACTGATAGTGCCCTTTGGAAACTCTAAAGAGTCCATTAAAAATTAATTGAAATAGTAACTTTGGCAAAGTTGTAGTCCACATAAATCATCAGCATTTCCATAAATAATCAACAAAACCCAGCAAAAAGAGCTAGAAAGAGAGTTTCCATTCAAAATAACTACAGAAACCATAAAATGCTGGAGAGTATATCTTATTAATTATTTATTCATGGATAGAGTTGATGTAATAAAAACAAAAATACTACCTAAATTAATTTACTTGTTTATTGTTGTACCAGACTCCCAAAAGTATATTTTATAGACTTAGAAAAAAATAATAAAAATACACATGGAGGAACAAAAGGTAAGGAATCTTGAAGACAATGAAAAAAGTGGGAAGGAATGGAGACTATCAATACCAAGCCTCAAAATATACTTCAGAGCAACAACCACTAAAACAATTTGGTACTGGTTTTAAAAAAAAAAAAAAGTTGATCAGTAGAGCAAATTCTGAAGCAAACAGTAGCATGTTTGCTTAACATGTTTGATAAACCCATAGATCCCAGTTACCGGAGGATAGACTTGCTATTTAACAAAAAAGAATGGGAAAACTGAATAGTTTGGTAGAAATCATATTTAGACCAATATTTCCATACCAAGCATAATTCCAAATGGATATATAGCCTGCATAGAAAAGGTCACATCATAAACAAATTTGAGGAGAAAGGAAGAAATTACCCTTTGGATCTATGTATAGTGGAAGGAATAGTTCATGACTAATTAAGTGATAAAGAAGATCACCCAAGATAAAATGGACAATTTCAATTACGTAAATTTTAGAAGTTTTTGCACTTTTAAACAAATCTTTAATCTGATTTTAAAAATTAGAAGGGAAACAACTGAGAAAAAAATTCTTTGCAAAATTGTTTTCCAATAAATATTGAATATTCAGGATATGTAAGGAACTGATTTAAATGTATATGAGTAAAAGCCATTCCTCAGTAGATTAATGGTCAAAAGATATGAAAAGGCAATTTACAGAGGAAGAAATCTAGGCTATCAATAATCAAATGAAAAAAATGCTCCAAATTACAAATAACTGGAGAAGTGCAAATTAAAGCAGCATTGAGGTTCCATTTTACATCTGTCTGGTTGTAAAAGATTATAAGAAAATGACAAATATTGAGGGATTTTGGGAAAACAGGTACAATGATACAGTATTGGAAGAGCTATGAATTAGTCCAGAAAGCTTCCAGAAAGCAAGTAGAAATTGCCTTTGTGTAGACTGTGCATATCTTTTGACCTAGCTATGTCACTACTAACCCCCTATGCCAAAGAAATAAAAGAAAGAAGGAAAATGATCTATCAGTACAAAAATATTTAGAGTAGCTTTTTTTGTAGTTGCCAAAAATTGGAAAATTAAGGGGTATCTTCCTATTGGGAAATGGCTAAACAAATGCATATAGATATAATGGAATATTATTATGCCATAAGGAATGATGGAGTGGATACTTTCATAGGAATCTGGTAAGGCTCTTATAAATTGATGCAGACTGATATGAGCAGAACTAGGAGAACTTTTATACAATGATATCATTATAGGAAACAAATTTAGATTTAACTCCAATTAGCATGATGATAACCATTGAGTCCAAAAGGATGAATATGAAACATGCCACTCACCTCCTTTAAGGGAGATCATGAAATTAAAATGTAGGAAGACACATTTGTTTGCCAGACTATATAGATGTGTGTTAAGTGAGTTGTATGTATTTTAAACTTCTCAGTGGGGATGGATGTAGTAGGAGAATCACAGATTAAAAAATACTTGTTACTTGAATGTTGAGGACTGCTTAGTGTCCACAAGCAGAGACCTGAGAGAGGAAGTGACCAGGCCATGTGTGTAGTTTAAGGAACAACCATGAACTCCATTTAATGATGATTTGAACAGGATTTATAAAGATCCAAAAGACAAAGTTTCAAGTATTCTCATCAATAAGCTTAGTTTATCACATCCTGGGATATTTTTATCATTACAGTAGTCTGCTACACCCTGGAAGTAACTCAAATAAAAATCAGATTTCTGAATTCTAGGCACCAAAAGTCTTGTGAAAGCCAAACAGGTCTTTGGGAAGTCAGCCTTTTAAAAGGCGTAACAAAGAGGATGCAAAGAGAGCTGGCTTCTAAGTGTCTAGGTTTGTCTAGGGCAAACCTAGGCCAAAACTGTTTCTCCAAGACATTTGCATAAGAACTGACCCCAAAAGTCAAATACTTTGGCTTTTTACAATAAGGGACATGTCTTTTTGGGGGCAAAAGTCCTTGTTGAAATCAGGGTCTCAAACAAAAGCCCTTTAAAGTGTATTCCCAGAGCATCAGCCTTTTCAAGCCGCAGTCACCTCGAGAGGTGCACCTCAAGATCTTTATCTGAGTCCTGGTATTGGCCTCTTAAGGCTCCCCCAACTTGAAAAATTAAAAAAAAAATGAGACCAAAAGAAGGATGGGGGAGATCTGGATATGTTTGTAGGTAATAGGGAGGGAACCAATAAAAAAAGGAAAAGATCAAAGATTAGAGAGGGGATGATTATGGAGGCAAGATTCCATAATATGGGAAAGAGGAGAGAATAGGATCAGGGATACATGTTGAGGGGTTGATTTTGGAGAATTAAAGGAGTATCTTTTCATCAGAGACTGGAGTAAAGGAGGAGAGAACAGAGGATGATGTCAAGGAGTTTTGAGATGGAGAAAAGAGGGGAAAAAGTTCACAACAGTGGACCTCTGTTTTCTTAATCCAATGTAAGGCCAGGTCCTATGCTGAGAGACTGGGGAGGGTAGGGAAGGAGGCAGATGGAGAGCAGTACAGAAAGCTTAAGAGAACAGAAGATACATAATAACCATTGTGGGGAATGTGATAGAACTAATAAAGGAAAAATAGGAGAATTACCTTACTGAAGATGGCAACATAAATTTGTAGGGGACCCAGTTAATTTGTTTGAGTGACTAGCATTGTTTATCCCTGGGAGTAACCTATGCTGCCATCAATAGCTGTAGGACTTAACCTCAAGAAATTCAAGATAAAGGCTGTTTAACATTGAACTGGTTAACTGTAGGGTTAAAATTAGGAAGGATGAGAAAGAGGAGAGAAAAAGGAAAGAGAAGAGAAAAATCAGATTGGTTTGGGAGGGTAGGAGAATTAGATATTATTCTGAGGACAAAGAATAGATTTAAGAGTAGTAAGACTTAGGGAGAAATAGAATGATAGGAGATGATGGTTAGATAAAGTAATTTTAGAATTCTTAATGGTGGAGATAGAGAACTTGAGATCAAGGGCGTGACAGTCCTTTTGTATAAGTGAAGGAATAGATCTATGAGCAGTGAGGAGACCAAAGAACTAGGAAACCAAGATGCTTGAGGAAACATCAAACATATATGTTGAAGTCCTCTAATGGTCATGGTGTGGTTTGAAGAAGAGGACTATATTTTAGGTATTGAATTCTTTGAGAATAACTGTAGAGATTTCTCTGGGTTTTTGTGACACAACTCTTATCCAGTTTCCTACCTGCCTGATCATCCTTTCCTTTTTGCTGGTTCATCAAATTCCAAATGAGGTCATGAAGAGTTAGACATGACTGAAATGACTGAGCAACAACATCTATATCAGAGCCATTAATTAAAGGCATTCCTCAAAGTTCTGTTCTGGACCCTCTTCCTTAATCTTTTCCTTCTACATTCTCTCTCTTGGCAATCCCATTAGCTCCCATGGTTTTAATTATCATTTTGTATAGATCATTTCCAGATCTATGTATCCCAGACCTTAGCACTCCCCTGAGCTTCATTCCTGCATCACCTATTGGATATGTCAGAATGGATGGAGGCAGCTTAAACTTAACATGTTCAAAACTAAACCTATTAGCCTTCCCCCCAAAACTGAATCTTCCCTTCTATATCTATTCTGTTTCTGTTGAAGGCACCACCATCCTTCTAGTCTCCTAGATTATTAATCTTGGCATTATATTTGACTGCTTACTCTCCCTTATCACACACATCTATAATCAGTTGCAAAATCTTGCCATTTCTGCCTTCACAACGTCTGTCGCATCTTGACCCCTTTTCTCCATCAACATGGCTACCACCTTAGTTCAAGCCCTCATCACCTCTCACCTAGATTATTGCCATAACTTCCTAATTGATTTCTCTGACTCAAGCTTCTGCCCATTCCAGTCTTTCCTACAAACTGCCATGAAATTTATTTTCCTGAACCACAAATCTGACCATGTAATTCCTACTCATTCAACAACTCCATTGGCTTCCTATTGCCTCTAGGATAAAATATACTTTGTTTTTAAAGCCATACAAAGCTTGACCCCAACCTATTCTCTCCACCCTCATTGGATATTACTTTTCCTCCCATGCTTTGCAATTTAATTCAGATTAAAAAAATTTTTTTTTAATAAATAAAAATTTATTAAGCATCTACTTTGCTATGTGCCAGGCACTGTGTTAAGTGCTAGGGATACAAATAAGAAAAAGAAAGACAGATCCTGCTCCCAAGGAGCTTATAATCTAATGGGGGGGGGGGAAGGACAATACACAAAAAGAAGCTGAAGAGGAGATGGGGGAAAGGCTACTGGGGGTTCCATGGAGTTGAAACCAAACAGAGCTGCTGCTGAAAAATGAAGCATTACCAACAGTTTAACCAAGGTGGCATTTTCTCTGTTCCTTACACATGTCACTCTATTCCCTATCTCCTTACCTTTGCACAAGTTATCCCATAAGCCTGGAATGTACTTTCCTTATCTCTTAACATCATGAAGAACCTCACTTCTTTTAAGACAGCCAAAACTTAATCTTCTATATGAAACCTTCTCTGAACCCCCAACTGCTAGTGCCTTCCTTGCAAAACTAATTTGCATTTAATTATTTTGTATATGTTTATATTTATTCACTTTATGTTTATGCTTCATATATTTTTTTTTGTATACTTATTTCCTACATTATAATAATGTGCTCCTTGTGAGTATGGGTTGTTTTGTTCTTTGTACTTTTGTCCCCAACCTGGTATATGATAAATATATATGTTATATCTATTATGTATTAAGATAGTACTTAATAAGTACTTGGTCGTTGATTTTTGTGGTTCCCTTTATTACTTTCTGCCTTAGTTTCTTTATCTGTAAAATAAAGAGAATCATACTTGTTGAATACTTAGATCTGTTTGAGGCCAGAGATAATTTCTTCATTTTCATTTTCTCTTTAGTGATGAGCATAGTACAATGCCTTTCAGTGGTAGACATTAAATACATACTGCTGTTTAGAAAAGAATTGCAGTCCTAAAATTCTACATCTATAAATAAGTACTGGGTTGTTTGCTCTCAAGTATTAGTATTAGAGGAACTCAGAAGGAAAACTTATAGGGGGTTGAGGCTGGAGGGGGGTAAAAGATGGCGTCACAAGTAAGATGATTGGTATATATAATCTGAATTAGACACAATTGAGAAAAACAGTGTAGTTGTGTTTAAAAATACCCTTTATTGTTATGTCATATCATACTGTCCATAATACAGATATTATGTCAAATAGTTAAGAGTTATGTACATTTGAATATCTGTTGTAGCAGTTTATTAATTTATAATAGTCCATTTTAACTTGTTTGATACTTAATTTGACTTGTTTCATAGTTGCTAATATTGAAGTGAATTGAAAACTTGTTTCACTATAGCTTCTGTAACTAAATATTTTTTTCTGATATAAATAATAACTTTTTATCTTTATTTAAGAGTTCTACTAATGAGGCTAAGAAATGCCCACAGATGTTATCAGGTGCTGCTTAAAGATTTTGGTTATAGACAAGGAACAGGAAAAATGGAAAAGGAAGACCTGAGTTAATCATCTCTCCCATAGTATTTTTATAATTTCTTTCTCACGTGCTTATGTAATCTTCTTTTTAGATCAGGCCTGCACAACTTGCAACCAAAGGATTTCTGGTGGCCTGTGAAAAATGTAGAGGAAAACATTCTTTATATGTAGAGGAAATTCTTTGGCATGCAGCAAGCAAACAACCAGCAGGCCGCAAATTTTGCAGGCCTGTGTTAGATTGATATGGAATCTCTGCTTCACTGCTGTCCGTTTTCTGGGGTATGAGTACCCTGAAGGCTGGTGTCATATTTTATCAAAACTTTTGTTTTGATAAAATAGCACCTTAGCACCTAGCACAGTGCTTTATAATCAGAAGGTGCTTAATGATGTTGTTTTTTAAGTTAAGTTGATATTATTTGAGCACCTCACTTGTACGAGATTCAGCAAGAAGGGATAAGAAACTGTTTCTGGGTCCAAGGGATGTATAAGCGAGGCAATTAAACATAGCCCAGATACAGCAACATTCCAAATAGTGTACAGGGACAGGAAAGTTTAACTTTCCTTAACTTGTGAGGTAATTGGGTACAACTTCAAGGTCCATTACTCAAATGCTATCCCTTGTATGGTAGATAGATACGGTTTCCACTGGTGGAGATGAGAGGAAGAGAAAATTCTTATCCAGAGGCATAGCAAGAGTAAAGAGTTGGAGGTAGAGAAGAACAGGGCTTGCATAGGAAATGGCAGCTAAAACAGTTTGGCCTCTAGTGTAGGGTATGTATATTGTATTGTTGAGAGGTTAAGGCAAGAAAGCAAAGCTGAGACATGGCCCAGATTCGTGGAGATAAGATAGATGTTTACATGTTAAGAGACTCTGGAGCTGGAATATTCTTGCATAGGGAGTGGGGAGCCATTGAAAGTCTTGGAGCAAGAGATTGAGTGTATGTATAGTAGTCTTCTTAACATTTACTTCTCTTGTTTTGCCTAAATTCCAAGTCTGTATTTAGTAGATACAGATAGTAGATTTAGTATATTTACTGAATGATACATGGAATGGGTTTTAGGGAGATTAATCTATCAGCAACCCCTATGGAGATGTAGTCTGCCTACTGTTCCTGTATTCCTATAGCTACATCCACTGAAGACCCAGGAAAGAAAGTTCTTGCCGCCAGAGTCCTTAGCACTTGTCAAATGGGTCAGCATCAGAAACACATATATTTATCAGTAGAAATTACATTAAAGAAGGGGGATTACCATCTGCCTTGCCATTGCACCCAAAGGACATTGAGACCTTTCCATCTATCTGACTTGCACCTGAAACTTTTTATATGTAATGTGTCTCCAATTAGAATGTGAACTCCTTGAGAGCACGAATTGTCTTTTCTGTTTGTATTCCCAGTGATTTGCATATAGCAAGTGCTTAATAAGTATTTTGTTCATTTATTCACTTCTGCATTATTATTTGGGACACAGAGATCAAGAAAAAACATCACCAAGCAAGAGACAACTAGGAGTTTGAGATCCAGTCACAGGATCACTTAGACAAGCACATGTTCACTCTGCCATGTCCATGTATCTTCCCAGGAATAGCACAGCCAAAATCCAGACTTCCAGGACAAAGAAAAAATACTGCAAGCAATGAGGGAGTTCAAGTAGTTTGTTCCCCTCTCAAATAACTTTCCATTTAGTATGAGTATATTTATGTATACCTAATTATTTACATATTGTCTCCCCTCAGGTGGCTTGCTCTTTAAGGGTAGGAACTTTTTGCCTTTCTTTGAATATTGTATGCTTAGCTTAGGTCATCTCCAGTCATCCTGATCTATATCTTGCCACTGCACCCATTTGGCTTTTGGGGAGAAAGTGAGGCTGGTGACTTTGTGCAACCTTCCCTTACTTAAATCTGTTCACTTGCATGTCATGGCATCACCTCCCTGATGCCATGATCCTCTTTCAGAATGAAGGACAAACAACAGCAAAAGCTTAGCTCCATGCCTGGCATTTTGTAAGCCCTATATAAATCCTTGTTAACCAAGGAGTCACTGTCATTTGTAGCTGTCACTATAAATGAAAGCAAAGTTTGCAATATTTCTATTTCCCAAAGGCAAAATATAAATGCTTATTTACCAGAGGTTTGGTGCTTGCATAGAATACTTTTGACAGCATCCCTTACTTGGAGGCACTAAGGAACCTGCTTCTGGAATAGAGTGATGACACAGAATTTACGTGTGGTTCATGTCTGCTAAACACATGGTAGTCTGCTGCAGCCTCTTTGATTGACTTCATCTGTGGAAATGGAATAACATTCCTTGCATAGTGTAGCATAATACTAAAACAAAAGTGGATCTTTGATGGAACAGAGAACTCTCAGACATTCTTAATAAAAAGACCAGAGCAGAATGGAAATATTGAAATGCAAACACAAGAAAAAAGAAAAACTAGAAAGAAATGTATTTTAGCAATTAGAAGGGGCTATACAGTGACTAAGTACTTATATTCTACTAGGAGAAAAAGAAGCTCTTTAGAATCCTAATGACTTTTTAGTATGACAGAAAGACACTTAAAAATAAGGGAAACGGGGACTGTGACTGGTAAAACTGTGATGGGTAAAATTTGAAATAACTGAGGAAACAAAAGTTTTGCATTTCTGAGTGTATCAGTTTATTAAGCAATGCACACCAATAGCTTAACAAATAGGAACCAAACCTCCTCAGCTTGGCACTGGACCCTGAATGCAGGTGGAGACCAATTTTTATATATTAAAAGAAGGAAGGAAAAAAATACAGGATATAAGATTAGGTAATCTGATTTCTAATTGGAGAAAAGATTAAAGACTTTCCAAATTTGGGGGAGGGGGAGAACAAACAGGTAAAACTCTCTGAAATCTGAAAAAAAAAGATTTCCCCCTCCCCCAAGTGTCTTCAATGAAAGGCACAAAGAAACAGTAATGGATTAACCAGTTTGGGATCAATTTTCA
>CM053593.1:162258807-162274106 GCA_028646575.1 Pseudocheirus occidentalis | reverse complement strand
CAATTTGAATACTGTGGAAACACAATCAGGATAACCCAGGATCTGGCAGCTTCTACACTGGGGGATAGAAGGGTCTGGAATATGATATTCCAGAGATCAAGGGAGCTATGATTAAAACCAAGAATCACCTACCCAGCAAAACTGAGTATAATGTTCCAGGGGAAAATATGGTCATTCAGTGAGGTGGAAGACTTCCAAGCATTCTTGCTGAAAAAACCAGAACTGAAAAGAAAATTTGACACTCAAATACAAGAAGCATGAGAGGCAAACATGGAAAAGAAATCATAAGGAACTTATCAAAGTTCAACCATTTACATGGAAAAATGATAATGGTAACTTAGGAAACTTTTCTGAGTATGAGGATAGATGAAGGGAATACAAATGTATATATATATATATACATATACATATGTCTATACAGGAGGGTATATATATATGCATATGAATACATATCTGATTATGTGTACATATGTGTACATAGACAGCACAGGATCAACTTAATAGGAAGGTGATGATACTTTGTGAGGTGGGGGACTTTCAAGCATTTTTGATGAAAAAAACAGAGCTGAATAGAAAGTTTGATATTCAAATACAAGAAGTATGAGAAGTTAAATAGGGAAAAGAAATCATAAGGAACTTATCAAAGTTGAACCATTTACATGCCAACATGGAAAAACAATAATTTTAACTTATGAAACTTTTCTCAATATGAGGATAGTTGAAGGGAATATAGATGTATATATATATATATATATATGTATACATATACATGTGTCTATATAGGAAGATACATATGTATATGAATACATATGTGAGTGTGTATATATGTGTACAAAGAGGGCACAAGATCAATTTAATAAGAATGGATGATATTTTAAAAGGTGAAATTGAGAGGTGGGAGAGGAACAGAATGAGAGGAGACAGGGAGAGACAGAATGGGGTTAATCATCTCATATAGAAGAGGCAAGGGATAATTGTTACAATGGAGGGGAAGAACAGGAAGGCAAAAGGGAAAGGGTCAATTTTACTCTCACTGAATTTGTCTTAGGGAGGGAATGACATACACTCTAAAATGGGTATCTTGCCCTACAGGAGAGTAAGGGGGAAGGGGATGACAGGGGGGATGATGGAGGCGAAGGCAGGGTGGGGGGGTTGATAAAAGCATACACTTCTGTAAAGAGACAGGGACAAAGCAGAGACTAGAACAAATGGGAGGGGGGAGAGGATGGAGGGAAATATAGTCAGTCTTTCACAATATGTCCATTATGGAGATGTTCTGCATAACTACACATGTACAGCCTATATTGAATTATTTGCCTTTCCAGTGGGGGTGGGTGACAAGGGAGGAAAGGAAAGAATCTAGAATTAAAAGTTTTAAAATCAAATGTTTAAATATATATATATGTTTTTATTTTAAAGAAAGTATGTGACTGACAGTTTATAGTCAATTTCTCCAAACAGTACATATAGTAAGACAATAAGTAAGCCTTCATCATGGCAGTCCACAAGATCTGTCCAATTTGTTGTAATTAATTTTTTAAAAGTCACTACACCTTTTTTGTTTTTAAAACATTCTATACCAGAGTATGGAGTCAAAATAGTGGATTATTAACAACCAAGCTGAACTCTCTCAACATTTCCCTCTAAACAACTTCAAAATAACACATTACATCAAATTTTGGAGCAGCACAGTCAAGGAAAGGTCAGGGTGAGCTATATTTCCAGTCAAAGAAAACTTAGGGGATTGGCAGGAGTTTGTAACACTGGACTAGAAAGTCCATCGGCAACAATAGCAGCCATAGGAGTTTTGTGAGCTCTCAGCCTAGAGATGGTAAGAGGGTCGGACAACTGGTCAGAAATAGATTACAGAGGAACCACTGGTGGCACTGGGTACAGCTGTTACTTACTGGCAACTCTACTGCCCATTTGCAATTCTGGGTTGCCTTGGAACTGCAAGTTGGGCAAGGGGTCAGTCACAAGGGAACAGGAGGCCTGGTTGCAGTTCCAAGGCAAAGAAAGTGATAGCACTTGTGGGTTTAGGGGACCAGTGACCATTCCTAGGTAAGGATAAGGGTGCAGACCAGGAGAGCAGTGACCATACCTCCCCCACTACATTAGAAAAATGCTAATTGGACGCAAGCCCAACAAGAATTCCTGAAAGAGTTAAAGAAAGAGATAAGAATAGAGGAAAAACTGGGAAAAGAAATTAGAATGATGCAAGAAAATTATGAAAACAGGATTAACAACTTAGTAAAATAAAAAGACACAAAAAATAGTGAAGAAAATAACACCTTAAGAACACAATTGGCCTAATGGAAAAGGTATTTCTTAAAAATCAGAATTGTGTAAAATGAATATTTTAATTATATAAAATTAAATAGTTTTTGCACAAACAAAACCAATGCAAGATTAGAAGGAAAGCAGGAAGTGGGTAAAAAAAATTTTTTTACACTAAATATCTCAAGAAAGGCCTTATTTCTCAAATATACAGGGAACTGAGTCAAATCTGCAACAATCTGAGATGTTCCCCAACTGATAAATGGTCAAAGGACATGAACAGGCAGTTTTCAGATGAAGTAATCAAAGCTTTGTATAATCATACAAAAAATGCTCTATTAATTAGAGAAATGGAAATTAAAACAACTCTGAGGTACTACCTCACACCTATCAGATTAGCTAATATCACAGAAGAGAAAAATGATAAATGTTGGTGGGGATGTGGAAAAATTGGGAAATTAATATACTGTTGGAGTTGTAAACTGATCCAATCATTCTGGAGAGCACAAACAACTATAAAACTGTGCATACCCTTTAATCCTGCAATACCACTACCAGGTCTGTATTTTAAAGAAATTTTTTAAAAAGAGGGGAGGGAAAGGACCTATATATACAAAAATATTTATGGTAGCTCTTTTTGTAGTGGCAAAGAACTATAAATCAAGGGGATGCTCATTTTTGAAAGAAAAAAAAAGAGATGACAAGCAGGATCGTTTCAGAAAAACCTGGTTAGACTTACACGAACTGATGCAAAGTGAAGTGAGCAGAGCCAAAAGAACATTACTGTTACACAGTAACAGCAATATTGTACAATGATAAACTGTTTGATCAATGCAGTGATCCAAGACAATTCTGAAAGACTTAATGATGAAAAATCCTATCTTCCTCAAAAGAGTCTGAATGCATATCAAAGCATACTTTTTTTTTACCTTCTTTATATTTTTGGTTGATTTTGGTGGGGGGGGGGTTGTGAGGGTCCTGTGTTTTCTTTTGCAACACGGTTAATATGCAAATATGTGTTTTCACAATATCACATGTATAATCTACATTAAACTGCCTTCTCAAGAACAGAGAAAGGGAGGGAGAGAATTTGAAAATCAAAATTTTAAATAAATGAATGTTAAAATTTTTTTTACATGTAATAGAAATATTTAATGAAATAAAAAATATGTTGGGGAAAAGAAAAAATTCTATACCAACTGGGGACAATTTTCCTTTTAAAAAATAACAGAAACAGTATGGTGTAGCAGATAGGCTGTTTCTGTTAGGAAGAACTGAGTTTCAAGTCCCACCTCTGATGCATATTGGGCTCTGAAACCCTAGGCAAGTCATTAACTTCTCAGTGACTGAAGGAAGAAAGGGAGAAAGTGAGGAAGGAAGAAAGAGTAGAAGGGAGGGAGAGAGAAAAAGAAGTACGATGAAAAGGAGGAAGGGAAGGAATGAAGGAGAGGAAAAGAGGGAAACAAGGAGGGAAGGGAGAAAAAGAGGGAAGAAGGAAGGAAGGAGAAAGAAAAGGACTTTTCCAAAATGCTAGCAAAGTTGAAATCAAAACTTCTTTCCATGGAATGGGGAGATATCTAAACTTAAGAGAAAAGCTTCTGTTTTTTACTCTCTTCCTTACCTTTTTTCCCCCTTTTAATGACCTACATTTTGGCATTCTTCCATGCAAGGTGAGGGAAAGGCATAATGTGTACTCTGGAAATCATAAAAAGGGACAACTAGAGAGTAAGACATAGAAGCCAGTATCTCCACTAAATCTATATGCCCCCAAAGTGTGGGAACCAGATGATTATAGCAATAGATGGATAAATGCTATTTGATAAAAATAAATCAAATCAGTACCACCTTTTAGACCTGTAAGAACTCATGGGTTACAAAGAATTAGTTTGATTGGTAAGACACAGAATAAGGTAGATAACTTGAGTAGAATGTCATTTTTATTATAAACAATCAAAGATTTCTAACAGTTGAAATAATTTTCACTTACCAATATACATGTCCCAACAATGAAAGTGTGAAGCAAGCTGAATCACCAAACTCTGTAACAATATCATCATGGCTTTTCTGCTTATTTAACACTCCACCGGATAAAATCTGTTCCCCCTCAGCAAGCCTTAAAATAAAACACACATTTAGGCACAAAATCATAAATTACTGTATATAAAGACATCTTCTATTACCGACCTCTACTAGAGATAGAAACAGATAAGGCAATAGTCTGTCAGAAACATACCAACCAATATTCATCTGACTCTTATCCTTAAGTAGGTTAGGTAACCTGAGGTATATAGCTCTTCTGGGCATATAGGGATGAAAAGGCAGGCAGGTATTTTTAAAAATAATTTTTCTGATACCTTTTGTTTTTTATATCACCAAAGTTTCTTGTAGCATGACTCTTTCTCTCCCTCCCAGAGAGTCATCCCATATAATAAAGAATATTTTTTAAAGAAAAGGAAAAGGTCAAAAGTCAGCAAAACCAATCAATATACTGAAAAAGCTTGAAAATCTATGAAGTATTTCACACCTATGAACCTCTAATCTTTGCAAAGGTTTGGGGGTGAGGATATCTTCTCATATTTCTTCTTTGAGACTAGGCTTCTTTGTAGGTTAACAACATTCACTTTTATTTTGTAGTGGTCATTCATTGACATTATTGTGGTCACTATGTACATTGCTTTCTTGGCTCTGCTTACTTCACTCTGCATTATTTCATGTAAGTCTTTCTATATTTTTATTATTTTTTAGAACATACCATATTTTTTCTAGCAATTGCATTATTTTATGTAAGTCTTTCTATATTTTTATTATTTTTTAGAGCACACCACATTTTGTCTAGCCATTCCCCAACTGATGGCTATTTACTTTGTTTTCAGTTCTTTGCTACTACAAAAAATGAGAATATAAATATTTTTGTATAGATGGGGATTTTATACAGGCAGGTATTTTTCAATTTTAGGGTTAGGGGAGATATTATTTATTAAATTTCAGTTTTGTCTTTGAATAAACAACAAGTCAAATTAGTAATAGAATGTTAGACTCCTGGAGGAGGTAAAGAGACTTGTCCCAGCTTGTTACATAGCTGGAAAGTGACAGAGATAAGATTTGAATTTAAGTTACCTGATTTTAAAGCTAATACTTTGAATTTTGTGAATCTATGGATTTTTTTCTAGGTAGCACATACATACTGACCAATATAATTTTACTTGGGAAAATAATTAAGTGGTACTATATTAAAGAATGATGAGGTACTTAGCAGTTCTACGATTTCATGAAATAGGGACATCTAAGACAAAACTAAATGCAATTTTTTGACATTAAACAAGTAGTAATCAACCATTTATTTATTAATATTTCCTTGAAATCATGATTCATCCCTATAGCTAAAATGATGGAAATCATAAATTTAGCAAAGCACAGACTATCAAGTCCAACCTTTTTATTTATAAATGAAGAAACTAAGCCCAGTTCTGTTAGTTACAGAACTAAGACTTCCCTGTTAAGTTATACCTAGGAATCTCTTAAAGTAGTGGTGAATGAGAAAATAGGATTATAATTCCAATATAGGTTTGTTTACAATAGGAATTAGGGTTCACAAAGGTTTACATTTAAAATTTACTTTTAAAAATAAATTTCTATCATGAAAAATATCTCTAATTACTAACATTTATTCTTGACTGATCCACCTAACCCATCATAACTATAAATATGTAAACTATATATAAACATTTAAAACTATAACTATCCTAACATAAAGGATGGCAATCTATTGTTATTTTATATAAGATTAATTTCTTATTATTTGAACTGATTTGAATATAAATTAAGAATGTCTAACCTGGACTTTTGTCTATATGAGCAAAATACATGCATAGATAGGCTTTTAGGATTTAATTTCTTTGTTTTTAATTGACTTTATTTACTTTTAGTTTACAAGATTCAGTTCCACAATTACTTGAGTTTCAAATTTTCTCCCCTGTCTTCCCCCTTCCCTCCCATGGTAGCGTACAATCATGTATAGGATCTGCAAATACTTTCACATTGTACAATAGTCTGGTTGTATAGAAGGGTTGCAACCAATGGAGTGAACAATGGGAAAAAAAGAAACAAAACCAAACATGGAAAAGAATGATAGCATATAAATATCTTGCTTCAGTCTCCATTTAAACTCTACTTTCTAGATCTTTCTCTGAATGTAGGTATCTCCTTCCATTCTGAGACTTGTAGCGTTGTCTTATAACTGTGTGTTGCGGAAAAGAGTCCAGTTTATCAAGGTTGATTGTCACACATATGATGTGTCTATGACTGTGTACGGATTTTTCCTGGTTCTGCTCTTCTCACCTAGCATCAATTTGTATAAGCCTCTACAGGTAATTATGAAGTCCATCTCCTTCCTGTTTCTTGTAGCACCATGGTATTTCATTATATTCATATACCACAACTTGTTCAGCAATTCCCAATTGACGGGCATCCCCGAAATTTCCAGTTTTTTGCCACCACAAAGGGAGCTGCAATAAATGTTTTTGTACATATGGATCCTTCTCCCACTTCTATGATCTCTTTGAGATACAACTCCAAAAGTGGTATTACTAGGTCAAAGGGTATGCAATTATTTATAGCCCATTGGGCATAGTTCCATTGCTTTCCAGAATGGTTGTATCAGTTCACAGCTCCACCAACAATGCATTAGAGTTCCAATTTTTCAACATCCTCTTCAGCACTTGTCATTTTCCTGTTTTATCATCTTAGCCAATCTGGCTGCTGAGATGTGGTACCTCAAAGTTGTTCTGATTTGCATTTCTCAAATCAAGAGTGATTTAGAGCATTTTTCCACATGCTTAAAGATATCTTTAATTTCTGCCTCTGAAAATTGCCTGTTCATATACTTTGACCATTTATCAATTGGGGAATGACTTGTATTCTTATAAATTTTACTTAAATCCTTGTATATTTTAGAAATGAGGACTTTATCAGAGACACTAGTTGTAAATATTCCTTCCCAGTTTCCCACTTCCCTCTTACTCTTGGTTACATTGGTTTTGTTTGTACAGAAACTTCAATTTAATGTAATTAAGATTTTCCATTTTGCATTTTATAATGCTCTCTACCTCTTCTTTGGTCATAAAGTCTTCCCTACTCCATAAATTTGACAAGTAAACTATTCCTTGCTTCCCCAGATTATTTACAGTATCAGCCTTTATACCTAGATTGTGCACCCATTTAGACTTGACTTTGGTGTACGGATTTAATTTCTTGATGCTTTTTTTAGAGTGTTAAATAACTCAGTGAGAAATTTAATTCACTTTTTTTTTGCCTTTTTTTTTTTTGGAGGGCAACTGGGGTTAAATGACATGCCCAAGGTCACACAGCTAGTAAGTGTTAAGTGTCTGAGTCTGGATTTGAACTCAGCCCCTCTTGACTTGAGGGCCGGTGCTCTCTTCACTGAACCACCTAGTCACCCTCTTGAGAAACTTTTCAATGGAATATTACTGTACTGTAGGAAATGATAATATGAAGAGTTCAGTGAAGCATGAGAAGACTTACATGACTGATATACAGTGAAGCAAAAAGAACAGAAAAACAATAATATAAAATTATTACAACAACATGAATGGAAATCACAAAAAAGAGAAAATGCACAATGTATGACAGTTTAGTCTACAGACAAATAAATGCTTAGGCTCTTATCAGTATGCATTTCTTAGGGTGTCCATTAACAAACCCTCACTGAATCTTCAAAAATGACTTAACAGAATTTATACTCTTGGCTATCTCCACACATAAAATGGAGATGATCACAAGTCACAAGTGCTACAGTTGGGTAAATTAGTTTAAAAATGTGCAAAAGTATTAAGAATCACCATACCACCTCCCTTGCTTGCTAAGAATTAAAAAGAGGGGAATTTGCAGAGAACTGTCTCCTACCAACCCTCCCCTAGTCACAGGGAATGGCTGGAATACATAATATTTATTAGCCCCAAAGAGGCACCACCCTGGATGTGCAGGCAAATGTTTATTTCCAGGTTTACTCCATTAAGTCCACATTTGAAAGCAATGGTAACGTCACTTATGGCATCATCTCGAGAGTCAGTGAGAATTCGTTAATTATAGGCTAAATTCCAATAATTATTGTTGTCATATCACTTTTGCATTCCAGTAAAAACACTCTAATTATCTCACTAATTATTCAAATACAACAAAGTTTTAATACAAAAGAATTTGGATAGTAATATAGAATTTATAATAACGAGCCCTGACAAGTAACACAGTGTTCTTTCTGTCTAAACGTATAGCATTCATTAATAGAGGAAAGTTAGCTAATTCACTTACTTGCTGAGGTCGACGCAACACTTTGCTAGTAGATATTTACACTGTGGTGTAGTACAACTGTGTCCCTTCAAGAGTCTATACGCTTTATATGCCTTTCCTGAGCGATAATAACAGGTTGCCAGTAAAAACAATGCTTCTTCTGAGTGTACTGACGGGAAAAAAAATTTTAAAATGGTTATCATTTTGTCCTCAACAAGAAGCAACTACAAGAACTAGATTCCATCTGACAACAACATGGAGATCACTCACTAGTAACTAAAAAGGAAGGAAAATTAAGTAATTATTTAATACAAAAACAGTTCAGAAATTTCAATGAGGATAAAACAATCTATAGTTGAACAACGAGTAATTACTTTTCAGAAGGATAGGACAAAAACATATAGATCCAACCTATCATGCTTCTGCTCCAAAATCTTTAATGGCACAAGAGCTAAAATCTCAGGAGAAAGAATGAAAAAAGTAGGAATGAAGGGGAAATGGCCCATCCAGGTTTCAAACTATATTACGAAGCAGTAATTATCAAAGCTATTTGGTAATAATTAAAAATAGAAAAATGTATCAGTGAAAAAGACAAATAAGTAATAATCAGAAACAACTGAACAAAGTAGCCCAGTGCTATTTGAGTCCTGTATTATCTGGGAAAGTAATAACTATTCAATAAGAACTAATGGAAAAACTGGAAAGCAATTTGACTACAACAAAAGTTTAGACTAGCATCCTACACTATACATCTAGTAAGTTCCATGATATGCTACCTATGTATAAAATATGCTACCTAAGATATAAAAGGTAATTATACACAAACCAGAGAAAAATAAGTAATGCCTTTCACAACTATGGGAAGGGGGAAAATTCTTAACCAAACAAGAGAAAGAGATGATTATTAAAAAAAAAAGTCATTCCCCAATAGGTAAATGGCAAAATGATACAAACAATTCTGAAAAGAAGTCATTATTAATGACCATATAAAAACAAGAATAAAAATTCCTCACTTCTTCTGTTGTAGAGGTGGAAGACTACGAGCATGCAATATGCCATATACTTTCAGGCACCAGTCAGTTAACAACCATTTTGTAAGTACACTATGGGCCAGGTACTGTGGTTTTGGTTAACTTTTTTGTCATAAGGAAGAGCTCTGAGTGGTGAAAGGTATGTCTTGAACTAGTTGTGATGTAAAGAGGCATCAATAAAGTTAAATAATTAAGATAATGCTTAAAAATGGAAGATTTGAATAACCGGAAGAATATTCATTGTTCATGTTGATCCACATCAATATGCTAAGAAAATTAAAATAAATTAATTTATAGAATTAATGTCACCAATACTGACTGTCCCATAAGCATACCACTTCATCTTCTATCCTTTGCACTGGCTATCCTTTGTGCCTATAATGCATTCCTTTCTCTCATTTTTTGATGAGTCACTTCATTGATTCTCATTCTTTGAGACTTGATAGGAAACAAGGGGAAATGGCCTATAGGCCATTAAGGTCTATCAATCAAGTCACCAATACTTTTTAGCACAGACAAAACAAGATTCATTTGAAGAAACAAAAGGCCTAGCATCTCAAGAGAAATAAAAAGACTGGCAGAATAATTTAATTTAACTGAATTTGTATATTTTATCACTTATGATCATCTCTATATCTTGTCTTGTTAAGATCTTCCAAACTAGCCATATTTGTATATAAGATAATTTTTACATTCTCCTCTAACTTTTTAAATGATGGGACCTTTTACTTTTTATGGTATAAATGACTGTCTAACTCTTTGCTGTCGACCAGTCAGTGTGTATGACTCTTTGTGACCCTGTGGACCAACTATCCATGGGGTTTTCTGGTAAAGGATACTGGAGTGGTTTGCCATTTCCTTCTTTGGTGAATCCAGTAGATCTTTTCGTCAGGCAATCAAAACTTAAGTGACTTGCCCAGGGTTGCACTGCTAGGAAGAGTGGATCTGAATTCAGGTCTGAATTTAGACCCAGTATTCTATCCACTGAGCTATTTCACTAACTCTAGTTTCTGCAAAATTGTTTTCCAGTTTTCTCAGAAGTTTTGTCAAACAGAAATGGAGTTCTGGAAATGTTATTATGACACTGTATTCATTAAAACTATTACATTAAGAAACAGAAAAGTAGCTTAGTAGAATTGACGAAACAAGCATGATCCAGAAGCAATCAAACATAGTAGCTCACAAAATTTCTAGGAGGAGTGCTTCCTATTTAACAAGACTGGTTGAAAAAACTGGAAAGCATTTTAACAGAAAGTAGGTTTAGACCATCACTTACACATATATGACAACAGTTAAGAATGTCATTATGTGAAATAAAGCCGGAAAGGTAGAGGAAAAGTGCATGGAATGAGAAGAAAGTCCAGGAAAAGCACCCTGAGTAACACTCTTTGAAGATAAAGCAGAAGATAAAGAAGTGGAAGAAAAAGAATCAACTAGCCAAAAAGACCAAAAGGAGCAGTCAAGTAGGAAGGGAACTGAGAGAAAAGCATTTTTTAAGCTCTTACCACGAGAGGGACACTAGAGATACAAAGACAAAAGTGATAGTTATTGCTTTAAAGAAGCTTATGTTCTAATTATACAACAGATACATAGACGAATATAGACAGAATACATATAAAACGAAGGCAAAGTAGTTTGGGAAAAGAGGAGTACTAGCAATTAGGGGGAGTCAGGAAAGAAGCCTTCTTTTATGAAGAAGGTGGTGCCCAGTCTAAATCTTTAAGGAAACCAAGCATTCCAAAGTATAGAGGTGAGAAAGGAATGCATCATAGGCATAGAGGACAGTTTGTGCAAAGGATAGAAGATGGAGTGGTACGCTTATGGGACAGTCAGTAGGCACAAAGAGAAAGGTTACCTTTTTCTCAGGGACTGGAGCAAAGGACAAAAGGAGTATAAAGATGCAAGAGTTTTCAAGAATAGGGGGTTTTCAAGAACAGAATAGGGGGTAGGAGGGAGTTTTTCCTCCTAAATTTTCTTTCTTTCAAATAGGAGTTAATATGATTTGCTCCCAAAGAGAAAGGCAAGGCACCACATAGGAGGCTTGAGAAAGGAAGAGAAAATCTGAAGAGTCACCAAAGCCCGGACAATAAACACTCAACTGAGGAAGAAAAAAAAGGACTGTCATGCAGCAATAACATTTCAGCTAAATTGGATTAACTTGAAATCTAAGGTGGACATAGTTGGCACAGATGCATGAATTCCTTAACTGTTCGGCACCAAAGAAACAGGAACAGATAAAGTAGGTATTGGGAGTGATATAGGGTTGGGATCTGACTCTGTGACTCCATGGACAATAATTTCCAAGGAGTTTTCTTGGCAATGATACTGAACAGTTTGCCATTTCCTTCTCTAGTGGATTAAGGCAAACTGAGATTAAGTGACTTGTCCAGGGTCACACAGCTAGTAAACGTCTAAGGCCAGATTTAAACTCAGGTCTTCCTGCCTCTGGACTTGGTGCTCTATTTACTAAGCCACCAAGCTACCTTCTGGAATCCAGGGTAAAATAGAGTTAATAATATAGTGTAGGCACAATGAAATGAGAAGACAGAGGAAAATATGACTGTAGAGGCATAGTTCTGTGGTGGATATGGATAAGACCTAAAAGGAAAAAATTATTTTTAACGTTAGTAGATAGTGACTGTGAATCACAATGCTAAGGGTAACAAGAGGTACAAGTTTGTCAGTCATAGGATAAAGAAAATCATCAGGTCCATATGAAAATGATAGCGTCAGTGTCCATAGGTGTCCACAGTGTCTACTCTATACACTGGGAAACTGAGAATACACAGGAGTTGGTAGGTAGAAGTGGCAAAGCATTGTGGCCTGTTGTCTGAATCAGTAGATATCTGGAGCTTTTGTACCCAATGACTGGGATCCCATTCAGCAATGGCTTCATTCCCAACAGAAGGTACCTTTTTTGTTTTTGTTTTTTGCTTTTTGGAGGGCAGTTGGGGTTAAGTGACTTGCCCAAGGTCACACAGCTAGCTTTTTGTGTTAAGTGTCTGAGGCTGGATTTGAACTGAGGTACTCCTGACTCCAGGGCCGGTGCGCTATTCACTGCACCATCTAGCCGCCCCAGAAGGTACCTTTTTTCAAGGAGTGAACTCCCCATGCCTTTATGCCAAGCATAAACTTTCTAATAAGGTCCCTAAGACTCAAGATCTTGATTGGATATAAATTTTCTCTAGTATATGCCAGAATAGCCAATTAAACTGAAGAGGAATCTTAATTCCCTTAGCATTTCTCTCAAAAACAGTCAATTCCAGCCATCATAAAATCTGACAGTGGTAAGTGGCCATCTAATAAAATCTATATACACTTATAGTTTGTCCTGTAAAACCAAAACTTTTAATCTACAAAAAAAGTAATAAAACTCTTGTTTATAAATTAATCTATAAGATTTCTGCCATGAACATTTCTTCTGATTCTGACTAGTAACAACCAGAAGAGAGCTTGAAATTGCAAATAACATTAAAGAGCAAATTTAAAACAAATCAGTTACATACCTTCAGCATACAGTCTTTCTGCAAGGAAAACTGCATCTCGGAAAGCATAGTGGTTTAGTGCTTGCCATATAGCAGCCTGCAGAGAGAAAAAAAAGAGCTCTGAAATCCTGAATGATTTCTGCATATTTTAAAGAGCTTATTTTCACAGTGCCTACACTTAACAGAGCAGTTAAAGGTTGAATTGGACATTTCAAATTAGCATCCACAATTCAAGCAACAGCAACATTTGGCTACCTAGTAAATTTGGAACCTTGGCTAAAATTGTTTTGGGAACTTTGGTCATTTTAAAGTGATTGATTAATGTGGAGTTAAGTTCAGCATCAGTACTGTCACTATTTGCATTTTAGCAACAAAACTTTCTCATTAAAGATTCAAAGCTACAAACAAGGTAACTCCTCAATTCTGGTTCCCCAAAGTCACTTGTTTGACTCAATTGCTTATTATGCACAAAAAAATGCTCAACTCCGCACTTTTTCAAACCAACTCAGATCTGGAGGAAATTTTGGAAAGGAAGAAGCCCCACTAAACAAATAAGAAGGGTTCCAATTTCATTGTTATTCTACCTCCCAACTTTCTCCAAACCCAGTTATTACCTACAACCAAAACCTGTGATGAAACTTAACAGGGTAATAATATTAAATAGAAGGTTCTACCACATTCACTACTCTCAGCTCAATGCTACCACCATTCAAAGGATTAAAAAAAAACATTGAAAGTTATATCTATTTGTCTTTAGTTCTATCTGGTCCTTTCCTTCTTAGTGGCTATCTATAAACTCATTAAGTCAGACTATAATATTTCAGCTAATTTGTGAGGAAATTTGAGTAAAAAATTTATACTGAGCAGATAATTTATAGGTACATATATTACTCACTCAATTCAGCTTGTCTCAGTTTTAACACAGGGATCAAATTTCTACATTTCCCTTTGTCATCTTGCAGGTTGATCAGTTTATTTCATATTATTCCACTCAACAATCTTATCAGTTCCCATGGACTTTACTACCTTTCCTGCCCCAATCTCTCTTGTTGACCTCCAATCTCACTTCTCCAACAGTCTTTCAAGCATCTTAAATAGGATGTACAGTGACATCTTAAATTTATTATGTTGAAAACAGAAGTCATTTTCTTTCCCTCTAAACTCTCTGGCCCTCCTAACTTCCCTATTATTGTAGATGGAAATATCATTCAGTCCCTCAAGTTAACACAGGAGTAATCCTGAATTCATCACTATCTCTGACCTCCCATATCCAAGCTGTTGCCAAAGTCTGTTGATTTCACCTTTGCAACATCTCTCTAAAACACTCCCATGCCTATCTAGTTAGTGCAAGCCCTCATCACCTCACAACCTGATTACTGCAATAGCCTGCTGATGGGTCAGCCTGCATCAAGTCTCTCCCTACTCCAATTCACTCTCCATTCAGCTACAAAAGGATTTTTCTAAAGTAGAGATCTGACTGTGATTCTTCTACTCAATAAACTCTAGTGGCTCCCTATTGCCTCCAGGAGCAAATACAAAATGCTTTTTGGTATTCAACGTCCTTCATAACTTAGCCCCTCGCCTACATTTCCAATCTTCTTATACCTTACTCCCCAGTATGTACTCTTCAATACAGTGACATTAGCTTGCTGGCTGTTCCACAAACAACACACTCCACCTCTCAGTTCCAAGCATTTTCTCTGTCTCCCAGGCCTGGAATGCTCTCCTTTCTCTGCTCCCATCACTGACCTCCCTGGCTTCCTTTAAGCCTCAACCAAAATCTCACTTTCTATAGGAAACCACCCCTAACTCCTCTTAGTTGCAGTGTCTTCCCTCTATTAACTCCTATTCATACTGTATATAGCTTGTTTTGTATACAGTTGTTCATATATTGTCTCCTCCATTGGATTGTGAGTTACTTGAGGGCAGGGAATGTCTTTTGCCTCTTTTTGTATCCCCACCACTAAGCACAGTGCTAAGTACATAGCAAGTGCTAAATGTTTATCGACTTATTGAATCGTATGTTAGAAAGGCTTTAAGAATAGGTCCAATGCTTTGAAAACCAAATAAGAGAAGTGGAGGAAAATTGGGAAGAGAAATGAGAATGATGCAAGAAAATCATGAAAAGAGAGTCAACAACCTGACTGAAGAGAACAACACCTTAAAAAATAGATCAACTCAAATGGCAAAAGAGGCCCAA
>CM053593.1:162241965-162258707 GCA_028646575.1 Pseudocheirus occidentalis | reverse complement strand
TTGCCAGATGAAAAAAGAATCTCAAAAGCTTTATGAAGAGAATAATTCCTTCAGAATTAGAGTGGAGCAAATGGAAGCAAATGACTTTATGAGAAATCAAGATACTATTAAACAGATCCAAACAAATGAAAAAAATAGAAGGCAATGTGAAATATCTTACTAAAAAAAACCCCACTAACCTAGAAAATAGATGCAGGAGAGACAATTTAAAAATTACTGGACTACCTGAAAGCTATGATCAAAAAAAGAACCTTGAAAGCATCCTTCAAGAAATTCTCAAGGAAAATTGCCCTGATATTTTAGAACCAGAGGACAAAATAGAACTTGAAAGAATTCACTGATCACCTCTTGAAACAGATCCCCCCCAAAAAACTCCTAGAAATGTTATAGCCAGGTTCCGGAGCTCCCAGATCAAGGAGAAAATATTACAGGCTGCCAAGAAGAAGTAATTTGAATACTGTGGAAACACAATTAGGATAACCCAGGATCTGGCAGCTTCTACATTGAGGGATCGAAGGGCCTGGAATATGATATTCAAGAAATCAAGGGAGCTAGGATTAAAATCAAGAATCACCTACCCAGCAAAAGTGAGTATAATGTTCCAGGGGAAAATATGGTCATTCAGTGAGGTGGAGGACTTTCAAGCATTCTTGCTAAAAAAAACCAGAACTGAAAAGAAAATCTGACATTCAAACACAAAAAGCATGAGAAGGTAAACATGGGAAAGAAATCATAAAGAACTTATCAAAGTTGAACTATTTACATGCCAATATGAAAAAACGATAATAGTAACTTATGAAACTTTTCTCAGTATAAGGACAGGTAAAGGGAATACAAATGTATATATATATATATATACATATACCTACACATATGTATGACATATCTGAGTATGTGTGTATATGAGTTCATAGAGGGTTCAGGATCAATTGAACAGGAAGGGATGATACTTTAAAAAGTGAAATTCTGAGGTGGAAGAGGATTAGAATGAGAGGACACAGGGAGAAATAGAATGGGGTTAATCTTCCCATGTAGAAGAGGCAAGGGATAACTGTTACAATGGAGGGAAAGAACAGGAAGGCAAAAAGGAAAGGGTCAACTTTACTCTCATCAAATTTGGCTTAGGGAAGGAATGACATAAACTCTAAAATGGGTATCTTGCCACACAGGACAGTAGAGGGGATGGGGATGAAAGGTAGGATGATGGAGGGGAGGGCAGGGTAGGGGGGAAGGCTGATGGAAGCACACACTTCTGTAAAGGGTCAGGGACAGGGTAGAAAATAGCACAAAAGCGGGGAGGAGATGGGATACGAAGGAGGGACATATAATCAGTCTCTCACAATATGTCCACTGTGGAGATGTTCTGCGTAATTACACATGTACAGCCTGTATGGAATTGATTGTCCTTCCAGTGGGGGTAGGTGACAAGGAAGGAACCGAAAGAATCTAGAATTTAAAGTTCTACAATCAAATGTAAATATAGATGTGTGTATGTGTGTATATATATAAACATATATATAATAATAATTATTATTATTAACTACATGCAACTGGAAATTAAGATATACAGGCACTGGGGTAGGGAGACCCATCCTGCCCTACCAGAAAGTTAGAGGCAATGGGGGAGAACATAGGAGAGAGCAGACTTGGGGAGGGGCTTTACAGGGGGATCACTGTTTTGGGGTTGTGGGTATGGGAAAGACGGGGAGAAAATTTGTAACTCGAAATCTCGAGGAAGTGAATGACGTAAACAAGAAAATAAATAAAATAATTTAAAAAAAAAGAATAGGTCCAATGATAGACCATACTATCTGTCCTCAGAAGACCAGTCGAGGTAAGTTCAGAGAGGCTCACTACTACACTGATAATAGGATGATAAGCTTTTCAGATACATGCATCTTGAAAATTATCTACTAAGTTAAAAGTTATGAGTTATGAGCTACTTCAGTGAAAGGTGTCTCAATGCTGATGCAAACACAAATTCTAGAATATTACTTAATAGTTGTAATTAGGACTTTTAAACTGCTACATCTAATGGTCTTTTCTCAGTCCTCCATATCCCTGACCTCTTCCTGTGATGAGACTACTGATTCCTCCCTTTCCCTTCTTGATATTCTTTTGTCTCTCTGATTCCAAAATGTTGCTCTCTTCTGATTCTATTCTAAACTTCTCCTTTTCACTTCCTTTCATTGGTTCTTTCTCCTCATGCCCCAAAGCGGGTATCTCAAGGATTTGTCCTCAGTCATCTCTAGACTTTTTTTCCTTGGTGAGTTCAACCAATTTCAAGGCTTAAGTTATTATCTCTATGTAAATTTTTTTCAATTAAAAACCAATTAGTTTCTGTTCCTCCGGCTCAACCACTGAAAACAAAAACAAAGTTCTTGCAACAAATAAACCTAGCATAGCAAAACAAATTGGTACACTGGCCATGTCCAAAAATGTCTTATTCTGCATCTTAAATCCACCTTCTCTCAATCAGGAAGTGGATAGCATGTGCCATCATTGGATCCCTGGAATCCTAACTGGTCATTTATTGAATTAATCTGAATTCTTATTAACTCTCTTTCAGATGATTCCCCAGTCTTCTCTGAACTCAAGAAACTTTAAATGAGTAAAAAGTCTAAGCAGAGGATAAAGAATGCCAAGATGGCCACTTCTGTGTTTAGAGGTGAAAAGGACTTTCACAAATTTTCTAATCCAACCCTTCACTTTTTAAAGAAGCCCTGAAAGGTGAAAAGGTTTGCTCAAGGTCACACATTATAAATATCAGAGTAGGGATTAGAACCCAATTCTCCTGGTTCCAAGTTGAGGGCTTTTTCAAATACAATAGAGACAGTTGGTGGTACAATGGATAAAGCACTGTGCTTCAAGTCAGGAAAGTCTGAGTTCAAATACAGCCTCAAACATTTACGAGCTGTGTGACCCACTTACGGTCTGTCTGCCTCAAAGAAACTGTAAAAATGAGGATTATTATAGCCCCATGGTGTTGTTGTGGGCATCAGATGAGATATTTGTAAAAAGTACTTAGCATAGTCCCTAGCACATAGAAGGTACTATATAAATGCTTGTTCCCTTCCCTACTTCTAAACCACTGCCTACTTTACTAATTGCTTCCTAGAAAACTCTAATCAATCAAAAAACATGTATTAGCCACCTAAAAGCCAAGAACTGGGATAGGCACTAGGGATACGAACATCAAACAGTTCCTGCCCTCAAAGGATTCACATTTCAACAACCTGAGGGATGTGTGTGTGTGTGCAATTTTATATAAAATATATACAAGATAACATTGGAAAGGAAGGCACTAAGAGTTAGGAGGTACCAGGAAAGGCCTCATGCAGAAGATGGCACCTCAGCTGAAGTTTTGAAGGAAATCAGGAATTCCATGAGTGGGAAATAAGGTAACTTTTCAGGGAAGGTATATTTACCAATGTAAAAGCAGAAATGGAAGGTAGAGTGTTGTGTGTCAGGAGTAGCAAAAAGGCCGGTATGGCAGTACTGTAGTGTGCATAGCCCCTGGAAAGGTTGGATGACGTCAGGTTATGAAGAGCTTTAAATAACAAAAGAGTTTATACCTGATCCTAGAGGTAAAGGGAAGTTACTAGAGTTTACTGAGTAATGAGGTCAGACCTAAGCTTCAAGAAAATGATGCTGGGAGTTGTATAGATGATGGATTGGAGCAGGGAGAGAGGCCTGAGCTAGGGAAACCAAGAGGCTATTAACAGTAATAATTCAGGAAAGAGATGAGAAAATCTAAATTAAGGTGGTAGCTATGTAAGCAGACAAAAGGGGATGGATGAAAGAGATGCTATAGAGATAGAAATTATAAGATTTATTAAGTGAGGGTGAATGAAGTGCTAAGGATGACAGTGATATTACAAACCTGAGTGTCTAGAAGTTTGGTAGAAAAGTTTAGAAGAGGGGAGTATCGGGAGCAGAGAAGAGCTGAGTTATGTTTTGGATATGTTATATTTGAAATACTTATAGAACATCTAAATAGGGCTGTCCAATAAGCAATTAGGACTAGAGAATCTTTATTTGTTATGCTGGCATCTGAAAAATTAACATCGAAAAATATTTTACCTCATAAACTTCCTAGACCTTCCAACTTTCCTACTGCCATCTAGAACTGAATTCTTAGTCATCTAATGGCTCCTTCCTCTCCTTTACATTCCCATATCCAATTGATTACCATGAGTTACCACATCCTCTTGATTCTACTTTCCAATCTCTTATACTCTTCTCCAGTTTCATTATCAACACAAATTCAGTCCCTGATTGTATCTCCCTTGTACTGAAAGAGCTTCACAACTGGTATTACTATTTCCAGTCCAATCCATTCCTTACCTAACTGCCAAAACAATCTTTTAAATACATAGGTTTGATGTCACAGCTCTGCTCAAAACCCTTTCAACAGCTCCCAACTACTTATAGAATAAAACCTAATTCCTTAGCGTAACATTTAAGTTTTCCACAATCTGATTCTAACAAGCCTTTCTAAACTCTTTTTCTCATAATACCCCCCTTTTCCCATAATACTCCCTATTTACACATTCTACCTTCCAACCAAATTTGATCATTTACTGGTCTTGAATCTGTAATGTTGTTTCCAATGCTTAAGCCACATAACTTTTCCCATGTCAACCAGGTGAAATTCTTCCTCTTCAAGGACCAGCTTGGAGGTGTCCTTTGCCATAAGTGTCCCACCACTTCCAACGTGCTCCTTATCTTGCCCTTACTACATACTTATTTGTGTACATGTTGTATCCCCAGCACTAGATTATACATTTCTTGAGGACAAAAACTGCTGTTTTTCATCTTTATTTTCTCAATAGTCCTTAATGTAGGTACCTAATAAAATTTATGTTGCACCACTGTATCTCCAATACTCAACAGTGACTTTTACATAATGGTCACTTAATGTCTGCCAAACTGAACAGAATCCATTTATTTTCCCTGATAAATGGTATACTGCTTTAAGGCAGGGATCCTGTCCAATTTATCTTTGTACTTTCTACAACAGCTTTCCTAGCATATAGTAGGGGATTACTGAATGCACACGGAATCATTCTAATTCACAGGTTCTCTAAATAACCTCCACTGTAGTCTGCTTTCCATCCTCCTCAGCATATGATTACCAGTTTGCATATACCCAAACTTTAGTCAATCATTAAATTTACACTTCTGAAACTTCCTTTTACCTATAAGAAGCTTATCTTTTCAGTGAGTAGGGTTCTGGAGAGAGACTAATTTCTTTAAACAACTCTGTCTCACTACCACATAAAGAGAAATGTAGCCCTGTACTTGCACTTTGCCTTAAACGATAAACTGTCAAAGCAGTACTTAAGCATTATCATTAGACATTTTTGCACCCTTAAAACCCAAAGTTTAAACCTAATGCCCGTGCAAAATTTTTTAAACCCACTTCTTTCTGGGAGTGGGTAACCAGAGGAGGAAGTAATAAAAGACAAAACTAGGTCTCTAAATATCTGTACGGTTAGGGAAAAAGGGTTAGAGTGAAGAATACTGCTTGCTTAAAATGGCTCAATTCCCCTCTCAGAGTGTGCTTACAGGTTTTCAAGAGAAACTTTACATATAGATGATCTACAAAGGCAATGGGGGAATAAGAATTTGGGCTCCTACTCTCCTTCCTTGCCCCATCCCCTCCCCCAACAATTGTCTTTTGTTCCCTAAGTAGGAATACTCAGAAACTGATCCCCTAGTACAGCAGAAGAAACCTTTTCTTATACAACTGAAGGATTTAAAAACTATTAGACACTCAGAAGCAACTAGCCAAACCTTCTTGCCAGCAGGTCTTTAGATCCCTATATCTTACCTCTAAGGTTGAGGGTAAGAAAGAACTATGGTGCTAGGGAATCAGAAAATATATTTTAGACTTTCAAATTACTTAGCACAAATTTTTGCCAGTTATAAAATGGAGGTTAAGGAAGTTGAAATGGTATTATTCATGAAACATTAAAGCTGGAAAATTATCTTTGATCATTTATAGTCCAACCCCCTCATTTTACTAATCCCAAACCAAGGACCACAATGCTAAATGCCTCACCCAAGGTCTTCCAACTACTCGCTTTACAGGAAAGACTGAAACTAATATTTCTATCTTCTATTCTGGTCCTTTCCCTACTACATTACACTGCCTACCTTTCAGGTACATTATGGTTAAATAGGCTTTTATGAGCTGGTCTAGGAACCTAACCATAGTTTACTACTCATTGTTTTCATGAGAAAATGCATCCTGAATTTCAACTAACAATTTACAACCCACCCCTATTTAATTAGGTACTGCTTGTGATACAAAATTTTCAGGTAAAGATATTGTCAGTTATTAATGATAACATCAAAAGAGATGTTATAAAACAGCCACTCTCTTCCTTGATGGCATGGCAGCAAGTCCCAAAGATAGAGATCTAATAGCAAAAATAAAAAAGTCAGGAGGGAAATTGGGAGGCACTTGGTTTTCTGGCACAGTCTTCTATGAAACAGACAAGAGTCTATAGACAACTGGAAGATATTAGCAATCTCCTTGATAACATGGTAAGAACTTTTGGAAAACTCAAAACACATACACACACACCATAGGTTAAAAAATTTAGTCTCCCAAATTAACAGAATTTAAGGAGACTAAATTCTTTGAATGGGTTTAACAAAGCCTGATATTTGAGTATATTTGGTTCTGTGAACAATGGTAAATTAAGAATTAGTGGAAGAGAGCTCAAGACAGGAATTCTTTTGCTACAGGTGGTAAGATGACTGACTCAATAAATGACAAGACTGGCCAGTGATGAGCAATAAGGATAGGATGTAGATAAGGTACAAGAAAATTCCTAAATACCTGGTAGCTATATTAGGCTATTAGAAAGTAAGCTCCTTATTAGGCAGGGACTGCCTTTACTCCTATTTGTGGACTGCAGGAGAAAATCAAGACACTGTGTTGACTGGGTCCACTACAAATTTAAGTCGCATAATCTCAATTGAACCCACACTGAAGCAAGGCCTTCTACACTAACTGATTCACCATTCCAGTTATCACAGAGACTTTTCTCAACTTTTTCATCCCTCTTTAGATCCTCCCACGGCTTTCCCCTCCCCTTTCCTTGCTTCATATTTCATTGCTAAGAGTTTCTCACTTCATATCACTTAGATGCCTTCTACCACTATACTTCTACTTTATCCTACTATTTTTTAAGCCCTGTCTCACACTGAAGAGGTTGGCCCTTCTCTTTGACCAGGCTAACCCCTTTGTATGCACAAGCGATTCCATTTTGTGAGGGATAATTTACAGTGAAGTTTCCCCATTCGGAAAAATCAAATCTAGAATGGCTTCAGTATTCACTAAGCCTAGGTTTAAGTCACCTGACCTTACAGCAGTCCAGGGCTTAGAGCAATGGAGATCCTCCCCCAGAGCCAGGTCAGCACAAGATAAGCCAAATAAGGTTAAGACTGCTTTCATTGGACACCCAGACGTTTCCGGGTCCTTTGTCTCAGAGAGATCCCTGTGCTTAGGTTGTGGATCAGCCCCCCTACCTATAAAAGTGAAGGCCAGTTGGGGGGATTGCGGTTTTTGCATTAGAAGATTATATAACCATAGGCTGGCTTCTACCTGTTGCTCTCTCCCTGCCGCCATATGGGCAACAGGGGCAGAGTCCTTTCTCATGAGAAAGAATAAAGAACTTTTCTGACCTTAGATCCAGACTCTGAACTCTTTCATCTCACACAATTTCATTTGTCTTTTCCAGCAGACTGACCCCTCTATAATCCCCATTCATTTATCTTCAATCTCTGCTGATGATTATCAGATTTTCTTATCCAGTCCTAACATCTCTCCTAATCTCTAGACATTCCTCTTCAACTACTTGTTGGACAACTCAAATTGGATGACCTATTGATATCCAAAGCTGAACTAATTCTCTGGTCTCTGCTATTCTTCAAACAAAGTACTCTATCTCCCTATTGTGTGCATTTTCATTGGCCTGTCCTCCATGCCAGGAATTCTTTTCCTTTCCATCTCCTGACCTACCTGGCTTTCAAGTACTAGTTCAAATTCTACTTTCTTCAAGAAGCCTTTCCTTATCTCCCTTAATACTACTAGTGCACTCCCTCTGTTGAGGAACTCCAATTTAACCTGTGTATCTTGTTCATACATCGTTATTTGTGTAGTCTCTTCCATTATATTGTGAGATCCTTGAGAGCAGGGACTATCTTTTAGCTTTCTTTGTATTACTAGCACATATAGTGGGTCTGGCATAAAGCAGGTATTAAATAAATGCTTACTATCTTAAATTCAACACAATAAAACGTAACTCATCTTTCCCCCTAAAGTTTCCATTCTTCTTAACTTGCCTATTACTGTAAAGGGCACCACCATCCTTCCAGTCATTCAGTTTTGTAATCCAGATGTCATCCTCAACTCCTCACCCCAATCCCATATCTAATCTGTTGCCAACCTTTTTTGAGTTCACCTTTGTTAACATCTCTCCCATTCACTCTTCTTTCATTGCTACTACCCTCACCACCTCACATCTGTACTACTGCAACAGCTTTCTGGTTGGTCTCCCTCAAGTCTCTCCCCACTCCAGGCCATTCTCCACTCAGCTGTCAAAAAAGTCTTCCTAAAGGGCAGGTTTACTGATGTCATCCCACTATTCAATGAACTCCAGTAGGTACTGTGTTCTAAATCAAATATAAAATCCACTGTTTGGCATTAAAAGACATTCCAACTTCCTTCCTATCTTTCTAGTCTTACACTTTACTCCCCTCTATGATCCAAGAAAATTGGATTCCTATTCCTCACACAGGACACTCCATCTCTCTACTCTTTGCATTTTCACTGACTGTTCTCTGTGACTGGAGTGCCCTTCTCTTCCTCACGGCCTCCTGGCTCTCTTTAAGTCCCAGCTAAAACCCCACTTCTGTGAGAAGCCTTTCTCAATCCCTCTCCTCCCTACTCCTTAACTAGTGTCTTCACTCTGAGACTATTTGCAATTTATCCAGTATATATCTTGTTTGCAATTTATCCAGTATATATCTTATTTGCAATTTATCCAGTATATATCTTGTTTCTACATAGTTGTTGTTTTTTTTTAATTGTCTTCCCCATTAGGCTATGAGCTTCTCAAGGTTGGGAACTATTTTTTGCTTTTCGTTGTATCTCTGGCACTTAGCACAGTGCCCAGTGCATAGCAAACACTTAATAAATCCTTGCTGACTTCATTTAACTTGCCTTTATATCCCTAGCAACTAGTATAACTTCTTTGAACACTGCAGTCAATTAAAGCATTTGACATGAATGGAGAAAAGCAGTACGGTAAGTGCTATGGTCTCAAATTAAAAAATGGAAAATGTGGTCTAACACAGGACATTCTTCTTGTAATGACTCTTAAAAATATACTGTCTTTTCTTGGTCAGACCTATGCTTAAAAAAATTGTTTTGGCAGTTTTGTGAAGGACGGAGGAGAGTTGAGAAAGAATAGGAGGGGGTACGATTAAGAGGCTGCTGGAACAGCCCCAGGCTTCAAATTAGAATCCACAAGACCTGGAAAATGATTGGAAAGGGGAGGGCAGATAAAGGAAAAAAGTCACATACATAAGGCTCCTACAGAGATAATTCACTCAAATGGCTTGTCGACCCATCTCATTGACTGTGAGTGAAATGTGTTAAATATCTATCTATGAACATTCTCCTTCTATTTGAACTTTTGCCTCAAATTTACCTCAGCTATTCCTCACAAACAGGAAACTGTGCAAGAAAACTAACAACAAATAAGCTACAAAATGCAGTCAATTACTTTGACTAGGATATTTATTTTTTGCAATTCTAACTCAACAAACACCAACAAACACAAGAATTTCCATATACAAAGAATAGAAAAGTGGATTGTAGATGAAACTACAAGTCTCCATCAAGCACAGCCTATTTTTTTCAGTATATACAATAAATTCAGCATAACAGTTATAAAGTTATCCCACTTGTCAGTGTTTTTCTCTGAACCTCCTTCTGCTCTCTTCTGTGCATACAAAAATCCAAATCTATATTCTTATCATTCTTTTCTTCTTTATGCATCATTATCATTATGCTTCAGTTTGGCATCTCATCCAAATACCTAGCCATCCATCCAGGTCATCTCATCATCTGTCTATGCCAGGTGAACTGCTCCCCCAAGGACACCCCTACCCAAGCACCCTTCACAACACACCTGAGACATGAATTTCCATACCTGGGCCTTCTGGAATTCCTAGCCCAGTCCTCAAATAAGTTAATCCACTTATCTTTTGCCCTCACTCCCAAGGCCCAACCCAGTGGGTGTGCAAACTAGACCAATTAACCCACTATAGCTAGTACTGGCTGGTCCTAGGTATCATCTTGGGCTTCAGCTTCACATTCCATTTAGCTATCAGACCTCACCATTTGCCAGCTGATACCAGTACACCTCTTCTCCTGCCTTACTCCTTTCAACCTCCACAGAAAAAACTCCCTTCCCTGGTAATTTCTTCTAAGGGTTGAGGGCAGGAACTTTTTTCAATCTTTGTATTCCCAGTGCTTAACAGTGTCTAGGGCAAATAGTAAGGGTTTCTTTCCCCGCATTGCTACTCTCCCCAATAAGGCATTCCCCGTTTGTATCAAATAAGCATAGTCAAGCAAAACAAAGTCACATACTGGCCATCTTCAAAAATGAAAATCTCATTTTTGTACTTCTAATCCATCATTTTCTGTCAAGAGATGGGAAATGATTTCATTTGATTCTCAGGAGTAATGGCTGGTTGTTGCACTGATTAAATCTGCACAGCTTATATCTTTCAAAGCTGTTTTCTTTTACATTATTGTAATCACGATATATAATACCCTCCTGGATTTCTTGGTCAATTTTTACAAGGTTTTCCAGGTTTCTCTGAATCTGTCTTTCATCACTTCTTATAGTGCAATAATATTCAAACACACATCATAATTTGTTTAGTCATTCTCCAATTGATGGGCAACTCTTAATGAACAGGTCTTTGCTATAATAAAAGGTTCTACTATGAATATTTTTGTACATATGGGTCCTTTACCTCTCTCATCTCTCTCTGGGACATAAGTCCAATACTGGCATCACTGGGTAAAAAGGTCATAGTTTAATGATTAGGGGAAAAGAGATAGGTCAAAATTGCTTTCTAGAATGGCTATATTAATCCATAGCTCTTCCAAGAATGCAACAGTGTGCCTGTCTTTTCTTATCTCCTCCAATAAGAATCATTTCCCTTTTTTTCGGATCATCTTTGACAATCTGTGGGGCTTAACGTAGAACTTTATAGTTGTTTTAATTCACATTTCTTTTATTAACAACATATACTTGTTGATAACTTAATATTTCTTCTCTTGAAAACTGTCTTTTCATATTTTTTGACCATCTATCTATTGGAGAATGACTCTTGTTCTTACATATTTGAATAAGTTCCCTATATATCTTCGATATCAGGAAAAATTGCTGCCAAGATTTGTTTTCCCAATTGTTTCCCTTTTACATTTAACTGACAGATGTTCATATTTTCAGATGGCAATGTGTTGAATTCATCAAGACCTAAGATCTAAGACACTGTACACTCTACAAGACTCTACAAGAGCTCTATAACCACTCCAAGGTGTTTGGCTTATCTATCCATATAAGAAACATCAAGTGGATGGAGAAATTTCTATTGCCCAGATCTCAACATAAATTTGAACAGAAATCCTTTAAAACTTGTCCAATAGTAAATATGTCTATCTGAGACAGATAGTACAAGTGAATAAAAAGCTGGGCCTAGAGTTGAAAGGAGGAAGAAAGTAGGCTGGATTGCTTTTGGGAAACTGTCAACTTCTGACTGATCGCAAGCTCCTGATGAAAGCAAAGGCCCATTCTTTCAATATCAATATTTTACCAGTGTCGCTATATGGCACCAAGACTTGAAACACTACTGCCTCTGAAAAAGATTAATAAAGATAAATATCAAACAGAGGGAAATGGAAAAAATGGGAGATGTGAGTAGCAATCAAATAAGAACACCAAAGATGAAATGAAATAAAGTATATCATTAAGGAATTATATGACATGAAACTAATCACATGGCACAGATAACAGGTGGATGGCCAGAGTGCTTCATTGGTACCCTGAAGATATCAGGAAAAACTGAAAAAGACTTCAGCATGTTGGCTGGACCTCCTGTGGTAAACATTTAGAAGAACATTCATGAGAGTTGCACAGGATGGATGGCATAGGTTGGTTGCAATCCAAATTACTATAGGAATGGGAGCTGATGAGCTCACAGATTTGATCATTTGAGTACTGAAATTTAATTTGTACAAACACTTTAATTTATTAAACTAGAATCATCCAATTTATCTTAATGCTTATTTCTATTGCTTATTTGGTCAAGAACCCCCCCCCCCCATTCATAACTGTGAAAGGAATTTCCTCCATCCCTACTTCTCTAATTTATATGACTTTTAAAAATATAGGCTGTATATCCACTTGGAACATTATAGTATGGTATAAATTGCTAATATAAACCTAATTAATGTCTGCCAGACTGCTTTCTAATTTTCCTAGTTTTTGTTGAATGGTGAGTCCTCAAGCCAATAGCTGAGGTATTTGGTTTTACTTAACAAGATGCCATTTAACTACTATGATCATTTGCTTCTGGGCATGGTATTCATAAAGAAACCTATCAATTAACTTTTCTATTTTTTAACTAATATCAAATAGTTTTGATGATTACTCCCTTGTAATATAGTATGAGATCTGCTATTTCTTATTTTTTTTATTAACTGATTTGTTTATTTACTTATTATTTGTTTATTCAGTTCCACAATCACTTGAGTTTCAAATTTTCTCTCTTCCCTTTGGCATCCCTTACCCCCCCTTCCCCCCCCCATTCCCCCCCCCATCAATCAAGTATAGGATCTGCAAATACTTTCACACCGGACATTAGTCTGGTTGTATAGAAGGGTTATAACCAATGGAGTGAACAATGGGAAAGAAGAAAAAAAAACCCAAACATGGAAAAGAATGATAGCATGTAGATTGCTTCATTCTCCATTTAAACTGTTCTTTCTAGATTTTTCTCTGAATGTAGAGATCTGATATTTCTAAACCCCATGTCTCCCATCTAGTTTTATTATTTCCCTTAATATGCTTTATTTTTTGTTTTGTTTTTCCAGATGAATTTTGTGACGTGAAGAGAGAGGGCTGAACTGGGAGGTGCCATGGATTTAGAGAGAGGCCCAAGCAGAGGAGGCCAGAGTTGCTCAGAGAGGACTGCTGATGGCCAGTTGGAGCTCCCCAGGACTTTTGATAACTGCGGAGGCATGGCTATGATGCCAGTATTTAGTCTGTTTTGATGTTGCTTTGCCAGATTCACCTGCTGTCCTTCATGGATAGTGCTGCTGTTGTAGAGGTCCTGGAACTTTGCTGTTGGTTCAGAAGCCCTAAAGGAGGATTTTCTTGTTGTATGTTTACAGAAATCCTGGAAGAGGGCCTTGCTGATGTTTTCGGGGGTTCTGAGACTGTTCTGCAGGCAGAGAGTGACTTGATAAAGACACTGGCAATGTATATTGTGGCTTTGTTAGGCTTTGCCTCCCCGGGAACAAAGATTGCCAAGAACTTGCCTCATGTCAAGATTAAGACAGGACCTCTCCTTGGGCATTGAATGCAGAGATGTTATCTTAACCTTGTCGTAGCTTAAGGGTGGATGGCCTTTTGTGCTCTCCTTTCCCTTTTGAGAAAGTGGTTGGGGTTTATGGATGGTACTGTAATTCAGCTGTGATCCAGGCATGGGAAACCTTTGACTTTTTTGTGCTCTGTGAAAGAACAAATGAATGTACTTTGCTTATGATTGGAAACTAATCTCCATTTGAAAAGAAAGACTTTGACTACATGAATGTACTGGCCAGGGGTGGGATACTTGGACCTTAGTGCTTTGCAATAAAACTGAGAACTTACTTGCTAAAGGAATGAGTTACACTGTATTTTCATTTTCTCTGTTCTGTGAATGTTTGCCTTAATCTGTCACTGAATAAATGGAGTTTGCTATGCTGGTAATCCTAACCTTGGAAGTTGCCTTTGCTTGGCATTACAGATTGTCAGAAGCCTTTTCTCAATCTACTGAAATAATTCTATGGATTTTATTTTTTGTAATTAATACCACCTATTATGTTTAAAGTTTTCCCTATAATGAAGCAACCCCTCATTCTTGGTAGAAATCCAATCTGGTTATAGTATATAAACTTTTAAATATATTGCTGTGATTGCCTTGCTCATGCTTTATTCATTATCTTTAAACTGATATTAATTAGCAAAATGTTCCATAGATTTGTTTCTCTGCTTTGTCTCTCAAAGGTTAGATATCAAGAAAATATTTATATCATTAAAAATGAGTTTGGTAGAATCTTTTTTTATTTTTGCAAAACAATTTACATAATATAGGAATTAAATGTTTTGAAATGTTTGTTATAATTCTCTTGTAAATCTATGTGTTTTTAGGGTTGTTTTTTTTCTCAGTTCATTTAAGGCTTGTTTACTATCTTTTAAAAAAATTCTGTGTATAACATACTACTAAAATTGGTATTTAATATTTTTGCAATGTCCAACCATTTCATTTGTTATAAATTTTATTGACATATGGTTGGGCAAAATTGTTTCTAATAATTTCCTTTTATTTCTTGTGATTCTTTTTCATTTTTTATACTGGTAATCTGGTTTTCCTTTAAAAAAAAAGAAATCAGATAAACCAACCATCTACTTATTTTATTTGTTTTTTTAAGAAATAATTCCTGGCTTTAGTTATCACAATGGTTTTGTGCCTTCAAACTTATCTCCTCTATGATTTCCTAAAGGGTTCAGTCCTAAAAGAAAAGGTGGATAAGAAACAAATAGAAACAGTAGATAACATCCTCAAAGAAAATGACAACAATTAAGACAACATATTCTTCAGAAAGGGGGAGGCAGAGGGAAAGGTGGGAATAATTAGTTTCATTTTTGATGTGGTGAGTTAGAGATGAACATAGGACATTCATTTTGAGACGTCCAAAAGACAACTGGAGATGAATGACTAAAATTCAGAAGAAAGACTAGAGGTAGTCTACAGAGGGATCTGAGAATCATCAGCAGAGATGATAATTAAACTCAGAGGAGATGATGAGATCACCAAGTGAAACAGTTTCAGATGAAAAGAGAAAGGGCCCTAAGACAGAACCTTGAGAGACATACACAGTTAGTGGGTGTGACATAGATAAAGCAAGGTAGATTGAGGAGCATTTAGACAGACAGAAAAAACAGGTAGCTACTTTCTTATCCTTTAAGAATGTAATGAGTTGGGGGCAGAGCCAAGATGGCGGCGTAGAAGCAGCAAGGTCCCCCAGCTCCCACACAGCCACCCTAATCACCCAGAAAATTATGAGCCCAAATAAAGTCTAAGACTCTCAGACTCACACAAAAATACAGAGAACACATCTCTCGCTGAAGGCAACTCGGCAGCAGGGGCTCATCACAGCAGCCGAGAACGGAGGCTGGAACAGCCTGAAGCCGAGACCACAGCCAGCCCCAGACGGTAGGAAGTAGCCTGGCTGAGCTGAGCCAAGCCGGCACTGGAGCCAGTCTGCAGGAGAGATCTACAGCCTCCAGCACCTCCACATCTGCCAAGGTGTGAGGAAAGGGACAGCAGCAGCAGAGCAGAGACCCAGCCAGCCCAAAACCACAAAGGCTGCCACCCTAGGCCCCAGGGTGGCCTGGAGGAGTGAGCCTCCCAAGCCTCTACTTCAAAGAAAATCTAAAGCACCTGCCTAAGGGAATCTTCAAATCCTCAGAGACCAGTTAGTGAAAGTGAAACTTTGAAAACTAATTTGGGGTTGGTAAAGGAGTTTGACCAATCTACCCCCAGGGCAAGGAGGCAGTGGGGGAAGGGAACTGCTGGAACCAGCAGCAGCGGCCCCCACCAGGCTGCTTCAGAGCCCCTGGCCTGCGGACTCCACAGGGGGGCTGAATCAATTAATCAGGGCCAAGTGCTCTTGCGTTGAGTGGCCTGGATCCGGATTGTAGTCTTGGGTGGTGGTCCTGGGGTGCACTTTCAGCAAGCCGAAGCTGGGGGGACTTGCAACATCCCCCTAATAGCTCTGGCAGCTGGGAAAACTCCAGTGATTTGGAACAGAGCTTCCCCCCTTGGAAGCAGAGTTCCACAGACCAAAAAAAACCAAAACCAATTAATTGGTTGGCCAACATGAGGAAAAGGAAGCAAAATAAAAACACCAGTAAAGGGGGCAGGTAGGTGGCGCAGTGAATAGAGCACCAGCCCTGGAGTCAGGAGTACCTGAGTTCAAATCTGGTCTCAGACACTTAACACACACACACACACACACACACACACACACACACACACACACAAACTAGCCGTGTGACCTTGGGCAAGTCACTTAAGCCCAACTGCCCTTCAAAAAGCAAAAAAAAAAAAACAAAAAAAAACCACCAGTAAAACTCTAGAATCCTTTTTTATGGATAAAAAGGGTCAAAGCATGGAAGAGGAGGAAGAGAGCCCAGAACTCAGAACTCCCACACCAAATGCTTCCAGGACAATTGAAGAATGCCTAGAAGCTATACATCAACTGAAAAAGGACTTTGAAAACCAAATAAGAGAAGTTGAGGAGAAATTGGGAAGAGTAATGAGAATGATGCGAGAAAATCATGAAAAGAGTCAACAACCTGACTGAAGAAAACAAC
>CM053593.1:162207518-162241465 GCA_028646575.1 Pseudocheirus occidentalis | reverse complement strand
TCTTCCCAATTTTTCCTTCACTTCTCTTATTTGGTTTTCAAAATCCTTCTTAAGCTGCTGTTTGGCTTGTAACCAGTCTACATTTTTCTTGGAAGCTTTTGGTGCAGGAGTTCTGACTGTATTGTCTTCCTTCTGTTTCCTTTTTGTCCCCCAAAAAGGAATCTAAAGTTGGATTGCTGTGCTTGCTTTGCTTTCTTTTCTTTGCTTAATTTGCCTGCTCATGTTGCCAGTCAATTACTTGACTATTTAGCTCTGTGGAACTCTGTTTCCAGAGGGGAAAGCTCTGTCCCAGATTGCTGGGGTTTTCACAGCTGCTGGAGCTATTAGGAGGCTACTGCAGTCCCCACCAGCTTTGGCTCACTGAAAACACACCCCAAGACCACGATCCGGATCCAGGCAGTTTCAGGCAAGAGCACTTAGCTTCTGAATGATGGCTTGGCCACCCTGCAATCTACAGGCCAGAAACTTCTGAAACAGTCTCATCGAAGCCGCTGCAGGGCCGCCACTTCTGCTGCCTCCTTGCCCTGGAGGCAGTTTGACTGGACCCTCTCCTCCGAATTTAGCCAAGTTCCACTAACCTTTCACTTAGTCCTTATTTCTTATGGCTTGATAATTCTTGAAATTGCCACAGCTACTGCCGGAGCCCTAAAATTTGTTTACAGTCATGTTTTATGGGTATTTGAGGTGGTTATGTGGGAGCCGTGGAATTTTCCTGCTTCTATGCTGCTGTCTTGACTCCGCACTCCTGAAAATATCATTCTTAACTCCATATCCTTGGATACTCCTCTCTGGTCTCAGTTCTCCCATCTGTAAATTAGAAGATTGGATTAGTGGCTTCTATATCTGTATATCTGTGTTGGTCTCTATTTCATGTGATTCTCTGATTCTGTGGTAATTCTGTATTGTTAGGATTTAAATAACCTTTGCAATATTGCTTTGAGAAGCTTTAAAAAAATCTAGGTGCATTATGTCCATTAGTTCCCTTTTTGTCTGTGAATGATGTCAGGATAACTTAGAAAACATGAATTTCCTTCCCACAGAAAAATTTACCTTTTCCACAATTGTTATACATTTTTATTCATTTATCTTACATTTTATTATAAATTCCATTATCTACCAGGTTCTAAAAAGAGGATTTGGGGGCTATAGAATTATTCTTGTGAAGAGATGTTATATTGACAATTAATTCAATTATTAATCCAATTAAATAAATATTTACAGAGTGCTTAACAAAAATTACATCTACACCAAGCATTTCCTTTGTGCTTGCATCATCCTCTGGCACAGCGATCATTTATGATGTTATACATTTCAACTACAGCATTACAATTTTTCCTTTGAACTTTTTTGATTGGATGTCATCTGATGTTTCACAAAACCTTGGAGTTTCGCAAGATTCACTCCCATTTTAGTTTTCTTTGATAGCTCTTTTCTCCTTCTAAAATGTGACTAATCTTAATGTTCTTCTGTAGAAGTAAACTTTTTAACAACTTTGACACCTAGATCATTTTAAGTCCCTATTTTGACAGTAATAACTAATGTTTATATAGCCCATAAGGTTTCTAAAATATAAGTTATCTTACAAATCAAAATGTCCTAGGTCAGGAGTGGGGAACCTGTGACCTCGAGACCACACATGGCCTTCTAGGTCCTCAGGTATGGCCTTTTGACTGAGTCCTAAGTTTTACAGAACAAATCCTTTTGAGTGGAACTATTCTGTAAAGTTTGGAGTCAGTCAAATGGGCCAGCCACTTGAGGACCTGGAGGACCACATGTGATCTTGAGGCCACAAGGTTTCCCCCCACCCCCCCCCCCCGCCCCGTCCTAGATCTTCTGTAATATAGGCCTTTTAACAACTACTTTGTAAGAACAGCAGAATTTCTTGCCCTCTTTCCTTAAGGAAAAAATTTTCGTGAGAGTTATCTTAATTGTGATAAAAGAGTTTTATAGTTGCTGTAAAGTCAGATGATACATATATTCCTTTCAGGTATGCTATAATTATGGCACTTTAAGGATAGCTACTTGTCTTTTCCAGAAGTAGAAAATAAGGTTTGGGTACCTTCATGAATCATTTCCCTTCAGGACTTGAATTTTTTAGGTGTCTGATAGGAAAGAAAAGCTGGTATTTTGTATATCAGGGAGGTGGTGGATAGCTCATTTAATTTTATTCAAGTTTCTCCTGATTTAGGTGTATGTGTGCTTCCACCTGACAGCTGGTTTGAACTGACCTATTGGAGTCATAGTTGAAGGGTGATAAGTAGGGGGAATTGACACTTCAGGGAAGCATTGAGGAAGAGGACCCTTTGTGCTTACATAAGGTGTATCTTTTTCTATTCCGTAATTATCTTTATTCTAAATGTTGTGGGTTCTCTTTCTTGTTTAAACTATTTGTTTTTCTCTACAGCAAGACAGATCGGCTTGCCAAAGGATCAGAATGTTACCAAAAGAGCCTTAGTTTAAATCCTTTCCTCTGGTCCCCTTTTGAATCATTATGTGAAATAGGTAGGTTTGTAGAGGTGGGTTTTTTATTTTTCCCCTGTGCTTTTGCTTTTTCTTTTTCTTAAGAGGAAAAATATTTTAAAAGTTTTTCTTTCCAAAATCCTGCTGAGACAAGATTCAAAGAATGATCATCAGTTGGGGTTAAATGTTTGTTGAGACTTGATTTAGGGATTTACCTCTGCGTTTATTTCTGAGCATCTATGCCTTTTTAGTGGTGAATTTGTTAGAAATATTAAATTGTTAATCTTTACTATTTAGAACTTTTTAATGTTAACTATATTATTTCTAGCATTGGCTATTGGGAATGCAGCACTGGTTGGGTATGTACTTATTAGATTTTAATAAAAAATATTCACAGAATGTCAAAGACTGAAACCATTATGCGGACAAAGCACAAATTTGTGCTTTAAGAGGGGAGGAAAGGGGTTGGATTAAGATGGAAAATTACAAAATCATTTGCAATGATTTTAAAAGTCAGTGACTTTTAAGCTTGTGTACTTCCAACTTCTTAATTCAAGTTATTTGTGTTAAAGTTTGAAAATATTTTAACTTTTATAACCTTACTGTGGGGGTGGTCTTTTTGTCTTCACAGGTGAAAAGCCAGATCCTGACCAAACATTTAAATTAACATCATTACAGAACTTTAGCAGCTGTCTGCCCAACACTTGCACAACCCTAATATCTAATCACAATTTATATCACAGACAGCCTGAGACAGTTCTGATGGAAACACCCCAAGATACAATTGTAAGTCTTTTGAACATAGCTATTGTCAAGTTTTAATGTTATACAAATTAGAATCTTTGATACAAACTAATGTTTTAGTTGACATGATGATGAAATGTTCTTGTTTGAAGAGTGCTAGACCAAGAGTCAGGAAGGCCTGACTTCAAGTCCCCCCTCTGATACTTGCTGTCAGGGTGATCCTGGGCAAGTCATGGTTCTCAGCTTTGGTTTCCTCATCTGTAAAATAAAAATGATATTTCCAGAATTTCAGAGGTTTACTGTCAAATGAATAATACATGAAATGCTTTGCAAACTTGTCTGCAAAACACATAAAGCACCACATGTGTCTGTTGTTATTATCGTAGAAATTTTCTGTTTCAGGAATTAAACAGACTGAATTTAGAATCTTCCAATTCAAAGTACTCCTTGAACACAGATTCCTCAGTGTCTTATATTGATTCAGCTGTAATTTCACCAGACACTGTCCCCCTTGGAACAGGAACTACTATACTGTCTAAACAGGCTCAAAATAAACCAAAAACTGGGCGGAGTTTATTAGGAGGACCAGCAGCTCTTAGCCCTTTAACTCCAAGGTAAGGTAAACAGTGCTTACTTTGTGCTGTACTACAGCAGATAACTTGAGGGCTACTAAAAATTAAAGCAAATGTTGAATCAACTACCAGTACTTGTTCTATTTTCAGAAAACGAAGTAATTAAAGTACAGTAAGTGCTAATTTTTTCTAATTGGACAGTTAAATGTTAGATAAAATACTCTTACTGGTATGCTTTAGACATTGCATTCAGGTTTATTGTTGCATTAGAATAAGCCTATAAATATATATATTTAGTATATAGTGATGAACCTTTTGAAATGTTGCACCTTTTAAATGCATAAATAGGGGAAATAAAATTGTAATTCTCAAATTCTAATTTGCCAAAATATGTTGGAGAAAGTAGAAAGGAGTTTGAAGATCTGTTGAAACCCATGAGACTGGGAGTGTTTGTTTGTGTGTTTTTTAATAGTAATTTGTGATAGATACACCATTGAAACGCAAGTCACTATTGCCTTTTCCCCAGAGGAACCAAGAGTATGTTGGTACAAGGTTACATATGGAAGGGACCTCTACATACTTGGCTTCAGTTGCTACAGGAACTCCCCTGATTAGATTTGTCTCAACAGGCTCTTTTTAGATGCAGACTGAAGTTCAGTTACTCTCGTGACTTGAAAATTTTTTCCATCAGTGGAATGTGTTTTATGAAAGCAATTTTCTAAATCTCTTTAAACATCTGCTTCTGTCAGCAATTGCTATACAATTTAATTTTCATGCTATATTTTTAGTTTTGGGTAGAATTCAATTCACAGTCATCAGTTACTGCCAAGTTGCCCCTCAAATCATCAGACTAATTGACTGTTCTCTTCCTTTTTCACCTTCTGATTTAAGTATACTGCTACTTTATGTTTGACTTGATGACTTTTTGATGCCTTCATTTCAACCTCTTCTCAGTTTTGGGATACTGCCACTAGAAACTCCAAGTCCTGGAGATGGATCATATCTACAAAACTACACTAACTCGTCTTCTGTAATTGATGTGCCATCCACAGGAGCCCCCTCAAAGAAGGTACCTTGCCTTTGAAATGCTGTTTTGATCTTGTTTAAAAAGAATTAGTTACAAATTCTAGTCAGTTTACAAAATAAGTATTTCAGAGAGTCTGCTTACAGTGTGAAAATTGACTTTCTGATTTTTTTCCATTGTGGCAAAGGGAGTATGTCAAAGCATGATGATGGCATTCTCTTAAGGACTGTACAATTTAAAAGGATCTGAAACCTGCCTTGAGGGCAGTATTGGTGACCTGGGATCTTGAAATCAGGATTTCCCCTTATAAATGTAATTAACGTATATACAAAGCTAAATAAATTGTTAGTGTCTAAAACAAAAACCCCACAGTCACACAGTTCATTCATTTTTATTCATTAATTGATATATCCAGATTTTTTCCTCTTATTTATGATATCCATGATATTCTTAATATCACTCTTAGCAAAATTAATATATTTTTAGATAACCTTGTATACAGGGGCAAAATATTCTCTAAGAATTTGGCCTACTGTTCATATTTTCATCAGTTTTATAGCAATAATACAATTCCTCTATAACCTAAAAAATTTACTGCAAATGTTAAATACCACATTTTAAATTTTTAGTAAAAGTTAACAAAATTTTAGGTATTAAAGTTAATTTCTAACTTTTTGTGTACTTGTAATTTAGATATAATCATATTTAGGTTTATTTAGTCTTTGTCTTTTTAAATTAATAGACAGTTCTAGGTGGGAGGGTTTTTTCTACTTCAAGTGTCTTAGAGCCAGAATGAATGTATCACTTGGATGTTCCATTCTTTCTTCAGGACAGCAATAATTTTAAATACTTCTCATATTAACAAATCTGAAAGAAATCCTACAAAACTCATGTAACTAGTGAGTAGTCACATTAAGTATATACTTTAGACACTCTTAGTTATATAACTCATTTTTGACAAGGATATATAAAAATTTGTCACTTTATCAAACCCGATAATCAGACCAATAAATAGATCAAGGAAGTAATTCAACTCTTAATATGATTTAGTGGAAAGACAGTTGGTGCTGGAGTTAGAAAAGCTATGTGACCTTAGCTAATCAACTGACCCACACACATTTAGTAAGCACTTGTTTGTGCCAGGCTTAATGCTAAGTGTTGGAGGCACAAAGAAGCAAAGATAGTCCCTGTCCTAAGTAGTTTACATTCTAATGGAAAGGGGGAGGTTGGCAATGTGCATATAAATAGATACATAGAAGATACTTTAAAAGTAAAAGCAAAGTACTCTTAGTGGGTAAGATAGCAGCTTGGGGGACCTGGGAAAGCCTCATGTAAAATATGACTTTTGAGCTGAGTCCTAAAGGAAACCAGGGATGTTAAGAGATACAGATAAGGGGAGAGCAATCCGCATATGGGGAAGAGCCATGCAAAGGCACAAAGATGAGAAATGAAGCATCCCTTGTAAGGAACAAGAGGGAGGCCAGTGTGACTGGACCATAGGAGTATATGGAAGAGTTATGTGTAAGAAGGCTGAAAAGGTTGTGAGGAACTTTAATTGCCGGATGACTAATATTTGATCCTAGAATTATGGAGCTACTAGAATTTATTGAGTGAGGCAGTCAGGGAAGAGGGGTAGGTACACTTTAGGGAAATCATTTTGGCAGCTATGTGAAGGGATAGATTGGAGAGAGGAGAGACCTGAGTCAGGAGACCAGTGAGAAGACTTTTAATAGTCTAGGCAAGAGGTGAGGAGGGCCTGAACTAGGGTGATGGCTGTGTGAGTGGAGAGAAGGTGCATATGTGAGAAATGTTGTAGAGATAGAAACAGCAAGATTTGACAGTTAATTTGATAATGTGTGTGGGGTGAGTGAATGTGATTAGTCCAGGCCAACAATGTGGTTGCAAACCTGAGTAATGAGAAGAATGGTGCTGCCCAAAAAAAATCATATAGAAATTTGAAAGAAGGGTGGGTTTGGGGAGGAAAAATAATTAGTTCTCTTTTGAACATGTTGACTTTAAGATGCCTATGGAGCATCCAGTTCAAAATAGAAACAGGATAAATATTTGTTGATTGATTTAAACTCTCTGGGCCTTAGTTTTTCTCATCTGTAAAATGAGGAGTTTGAATTCTAAAAGCCTTTCCAACTCTAAAATGATAAGATTTATAATCTAAAGTATGATTACTGAAAACTGAAGTTACTAGGAAAAGATCATCAGAGCCATTCATGCAATGTCAAGGGCCATTCTTTAGGCTAAATAAAAAAAAACATATATGGATTATCAGTCTAAGAATATTTACTTGTACCTGAATGTTTTCCCTTTTAAAGAAAAATTTGAAATATATAAATGGATTAATTCAGAATTAATGTTTGTTGATTAAAACAGTTTCTAAGTCCCATAGTTTATAAATGGCTTATATTCCAGAAGTTGCTCATTTAAGCTAGTTGCTTAACATTTGTCACTCATTTTCCCTTAGGAAAATATGTTTTACTTGCTTATTAGTTTCCCTGAGTTTAGTACCTCCAAAGCCTGTTTAGCCTGTTAACAAAGCTCAGTTGTAGAAATAACAATCTGAGTTTGGAGTCTTGAAGGCAAAAAGTTCATGCCCAGAAGGGAAAGATAATAAAATGTCATTCCTTCTCCCTTCCTAAGCAAGTGGATAATCCTAGGCAAAAAAAAAAATATATATATATATATATTAAATGGCCTTAGCATTGGTATCTTTTCACTTCCTTTTTCCTATCCATCTCTCCCAGGTACCCAGTGTTCTCATGTTGCTTTTAGTCGCCCACTTTGTCAGTCTACCCCCCCTATGTCTCAACTCACCATTTCTTTAACTTTCCAAATCAAAATACCCTTCCCAGTATACCACACTCTTATTTGTTGTCTCCCTCAAAAGAATGTAAGCTCCTCTGGAGCAGGGCCTGTCTTCTCTTTTGTTTTTGTATCTACTACATTTAGGACCGTACTTAGTATATTGTAGGGCCTTATCTTTAGCCAAGAATTCGTCCCTTTCACCGAGTCTCCAATTAGGGGGAAGCTTCTCAGATATTTCTTATTAAATTGTGAATGACTGTCTTTTTTTTCTTTTTTATAGCTATTTGTATTTTTGGCTCAAATGAATTCTAATCTTTAAACCCAAATGAATCTCTAATTCAGTCAGTGTGAAATTAAAATTTTAATCAGTGTTAGTCTAATTTTAAATGGTGGGTATGAGGGGTTCCTGTATCTTTCACCATCCAGGTAAGCTATCCCCTGGACTTAGCTCTCCCAAACTGTTCCTATTTTTCACTTTTTCTTCACTCCTCCATTTCTGAACTCACAGATTTTCAAAAAGCTCCAAGGAGCTCACATGACTGTGACAGGGCTTCTAGTATTAGGGAGTCATCTAGAAAGCAATGACAATTCTTTAGCAATATTGAGGAATTGCCTATAATTGTATTGTTATTGTATTTGAGTGGCTGTACCAATTTGTAATATACTTATAAAGTTCTGCTGTTTTAGGAACTATGAGAATATAAGTGAAATATAAAGGAAATTAGATTATAATTTAGGAAATATCATTAGCCTTCATGGAAAAATAGGCCTTGACTTGAGCAGTTCTTGAAGGATTGCTAAGATTTGGAAAGACAGAAGGTGGGAAAAGGGATGAATAATATGTAGAAGTGTGATAATGTGGTCAGGTCAAGGTGAAGCTATTGTAAATTAATTTTTTTAAACTTATTAGTTAATACCATTTTAGTTAGTATAATTAATGTCTAATTTTGTGGACCTGTATGAATTTTAATATCTAATTAAAAGTAACTAATTGTACTTGGTTTTGGTGTTTTTAAATTAACAGATATTTTAGGTAAACAGCCTTTTCTATGCCCTGGATAGTTGTTGTTAGGTAGTGGTAGGACAGGTTTGAGTAATCAGGGATCACTAGATCATAGTTTAAAAGCAAAGTATGAGAAAAGACAGTGCAACCAATGGGTGTAGGTATGTGAGTTTTTTGGTTTGAGGTTTTTTTTAGCATAGTGGAAAAATGATGAAATTAATATTTTAGGGGAAGTAATAGCCAAGGTATAGAGGGAAAAGAGATCAGTATTTTAGAAGCTAGCAAAGAGGTTGTTGGAGTAATCTAAGTATGAAATTAGGTAGCGCATCATGGGAAATTTCAGAAAAAGGAAGTAACAGATTTGTCACAGAAGATAAGTATCTTGGCAGACCAGGGGGTAGCAGCAGATCAAAAAAGAATTGGGTTTAAATTGCAGCTTGGGAAGTTAAATATATAGGGAATGCAAGGATCAAGAAAACAGTAGGTCAAAGGATAAATAGAAATCAAGAGAATGCAGATAATTGAAGGATCAAGGAAGTGGGAAGTCCAAAATCAATACGGAAAGTCATCAAATAGGAAATCTGTAAGAGTTGAAAAGGGAGGAGAAAACATGGTCAGGTAATACTGTCAGCTGCCTAAAGACCACAGACATTAAAGAAAGAAAGGGGAAAAGCAAACAGGTGAGCAGGCACATATGGCATAAGCACCTCAGCTGCTGTTATTTTCCTTCTTATCTTGGTGAGTTGTTGCTGAGCAAGTCAGAGTAGACAAACTCAGGTGAAGACAGCTAAAAATAGCCAACCTGGTAGTAAGTATAGGGCACTTCTGATAGATGAAAGAAAGTCAGTTTTGACTCCAGGGTTTTAACATGAGTGCTGATTATTAAAGTCAAGGGTGGAAAAAAGTCTTTCCAAAAGGCTTTGGTGGAGGGTCTGGAGGCAGAGGAATGGAATCAGCAGTGTCAAATATTGACCTAGAGAGGTCAAGGAGAATGAAAACCATATTGGATTTATCCAGAAGGTGATCTTAAGAGCCTGTGAGGTAATGCAAACCAATCAATATCAAATTATGGAAAGTTGGGTTAAGGAGTGGAAAATGGACTGGGAAAGTTGGAGAGAAGGGAAAGGGTATGGTAGCAGCAAATATAATACATGAGTTTAAGAAATTTGGCAATGAAAAGAAGTCTAGAAATAGAATATGTATAGAGGGAACAGCGAGGTCAAGTGAAGGTTTTTTCCAATCTAGGAGAGTCAGTGGAAGGAGAGAGATTGGAGATGCTGGAGAGTAGTGGATAAGTTCAGGAGCAACGCTACTCAGAAATTGGGAAGTATTGGGATAGACATCTCTCCTTCATATGTTTTTGTAGTACTTTATTATCTATTATATTTTTTTGACCCTTAGCAGATACTTCTTTGTATTATTCCTTATCTTTTTATGTATATAGTCCCCTCTTCCAGACTGTAAGGCCCCTGAGGACAGGAATTGAGTCTGTTGGCTCTTGTATCCCTAATTTAGGACCATTTGTGGCCTGCCCTTCAGTATAGATTGCATAGAGGAGTTTCCTTCTGTGTTTGTGGTATAGAGACGCAAATATGTTGAGAGGAGGGTTAAGATACTATCTATGTATGAGCTTAGGTGAAATAGAAATAATGATTTAATGCTCTAAGCTATGGCAGTGGTCATATATACTATGAGACCTTTGTACATGTTACTGGAAAAATATATGACTAAGTTTGTGATTCACAGTGCAATTATTGCCACAATAGCAAACATAAAAATTTTGTGTTATGCAGTCTGTTGGCAGAATCAGCCAAGCTGGAACAAAGTCTGTCTTCTCACAGAGTGGAAATAGTCGAGAGGTAACTCCAATCCTTGTTGCACAAACACAAAGTTCTGGCCCACAGACAAGGTATTTATTGGTATTTTTCTCCTACATATATATATAGTTTTCTTTGTAGTTCTCACCCTGAGGCACCATGGTTTTTCATAGTTTCATGATCTAGGGCAGGTTTTAACTTTTCCAGTGTTTAAGAATTCTCACATAACTTTTTAAAACATAGAATTGCCCAGCTTTGAGTTTTTATGCATCTTTATATAATCTAAATTGAATCTGAAGCAAAACTACGCTGTCTTTGCTTCAGTAAAATGAATAAACTTGCATAATTAGTGTGTTTTAAACCTTTTTTTTGTTGAATGTCTATTGCAATTAAAAATAAAGGACTGGCAGCTTATTAAAACATCTTTACACTAACTAATCATTGTGTAAATTTATATCCAAAATAAACATTTCAAATTGCCCAGATAAAATATTGTCTGCTTGTTTATACACGTGTTTTACTTAAAGGGTCGATTTTTGGCAGTCTGCTCTTCCCTGTGTTTCATTTCTGTGGAAACTGTCAGTATGTAGGTCCTTGGATTATGGCTCCAGTTTTCTTAAAAGAACTTACGTATGAATGGGGGTTATGTTTTGATTTGGCAACAGATACAACATAGATGTAAATAGCAGTATGTCATAACAAAGATACAACAACAGTTGAACACTATACCTTTACTTCAAATAGTAAACATTCTGTCATGAAATAAATATAAATATAATAAAAGTAATAATACCCAAAATTTATAGTGTACATTAAAATTTATAAAGTTTATCACATTCAATCCTCATAACTCCTGTGAGGTAGGCAGTATACAAGATACTATTATACCCATTTTACAGTTGAGATTGAAGCTCAAGTTAATAACTTACCTGTAAGTCACAAACCTCTCCTAACTCTGTGCCTTGAGATTATAAGGAGTGTATAAAAATACAATCATACTTTATCAGAAATCCAACCTAAGACTATTATGATGGCTATATATTAAATGTTAATTATAAAAAATTAACATTAACCCTGTTTAACTTCTTAGAAGTGGGGGGGGGGCGAGGATTAAGTATGAATCACATAGCCCACGTGTCTGATTTAAAAAAAAAAAAACTGCCCAAAGTAATTGGAGGTGCTTACTTTTTTCTCCATATAAAAATTGTCCTGTACCAGTGTTCAGAATTTTCTTCAAAGTGCTTTATTCCTTCTACTTGAGAATCTGTTGACAACTGTAAGAGCATTTCACACTTCATTAGAAAGCCATAAAAACAGAGCATTAACAAAGAAAGCCAAAATTTTGACACTTCTCTCCCAGAATCAACTGATAAAGCCATATTTGGGCAGCATCCTGATTTTTCTTTTATCTCTCCAGGGATGGAATAAAGACATTTAGAATTGGTGTATACATTCAAGAGAGCAAATTTTGAGAAGCAGGGAAAGATGAATTACCTTTGTTGTGGTTTAGGATGGTATTCCTCTTACGAGGTTACCTTGGCTTAAGAGTTTTGGTGTTAATTCAAACGACTTTGATTTCAAAAATATGTCACCATTTAGCAGTGCTCACAAGACTTTAGTTATGCAGACTCCCATTTGCACAGTCTGTTCATGTATGCACTTGATATAACATTCCCTATGTTTCAACTCACTCCATACCTTCACATTTATGAGCTCAATACCTGGCATTTTGCCGATTTTTTTTTTTCCTGTGTAATCCAGGTACTTTATAACCACCAGTGTCTTGGGCAAAACCAGGAAGAAGACATTTCTCTTTGGCACCTTCCATATTTTAGCACCCTTCTTCCAATCCCCACCCTTAGAATAGCATTCTGTACTTCAGAGTTCCCCCATTTGTGCATTCCTTTCCACCAATAGCCTCTTTGTGACCTGCCTTCCTTTTTAAAAAAAAAAAAAAAAAATCTTTCCTCTTACTCTTCCCCTAAAATGACCTAGTCTCCCAGAATTTCCCTCTAGCCATCAGAAGCTTTCAGTAAGATTTTTTTCTGATTGGAGATCTGATTTAAAACATGTTCATTTATTATTGAGGATGACTGACCAATAGGTTTAACCTTGCCAAGGGATATCTGCATTTTTAAAGGGAAGTTTGACAACCCAAACAAATAGCTGATCAGATGATGGCACAGGGAAAATATTTTTGAACACAGGTACTTTTCTGCTGCCTGTAATCAGTTCTAGGCTTCTGCTACTTTCTCTGACACTCCTGATTCCCAAGGACAAGATAATGGGGTAGGGAAAAAGATGATCACTTTCCTCTTGTTCCTATTTTCCTAGAAGGGTAAAGATAACTTACACCTGTCCTTCTACATTTTCCCCCACCTATTTGATATCAGATGCCCCTGGGCACTTACCAATGTTCTTTTTATGAGAGGTTTGTAGCCAGAACCTGTTTCGTCCATAGTCTTAATGTTGCCATCATGTTGTCCATAGTGCCTGACCACTATCTTTCAATGGGCCTGAGATGAAAATTCACTCCCTGCCACCCACCTCCCTCTTCCAAAACCCTTTTCCTCCTTTACGTTGCCACCTCTTCTGTGAATCATTCCTTTATACTTTCAGTTAGAGGTGAGTCCTCATTTCTTCTCATATTTTTCTTACTTTTCCTATGTACTTCTTTGACATAGACATTGAGCTATTTGTGTATGTGTCTTGTCCTTCCTTTCTCTTCCCACCCCAGCTTTCCATCCCCACCACACACATACACACAATATACTAGATTGTAAGCTCTTTGAAGAGCAGGAATTGTGTTCTTTTTCATCTTTGTGTCACTAACACATAGCATAGAGCCTCATAAGGAAGGGTACTCAAGGCATAAACATTTGCTGTATTCAGTGGTGTTTTTTGTTGTTGTTGTTGTTGTTGTTTTTTACAAAGGCATTGATTCCCTGTGTAATTTGGAGTTTGATATATAGTGAAAATATGCCAGACTGGCTAATCATAATATTAGTTTGTCTAACACTTTGTAGTTTTTAAAGCTTTTTCACATATATCATTTCATTCAATACTCACAGCAGCCCTGTGAGGCACCTCCATTTTACAGATGAGGAAACTGAGTCTTGGAGCAGTTAAGTGACTTACCCCAAGCTTAACTGGATTGTGAGCTTGGCATGGTCATCTGAGTCCTAGTCTAGTGGGCTATAAAAGTTCTATTTTCTTAAGCATAAAAATCCTTGTGCTGATACATTTGTGTGGATTGAAGAATTCTTTTGAGGAGATGATATTCATGTTTAACATTAGTGTTTACGTTTGCAACAAATGGTCTTGGCCCAGCCTTAGTATACTGAAGATGGATATTAAGATAAAATGGGTTATGAAGGAGTTTGTTGCCCTAGAGTCTTAGTGCATATTGTGAAGTTTAGATTAGCAATTTCAAATAAAAGGTTGCTGTGCCTCAGCAGTGTTACTGTAATATATAAAATTTAAATGTTGGATTTTTCATAGAAGTAGGGGAAAAACTCAGTCTTCAACCCTTGAGTTTACATCTGATTTTCTTAATATCTTTTGAATTAAAACAGTAATTAGCATTTTAACTTCTAAGATGAATTTTTTAAAGTATATCATTTCTTTAATAAACTTTTTTTTTAATAGTACAACGCCTCAGGTATTGAGCCCCACTATTGCTGCTCCACCCAATGCACTGCCTCGAAGAAGCTCACGACTTTTTACTAGTGACAGCTCTACAACCAAGGTAACTGATTTAATACTTACTGCACTACAGATTTTTGTTCATTGGGTTCTCCATCTCTAGTAGGTAGTTAGTTCTTTAGTAACATATTGGAAATTAAAGTCATTCTAGGTATTCAGAACTATCTCTCATTCTTTATCTGTTTTTTTTGGTTATTGTTGGCTTGGTTTGGGTTTTTGTTTGTTTTTGAGACTGGGTTTCCCTATGTTGCCCAGACTGGAATTGAAACTGCCACTCACAGGCCTAATGGCAATAGTGATATAAAAGCTTTTACCTGCTCTGTGTTTCTAACCTGAACCAGTTTGTCCCTCCTTAAACAGCCAGATGATTCCCCACTCTTGGAGGCTAGCCATATTAGTGCCAGACTTCATGTAGACATATTGGCTTTAGGGCATCTATACTCAGCTCCCAAACTCAAGAGTTCCACCATCCTCTCCCAGGACCACCAGTCTGTACCACCATGCCATGTCTTAAACACTATCTTTTACAAGCTTTGTGGGTCCCTTATAAGTCATCCTATGAGACATGGAAGGGAAAAATTGTATGGATCTTAATGAAGTTCACGTAATATTAGTGGTTAGTTCATTTGCCTTCAAGGACCCATGTAGTATTTCATATACTTTTTTTATTCTTTTGATAAATTCACGCCTGTGATGTATTTGCCACCAGCAACTATACTTCTGTTGACTGATTATAACGGTTTTGATTAGCAGTCTGCCTGCTGCATTTGAAATTAGTGACTAATGAATATGTTCCTTATAAAAAACCTTATTTCCTGAGGGGAAATTTATGTAAAAATCCATTATCATAAAAAATAGTGACAGTCCTAGGAAGAAGCTGGTAGCTAGTGCCATTTAACTCATGGAAGACAATACGTAGTTTGTCCAGCCATGCACATCTGTTTATATTCCAGTTATCTGGGATATATATGGGGTGTCCCAAAAGTCTTTTTTTCCCTCTTTTTTGCAGGAGAATAGTAAAAAGTTAAAAATGAAGTTTCCACCTAAAATTCCAAACAGGAAAACAAAAAGCAAGACTAATAAAGGAGGAATAACTCAACCAAACATAAATGATAGCCTGGAAATTACAAAATTGGACTCTTCTATCATTTCAGAAGGGAAAATATCCACAGTAACACCACAGATCCAAGCTTTCACTATTCAGAAAGCAGCAGCAGGTCTGTTTTACGTCTTTTATAATGTCTTTATATGTGCTTCAAATAGATTCACTTGTCACTTTAAAATTATTTATGTTACTTTCATTCAAATGTCCTAATGTCTTCCATAATTACCCTTTCCTTAGAAGTTGTTGTCCAGTCATTCAGTTGTGTCCATCTCTCTATGACCCCAGGGACCATGGCTTATTAGTACTGTCCAGGGGGGGTTTCTCGGCAAAGATATTGGAATGGTTTGCCATTTCCTTTTCCAGTGAATTAAGACAAACAGGTTAAGTGACTTGCCCAGGGTCATATAGCTAGTAAGTGTCTGAGGCTGAATTTGAACTCAGGTCTTCCTGATTCCAGTCCCAGGGCTTTTATCTACTGAGCTACCTGGCTACCTCTTCCTTAGAAAGCCAGGGGGCTTTTCAGTACATTGTAACCATATTCATGTACTGTTCTACTGTGCTCTTTTACTTTATTTACTGTATTGTTTTCTCCTAGAAGGTTTGATGAGCCTTCTTCGTGATATGGGGAAAGGTTACTTAGCTTTGTGTTCCTATAACTGCAAAGAAGCGATAAATATACTGAGTCACCTCCCTTCTCACCACTATAATACTGGTTGGGTACTGTGCCAGATTGGAAGAGCGTACTTTGAACTGTCAGAATATATGCAGGTGAGTATAGAAATACATATGTGTGCACACATGCATATAGACAACACAGAGACTTCTTCTGTAGGCTAGTGAAAATTTCCAGCTTTTTGTGCTTCTTCCATCTTAAAATAAGATAGCATATTTGAAAACTTCTGTAATTTTAACAGATTTTATTGATAGCTGGTATATGAGTACAGCCTAAACAATTTCATTTGAATAAACTGTTATTTATAGTATCACTATTTAATCCTATTTGAATACACAGTGCAAGTTATATCCTCAGTTTGTATATGTTATTTAATTTCTGTATCATTTCATTTAGAATTGTCAAAATACTTCTTGTTTAAACTTGACATAAAATTTTGAATATATTTTAATTTAATTAAAACATTTATGAAGTGACTACTAGTGCTATGTGTGAACCATAGTGTTAGGTGCTGGAGGCACAAAAATAAAAAACAATGCAGTTACAGTCCCCCGTAACATGTACATAGTTAAGTGTGATACAAAGTAGTTTGTCCTGGGTGAAAAAAGATTCAGAATGCTTTCAGAAAACTTGAGGACGGAGAGAACACTTTGCTTGCTCTGAGGTGTCACAAAGTTTCTTGGAAAACATGGCACCTGATCCAGACTGTGATGAAAAGAGGAATGGAGCGCATTCCAGACACAGGCAGTAACCTTGGGGAATGGCGCAGAGGTCAGAGGAGCTGAGTTGCTTAGTGGATGGAGCATTAGACTTGGAGTCCGTAAGTCCTGTGTTCAGATGCAACCTCAGACTCTTATTAGCTGTGAGATCCTGAGCAAGTCACTTAGCCTCCCTGTACCTCCGTTTCTTCCTCTATAAAATGGAGGTAATAATAGCACTACCTCCCAAAGTTGTTGTAAGGATAAAAAGAGACAGTAGTTGCAAAGCATGTTGCTATTTTTCTTTGTTGTTGTTCAGTTAGGTCCAACGCTTTGTGACTCGTTTTTGGGTTTTTTTGGCAAAGATAGTTGTTTGCCATTTCCTTCTCCAGCTTATTTTACAAATAAGGAAACTGAGGCAGACAGGGTTAAGTGACTTGCTGAAAGTGTCTCAGGCCAGATTTGAACTCATGAAGATGAGTCTTTCTGACTCCAGGCCTGGCACCCTGTCCACTGCACCACCTAGTTGCCCCTTTGCAAACCTTAAAACACTTTATAAATGCTTTTGTGTTGTTAAAAACAGTCAAATTTGAGTGGAACATGGAGTATATGAAGAAAAGTAATGTGAAATAAGCATAGGACATCACGCAATATGTTGAATGTCAGGCTAAGAAGTATTTTTTTTCCTTTAGACAACAATCTCAGGAGATTTTTTGAGCAGGGAAGTAACATGGACAAATTTTTGCTTTAGGAATATTATTCTGACAGTTGAACAAAGGATGGCCTGGAATGCTGGGATCCTAGAATGGATGACTAAAGTAGGAATGTAGGGGTATTTTTATGTGACTTAAAATCTTGGCCTTCAGGGAAAAAATGTCAGATTTCTGGGACTCATGAGTGGAGTGGATGATCCTCAAATTGATGAGGAGCTCTGACCTTCTAGTCCTTCTTGTACTTCATTCAATAAATACTTATTGAATGCCTCTTCAGGGGCATACCAAGGGGCAGTGGTGTGTCAAGCACTCTGATGGGGGAATACAAGGGTGAATTTAAGATGTTTTTCCTTCCATCAGACGTTATCATCTCGCCTGGGAAATAAACACATACGCAAAGCTTGTGCATGATAGTGCCTTCAGAGCAGCGTGCTCTCTGCGCACTGAGGTGTTCTGTTCTTTCTGACTAGTTTCCATTCCTATTTCAGGCAGAACGAATCTTCTCAGAAGTGAGACGGATTGAAAATTACCGAGTGGAAGGCTTGGAGATCTATTCAACAACACTTTGGCATCTTCAAAAAGATGTTGCTCTTTCAGTTCTTTCGAAGGACTTAACTGACATGGATAAAAATTCACCAGAGGCATGTTGATGTTAACACTTATATGTAGAGTCAAATCTTGATGGTTCCTACAGAGATGGGGTGGGGGGGAGCAGTCAGGTGGCAGTAACTTTTCCATTTGGTTCCACCCACATACAAACTCAAATTGTAGCTAATTCTGCTAATTCTGTCTGTATGACTGTGAGCAAATGATTTCATCTCCCTGGGCCTCAGTCTCCTCTTTGTAAAATGGAAGGGATGGTGTCCTAAGACGCCTTCCAACCCTGAATCTTACAGTGCATTTCCATGTACCCATGCCAAGATTCAAGGCAGATAATCTCATTATTAATCAAGAGTTGACTGGAATATTACTATTATTAATGAGATGTTTCGTGAAACAGCATATGTTTAGTTGAAATGCCCATTCACTAGTTTCATTCATGACCACTTATTAAGCCTAGTTACTCCTACTAGTAATTATTAAGAACTAGTAGTTCTTTCTTTTTCACTTTTATATTTCAGTAGTATCTGCATAGTGACAGTACACTCTTAGATTGATGCACTAGGATAAAGAATACCATTCACACTGACTAATTGAATTAGCTCTATAGTATAAAAAGAGTTTAGGATTTTTGTAATGTAAACACATGTCTTAGATACATTTTATTATGTTTTATTAGGCCTGGTGTGCTGCAGGAAACTGTTTCAGTTTGCAAAGGGAGCATGATATTGCCATTAAATTCTTCCAGAGAGCTATCCAAGTTGATCCAAATTATGCTTATGCCTATACACTGCTGGGGCATGAATTTGTGTTAACTGAAGAACTAGATAAAGCATTAGCCTGTTTTAGAAATGCAATCAGAGTCAATCCTAGACATTATAATGCATGGTAAGTAAATATTAAAATATCTTAATGACAGTGTTAATATTTTGGAAATTTTTCTGTTGTATTATTTCTGGAAGTTGTTTTAATCTAGTAAACTATTACCTATCAAAGGTATTACATGCAACAACACTTGGCGGTGGTTAAATGTTTAACCATTTTTTTTTTTTGTATGAAGCGCATATAAAACCAACCGTTAGCTGAGCCTAGTCATAAATTTTCATTTTAACCTTTATTACCCATACCAAGTGTCCTAATGAGGGCTGCTAATAACGAATAACAATTAATTAATTTGTTATTTCCGTTTTCCCTTTTTATTAAAACCTTAGAATGGCCAATAGTTGGACGGTAAGAAGGAAACTGGAAAGGAGCAAGGGGCCTAGGTAATTCACCAGCTGGATAAATGGCAGCTCAACTATATTGAAAAATATTCCTGATGTGGTTCCAGCCAAATTATATTTAATGTTTATTTACTTCTGTTGCATCTGTGGTTTTCCTTTCTTTTATATTCCTTGAGGAAACAATTCTCTCCAGTCTTATTTTTTTACAAATATAAAAAGAATAGGTTTTTGTTTTTCTCTCCTTCCCTGAGCACTGTATTTGTCAACCAGCTCCTTAACTGTTTTGCCTGATTGAGTTAAAGGACTAAGTGATAAGGGGAAGTGTTGATGTAATTCAATTAAATAAGATTTTGTTAATAAGAGATTATAATATGATAATGTTGAAAATACTCAGTAATATATAAAGCTTTAAATCCATCTTTTTCTGTTCAGTTATATAGTTTAATTCAATTTTTTTCTTTCAATTTGTTGCTTATATAAGGTAGCTGATCTTTGTTGTTTTTGTGTTTTTTCAACATTCATTTTTATAAGATTTTGAGTTCCAGATTTGTTTTTTCCTTCCATCCCCAAGATGGCAAGCAATCAAATATAGGCTATTCCCCATGAACAATCATATTAAACATATTTTTGTGTTGTTTTTAAATGCAAATGCTGTTTACCTGATAGAGTCACATAGCTACATTGCTGTGGAAGGTAAAAACATATATTTCCAACACATTCAGCATATAAGCTACTGTAAGGCTTCCTTGTTAAAATATTTACTAAATAAAGTTCTACTTTTTTATTTTTCATAAAATTTTGAAGACAAGTCCCTAACTGCATGGGCTCTATTAATAAGATGCTTCTAAAATTAGTTAGCTACCCACCTTAGTAGTTTGTTTCTCATCTCGCCACAGGATCACCAGTGTTTTGTCAATAATTCCTTTTCATTGAAGTCCCAGGATATGAATTTTTAGTTACTTCTTCAGCAAAATTAGCATTAAAAATTCCTTTCAGTTGAACTGAAATAACACTTATTTTTGTACTTGCAGGTATGGATTGGGAATGATTTATTACAAACAAGAAAAATTCAGCCTTGCAGAAATGCATTTCCAAAAAGCGCTTGATATCAACCCTCAGAGTTCAGTTCTACTTTGTCATATTGGAGTTGTAAGTAGCTTTCTGTTTTAGAACAATTTGGTAAACATATTTATTAAGCACCTGCTCTGTGCCAGGCACTGTGATAAGCCCTGAGGATAAGAATAAGAAAAACAGTCCCTGGCTTCAAAACAATGCAAAAGGAAATTGGGGTGGCAGGGTTGAGGGAGGGGACAGTGATATTCCATAGAGTGAAAACCAAACAGCTTGTGGTGGAAAATGGAGCGTTATCTTGGCAAGTTCAGATCAGAACTCTCTTTAAAAGAAGGATTTGGGAGGAATTTAATGCTCTACCTTTCCGCCCCAGTCAGAGGAAGAGGCAGGTGAGGGTGTTATATCAAAAACTGAAATTAGCAGGTGATTTCAGGTGATCATCTCTTCCTGATAGGTATGATGTTTCTTTTTTGTTTGTTTGTACAAATTATCTGAGTAAAAAATTCTGTTCTTCCCCCACCCCCCCCAAAAAAGGAAATTTGTTTAAATAAATTCAACTAAATAAACAGTTATTAAGTGGCTGTTCTGTGCAGAGCACTGCATAAGTTCCAAGGGCAATACAGAAATCTATTACCTCCTCAACAGATTATTGTAGAATAGAGAAATGTAAACTGCCAAATCATCCATTTACCACAGAAGCTTCATGTACCCAAGGGTAGGCTGCTTATCTTTTTTAGACTAAATCCTATTTCAGATCAGGAAAAACTTCCAAACTATTAAAACTAACCAAAAGTAAGATGGACTGCTTCAAGAGATAATAGTTTCCCACTTCATTAAAGGTCTTTCAGCTCTCAATTTTTGTAATTCTTAACTTTCTGCATAGCATAGTTTGCCTGCCTGATTAAAAAAAAAAATCTTTCCTTAAATCATTGCATAGACAATGGCTTAACAATCAGAAATGAGCAGTGCTTTCTATTTTTCGTTATAAATGTCTCCATTTTGTTTAAGCCTCACACAACATCCCATTCTGAGATGGAATGGCACGTGACAATACATGGACAGAAACATAGGAATAAATTTTGAGAATTTTGATTCAGTTTACCTCTTTGAGAAAATCATCTCACTTTTTATGTTCAAAATGGTGTAATGGAAAGAGCTTGGATTTGGTGTCAGGAAACCTGGGTTCAGATTCCAGTTCTGGTATTATTATCTGTGTCACTGTGGCCAAGTCACCTAATCTCTCTAAGTTGTTTTTTTTTTTTTCATCTTAAAAGATGAAAAAGTTACATGACTTGTAACTCATGGAATTGTGAAAAAAGCATATTTTGTAAATGAAAAAATACTGTATAAGTGTGAGCCATTGATTTTTTAATAAATCATCTGAATGATAATGCTATATAAGTACTCATAATTGCTGAAATAAAATAATTATCTACCTTGGCATTTCCCGGAATCATTTGGCCATGTAACATTTTGGACCAGAACCCATAATTGCTGTTAGGGACTCCAAGGAATATGGTAAATGTGACACCAGATATTTTACAACAAAATCAAGGAAATTGTGCTTATTTTTATTTTGGAAAAATTGTTGCAAACCAAGTGATGTTTATGTGTGTGTGTGTGTGTGTGTGTGTGTGTGTGTGTGGATATATATACATACAGTACACATACATATTCATTATTTTAGAGGAGAAAGGTATTAATTAGTATTATCACTGATCTCTCTAAAATTTGGGTTTTTGAATTGTGAAGAGAAAATGAGAGTTTCACTTTTTTGCATAGACTATAACAGATGCTTGAACCAGCAAGCACATAGTCTTTGATGCAAGTACAGTCTCACTACTTAGAAATTCTGTGAGTGGCCAGTGAATAACATTGAAATAGCCTGACTAAATAGTATAAGGTGGCTCCATTTTAACTACTGGGAGTGTGTGTGTGAGGGGGTGGTGTTCATTTCTTTTATAATAGATTTGGTTTGATGCTACATTTATACTGTATCTCCTTTTGGAAAATCAAAAGAGCATAAAACTTTTCTAATATTTCTTACAGGTTCAGCATGCACTAAAAAAATCTGAAAAGGCTTTGGATACCTTAAACAAAGCCATCATTATTGATCCCAAGAACCCTCTATGCAAATTCCACAGAGCCTCGGTTTTATTTGCAAATGAAAAATATAAGGTAAGTTAGGCAACAGTTAGTATAAAATGTATAAAAGTTAGTATAAATGTTAACTTATTGATCGGTTAGTTGGTATATGGGGTCTTCCTCTGGATATTGTTTTCTAGCCTGTACTTTCTGTAATTTGAATCTTGTTTTCTTTTTATAGTCTCAAAGAATAAGTAAATTAGACTTTGGCTTCTTTCTGAGCTGTAGGATTACGGATTTTGGTGTTTTGGGTTTTTTTTTTCAGTACTTAACACTAGACATTTTGTTACATAAATTATATTTCTAATATGTCTTTTTACTTCATTTTTAATGTTTTAGTCTTTGGAGCACCCACAGGTGTTTAAATTGATAGAAGAGATTGTTTTGCCTTTAAGGTACTAACCTTAAGCATTGAAATAAATGGATTAAGTAGCAATGGAGTATGCCTTTTCTCCTGTTTTACTCTCTTTTGGGAGAAGGAACTAAAGTGTAGGGTAAAAATTTGATAGACGAAAAATTGTAATGAGGAGAGAAACCGAGGTGAAGAGGGAGGAAAGAGGAAAAAAAAATTGAGGAGAGACTTACATAAAATAATACAACTGGCTTTTTTCTTCATTCAGCCTGTCACAGGCAGCCAGAAGTTGAGATGGCTAGCCAAAGGAATTCAGATTAGTTTCTTACTGAAAGCATTCAGTTCATAGAAAAGGAACCAGAGACTTCCATTTTAATTGAATCTCTCTTCCTAGAAGTTTGTTTCTTTCCTGTTTTTCTCCCCTTGATTTGTATCTTGTCCCACAACATTAAATATTATTGAAAATAATTTCCTATATAAAAATCTTTGAGGATCATGCCTCAAGAACCCATGATTTCATCTGTTAGCAAACCTTCCACTGATGTAGACTATAAAAAAATCAGCATTTGTGGGCCAACTCTGGTAATAAACCTACCTACATTTTGGCTGTTCACTTTGCAACTGAACTTGTAATCAAACTTAGTAGAACCTGCTGGAGTTTATGCTCAGTTAGCATTACCTTTGAGAATTCTAGGTTGCTTCTTTGCTGTGACAGGGCATGGATTAGGACTTTAATGGAGGCTAAATCTCATAGCTTGGAGTTAAATATAGATAGACCAGTTTCTCACCTCTGTTCTAATTTATCTAACTACTATGCTTCTCTCCTATTTCTCTTTTGATACTATCTTTGGACAATAGTAGACACTTACCAGTCTTGCTATCTCTTTCTGCTTAATTTTGATCCTTTCTCAGAAAGCTAAGTATTACTTTTCTACTTCAGACTTTCCCTTGTACTTTCCTCTTTGGCATTTTTTTTGACACTGTAATCTACCATATTTTTGGTCTCATTTCTTATTTCTGTTACTATTATTCATTTTATGCTTCAGTGAGATTTTGGTTTTCTCAAGAAAATGTCTTCTTTCTTTTGCAATTATTCCAGTAGAAGGATTTGATTTAAATTTGTTGTGCATGAGAAACATCATAAGAGATATTACACCAGGTATGAATATATCATAGATTAAATTAGCCCTTATAAATTTTTGCAGGAACTTTTGATCAGATGTAGTATACAGAGAGGATGGTGGCAGTAACCCTTTAGAGACAGTAGCCTCTAACTTGACTGAATCTCAAGCTCTTCATTCACTTATAATTTAGCTATATGTCATGAAGATGTATTTTGCCAGGCAATATACTCTAGTGTCAACCTGAGACTTGGAAAACAGATTATCACCATGATCAGAAATTGTCAGATCAGAGATGGAGGGCCCAGCATTAGTATACCTCAGCCTAATCTTTTCGTTAAAAGTTGTTGGACACTGATATATCCTAGCCAAAGTTTAGCCACTTTATTTCACTAAAATTTTAAGCCCTTGAAATGTTCTACTTTTTGACTCAATAATTCTGTCATCTTACTATCCACTAGAGGGAGTAATTGTATGAGTATTTTCATTTTGGTTTTTGATGTTTTGCAAGATGGTTCTTAAAATGTTTTCCTTTATAAGTAAAACCTACTGGTAATACTTTTAAATTGAATATTAAAGATGGAATTTTCTCAGGACAGTAGAACCAGAATTTCACAGGAACTTAAGTGATCTTTTCTAGAAGCAGTACAACATAATGGAAAAAGACCTGGATTTAGAATCAGGGCACCCCTCCCTCTTTTTTTTTTTTTTTTTATTTTGCCACTTATGAGCTTTGTGATTATGATAAAGTCAGATAACTTCAGTTTCCTCATCTGTAAAATGGAACTAATAAACTGCTAATCTCACAAGTTTGTTAAGAGGAAAGTATTTTGTAAAATATAAAGTGCCTTATATAATAGTTATTGGGATGATGCATAGTGTTGATAAACAATGATACCCCAAGTGCTTAAGCAAAATATCCTTAATGTCTATTATAAATATATTTTAAGCACTGCCTGATAGCTGAATACATTGAAAAACAACAGAATATTTCCCGGAACATAAAACATTTAATCAATAATAGTACTCCTTTATCCACAGATCATTGAAGTGATGGTATCCTTATTTTATAGATGGATATATTTGAGAGGAAATAATTTATTTCAAATTATTCAATTGCAAAACTTGAAATGTATAAAATTTACTATAACCAGAAAGCTATATATGATTTTATTTCAAATTATCATACTGACAAGAACAGAATCTGAGACTATGCCAGAGAAGATTTATGCAGAAGCAGCTGTGACATTCCTGTTATTTAAAAACTAAAATTGGTGGTTTGGACATGCTATTGGGTATTCTTCGATGCCATGTATCTTAGATGTACATTCAAGTGTGTGCTTCTAGAGTTTGAACAAATTTTTAAGTCTAATGACAACAAAAGAAAATCCTCATTATTTCTGAAGTGTCGTGTTGTTTGTATTAGTGTAAAGCCAAGCACAGGCAGCTTTCCAGAGGATTGCTTTCAAGGTTCTTATTACATAGAATAGCGAACTCTCTATTCAGTAACAAATCAGCAAAACATTCACAGAAAATCCAGGTATAGCATTCACAGTGTTACAACAATTTATCACAGAAAATAAAAATACAGCATTCACCATGTCACAACTCAGCAACTTATCACTAAAATGGCCACATAGTTTTCAACAAAGTGCAATCATTTTGTAACTCTGTCATTTAGTAACTTAATCAGTCAATAATCCTTAAGAAGGCTTGCCTCCTTAAGAGATACAAAGTACAATAGTCAAAGTACTCCACCCCTGGGCAGTGCATTCATTTAGTCAATCACAAAGTCTTTAAGTCCTCCCTTCAATCACAAAGTACAAAAGTCAAAGTACTCCACCTATGGGGTGCAACAATTTCATCAGTCCCTACTCAGTACCCTATTCATCAGTCACTACTCAGTATTCACAGAGAGGTCTTTTCATTTTGACTTGCAGCAGGTAGCTCCTACCTGAATCCACCAAACTGTCACCTGGGTTCAAAGGCAGACAGCTCCCAGTTCCTTGATCAGCTGTCCATACAGTTCCTGCTCCACATTGGAACTCACAGTGTCTAGTCCATCTCACATCCTTCATGGTTTCTGTTCCTGGGAAAAGAAAAACTTAACAGAGCCACAGACAGACAAAGTACTGAAACCACGGTCATGCTTCCTCAGCAGCTCCAGCTGGCCCTTGGAAGTCTTCAGCAGCTCTGTTCTCAAAATCAAAATCACTTTCTCCAATTCTCTCTTTTTTGGGGGGGGGGGGGTGGAGGGCAATTGGAGTTAAGTAACTTGCCCAAATCACATGGCTAATAAGTGTGTCAAGTGCCTGAGGCCAGATTTGAACTCAGGTCCTCCTGACTCCAGGGCCAGTGCTCTATTCACTGGGCCACCTAGCTGCCCCTCTCATTCTCAACATCAAAATCACTTTCTCCACTGAAGTTCTAGTCCAGCAGCAGCTGCCCAGCCTTCAGATGCTCACTGAGAGAAATTTTCTTTCTCTCTCTCTCTCTCTCCCTCTCCCTCTCTCTCTCTCTGTCTCTCTGTCTCTCTCTGTCTCTGTCTCTGTCTCTCTCTCTCTCTCTCTCTCTCTCTGGCAGCAGCTGCTCTACCTCCAGGTACTTGTCCCAAAAAGTTCTGTCTGTCCAGCTTGTACTCTTCCTTATATAGGTATTAGCTCCTCCCTGTTCAGCCCCTTCCTGTTACATCAGCAACAGGGGTTCATACCTCCTATTTCTTTACAGAGGCTTAATCTGAAACTAGGTGCTAAGTACCTCTCAGCTTTCTAATACAAAGGGATCTTCAAATTTCATTACTATTACATTTAGGTCTCTTGTTGAAGAATCCTTTAGAATATGAAAGTATCAAATGCCATATAATGATTTTAGTGGTCCTTTATCAAATAAGGTTTGACTACTATTACTATCAAGAGACTTATATCTAGCACATTCTTTTAATTCTCATCCTCTATGTCGCCAGACCCTCACATTCCAATATTCTGCTTCCTCTGTACAGTAGAAAGGAATCAAGACAGTCATTACTAACAACCCTGTAAATCAATGTCTTCCACCCCTTTGCAGAAATGCTTGGAGCCCACATTTCTCTTTAGTTTCATTCTCTCAGGACCCAACTAGTAGTTAGAAAGAGGGAAAGGATTAGAGATGTGTTGACTTCTTGTTCTTCTTGTAGTGCACACAAAAAACCCCAGAAGTAATTTAAAGCAATAAACTGATCATTCAGTTCAAGAAATGCTTATCAAGTCTCACTTGAAGTAATAGATAGAACCAACCTAGGAGGCTGTGTGGCCTTTGACACTGTTTCACCCTAAGCAAGCCTGACCATAAGTTTCAGAGATGGTGCCAGCCTAGTTGGGCAGAAGGAGTTACCTCACCCTGAAGTTCCTACACCAATGAAATACCAGGCCAGTCCCCATCCTTGTCCCTAAGAGCACTACAAAAAAAAGGAGTGCACAGAGCTCATCAACTCTTTGTTTTTAAATGACCTTGCTTTCAGTAATCATAATTTTAAAATCTTAACCAGCCAAGGAATGCTTAATTCTATTTTCTTAAGAATAATGTTCTTAAACATTTGGAGTATGCATATCATCATATAAATATAGATCCTTGGAGAGAGGGAGAGGGTACCTTGTTTTCTTAGCTTTAAAAGGGGGAGGAAATTAAATTTTTCAAAAATGTACATTAAAAAATAGTATCACTTTTTCCTTGTATTCATTCATTTATTCCACAGGTATTTGAGTACATAGTTTGTATAAGGTACTTTACTAGACTTACTGCTTCCTTCCAGAGTCAAAATTTCCCATTCACTGACACCTTTATTACCCATCTGAAATCTTCCCTGTCTGATCATTGCCTTTCATCAGTATTTTCTCATCTACAAATACAAACACAATTCTACCTTCCAACTTTTTGTTCACTTTTTCACTCAAAAGTTCTTTAGAGAAAAGATTTTTTTGTTTCCTTGTTTTTCCTTTACCAGTAGTTTAATATTAATGTATGTTTGTCTATTAGAAAGACTAGTAATATATTCAGAACAGCCTCCAAAATATAGTTTTAAGAATGGCAACTTTAAAAGAAACCTGCAAGGAAACTGTCGCTTTCCTTTTTACTTTAAAGATGGAATACTAGGCTAAATTAAGTTTGGAATACTAGGGTAGGGGGAGTATTCAAAACACTTGACTTTGTTGCAAAGGAGGAATATTCATAGGAATTTCAAATTAGAATAGGACTGCTATTAGTTTCAATAGGATCTTAACCTAAAATGATGAACCAAACATTTGTTTTCTCTTTTATTAATAATGTTCTTCAATTGAGCACCTTCCTTTTCTTTGTTGGCTTTATTGGTGTGTGTATTTTGTTCTCATAGCTGCCAACTAGAATTGAAAAATGCTGGAGTACACCTGGAGAGAGTTTAAGATGGTTTTAGAAATCTATAGAACAGGAATTCTTTTTGTTCAGAATTTGTAGCATTCTATTGTTCTGAGACTTAATTGTGTTTTCTCTCTTTCAGTCTGCTTTACAGGAACTTGAAGAATTGAAACAGATTGTTCCCAAAGAGTCTCTCGTTTACTTCTTAATAGGAAAGGTAAAAGCTGGAGCTATAAGCCTGAAATAAGACTTTCATAAACAAAACTAACTTTCATAAAGAACAAGTCTAAGATGCCATGTATTAGGTGTTCTGGGGAAATACAGATTAAGCAGACAGTGCTCACTTTTAAGGAATATGAGAGAAAAGAAAACCTAACTAAGTTTTCTAACCTAGTTTCTAACCTAACAGGTTTGGAGATCAGAGTGTGGAGCGCAGGTTAATCTGGGGGATGTTATAGAAGAAAACTGAGCAATTTTAAGAGGAAAGGCATATTTCAGCAGAAGAGAGAGATGAAGAAAATTTCATTAGAGTGCAGCATTTTTAAATGTTACAAATGCATATTGATTGGTAAGAAGGGCATTACTTGGTCCACTATTTTGAGATTTACAGAAGTTTTCTGTGATTTTCTTTTTATTTTATGCAACATCCTGTATTTCATTTGCCAGAAATGTACCACATTAGGGAATTTGGAAAGAGAAAGGAAATATGGAATCATAGAAAAGGGAAGCTTTAGGGTATAATAGGTTATCCTTAACCTTGAAGACTTAACTACATGTTTAATAATAAGTACAAGAATGTGACATTTGATTGCATTCTTATCAACTAAGACCTATAATAATAATAATAATAATAATAATAATAATAATATTGCCATCATTACCTCAAACTTATGTTTCATTTTAAGGTGTGGAAAGCACTTTTCTCATAACTTCTAATCAACAAGCATTATGTGCTAAGCACATAAAACAAAGACAGAAGTGAAATAGTCCCTGTCCTCAGGTAACTCCATTCTAGTCAGGGGAGAACAGCTTGTACATATGCATGTGTATCCAAAGAGATACAAGGTAATTTGCGATGAGGGAAATGTTGGTAGCTAAAGAATCATGTAAAGCTTCTTGTACAGGATTGCACTTGAAATGAGCCTTGAGAAAAACTGGAGATCCTAAAGAGTTGAAGGGCAAAGGCATGAAGACTAGAATGTGGTGCTATGATATATAGATCTGTGAGTCATATTCATAGAGATGATATTTGAACCTATGGAAACTGATGAAGTCTCTGGATGAGAAGTTGTAGAGAGAGAAGGGAAGAGTAAGAGTCCTAGACAGTCTTGGCAGTCTTTGTATTTAGGGGGTATGATAGGATGATCCAACAGAATTTCAGCTAAGTGGTCACACAGTGAGGAAAAGAACTAAGAGAACAATGTCACCATCAACAATATTCAATGTGTTCAACGGTCAAATGCTGCAAAGATATTACAATAGGTGTTTAGCTCTCAAAATATTACTGTCCACAATTTACAGGTGAGGAAACTAAGATTTAACAAAGCTCAGTGACATACCCAGGGTTACACCTAGGGATTCAAACCCAGGTCTTCTATCTCCAGGCCCAGCGTATTTTTTACTCTGTCATAATTTATGGCAAAGGGACACTGTAAAGGCTTGCAAGGCCAGTCTAATAAGGAGTCTTGATTCTGCCTTTGTACCTTTAAATCACAGAGTTGCAGGAGAAGGCTGCTGAAGCATGAAGGCGAAGTCCAAAGAGTTACATTAACAGAACTATGAAACAAAATTCAGTACCTTTTATCTACTATACAGTCAGCTAAAAGGTTAATATTTAAGCCTCATCAGAACACAAAGCAGTTTTTCAAGACTACAGAATTGAACACTGTTTCACTTTGGCATTACATTGTCCAAACAGTCCTAGTACTTGTTTAATGGCTGTGTGGTTAGAATTGGGTCACTACTCTTCTTTCCATTGGTTCTCTTGCCAGCAACCTGAATCTGAAACTGCCACATCAGACTGTTTCTCTCATTGGTCTCAGGACCTTCAGACCTGAGCTCACATAGTTTCTGCCAATACTAGGATAATTGGATTGTCTTAGTGTCTTAGTGTGGTAGAAGGAGAGAGTGGTATTGCGAGGCAGGGGGTGGTGTGTGTGTGAGTGTGTGTGTGTGTAATGGTAATACAGAATTTAGAATTTAGTTTTCCCATCATAGTTGGGAGGTTCAAAGCCTATCTTCTATAAAGTCCTATGCCTGTCCTGCCTAGATCATAAGATTGAAAATTTAGATCTAGGAAGAACTAGATCACTAGTCCAGTCCCCTTGTTTTATAGTTTCAGAAACTAAGGCTCAAAGAGGTTGTGACTTGTCCACGGTCCTCAATAACAGAGCCTGAATTAAAGATGTGCAGGTATTATTGAACATAACTGTATTCCTTGAATTTTGTAATTCTGAATCTGCCCTCTGAGAAAATCCAGTCCAGCTTGCATATATCAGATACTCAATAAAATTTTAAGATAATAGAGTGTTTTTATCTTTTGGTACCTTGAAGAGAATTTCCTTGATACTTGATACTGCAGTTTGCCATCTTAATTGATTAAAGGTGATTGGCTTTCCTGACAATGTACCATGAAGAAGCTAATTCATCACAATGAAATTGAGGATATGCTTACAGTTTTAGAACTTTACAGCTGTGGAGACCTCAGAGATAATCTAATCTAAAGCCCTTATTTCACAGATGAGGAGAATGACGCCCAGAGAAGGCAAGAACCTTGCCTAAGGCCCATCAGGCATTAAGGTTGTATTCCAAGGAAACATCTTGGAAAGTCTCTGTTCTCAAGGAGCTTAAATTCTCTTGAGTAAACAGAACATAGACATATAAATATATAAAACATATATGCAATATGAGGTCATTTTTAAAGAAAGGCTCCAGCAGCTTGATGGGAATCAGAAAAGGAAATTCAGTCAATTTTATTGCCTACCTACTATTTGCCAGATACTGAGCTAAGCACTTAGGGTACAAAAAGAAGACAGCCCCTTCTCTCAAGGAGTTTACAGTCTAATGAGGGGAGACAGTACACAAAAGGAAGCTGAAAAGCAAGGGGAGGCAGAGCACCAAGGGACATACTGTCCCTTGAAGACCAAGCAGAGCTGCTGATGAAAAATGGAGAGTTACCTGGAAAGTTCAGATCTGAGACTTGGGAGGAATTGATTGTTCTAGCCCTCCAATCTAAGAGGAAAAGCAGCTGAGAAAGTTGAGGATGGCAGGTATCAAAAACTGAGTCAAGCAGCATGGTGATCAACTTATCTTGAGTGGCATTGAATGTTATATGTGAGGAACAACAAAAAGATCAGTTGTACTAGATCATAGAATTATTGAAGGTAGGTAATGTGCAAAAGTTAGAAAGGTATGTCAGGGCCAGGTTATATAAAAGGTTTTGAAATGCCAAATTGAAGAGTTTGTATTTGATACTAAGGATAATAGGGGAGTTTATTGAGTAGGGGGAACGCACTGTATGAATCAGACCTATGCTTCAGGAAAATCACTTGGGTGGCTGTGGGGAGGATGGATTAGAGAGGGTAGATATCTGAATCAGAAAGACCAATTAGGAGGCTGGCCAGAGGCAATGAGAGTCTGAACCAGAATAATGATTGTAAATAGAAAGAAGGGGGTAGATGAGAGAGGTGAAAGAAGAATTGACATGATTTGGCAACTGATTTAGATATGGGAGAGAGAGCAGGAGATACAAAGGAAGACTAGTTAAAGAAGGTGCTAGTTGGTACATTGAATAGCACACTAGATATGGGGTCAGGAAGTCCTATATCTAATACAGCCTCAAGTTTTAATAGCTGGGTGACCCTGGCCAAGTCACTTAACCTCTTTCTATGCCTCAGTTTCCTCATCTTTAAAATGGGAGTGATAATAGCACTTACCTCCTAGGGCTGTTGTGAGAATTAAATAAGATCATATTTGTATAGTGTTTTGTAAAATGTAAAGCTATAAATGCTAACTATTATGACTCTGGAGTTCCAAATCTGGATGACTGGAAAAAGCATAATATGTTTGACTGTGTTGGGTTTGAGATGCCCATGAGACATCCCATTTAAAATTTCCAATGGGGACTTAATGAGCTAGGACTGGAGCTGAAGAGAAAGTGCTTTGTCTCTCCCTACTTTATGCATAAGGACTAAAGTATTTGTCTTATAGAAGGAATTTTATGGGATCCCTTCTTTTACCTATCATTAGACTCGGTTTATGTAATATTGGAATTTTTTTTGGATAGTATTTCATTTATAAATCCATCTAGGTCCGAAATAATTTTGGTTGAGAATTCCTTGATGAGTTACATAGTTTCTTTTTCTGAGACTGGGTTGTTTTAATTCTCCAGTTCTTATTTTGTTAATATACATGTTTTGTATTTTTGTTGTTTCCTTTTTTAAATGGCTTTTTCTTTTGCATTCAATTTTAATCTCTTCTTTGGTTTTCAGAATTGTTTTTGTGTTTGTTGTTTTTTTTTCTAGATGTGTGCCCATTTCATTGATTTGTTTTCTTCTTTCTTTTGTTGATGAAAGTGTAATTATCTACCTTTACTTATTTGAGAAGCTGCATAGTTTGGTGGATAGAGACCTGACCTCAGAACCAGGAAGATGTGAAGGGTTCAGTCTTCCCTTTGGCATGTACTCACCATTTGACCATCAGCAAAGTGCTTCATGATTTTAGGAACAAAATAAATCAAATTTAAAAGCATCAATTCCCCTACTAAAAAAATATATGAAGTATAATTAACCTTTCTTCACCAGCTTTCTACCAAATTATTTTCATCTGGTGAGATTTTTTTTTTCTATTCCTCAGGGTACTTGGACCTTACAAACCCGGTACAATAGTATAGTTGTTAATTATTTATTCAAAGGATCAAAGATTGTATTGGCAAAATACTTCTTCCATTAAAATGACTTTAGGAAGTGGTCTTTGGCAGTTACTGTGGCTGTCATTCTATGATGATGATGAATGCCTCCAACCTTAGCTAGGTTTGTCCTCAAGTTATAGACATAGTTATTAGGTTCATATTCAGAGCCTTGCTCACCTGTGTTCTAATAGCATAGCTCCCTAGAATTCATTGTAATATGGCATCTCATTAAATATACTTGTTGGTGTTAGCTAAATTAAGTTTTGAAATGATGCATTTTTTAAAGGCTTGTGATCCATACTCTTGGCTTCTTTAGCATATGAGATGGGCTTGATATATTTACCACAATCATAAAGAAATGTCCCATGTATGCTCCTAACATCTATTCATCTGTCTTGAAAGGTTAAACTAATAATTTCAAACAGGAGGCTGAACTCTGAATCACCTAATAGCGTAAAATAGTGTATGCATTATGAAAATGCTTCCTTTCCACTATACAGTGTAATTTATTGCCTTACACATAGAAGATCAGTGTTTATCATCTCCTTCTCAGTAAGGTTCATGTTTGTTTCATTGATGTGAGAGGTCTCTCCGCCTTCTTGTCATCATGTGTAGTCTGGACCCACCCATCCCACTGGAAACCTTTGTTTGCTTTTTCTGATATCTCTGAGAGTATCCATCTCTGAGGCATTCTGTATACATTTCTTTTTCTTTTTCTTTTTCTTTTTTAATTTTAATTTATTTTCTTGGTTACATCATTCATTTCCACAAGGTTTTGAGTTACAAATTTTCTCCCCTTTTTGTCCCTACCCCCCAGCCCAGAACAT
>CM053593.1:162183941-162207018 GCA_028646575.1 Pseudocheirus occidentalis | reverse complement strand
CACTCAAGACCCCAATCCAGATCCAGGCCGCTCAACGCAAGAGCCCTTGGCCTCAATGGGTCACGTCCTCCCCACTGCTATCTGCAGGCCGAGGGCTCTGAAGCAGCCCAGTGGAAGCCTCTGCGGCTCTCAGACGTTCCTGCTGCAACAGCCGCCTCCTGCTGCCTCCTTGCCCTGGGAGCAGTTTGGCCGGACCCGCTCTTCTCCTCCCCAGTTAGCAAAATCCACTGACCTTTCTCCTAGCCTTTTTGTCTTCTGGCCTGATAGATGTGGTAACTGTGCCTCCAGTGCAGCTGATCAGCTCTCCTATAGCCACCGTTCCCCACCTGTTGCCCCAGGGCCTGAGCCAGCTGGGTTTCGGCTGTGGGTCCCAGACTGCTGCGAAGAGCCCCGCCCGCTGCCTGCTGCGCTGCCTGTAGCAACAGATGTGCTTTCTGTCTTGTGGAGAGTTTTGGAGCTTGAAAATCTGTTTAGCGTCCCATTTTATGAGTTTTTTAGTTTGTGTGGGAGCTGTGGTCCTTTGCTGCTTCTACGCCGCCATCTTGGCTCCGCCCCTCTACATTTCTTTTTCTAATTATATATACACCTACACACACATTCTCACTGTTCTCTTTTTCATCAATTCTCATCAAACTATTAGTAACTGTTAGGTAATCATTAGTAATATGCTTCATGCAGCCTGTTTCTATTGCCCTTTCGATGATGTATAAATTTGATTTTCCTGAGATAAGTTCAGTGTGTTCTGTGATTTGCAAGCATAAAGCATTACAAGAATATTGTTGCTAAAAATATGGGTTTTTAACAAAACAATGTAGATAAAGTACATGATCATTGATTGAGGAATGACAAAACAATTTGTGGTACATTAATGTAGTGGAATATTACTTACCTGAACTCATGCAGAGTTCACAAATAATAAGCAAAATCAGGAATATTATGTACACAATGACTACAAGAATGTAAATGGAAAAAGAAAAAAAAAAGCTGAGTTCTGCTGCAAAATTATAATAAACAGGCTTGGTCCCAGAGAAAAAATGAGAAAGCTCTCCTGCAAAGAAGGGAACTGTGATATCATGTTATATTCTCAGAGCTAGCTGATGCATTGGTTACTTTTGCTAAACCATTTTCCCTCTTTTATTTTTATTCTTTGTAACAAGAGGAAAGTAGGGAAATATATATTTATATTTATAAATAGAAATTATGTAAATTCAATAAAAATTTTAATTCTTTTGTATGTCAGCAAGAAAATTGGGATCATTGAAAGCTGCATGCAGCCCGATTTGATTTCCTATTCAGTTCTAGGCCCAAATCACTGTTTATCTGCAGCTCCTAGACAAGGTCAATGGATTATAGCTTTAGGACTGGAAGAGATCTTACTAGGGGAAGACAATACACCAAAGGAAGCTGTAAGAGGTGGAAGAATGTTTCTAGCAAAGAGGCCAAATAAAGTTGTGATTGGTTAATGAAAATATTTGAAAAAGTTTGAATCCTCTATGAAAGGATGTCTTTGGGGGGTGAGGGGAGGTGGAGTCATTGCTCAATTTTCCAAACATAGAGGAAAAGCAACTGAAGATGCTGAATTAATTTTCAAGATAATGATATTCCAGATGTTGAGCTTATCTTGGGGGAGGCAAAATATTCATGGAGTCAAAACCAAGCAGAACAGCTGATGGTAAATGATTAATTCATGGTCATTGAATAAAGTCATATCCCTGACTACATCTCTCATAAAAGCCTGTATGCTTTTAATAGGCATAAGAGATATTGTTACTACGTTATCCCCTACCAATTGGATCACAATCATTTCTGCTCATAATCTCCTACCCCACCTTGAAATAGTGTCTCTAACATTTTTCTCTGGTAGTCCCCTGCCTCTCTGATGAGAAGACAGAAGTATTTTATTGTCACTTCTCTGGGACCATTGTATTAATCAGAATTCAACTTCCTTTTTAATGACATTTTCATTTACATTGTAGTGTGTAAGTGTGTGTGCAGTTTTTATGCTGCTTATTATAAAGTTAATCAAAACTGCATCATAAACTTATTCAAAATCTTCTTGTTTCTCTGAATTCCTTATTCATAATTTCTTATTGTACTATACATTATATACTTATGTTACATTTATGTGTCACAGTATAGTCAGTCATTCCTCGATCAATGGGCATCCAAATACTGGGTTATTACAGAATGTAACTGCTAGGAATGTCTTGATTTATATTGGACCAAGGTTGGGAATATAGAATATATAATTTGACAAGAAACTGAAGACCACAGAGACACAAATTATGTTTTCCTCACTGTTAATCATTAAAGGCAAGGATTGCAAGAAAGGTTATTTTGAAAACTGAACAACTAGTTAATTAGGTGGTGTTGAAGAATGGGATTTGGATTTCTGGACCACATTTTAAAGTATAGGGACAAGAGATTCCTGGCCAGAGGTGAAGTACACCTTAAAAAGGTGAATAAGAGTAAGTTAGGTACCTTAGAGAGTAGCTATAAAAAAAGGAAGAAGAATAGTTAAGATTCCCAGAAAGTCACAGAGACATGCCTTCACTATACACAAATGCCTAAAGTATAAGCAAGAAGAATTAGAATTCCTTATTTGAGGAAAGTTTGACCTCATAGTATGACTGAGACATGGTGGAATAAAACCCATTACTGGATCATGGTTCCAGATAGGAATCACTTAATTCAAAAGAAATAGCATATGTAATAGAGAGGATGGACTAAGACTCTAAGAAGGTATCTTCATGTGGGGAAATCTGAGAACCAAAGGGAGGAAGGATGATGGAGAATAAAGATCAGTGAAGGGAAAAATCAAAGCCATTTTGTCATTGAAATATACTACAGAGAGAGAGAAAGACGAAATATGTGAGGATTTGGGAAAACATTACAAGTCTAGTATAGAGACATGGCATAATAGTAATGAGGGATTTCAATTATCTAGTTACCTCCTAAAGCACTCTACCAAGATAGAGTGGACTAATCAAAGCCAAAAACTTCAAAGGGAAATTCTATTCTAGATCTTATCCTCACTAACAGGGAATAGCTAGCTGCTGGGTTGGAAATAACGGGAAGCCTAGGAGAGAAGCGACCTTTTTATTCTGGAGTTTGTGATAGATGAGAAGTCTGGGCATAGTCTTGACAGGCACCCTAGGTTATAAAAAAGCCTACCTCAAAGGATTTAGAGGACAGACAGATAGGATGCTATTCTGTTTTCTTCTTTTTATCAGCTTCAGTTCATTATGAGTATAAGTATTCCTAACAGTATTCTTATATAGCTGTCATATTTTGTATTCATTCTTATCCTGCTCTTGCTTTCAATTTTGGTACAAGTCTTAAAAATCTGAATTGGCTGGTAATTTCCCTGTGTTTCCACATTGGTCTTAGGCAGCTCCACTCTTTACTCATTAGTGGAATTGTTTATCTTCGAAATACAATTTTTCTTCTCATCCTTCCTGACTTCCCCTATAGAATATTAATCTATGGAACCCTGCATATCATTTCTCTGAAGCTTTTGAAATGTGCTTTCCTGAAATACAGATTGTCAGACTGTGTCTGACTTTCTTTTCCTTCTTTTTCATAAATCTTATGAGTATCTGCTATGCTGTTTTGTCCCCCTTCTTATTTATCCTCTTACTTTTGAGTGACATTTATATTTCTAGAGATGAAAGATTTTCCACAGAAGACTACATTATTACTATCACACAGTGGATCAAAAATAGAGGAACACAAGCTCTTACTGTGCTTGTTGTTTATTTTTTTTAAATAAAGTTATTTATGTTTTTTGTTTGTTTTATAGTACCTAGTTTCCCCTAGTACCTCACCTCCTTTCCCTTACTAAGAATCATCCCATGTAACAAATAATATCTTAAAAACAAAAAAAAGAAGAAATTTGGCAAAAAACTAATCAGTGGATAAGAAAAATCTGAAAATATATAGTATATATATTTGTATACCTTCCATCTCTTCAAAGAAGTATGGTTAGAGTCTCTGGTCTTGCTTCTGTTTGTAATTTTGTAACATTCAATTTTGATTTTTGTGTGTGTGTTCTGTCTGTTTACATGGTTATACTTATTGTGTATATTGTTTTCCTGTCTCTGATTACTTCACTTTGCAACAGTTCATATAGATCTTTCCATGCTTCTCTAAATTTTATCATACTTAAAATTTCCCACAACATAGTAATTAAAAACAAAAAGCATTTGGTACACTAGAGTAAAATTCTTAAAGTTTCTCCTTCAACAATGACTACCAGATATGTGGATCAAAATTATATAAGATTGCTTGAAAGATAGGACAACAGAAAGAACTTTGTCCAGTGATATGAACCTTCATGTCAAAGGAATCATAAAGAGTCTATATGCTCTCCAAAGGTATTCATTCATCGTTCTCGGGGAGGAGATCTAACTCAGCCCGAATTGAAGAGGGGAGGAATCCTCCCTCAGTAGATAGTGACCTCCACATGTTCTGTTTTGACATATTCCTGATTGCAACAAGCTCCACAACTTTATAGAACCTCTTAAATTAGATCTATAAGCACTCAAAAGTTTAGCCAAGTTTCTACTCAAGGTACCCTCCACATGGGATTAATTCCTTGGGAAATTTATGGGAAGAAATGGATCAGAGTTGCACAGTAAGGGCAGTCATGGATGGATGGATGGATGGATGGATGGATGGATGGATGGGTTGTCGTCTACACATCATTGAAGAGAACGCTCAGTCAACAGTCAAGCATTTAGCAACCTCTACTATAAGGGCAGCTAGGTGACATGGGATAAAGTGCCAAACCTGGAGTCAAAAAGACTCATTTTCCTGCGTTCAAATCGGATCTCAGGTACTTCCTAATTGTGTGACCCTGGGGAAGTCACTTAACCCCGTTTACCTCAGTTTCCTCATCTGTAAAATGAGCTGGAATAGGAAACAGCAAACCTCCAAAGTATATTTGCCAAGAAAACCCCAAGTGGGGTCACAAAGAGTTGGTCACAATTGAAAAACAACTAAACTATGTCAGGCAACATGCTAAATGCTAGGGACACAGGTAACAGTGAAACAGTCCATGCTCTCAAGGAGCTTACATTCGAACAGGAGAAGCAACATGTAGGGATGCACATATGCACACACACACAATGAATACAAGATAGTTTTGAGAGGGAGAGCATAGCATCTGGCAGTACCAATAAGGCTTCATGTAGAAGGAGGAGCTTGAGTTGAGCCTTGAATGAAGCCAGGGAGGCAGCAGTAAGGAGAGAGAACATTCTAATGTTGGACTGCCACAGCAAAGGAATAGAGGAGATAGATGATCGTGTGTGAGAAGCTGTAAGTAGACTAGAATGGCTGATCCATAGAGTACCTGGAGGGGAGTAACATGTGTGAAACACTTATTAAATGCTGGGAAGAAGAGTTTCTCGTTGACTCTAGAGGTAATAGGGAGCCACTCAAATTTTTTCATTAAGGATTGACATAGTAAACGTGCCTTATAGGGAAAATACTTTAGCAACTGTATGGAGGATAGATAAGAGTGAGATTTGAAGCAGGGAGACCAGTTAAGACTCTTAAAAGAAGTCTAATCAAGAAGTGATTGGGACATATGCGAAGTTAGAAACAAAGAATGTGAAGTTAGAAACAAAGAGTCATTAGACGTGCAATGTTGTCTCATATGTCTCACTGTTGTGTGGTCAAATTTTCTTTGTAGTAAGAGCAACTCTTTGATTGTTACCCATATTTTGTGCATTTTTGTATAGATATCTGAAGCTGTGGGTTTTATTGGTAGGTCCTTTTTTAGACTTTTGACTTCTATAGACTTTTAGAAGTCTCTATTACTGGTTTTCCTACTTGTCACTGTTAGGCATTATGATTGCTTGGTCAAATTCATATATTCCACTTGTTTACGTCTTCTGTCAAGACCATGCTGTGTTCCACCCCTTCAGTTGAAAGTTATTTCACTTGGGCAGCTAGGTGGCACAGTGAATAGAGCACCGGCCCTGGAGTCAGGAGGATCTGAGTTCAAATTCGACCTCAGACGCAACACAAAAACCAGCCCTGTGACCATGGGGCAAGTCACTTAACTCCAATTGCCCTACCTTCCCTTCTCCAAAAAGAAAAAAAAAAACCCACAAAAGTTATTTCACTTGCCTCAGATTTATTTAGCTCATACTTTGTATCTTCTAGGCTAAATTTTTTTGTTTTGGAGAGGGGAAGGCAAGGCAATTGAGGTTAAGGGACTAGCCCAAGATAATTTCTTAATTCGATCCTTTATAGTTAGAGATGACCAAGTACATTCCATCAGAGAGTATTAAAGAGCTGTAGATAAAACAGGACATATCAAAATATGCCCTTATCCATCATGGTCATTCTTTAAAAGAAAGATGATTGAATAGATTAGCATTCTTAAGCCAGCTGTGTAAGCAGCAAGCTCATAATTGAGATAACATTCATGAAAAGCCTTCTGCTTCCATTTTTTTGTATTTAATATTTGGCATCTCCCAGATGGAAAGCACTGGAAAATAGTTGGTGCAGTTATGAAGACCAAAAGTATTCTAAGCTAGATCAAGCACATTGATAATTCCTGATTAAAGTAGCAAATAAAATTCACAAGATCAAGACTTCATTATGGGAACAGAGGGTATAGAAGTTGAAAGATAAATCAAATGTGTGGAAAGCTAGCATCATGTGAGATTGAAATTTATTCTCAGTTTTTTCATGGTGATTTTTGCTTCAACAAAAGAGCATGTTCTGTATTATAGATCTAAGATTATAGGAAATGAAGATCTCAAAGTCTGAAAATAGTCCTCCATGGAAGATCTGCACTGAACTTGGAGAATAGCATTTGAAAGTATTAAAAATCAAAGGAAAAAAGCATGAATTTATGTATAATGTAAAAATACATTCAAATTGTTCAACTGACAACCTAGAACATATAACAGGAACTCACTTTAAATTTTAAAAGTTGTGTCCTTTACAATTGAAGTCAGCAACATAATGAAAAATGTAGTTTCAATATTTGTTTTTAGGTTTACAAGAAGCTAGGTCAAACTCATCTGGCTCTCATGAATTTCTCCTGGGCAATGGATTTAGACCCTAAAGGAGCTAACAACCAGATTAAAGAAGCAATTGACAAGCGTTACCTCCCAGATGATGAGGAACCCATAACTCAAGAAGAACAGATCAGTGAGTGTTACCCATATGAATCAGGTTTGTATTTCTAACACTGAACTGAAAAAGTGTGGTGTATCACATGGGAATCAGCATTGGGGTAACTTAAGAGTGAACAGACTATTATAAAAATAAAAGCATGGATATTAAACATATATACATACACACACACACAGATATAGAAATAGAACTAAAAGAAACATGACTGTGTTGGGTATTGTCCATAGAACTGACTTGACCTTTGTGTAAATCATATTAAATTAAATAAGAGCTTAAACACTGTTATAACTAAAAAAAAATGCAATTCCAGCAGCTCAGTTCCACAAACATTTATTAAACAACTACTGTGTGCCAGGCAGTATGATAAATTCTGGGGCTACAGAGACAAAAATAAAATTCTCCCTAGAATTATATATTCTACTAGAGGAGTTTCACCCTCCTGGGAGATGTTTGCAAGGAAGATACTTTAGCAAAGTATAGTAGTAGAAAGAGTGTCAGACTACCAGTCAGGAAACCTGTGTGTCAGCCTTTGTTTCTTTGATAATTTGCTTTGTGACTTTGAGTAAATCATTAGGGTTTCAATTTTGTTTCCTTCTGGAAAATGAGACTGATGTTAAGAAGGTAAATTTTGATAATAAAAGTAATAGCCCTTTGAAATGTATACACTTTAAAATTAAATAATGATAATTATTTTTATATTTTAAGTTACAAAAAGAGTATGTTTCTGAGGAAATAATTATTGAAATGCCAATGTAACTAATACCAGATAAACTTAAGAATCAAAGGAAAGGGGGGCGGCTAGGTGGCGCAGTGAATAGAGCACCGGCCCTGAAGTCAGGAGTACCTGAGTTCAAATCCGGCCTCAGACACTTAACACAAAAAACTAGCCGTGTGACCTTGGGCAAGTCACTTAACTCCAACTGCCCTCCAAAAAGCAAAAAAAAAAAAAAAGAATCAAAGGAAAGAAGAAAGGGAGAAAATTTGCCGGTTATTTCATCTCCCATTTTCCTACAATTGAGCAATTAAGGTTAAGTGACTTGCCCAGGATCACATAGCTAAGAAGGGTCTGAAGCTAGATTTGAACTCTAGTCTTCCTGACTCTGGACTCAGCTTTCAATCCACTGAGCCACCTAGTTGCCCCTTTAGAATAGCAATTTAATTTTAAATTGCCTTAAATTGATTGCTTCTTTCAAAGGTCATTATGACATCATCTAGCCCTCAACTTTTTGGGCCAAATAATGGTGGCTGTTATATGCTACTCTGAAGTACCACTATGTAGGGTTGATGGACATTAATAAATAGCTCATAACAGTCAAGGATATAAAATTCAGTTAGGGAGACATAAGGAGACTTGCCTCTCTTGTTGGAGTGGACAAGCATCAATTAGAATGTCTGGTTTTTTGTTTTAAACTTTTAGGTTAGCCATCAATAGTAGTAGACATAAAATAGTATTTACAAAATTGTTTTTTAATTCACATTTTAAAATAATGACTAGATCAAGCTTGAGAAGCCAACATTGTAGAAATTATTCCTATTGAAGCATATTCCTGTAGCATTTATTATCTATTTCACTCTTTTGGCATCGTATTGGTATTCATCTTTTTAGATAACATATGCTGTTTTCCCAACTAGATCCTAAGCAAGGATAATTTCATATATCTTTTATATGTTTGAGGGCAAGAATAATTTCATGTATCTTTTATATGTTCAGTTTTCTGTATTAAGACCCACACAGCATGAAATAGGAAAAGTACTAGATTTGGCGGTCAGAAAATCTCTGCTTGCTGGTGATGTGACATTGGGCAAATCACTCAGTCTCTTTCTGAATATATTTCTCTATGTATAAAATGAGTATGATACTGCTGCTATGACATTCATAAAGTTCAAGAGATAGAGTTTCTGAATAATTGTTTTTAATAATGCTAACATATTACCAACAAAATGGGTCAGTGCCACTCTTGAATGCCAAAGATGCATCATGACAGGTTCACGGTTTATATGCCCTTGGAAGAATGGGTATTCCTGAGAGTGGCAATCAATTTTGATTGATTAACAATTAATGAGAAGAATGAATATTACAGTGAGAGGTAGGCCTATTCTAATGAGGGGCTAGGGATGTGATTTTTCTTTGATTATGTCATTTACTTCTAAATTGCCCAGTATTTGGGCACTCCAGTCAAATAATTTATTCCCAACCAGCCCTGTGTAGAACACAATGAACTTCCCCACCTAGATGGGGTCTGAACAATATTGAAGAGAAAGTTTGTTCTCATTATCAGCAGTTTCCTTCAGAGACTGAACAACCTGCAGGCTTCTGAAAAACTCCTGGTCTTGATTCAATGATTGATTATTAATATGAGAGAAAAAAAATCATTTCACTGTTTACCACATGGTTTGGTTATAAAGCACAAATGAAATAAAATATGTGAAATGTTTTATAAAATTTAAAACAAAAATTGCTATATTATTATTATTTTACTAGAGTGGTATGAAAATGCCATTGTATAAAACTAGGAAAAGTTTTTTTAAAACAGTGCAATGTGTGTGTGTGCAATATCTCATTTTTAATCCCTTCTGCTATGGCAAAACTCTGCTTTCAGCAGGTAACCCCAGAAACCTTAGATACCTCTCCCAGAGAGAATTTGCTTAGAGGTGGCTACCTGTCCAGAGTCATTAGAAGAGAAGACTAAGCAGGGATTCACATCCCCTTGTTGTTTGTTTGTTTGTTTTAATAGACATTCAAGTAAAGGGCTTTGGATTTCATATCTAACAGAAGAAAATGTTTTTTATACATTTTTCTTTACTCCCTTGAATTCACTAACTTTTCTTATCCTCACAGTAAACCCCAAGGTCAGCTCTCTTGGACATGCTATCCTTGAGTTTCTTAAAGGATAGCTTAGTTAACTTTCTCTAATTCTGTCCAAAAGAACTGTACTTTATGCAAGGAAGGCAAACATATAAATATTTGTGTTTAGGGTTTTCTTTTATTTTTGTCTCCATATAAAGCTGCTTACTTGTCTTGTTTTCATAATAGCAGAGGACATATTTGTTAGGTACTCACTACTGATCACATGTGTTTTTGTGTTTTGTTCTTAAAGTGGGAACAGATGAATCCCAAGAGAGCAGCATGACAGACGCAGATGACACACAACTCCATGCAGCAGAAAGTGATGAATTTTAACTTCTGGAAGCCAGACATTTACACTTGGATGTATGACTAGTGCTGTTATTTTTTCTTGTCCCTCCATGTTCTGAGTCTTCACATCTTGAGCCAGCATTGTCATTGTCCATCACTAATACCAGGAGTGTGCCATTTTCATTGGACCCAGACTGTACACAGAATGAATGAATGAATGGCAGTGCAATATTCATCTGTTACCAAGACTGGCTCTTTCACCTATATGAACACAACAGTTTGTGGGGGGAAGACTTTTTTCTTTTGTCTTTTTTGTTTTTTTTTAATTCTAATTTTTTTTTAAAGCCTCCCTTTGTTGGAAAACTATCATGGAAGGAAGAGTTGTGTTTTGCCCTAAGGGAACTGTTAGCCAAGGGAAATAGTGATGAACCAGAATTTTTTGGTCTTTCTCCAGAAACTTGTCTTAATTTAGTTGTGTTCTTGGTAAGTGGAGTGACTGACCTTCATTTCCAGGTTCTTCAAGGATGGTGTTGGCAAGTGCTAGATGGAACAATAAAAGACATTGCCTATTACAGAGTAACTTGAATGCCAAGGAATGTAAATTACCTTAAAGTTACAGTGTCTCTTAAAAACAAATATAATGGGCATAATCCAGACACCTGTCTGTGTAAGAATAAAATGTCCCTCCATACAGTATAAACTTGCAGTTGGTAAGAGGAGAGTATCCCAGAACAGCAGCTTTTACAAAATGTTTTTATACCTAACCAAGAATTTTCAGTTTATTCACCTAGCTTTAAAGTGTCAATCACTGTTGTTTTGGTATTACAGACTAAAAAGTTGGTTGTCACCTCTTCTCTTAAGCCCTGTGGGATCACCTTTAACGTTCAGAGATGAGGTAGTTGCCTATTAAAAGATCAAACCAAGTCCTCTAACAGGAAATAAAATTCATAATAATAAACAGTATACAAACACTAAATCAATCTAGAATCTAAGGGATCATGACAGTGGAAGCCTTAATATAATTAGAACCTTTACCATAAACTTGAATCTACATTGTTAAAGACAATATCCTTTCAACTTTTGTAAGTGTTGTTTAAGCAGGATGCAAGAATGTACAATTAATTTTGGGTTGTGGTAGTATCCATTTTTAAGGTTCTTTGCTTCTAATTTATTTTCAATGGCACAGGTCACCAAAATGTTGGTTTGGAGTAGGTTAGGTTTAGGCCACTAGAACTTTTTAGTTGGAACATAAGCCAGACTGTATGAAGGTGGCAGAAGTTCTCTCCTGTGTCAAAATATTGTACAACAATTTAGGTTGATGGTGTCCCTTGGAGAATGGACATAAGTTTATGATAGTACAGGATTTTAAAGAGCCAATTATGCACAATAAATTGGGAATGATTGAAATTTCACAACAACCTCTTTAAGTAGTCTTTATACATGTGTTCCTCCTTTATTTTAATGTATGTAACTTTTAGGGGACCTTTAGTTAAACTTTTTTTTTTTTAGTGCCATTGTCATAGTGTATATCAAATGACAATTTCTTAATGACAGGAGTAGATACAGTTTTGGGTCATTTTGATGAAGGAAAAACTTATCAACCATTGACTTATACTTGCTAATAACCAAGCTGTGAAAATTAGGTGGATATAGGAGATATGAAAATTTTTTAATCTATGGCTTTATTAATGTTAGAATATGAGTAGACTTTTCATTCAATATTCGTCTGCTCTTTTAAACATGTACTAAATCCTATTGCCAATTAATGCAAGTCAGAGTACTAGATGAAGGTATTTGGTGCCAGAGAGGTATTTCATCAAATTTTTCTACCTGATCCACATATAAGCATAAGCTCCTTGAGAAAATTGATAAGGAAACCCAGATTAAATGAAAGGAGCAGTGCTGAAATTTCCCGAGGGCTGCTGTTTGAATTTCTAGCAGAGTATTGCATTTTGTTATCCACTTGTAGTTCTATAGCATTTAAATTTAGTTTAGTTTTTTCCCTCCTTTTGCCAAGCCTTAAACCAGCTGTCTCATCTAGCATTTCATAGAAAGTTTTCAAAGAGGGTATTATTGCAACACCCCACACTGCGCTATTTGGAGAAAGTGAAGTTAGTACCATTATTTTCTAAACTACAATTGGATACCTTTCTGTGCTGGAGTTTACATCCACTACACCAAAGGTAGAAATCTTTCTGGTGCTAGTCCATTGGAGATGAATGGAAAATGGTCATTGTCAAGGGCATGCCATGACTGTGGAAGGGAATCCATCAATTTTGTTGGGATCAATCTTAATTTCTTTCTTCCTTAGGCCAGTTTTCAAAGCCATTTCATTCTATGGAGCTTTTCCCCACCCAGCAACAGTTTTTAATTCTTTCTCCTACCCCTAGTTCCCTTCCTCCTTCAAATAATAGGTAGAAAAGGGAGTTACGAAAAAAGCCCAAAGAAGAAACTCATTTTTATTGAACAAAAAGTTGTTTCAAACAGCTATAGTTCATTTAGAAGAAATTTTTTAAACTAAATTACTAAGTATAACTTAACAGTTTCCTTTTTTCTGTTATATGTAATTTTAATTTTGTTCAGAAGTTACGAGTTGTTGCATTGGAATTAAATTTTGAAAAATTGCCTTGGAAAGGGTTCTTAACTCTGGAATTTTAGAAGGATAGGAATTCTTCTAAAGTGGATGGTGATACTCAATAATGAAATATGGTCCCTGCTTTCTCCATACATCATTACTTATAACAAATTTTATTTTTTCCAAGAGCTAAAAGTAACCTTTGAACCATGCTGCTGTTGTACCTTAAACAAAAAAAACTCAGTGATAACCAGTATTTAGTCTCTTAAAAACATTTTGAAGAAAATAGTTTGGAGGTTTCTGATCCAGAGCATAGTATGGGTATTCACTGAGAAATAAGGTGACTCATTTTCTTAATGCAAAACATGACAACACAGTGGGGGGTGGGGAGGGTGGGAGGGAGGGATGCAAGTGTGGGTGTGATGTGTACTATTTGCATTGAAACAATGTAATTTTGTGTCTTTCCTTTTTGCTTTTCTTGACTTATTTCAGAAATTGTACAGTCTTTGGGGGGGAAAGTCTTTTCTGTTAATATATTTGCAATTCATTAAAGGATGTGAAAAATCCAAATAAATTACTTTTAAAAACAATTTATAATCAAGTTGTTAAAGCTGCAAAAACACTGTGCTTATCTGTATTTTAGAACAAGACACAGTGAAAAATAATGGTGAGATTAGACTATTTCATTTCCTACAAAATGCCAGGTCTGATTAATAGATTTGAACATAAAATAACCAATACTAATTTATATTCCCAGTGAATGTTAATGTACCCTCTTGCTACCATTAGTTGGCTTTATTTCTAATGGAGTCTTAGTTCTTAGGACCTCCTATACTACTAATGTAGGGCTAAAATATAACCTTTTTAAAAGGCTACATTTTAATCAGACACTTCATAAAAACAGATAATAAAATATAAATACATTCCACAATTAAAGATAGTTATGATATGAAACTATAAAGTACTAACTAAAATGCCCTGAAAAGTACTGGAGACTTGAACTAGAGGAATAGGTTAAAATTTCTGGACAGGAAGTCATCCTGTGCCCAGGGAAGCAAAGAAAAAAGAAGACTGAGAGAAGGATTTGGTAGAAAGGAACCCTGGTAAGGGAGGGAATTCCGGGTATTGGAAGAAGTCACTCACAAAAGACATAGGCATATATTTCCCAGGAGAGAACAAGGTCAAGAGGAAAAGCAGAGAAATACTACCCAAAGCCTCCAGTCTTAAGGTTGCCAAAAATTATTTTGATTGCTATTTGCTAATAAAAAGTTTCAGTCCTTAAGTCTGTAATAAAAAATGAAAGAAGTAAAACTTTGAAACTATTCAGCAAGCACCTATTATATGCTGGAGATACAAAGACAAAATTAAAGCAGTCCCTGCCTTCAAGGAGCTGATGGGGGAAAGCATCATATAAATAAATACAAATTATGAAAGCAATTGAAGGAGTGATAAAGAAGGGCCTCATAAAAGAGGGAACACCCCACCTGAGCCTTGAATAGAATTAGGGGATTCCACGAAGTGGAGTAACAGAAGGAGAGCATTCCTAGACACGGGGGTGAGGTACGGGGGGTAACTGATGCAGTGGCATGAAAAAGATGAGATGTCATTTATGGGGAACAGCAAGTGGACCAGTTTGGAATGTAGGATTGGGAAGAAAGGGGCTTTTATGTGAGGTAAATAAAACAAGTAAGCTGCAGTTAGATTGTGAAGGACTTTAAATACCAGAAGGGGTTTCTATATTTTATCCTAGAAACAATAGAGGGCCACTGATGCTTTTTGAGCAGGAGATTGATGCAGTCAAACCTGGAGTCCATATGGAAGATGAATTGGTGAGGGGGGGAGAGACTGGAAAGAGGGAGATCCATTAAGGGGCTCCTACAGTTATTCAGGTAAGAGTTGAAGAGGAGAGTTTGAGTCGTGATTGTGTGAGTGGAGAGAAGGTGACAGCAGCAAAAACTGGTAGAAGAATCAAAATTTGGGAACTAATTAGTTATGAGCATGAGGGGATAGAAAAAAGTTGATGATAACCGTAGCAAACATGATTGACTAGAAGGGATGGTATCATCCTCTACAACAGAGGTATCAAACATGAAGCCCACAATGCTCCCAAGTATTGCCTCTGAACCAGACCGAAATGTGATTGGGAAATATTTTAACAAAATAAAAATACATTAAGACAAATAATGTTGGGGCAGCTAGTTGGTGCAGTGATTAGAGCAGCAGCCCTGGAGTCAGGAGGACCTGAGTTCAAATGTGGCCTCAGACATCTAACATTTATTAGCCATATGACCTGAGGCAAGTCAATTAACCCCAATTGCCCTGCCCTCCCCACTGCGAAAAGGAAAAAAAAAAAATAATGCTAACATGGTTTCCTAGTATGTGATCTGCAGGGTTCCTTGTATATGGTTTAGTGGCCCCCTTTTCTATTTTGAGTTTCTATACCACAGTTCTACAGGAATAGAATAATTAGGAAGAGAAACTGGTTTAAATAATGAGTTCCATTTTGGATATGTTGAGTTTGAGCTCTCTTTGGGATATCCAGGTAGAGCTATTCAGCATGGGGGGACTAGAGGTCAGAAAAGAGATGGATAAGTAGCTGAATGAAGGGGTGACCGAATATATAAGTATTTATTAAGTAATTATTGTGTAGTAGGCCTAAAATTTATGTAGAGATGATTGTTGAACTCAAAGGAGCTGTTGAGATCCTTAAGAAATGTAGTAAGAGACAGAAAGAGCTCTAGGACATCTGTGCATAGGAGTCAGGAAATGGATAATGATCCAGCAAAGGAAATTGGAGAAATTATTAGACAACAATAATGAGTAGTATCGTGAGAATATTGGGGAAGAGGAGGTGGTTAGGTGTACGGAATGCTGCAGAGAGGCCACATGAAGACCAAGAAAATGCCTTTGGATGTACTCATTGAGTTTCTTAGTAATCTTGAAGATGGCAGTTTCTGGGGGAGGGTAATGTTTTTAGATGTATAAAATACATCAGATCACCCCAAGAACCAGTTATATTGAAATGTAGTTATCAAAAATATTTTTTAAAATAAGTTTGTAGACCCCAAGTTAAAAAACACTTTAACCTATAAAGGGATGGTGGAGTCAAATGCAGAACTTTCAAGAATGAAGGAGAGGATGGGATCAAGGACACAAGGAAAGGGACTGACTTCTGCAAAAGCCATCTTTTTCTTGGACTGGAGCAAAAAGAGAATGGAAAATGTTGAGAGAATTTGAGGCGTAAAATTAGGGAGACAAGGGAACTCATTTTCTCTTTAAAGTGTAAGGTGATATCTACTGAAAAGAAGAGAGAGTTGGTATAGGTGATGAGAAAAGAGGTTTGAAATAGAAGTTATTAGAAGAGTAAGAGTAAAAGGAAGGATTGCAATGCAGCAGTTACTGCCCAGTTAAGATCTTTAGTGAACCCATACAATAGTTGAATGATTCCCTTCAAGAGCATTCAGTAGCATGTGATTAGGAGCAGTTAAGAACTTATAATGAGGGCAATCCAGGGTTCAGGTTTGGCAAAAGATAATTTTCTAGGATTCAAAGACAGAGGACCATGTAGTTGAACTGGTTAATTATAGCATCAGAATTGCAAATGGAAGGAAATGAAATCACACCATGAGTGATGGACTGGAAAAGGAGGGAGGAGTTGGAGTGGTAGGTTGTGGTGAAGATGAATTTTTTCTTTCCCACGCACCCCTAATTTAAAAGAAAAAAATTACAACAAATATGTATAGTCAAGCAAAACATTCCCATGTCATATCCAAAATTTATATCTTATTCTGTAACTTAAATCCATTGCTCTTTGTCAAGAAATAGATCATTATTCCAACTATTTCTACCTTTATCTAATCATATTCTTCAGAGCTCTTGATCAAAAAAAAGTGAAACATTTATAGCTGATGGCAAAATCCAGGATACGACCTCCTATGGTATAGAAGAGTGACTATAGGAATGAAACAGATTGAGGAACTACAAGGTTACAGTGTTTGAGGGAACATCAACATATATATGTTGATGCTCCCTTAGTATGAAAGTAGGAGTTGAGGTAGAGAGCAAAACTATTGGTCGGGCACTGAACTCTTTGAGAAAAAAGGGAGAATGTTCTGAGTATTGATAGATAGCCTCCGGGATCTGGATTGAGTGATAAATTTAGATACAAATCTTGAAGAAGAGATTGTTAAATAATGGCAGTAGAAGGATAGTTTGCAAATGGTAATGGGGAGCAAAGAGCATTCTGAACTATTTTCTGATACTTCTGAGTTGAGAATATTAGAGAAGATGCAGCCAATACTGAACAAAAGGTATGTGTTCATATGTGTGGCTAAGGTGGAGTGAGCATGCAAATAATGGAATCTAAGGAAGTTGGTGAACTGAGAAACAGGAGTATTTGAGGGTTACGAATATGTAAATTAAGTTTCCAAATGTAAGGTTTGAGTTAGAGAGGAAAACTGTCAAATATTAAACTCAGGCAGATAACTTTAAAAAAATCTTTTCTTGTTTTGATTGGGTAAAACATAAAAGATCATGAAGGCCACTGTAAAAAAAAAAAAAAGGGGGGGGGAGCCGGGAACACTGAAGATAAACATCCCAGATTTGATGACCATCTGGTTTTTCTACCTTCAACTGGATAGAATTAATAGGAGCTGCACAGAGAGAGATTTTTATTATGCTGTAACTGCTAAAGTAATTATGTCTCATGGTTGGAGGAAATTCTAGAATACAATGAGAGTAAGGCATTCTGAGTTGATGCTATCACATACTACCTTCAACGGGCCCAAATATCAAAGGTGCAAAGAAAGACCATTACAATAGATCCAAGGATACTTCTGGGGAACTGATTCTCTAGCGTAGAAAGCATGGCTAGTCTACCCTCCTATTTTTAGTGACAACTATGAAGCATAATTAACTAAACTATTCACTTGATAAATAATCCAAGCCTCTTTTAATTTAGCTCTTTAAAAAAAAAATGGTTTGACCACCACAAGGAAGGTTTAATATCTTTTATTCCATGTGAAAAAGCTCTGAGAAGAGATTTGATAAAAGGTTGTTTCATCTGAGGATGAAAATAACCTGTTTTCTTTGGAATGTTTTCTTTTCCTTTAGGTCAGTGGTTCTCAACCTTCCTAATGCTGAGACCCTTTAATACTTGTATGTGGGCATATCTGCTTGTGGGTGAACCCGCCTGGAGACGGATTGAAGAGCAGTGTCTCAGTTCCTAAGACCATCGGAAGTAGGTGTTTTCCGATGGTCTTGGGCAACCCCTGTCACCCCTGTGAAAAGGTCGTTCTACCCCCAAAGGGGTCATGACACACAGGTTGAGAACTGCTGCTTTAGGGAAAGCTTTAACTAGGATGACCAAGGTTTTGACCCAATTATTGAATGAAATATAGAAGACAAATATACAATATATAAGCACTTGTATACCTTTAATAGCTTAAAATAACTGAACTTCTTAATAAGAATAATTAGTTAAAATCAGAAGCTACAAAATGGAATACTTTCTTCCCAATATGACAGCTTCCCTGATTATCTCCTTGCCTTTTCCAACGTAGTAGCCCCCCTCAGTGCTCTCTTTGGTGTCCTGAGATTTCTCCCCTATTCCTTGCTCAACTGAATTAATCTTAAAAACTTGATTTGAGGGTATCTTTTTACGATGTTTGCAATGAACATCAAAATTACTGGTCATAACTGATAGGAAAGAGTAAAATGTATAATGAACATACAAGATATAAGAATATCAGAGTAATTAAAAATGTGTCTACTTAGTAAATAAGTGGGTGGCTCTAAGCTCTCCAAGTCTAAGCTGCATCATCATCTGATATAAGAATATCAGAGTAATTAAAAATGTGTCTACTTAGTAAATAAGTGGGTGGCTCTAAGCTCTCCAAGTCTAAGCTGCATCATTTTGCTAACCCCTTTTTTAGCACCATAAACCAACTGTTTATATCAAGAATTGGTCATCCTTAGCCCCATATGATGCCCCTGTCCAAGGAGAACCTTACCCTTAGCCTAAAGCTAGCAATTACTCAAGGGCAAGATATTTGCCTCTAGGTGGGAGATTTAAAGAGCCACTTGATAGTGATTATGTTTGTTTAAGGAAGATAGAAGGGCAACCTTATTGGGAAGGGAAGAAGGAAGAGAGAAGAGACTAGACTTGTAATCAAATAGAACCAATAATAGGGTGTTAAAATTCAAAATGACTCAGAGGCTTTTGCTCTGAGATCCACGCAGTAAATTCCTAGGTAATACTGCAGTCTCTTCTCTGCTCACTGCCACTGCCCTCACCTTACCATTCATTATATGGCAACAAACAGCAGAATTCAACCACTCTGACCCCTTGTGGAGGAGATTGAGTTACAGGAAAGCGAGAAGTTCTGTGGCAGGATGCAATGCTACAGCATTATTCAGCCAGAGAACTAAAGAACACAGGAAACTGGAGCAGGGTACTAAACTATGTGAAGCTGCATCGTGCCTGAAGGAAAAGAGACTGGCACCCAGCTAGAGATAGAGACTGAGGCTGGTGTCCAAGTGAGAAACAGCATTGAGGTCCAGTTCTCAGGGCTCCACTACCAAAGGGAGAAGGAGTAAACAGTGGGAGAATATAAGGGAAAATCCCTGAAATTACCAAAGCTCTCAGGAGGAAAAAAACTCAGTAAAAACTTTTGGCCCCAACTAAAAAGAGGGAAAATATTGATGCAGAAAGGAAAATGGACGTCTAAACAAGTACACCCATCTTTGAATAAATAATTTAAAGACAAAGGAAATTGAACCAACATGTGAGAAATAATCATCTTACCAGGAATTCCACTTGGCCATGAATGAATTTAGAAAAAAAGATTTTTATTTCACATAGTTTGTACAGGTGATCTGGCCTTTAACCCCTTGTGGGCATACACCTCTCTCATTTCCACATTTTTTTTACATCTCTCATTTCCACATTTCAATTCCCCCACCCATTTTCATCCTCATTTTTCTTCATACTTTATTTAATAAATGCTTTTAGTCTCCTCCCAGTTTGTTCGCATCAGATGTTATGATCTCCATAGCATGAGAAAGGAATTTTCGCAAATGCTAAGAGAATTGACAAAAGCTGTGAGTTGAAGATGGGGTCCAGAATATCCATGAGAAAAAGTCCCATTGTCTAAGACTAGGTAAGTGGACCTAATCCTTGGTGAGCCACACCTGGTCCAATAGTTGTTTGATACACCGGAAAAAGGTCTTCTCAGAACAAAAGAAGAGGAATCTGCTTTTAGATATGCTGACTAACATGTGGCCAACATCCCCCAACTGCCCTCCTCTACAAACACTTTTATCCCTTACATTAGCCATCAGCATGACTTCAAATTATATTTCATATAATTTCTGTGGAAACAAAATTCAATCATCCCTTACAAACAGATGATGAGGCAATGAATCCTGGGGATACCCAAGAGAGCATAAAACTATAGTAAGATGTTCCCAAATGATTCAATAGAGACATAAGAACTATGAATAGAAAAGCTTGAATCCACATTGCCAAGTGTCTATAAAGAAGTGAGAGAAAAACTGATTGGGAATAAAAATAAACAAAAATGAAGGACAATCTGAAAGAAGAGAAACAAAAAGCAATAACGTCAAAAGAACACATGATCTCTATAGAAGCAAGATATGATCTCAAAGACAGGATATATAGAAACAACTTAAGGATCATAGGTCTCTTGGAACGACATCACAATTCAAAACAACTTTAACACCATAATACAAGAAAACTGCCAAGAATTGTTGAATACAGAAATCAAAGTCATTTAAAAAAATCCAAAAGTTGCCTCCACAAAACAAAACAAAACACCTATACTACAATTTTCAAGATACATAATGGTTAAATTTAACAATTTCAATGACAACAGAGTTTGCAAACAACCAGAAGAAAAAATCTTCAAATATAAAGGAAAGGAAATTTGAATAACAAGAATATTGTGCATTCATCAGAAATCACAGAAATGGGATAATGTGTTCTAAAGAACAAAAGAGCTGAATGCAACCCAAATGACATACCATGACATACCTAAGTCAAATCATCAGTGAGAAAGATGGACATTCAGTAAAAGAGAGTTATTTAAAGCACTCCTACCTACACCCCTCCCCCCCAAAAAAGATGTGAGCATCTCTATATTTCCCCCACCTCCTATGCAACAAATGAAACTGCACTAGCAGATGCAAGGATATTATGTAGGTTTACAGCAATACCCACCTCTATACCCTCATCTCCTCTCTTTTCCAGTGCCATAGAGACTCCATTTCCAGGCTGACGAAGTATGCTTGGGCCTTGATAGCCAGTTTGGCTGCAGCCCTTAGTGAAAAAAATAGCCTGACATGGGGCTGCAACTTGATAGCACAAATGCTGCAGAGATCTGAGAAAAAGGAGCCTGGGACAAGTCACCATGACAGGACACTGTTGGGAGAGAAGGAAAAGTGTGCAGTGTTCCACCAAGTCTGAGTAAAAGAGCACAGCACCTAGCTGGGGTCAATCCTGTCTACTCAAAAGTCATTTGGAGAAGAGACCTAGTCTGTTGAACTGTACACAATGTGGCAGAAGGCTGAGACACTTTGAGATCCAGTCCTTAAGAAAAAACACACAGACAGACGGATATACACAAACAATGAGAGGGGAAAGAGTCAGAAAATGAGTGCTAGGGAAAACAAGGGGGAAGAGGGAAGACCAAAATTTACCAAAAATTCACAGATTGCCTCCAGGAAAACAAAACATACCCATACTTCACAAACTATTCTTAAATATTGAAGTGGGGGGGGGGGCAGATAGGTGGCACAGTGAATAGAGCACCAGCCCTGGAGCCAGGAGGACCTGAGTTCAAGTCCGGCCTCAGATACTGGACACACTTACTAGCTGTGTGACCTTGGGCAAGTCACTTAACCCCAACTGCCTTGCCTTCCCCTCTCCAAAAAAAAAAGTTGATAAAGAATACACCCTACCAGAATCATTTTATTACACATTAGTCCTGATGCCTAAACAAAAACAAAAAAGAGAGAGAGAGAGAGAAAGAGAAAATGCCAATACCATTATAGGCCAATATCATTAACAAAAACTGACTCAAAAATTTTAAACAAAATCCTTTCTGAGAGACTACAATGACTTTTCCAAGATATCATTCATTGTGATCAAGTGGGATTTATACCAGGGATTCAAGGATGGTTCAACATTAGTAAAACAACCTAAGTAATTGTATTAAAAACTAAAACCATGTGATCATCTAACAGTTTCAGGAAAAGCCTTTTACAAAGGGTGGACCCAAGATGGCAGCATAGAAGGAGGAAAATGCCACAGCTCCCACATAACCACCTCAAATACCCATAAAATAGGACTCTAAAAAAATTTTAGGGGGCAGAGCCAAGAGGGTGGAGTAGAAGCAGCAAGGTCCCGCAGCTCCCACACAGCCACCCTAAACACCCATAAAATATGACTCTGGACAAAGTCTAGGACTCTCAAACTCACAAAAATACAGAAAACACATTGCTTGTGTGAGGCAGCTCAGCAGCAGGCGATCATCACGGCAGCCTGAAATCAAAACACAGCCAGGCTCCAGGGCAGTCAGGAGGAGCCAAACTGCACCGCAGCCAGTCTACAACAGAGAAAATCTACAGCCTCCAGTAACTCCACGTCTGCCAAGGTATGAAAAATAGGGATTAGAGAAAGGCAGCTCAGCAGGAGGGGCTCAGCTCACAGGCCTGCAGGCCGGGAGCTAAGACCAGCCCAGCCTGAAACCACCATTCTGCCAGGCTCCAGGGTGGCAGGGAGGAGCCAAGCCTCCCAAGCCACAGCGTGAATCTACTTCAGAGAAGATCTAAAGCACCTTGAACAATCTTCACATCTACTAAGCCAGGATTACAGAAGGTCACTGAAAGTGAGTGAAGCTTTCAAGCTAAATTTGGGGGAGGAAATCAGTTCCACCAATGTACCCCCAGTGCAAGGAAGCACTGGGGGAAAGGCAGGAACTGCTTTAGAGCCCGTGGCCTGTGGATCCCTGCAGGGGGGCTGAGTCGACTGATCAGGGCCAAGTGCTCTTGCGTTGAAAGGCCTGGATCTGGATCATGGTCTTGGGTGGTGGTCCTGGGGAGCACTTTCAGCAAGCCAAAGCTGGGGGGGGGCCTGCAACACCCCCCTAATAGCTCCAGCAGCTGGGAAAACCCCAGCAATTTGGAACAGA
>CM053593.1:162162983-162183441 GCA_028646575.1 Pseudocheirus occidentalis | reverse complement strand
GACATAGACATAGACATAGACATAGACATAGACATGGACATGGACATGGACATGGACATGGACATGGACATGGATATGGATATGGATATAGATATGGAAATGGATATGGATATGGATATGGATATGGACATGGACATGGACATAGACATAGACATAGACATAGACATAGACATAGACATAGACATAGATATGGATATGGATATGGATATAGATAAGGATATAGATATAGATATAAATATAGACATGGACATAGACATAGACATAGACATAGACATAGACATAGATATAGATATGGATATGGATATGGATATAGATATAGATATAGATATAGTTATGGATATGGATATGGATATAGATATAGATATAGATGTAGATAAGAATATGGACATGGACATGGACATGGATATGGATATGGATATGGATATGGATATGGATATAGATATAGATATAGATATAGATATAGATATGGATATGGATATGGACATGGATATGGACATGGATATGGATATAGATATAAATACATAGATATAAAAAAGGGTAGTTGAATCACCTTAAAGATACACAGATAGAAGTCTTGAGGGAACGAATAGGACAGCATTAAAAGTAACTTGTTGAATTTATTGTATACTTTTTGTAAAGCAAACCATACACAATAGAGATTTATGGTTTTGAGTGCAATACTCTCTGTTCCCATTTGATATAAGGAAACATTCTTTAACATTTTTGATGTTTGATAAATTCAGAATTAAAGTACACTAGCAAAAATTCTTAAGAGTCTCTTTTGGGGTCCTTTTGTGAGCACCCAAATGTGGCTGTGGGCTTGTCTCACAGAAAGGTCTGAAAATAAATGTATTGACTACAAGGTGTGTTGGTTGCAGGCAATTTTACAAAAGAGTAATAACACTTACAGCAGCAGATGGTAATAGCAGCTTGGCTATAATGAGGCAGAGAAGGAACTTTAGAGACAGAGAGGAAAAGCAGCTGTGGAGGCAAAGTGGAGCAGAAGAAACACAAGACCAATTGCTAGATGATGAAGAAGTATTCCAGTCATTATGCAACCCTAGGAATGTGAATGCTCTCTCCTTCCAGCATGTTAGTTTTCAGATGATAGCATACCTTTATTTATTGTGTATGGAAGAAAGCAGGAAAATATTTGACTATTTACTCTCTCCTGTTATTTACTTAGTTATTATGTACTAATTAAGTTCATTGATGTTGGGTAAAAAATGGAAACCTACCCATTTTCTTACAGGTATCTTCTTGTATCACCCAAGTCATAAGAGGCAACTATGGATGAAAGGCACCCTGTATAGGCCCTTTAGTAGCAACTAAGGCACAGTAACAAATGTACAGCTACTTTTCAAAGGTAAAATGGCAAGAAGTCCTTTCAGGAAACTTGTGGGTCTCCAAGTCTAATGATCATTTGATTTGACTACCCATTGGTGCTTGCCAAAGGCTCCCACCCAACCTCATCCTTATGAATAGAGAGCTCCAAAAATATGATCTCCATAGTGTTACTAGGGACTGGGCAAGAGACTGTTAGATGGACCACTTTGGGTCTTTCAGGGCTATATAACTTATTTTGGACTCCACTCAAAAGAAGAAGACTTAAGGATAACTCAATCAATGGCAGCCATCAGAAAACCTATGTGGGAATGGTGGGTACTCTAAAACCTCAGGTTTAGAGTAATCTGTTACATTCGAAAAGTAAGGTAAACTGAGAGACAATGGTCCAAGCTTGATCTATTTATTACTTATGCTAGCAGTAAGCAGTAAATTGAATCTAAGGCCTCTCATTAACCAATGACCATAAGACAGAGTTTACTAGTCTTCATATAGTTTTGGGAAGTACAAGAGAATGAAGAATAGAGTTGAGTAGGTAGGAAAAAAATGCAATTGGTTACAGGGTTGGCAGCATCATGGGGGTGAGAACAACATGACTGATTATATCAAGAGTAGGCTAGAACCCATGTGGGGCTAGTAAACATCCCTTTCTATCATAGAAAAATGCTTGATTGATTTATGGGATCCATCTTCATATTGCAGACCTTGTTAGTGGACCTGAGTTGGCAGATTCTCTGGAACCTAGAAAGATTTATTATGGAGATAACAACTTTCCTTACTGGTGCAAAGACAGGTCAAAGACAATGTATCTCTTGGAGCTATCTTCAGGACTTAAAGATAACATCAGATTTCTGGTATTTTCCCAGGAGCTGAAGGTATAGTAGATATAGTAGATTTATCACATTATTTATAATTTAAACTAGCTCAGAAGAAAAGATAAATTCCTGAACTCAACTCAAGGACATCGAAAGGTGACTTTAGGCAGAAGCAGACTCGATTATAAAATTAATGCAGGATAAGTAAAATCAGTTCCATTATAGAATCAATACCGTAGAAATAAATACAAAAGAAAGAAGAAAAAATGTTAGTTTTGATATTTTCAAGTCTTAGAGTGAAATAGGCTTCTAGGTTTCTTTTTGTAGAAAGCAAGTATTAGTAGCTTGTATTAGACCCCATCCAAAGTCATCTGGTTTCTCCTTTTCCATTATATTTCCACCAAATTTGATTTAACAGGCTAGACTCTTCATTTTCTTAGGAGTGATATTTCATCCCTTGTCCTAAGGGACATATAAGTATGGGCCACCATCTAATCTAGGGCTTCTACCACTGTAGTCTCATCTGATCTGATCTATATTATGTCATAATAGTGGACGTCACTGTCCTTAGAAAGCAGAACCTCTTTTAGATTCTGAACAGACTGATAGCATGAGACTCTCCCTGGGGAATGATGGTGAAAATAGCTATAACAGAATCTTTACTCTTCACTAGTCTCAGCTGCAGAAATGGAGAAATAGGCATCAGTGAGGTTGAAAATTCCATACCATAAACCTAGGGTCTGGAGTACTTGGTCTATCACATTTACAAGATCAGGAAGAACAATAGTGACTGACGTGGCGACTTTTGTTTAGATTCTGTTTATTATTTCATTGCAAGATGCTGGATCCCATGCCATTTGCCTTCCTCACTGGCTACATAAGAAGGAGTTAGCAGTAACAAAGTACTACAATTTCCTTCATCTTCATCTTTAGAGAAGAAATAGCTTTTAGCCCTTTCTAGATCTGATATTTTTGCTGATAAACATATAGGATGACTTGGAGGATTTCCCTTTGGCCCCACCCATAATAACTAGAATAGAGGTAGTTACAAGCCTCTAAAGAGGTACAAACTTTCAAGAGTTCATGATGTCATCAGGTCCTGCAGTATACACACCTTGACTGTCCACTCCCATTATATACTAACTACTACTCATACAGAAGGAAGAGCTTCTCCTAACTTCTATCTGAGCAAGGGAGATCTTTTTCTTGGTGGTCTTTTCATCAAAATCCATTATGGAAAATGAGACCCATTGGAAGCTGGAGTCTGTTATATTTTGTGATCCAGAACTATGCTTTATGTATGTATGCACTTAATTGGATCTAATGGACCCATCTCTAGGGTGGGGAAAAACGAAATTTACGTGATAATTTTCTTGTATATTTGAAAGGAATAGCAAGTTGTGCATAATAGATTTGAAATTTCATGTGCAATCATCTTTATTACTGTACTGTTATATTTACAGTTGCCGTTAGCACTGTGAGTATTGTGTTGGCATTACATCTTGTTATGAACATATTTGTTGTTTAGCAGGGGGTTGCATTAGAATATGCCCTATAAATCATGGGTGGCAATGTGCCTATTATAGGGTCCTTTTGCTGGAGTGTGCCTCAAGTTCTCCTGGCAACTTCTATGATCACAGGTGATTCATCATTAAAGGGATCAGTGATTTGGTATGACATAGCAAACCCTAAATCTTCTCTTAGTCCACTCCGTCCTCTTTCCACTCTAGAACAGCAGTTTTGGGGCAGGGTGCTTCAGCAGTTAAAAACAAGAGATAGCTTTTGCTCTTGCTCTCTTCCTTGAATGCTGTGGGGCAAGTAATAATCCTGTGTGTTGGGGGTGAGAGGCAGGAAGGCTGCCCAACAAATAGTAGCTATTATTGCATGGCAACTCATTAATGTGTTTTTGCTTACATGAGTCAAAGACTGAATATCAAAGTATTAGCTGCCTCTTTTGTTTCGTGTTTCTTTTCTGAGTGCAAAGTGGCTAAGAAGTGATTCTGAGATGAATGTTTCCAGCCTTGGAGGAAACTTTGTATGTTTGGGAGGTTAGACCAAAGCTCAGCCCCTAGAGTCTTTTCTGAGGTCCTCTCAAAATGTCTTAGGAGGACAACTGCTTTACCCTTTAGGGAAAAGGGAGAAGAACCTATATGTTCTAAAATGTTTATAGTAGCTCTCTTTGTGGTAGCAAAGAACTAAAAATTGCAGCAATGCCCATCAATAAGGGAATGACTGAGCAAGTTGTATATGATTGTGATGGAATACTATTGTGCTATAGGAAATGATGAGCTCAATGATACTAAGAAAAAAACATGGAAGGACTTATATGAAACAAGGAAGAGCAAAAGAGGAGAATCAAGGGAACATCGTATACAGTAATAACAATATTGTTTTAAGAATAACTGAGTGAATAAATTGTTTTGAATATTATAAATACCCAAATTAACTATAAAGGACATATGAAAAAAGATGCTATCTGCATCCAAGGGAAGAACTGACAAATAGAAGTATGTATAGAACAATTTTTACACATGTATGTATGCACATATACACATGCACACACGTCATCATGTGTGTATATATATGTGTGTGTATATATGTATGTGTATATATATACATATATATGTGTGTGTGTGTGTGTATATATATATATATATGCTTAATTGAGTCTAATGGACCCATCTCTAGGGTGAGAAAAAAAACCCAATGAAATTTATATGATAATTTTGTTGTATATTTGAAAGGAATAGCAAATTGTGTATAACAGATTTGAAATTTCACGTACAATCATCTTTTTTTATTGTACTGTTATGAAAATGTTTGTTTTATTCCATAAATTAAAAGTAAATTTTTTTTTAAAGTTTGGAAGGTTAGGAGCTCCTGAGTCCTCAGATGGTACTGGCTATATTACTTTAGGAGTCCCCAACAACTTTCTCAACATTTCTTGAAAAAGATGACCACTGGATGGAGGATAAGGTAAACTCCTGATCTTGCTTGCCAGAACAAAAGGAGGACCTGGAGGGATTTATTTGGACAATATAGAACCAAGGTGAAGGTGAAATGTGAAATGTTCATTTTTAGCAGGTCTGCAAACTACTTCATGTTTTGATGTTTTAAGTCTCAATCTGCTGGAAGGATATAACAGTTACTATATATTACTGTTGGTTTAAGTCTTGTCAATATGCATTTGTAAGTCTTTTACATTAACATGTATTTTGTGTGGAGTAAACAAATAACCATCCTTTACCTGATTTACATTATGTATTGAGTATCTTTCTACTCTCCCACCACCACCACAGGGGGACACTAGACATGAGCCATGTCCAGTGCAGTCTAAATTTGAGTGAGTCATTATAAATGGTGAATTCCTTTAGATCTTCTTGTTTGTACATGATATCATGTCAACATGTCCTGATAGTCATGATAGAACTCCCTAAATGAGATCTGTGATCATGCAGAAGAATTTGGTTTAAGAAGCCAAAAAGGATGAATCAAGTAAATGAATACTGCCTAATGTCTCAATTTTAGCATACAGTTGGATGGACAATCTATTAAACTCATCTATTAGTACAAGTTTGTGCATCAATACATATACCTTGAACTGATATTGCAATGGACATTGAGCTTGGACCAAAAATGGACAAGAGGAAGAGTATGGGATAGTCTGCCTTTGGGAGAATGCAATGATCCCAGAACTCTCTCTGGAAGAGGGGCTCATTTTTTTTTTAAACAACAATGTTATTTTAGTGAGGTTGCATATCTGCAAGACATAGAATACTATAGTCTTGAAAGAATTAAAGTTGAAAATCTCCCAAAGGGAAGAGTTGCATAGTGGGTGGAAGCAGGTTGGAACACATTCCTAATGAGGGACTGCTTAGGAAAAACTGCATAAAGGATGTTATCTCAAAAATGTATTTGGGGGGGGGGGGAAGATAGGCTGGTCTCTGATTGCCTGGAGCATTGTTGTTTGTCCTTTGTTCCTGGTGGTGATGCCACACAACTTGCAAGTGAATTGGATTTAAGTGATGGAGGGCAATGCAAAGTCACCAGCCTCACTTTCTCCTCCAGAGTCCTTGGAGTAGGGATGATTGGAGGATGGGGGTGGAAGACCTTGACCTTTTAAAACTAAGGTCTTTAGCTGGTCTCAGTTAGACTGAAGCAATGGCCATTCAGTGATTAAGGCTAGGTATATATAAAAAAAATGAGGCCTGTTTAACCTAATCCAGGGGAAAAAAAAAAATCAAACTGTGAGGGGAAGAGGCTCAGGGTTTCAGGTCAAAACAGAAACAATTCCTATTTATATTCACTCTGAGTCAATCATTGCCCAAACTCAATCCAGGTGGGGTTTGGCCTGGGACCTATTGTTGACCAATCAGTGAAAGCCAGAGTGACTTGGGTTTAAGATGTGATCCTTAAGAAAGAAATCTATTGTCCCTTCTTTCTCATTGTTCACTCCATTGGTTATAGTCCTTCTTAACAACTTGACTGAAGTTTAATGCGAAGGTATTTGTAGAACCTACATTTGATTGCATGCCGCCATTGGGTGAGGGGGGAGGAAAGGGCGCAGGAGAAAATGTGAAACTCAAGAGATTGTGGAAGTGAATGTGGTAAACTAAAAGTAAACAAATAAAATTAAAAAAAAAGAAAAAAGAAATCTAATCTGAAGCCATCTGGATCCAGTGGCCAGATTCACATGAGGATGACTGGACATGGCACCTGCCTGGAGCACTGAAAAATTAAGTAATTTGCCCAGAGTCACACAACCTGAGATAGTACTTGAATTTAAGTGTTTCTCACTCTGGAGACAAGAAGACAAATTATGTCTACTCATTATGAGAATGCTATTTCTCACAATCCATTTAAAAAGGCAAATTTCAGATGAACTGCTGATATATTTTTTTTCTCCCTGGGGAAGATTAAAACATAATTGAAATAAATGTTGCCTTTGAACTTTTTTTGTTAAAGTTTTATTGTTTCCTTTAAGTTTTTAACACCACATTTTACCCTTAACTCTCTCTCCACCTTCATTGAACCCTCTTTAGGATAAAGAAAAACATTTAAGGCTACTAACAGAGCAACCATACCCACCAGTGTATAGCTTGTCCCACATCTATTTTCCCTACCTCTCTAGTGGGAAGAGGAAATCTAGCACTGAAACTGCTTATCCCAATGTATTGGATTTTGACTGCTTTTTAGAGTTATTTACATTTGGAAGTCACTGTGATTGCTTAGTAGGGATGTTTCCTTTTCCATGACTGTAGTCATTATTTACATTCTTCTCCTAAATTATGCTTAGATCATTCTCCATCAATTAGCATATCTTTCCATATTTCTCTGAATTCCCAGTATTCATTGTTTCTTAGAGCACAGTAATAGTCCATTACATTCACAAGCTATAATTGATTTGGTCATTGCTCATCGATTATTCGGAAATTCTTGCTGCCACAAAAAAAATGCTGATATGACTATTTTGTTAAATATAGTGACTTTCTGTCATTTATCTCCATGGAATATAATTGAATTCTAATTACATAAAAATTGAGAAGGAAACTATCAGTGGAGTGTGTTCTTGTCTTCAGTAAATGCCACCATCATCAATAACAATAAAACAATAAACAGCGATGATAATGAATACAAATTATTAATAAATACCAAATATAATATAACCACACGTTGAAGATCTCTAAATTTATCAGTGTGGGTATTCTCTCTACTGAGCGAACTCTTACAACCATCTAATCCAACTTATATGCTAAAGGCATCACCATGGAAACATACCTGAGGAGTGGTGTCATCCATATCAAATGAGATAACACATCTTAAGTGCCTTGCAAACTTCAAAGCTCTATATAAATGCTGGCTATTATTATAGTCTATCATCCATCCTCTGCTTGAAGATCCTTCCTCTCAAAGTAGACTCATATTTGCACAACTCTAATTGCTAGGAAATTTTTCCTAACATTAAGGCTAAATTGATCTTTTCTACCCATTGCTACTGATTTTGCCTCTTGGGGGCTAAACAGAACAATTTAATCCCTCTAAGGTTGTAGGAGATAGTTATGTCTCCCCTAGATCTTCTCTTTTTCAGGTTAAGCAACCTTGATCCTTATATGACAATGTAAGCAAAGACAAGGCAAAATTCTCTATATTTGAAGGTGATATGATGGTTTTCTTAAGGAATCTCAGAGTCAACAAAAAATAATTGAAACAAGTAATAACATCTGTACAATAGCAGATCATAATCTGCTTATAACTTGGTGGGTAGTCTTTGAGACTACTTGTGGTTGAAAATTTTATCACCTTACAGTCAATTTTGGGATCATAGAAATCATACAACATATAATATCAGAAATAGAAAAGACAAATAAACCTAGGTTTATTTGTCAACAAAAAATATATAGTTTAAAACTGGGACCATATTTGAAACCCAATGCTATAGCTTGGTGTTATAGCTTATACTTCACTGGCATCAACTCTTTAAGTTGAGTAACCAAGGTGCCATGATGGATGAGCTATTTCTAGCTATCAGTCAAAAAAAATTTAAGCACATGCTGTGTGCTAGGTGCTAGGCTAAATGTGGGGAAGTGAAGGATATGAAGAAAGACCCCCAAAAAAGGCCCCATTTATCAGGATTACATCTACGTCATCCATCTAAAATCATCACTAGCCTCTGTCCCTCTGATTGGAGGGTGGAACCATGAACTCTAAAACCTCCACTTAATAGGAAGGATAGCTCAGGACAATTCTTTTGGTATTTCTCTCCTGGCCTCAGGACTTTGGAGCTTCTCTGACTTTTCCACCACATCCCAGGAAGCTCATTGATGGGAAAACGTCATCATCTTGCAAGATTTCCTCAGCCTTGTCCCTTTAATTAGAAGGTGGTGCCATGAACTCCTTTTGAATGTTGTTTTCAGCTTTCTTTTGTATGTTGTCTTTCCCATTGGATTGTAACTTTCTTGAGGGTAGGGACTGTCTTTTTTTAAAATTTGTATCCCTAGCTCTAGAACAGTGCATACACTTAATAAATAAATATTTATTGACTGACTAAATTTCCTACCTCTGAGAGGCATCCATTGCAGTCCAGCACTGAATATTTCCTCTTTGGTCAGTTAAAAATTGATCTCCAATATTCCAAAAAACAAATAGTATTTGTGTTCTGTAAAAAGAGTGGCTTTGAGCAGATAATCTGTTTTCTTCTACCTCTAAATCCTGTATTCCATAACTATTAATTATAACTCACATTTGTTATTATTTTTTTAAATGAGATTTATTATTAATGTCTTTTATTTTGTATCAGTAATTTTTGCATATACCCTGACAAAGTAAGTTACATTCCATCCTTGTAATCACCTACCTCCCTGACAAGGAAAGAAAGATATGTGTTATAATCTGTTTCTAACACCAAGAATGGTTATTTTTACTACACAGAGTTTAGCATCCTTTTAATGTTCTTTGCATTTACATTTTTGTCATTTTGTATATTGCTCTGCTTTGCTTATTTCATTCTGCATCATTGCATATAAATCTTCCCATTTTCTTTGAATCCCTTATTTTTGTCAATTTTTAAAAACTATATAATACTATTCTATTACATACAAGTTACATTTATGTGGTACTTTATGATTTTCCATCAACATCTTATCAAGGTACATAGTACAAACAAAATTATGCTCACTTTACAGACGAGAAAATTGAAGCTCATGATGATCCATTGACTTGCCCATGGCTATATTGAGGCTCATGATGATCCATTGACTTGCCCATGGCCATATTACTAGGAAGTGTTGGAGTCAGGTATTCTTTACTTGTCTCTTCCATTGACAGTTGAAAATGAATAGATTAAAAAAATCTTATACAATATCATAACCCTGAAAGGCTGCTCTAGTTCAACCCCTTAATACATTTGAGGAAACAAAGTCACCAGATGTGATCTGGCCAAGGTCACATGGAGACATAATAGCAGGACTAGGACTGAACTCAGATCTTCTATCTCCTACTTAAATTCTTTAGGTCCAGAGATGTCTCAAGTGAACTTCTAAAAGTCACACAACTAATTTGTAGCAAACCAATACAAGTCCAAATTTCCTCCCTTCTAATTCAATTTTCTGTCTCTTGTAAAAACTTACCCTTTTGAGTCCCCTGTTTCTTTTCTTACCTTGACTCCCAAGTCGACTTGGCTTCATTAACAATTAATTCAATCAATATTAATTGAAATACCAGGCACTTTAAGAAATACAACATTTAGTTAAGATGTGTTCTCTAGCCTAATGGAACCTACTTTCGAGTAGAGGGATATCATACATATACAATTAACCATACTCAAATAGATTTTCGTATCAATTTGGGAGTTCCTTCCAGTGATGTTGATCACAATCTTTGCATATTTACCTATCCTGTGCAGCTCTTGTTCATGGTTTCCCAAAAGTTTGCCACAGAGGATCCTCCCAGGAAACAAATAATGACAAAAATGTGGCAAGCATGTAAAAGGTATAATGTACTATGTAAAATTAGAGTGGAAATTGTAGGGATGGGGGATAAAGAAAGATTTCCTGGTGGTGGCATTTGAACTGAGCTTTAAGTCACGGGTAAAATTTCATTTGGGGGCAGTGAGAAGGCATTCCATGCATAGGGAACAGCATGAGCAAAGGTGTGGAGAGTTGTATTAGGATTTAGAGCTAGTTCAGTTCGGCTGGAGTGTATGGAGGGGAATAGTATAAGATAAAATTTCAAAGGTGGGTGTCAGATTGTGGAGAACCTCAAATGCCAAGCTGAGGATTTTGAATATTATTTTATAGGTAATAGGTGCCAATGGAGAGTTTGGGGCATAAAAATCCGGGTATGGGAATTATTAGTATGTGGCAGTGGTATGAAGGATGGATTGGAGGGGGAGGAGAGAGAGAACGAAGGTAGGAGGACCTTTTAGTCGACTGTTGCAGGTGGTAATGAGGGCCTGTATTAGGGTGGTGGCAGTCTGAAGACAGAGATGGGAGATATTGCAGAGTCTAAGGGACTTGGCAGGGTGTGGGAGAAGAGCACTTCCCAGTTTTCCTGTCAATGCCAGTGACACCATCATCCTTCCAGTTCCTCAGTTGTCTTTCATACCTCCCCTTCCTGTATCCTTGCATCTGTATCTATATTATTTAGGTCTATATATATCAATATTTCTGCTACCATGCAGAGTCATCTCAGGGATTTGCCTCTACCTCTAATCACGTCCACAGTACCCAACCTAGCTCAGTTCCTTGTTCCCCTTGCACCCTCCCCCTATTGACTTACGGCTGAATTGTTGCAACATCCTTTTATAAACTCTCCCTGCCTCAGTTTTCATCATGTCGCTGCCCTGCTCTAGAACCAAGAGATGGGGGGGGTGGGAGACGGCGTAAGGGTGGGAAGGGGGGTACGTGGTGCTGGGCAATGAAGAGAGGGGCATAATCAGGGGACCAGACTAAGGGTGCTTCGTGGAAGATTAGTGGGAAGCCCTGCTAGGACACCCTCATTTCTTTCTTCCGACCCTTGGCCCCCTCCCGGCCTTTCTGAGCAAACATTTCTCGAATGCACCGGCAGAGACAGAGACAGAGACATGAGAGACAGAGAGAACCAGAGAACCCGGGCACCAGCATCACTCGACCCCCCCCCTTCCGCCACGCCCCGCTAGCCTGACGGACGTTCAGGCACAGCCAATGAAGTTCGTGTCCTGACCTCTATGGGCCAATGAGAGGCGAAGGAGGGCGGAAAATTCCCCGCCCCCCACTTCTAGGCTAGGTTGAGCCGTGCAGGTAGGTCCGGGGCCGGGGGAGCTGCCGTTGGCTCTGGTGCCCATGGTGGAGCTGGGGGCCTGGGGGCCTGAGAGATGAGGGGGCAGCCACCGAGGGCGGAGAGGGGGATCCAGGAGGCCGGGTGGGCTGGAGGAGCCGGGGGGCAGGGGGCCGCTGGGGCGCGGGCCTCGGAAGCGGGCTGGGCTGGGGGGGAGAGGGGACGCGTGTGTATGTGTGTGCGTGCGTGTGTGAGTGCGTGTGAGTGTGTGTTGCACACCCGCCGTCCCCTCCCCTCCTCCCCTCGCAGCCGCCCCCGAACTCAGGCCCCCGCGGTCGCCGGGCCCGGCCTTAGGGATGGCGAGGGGGAGCGGCGGAGAAACCCTGGGAGCCAGGCCGAGCGCAGGCGAGTCCGGGGCCCGGAGCCCGGCTGCTGGGGGCCCGGAAAGCCGAGGCCAACGGCCGCAGCCCCCTCCCCCCAGCCCCAGGGCCTCCCGGGGTCCTCCCGCAACAATGGGCTTCGAAGGGGGGGAGGAACCGACCGAGGGCTGGAAGAAGGTGGAGGTGAGGTGTGGGACCAGGGACCACCTGGAAGAGGGGAGGGCAGGGCTAGGAGTGGGCATGACTCCCACCCCCACCTCCCATCCCCAGGCCTCTGGCTGGGGGTGCTGATGGGCGGAGGGGGAGGCCTGGACAAGAGTTGACACCCCCCCCCCCCTGCTCCTTTTCCCTCCCAATGCCAAGAACTGTAAGGAAATAAACCCAAGCCATGGGAAGTGATGCCAAGTTTCAGGAGCTGAAGTGATGACGAAGGCATGGCCAGAACAACTCTACCCCCAGAGCTCTGTGTATGGGGAAACCTTTAATTTTCATATTTTTCCGCATATAAGAAAAATAAGTGGTGGGTGCTATTCTGGTTTTTTTGGGTTTTTGTTTTTGAGGAGGTCACCAGCTCCTAGAAACCCTTAGTCTCCCGTTTTAGTTAAGTTGGAATATCATTTAGGCTCAGGGACCTGGACTTGAGGGAACTTTATGGTCATTTCGTACAATCAAGCAAAATCAAACCCATTCCAGACAGTGGACTGACTACTACTGGGTTTTGGAAAATCTTCCAGAAGAGTATAATTACCTTTTACTTAAGCATTCTCAGATTAGAAAAGATGTAGGTTTGTTTTGGAAATAGAATCAGTCTTGGAACTTTATTTTTAATCAACTAAGTAAAGGGTATTGATAAGCTTATTATTATTGAGATACTAAGTCCCTTTTAGTTAATTTGGTGGTTTTATTCATCCCATTTAGAAATATTAAGGGTATATTTACAATTGAAATATATTAACAGAGATAGCTGATTTTTCCAATACTTGGGAGTACATAGAGCCTAAGAGTATTGTGACTATCTTTATGTATAAAGACTCAGTTTCTAAATTATGAACCTTAAGTCCTCTATCAGATAATGAATTCTAATTTATTACTTGTTCCCTTCCCCTTCTCTCTGACACTTTATATATTCTTGGGCTAGAAAGGAACGGTAGAGTTTAGCTAGCCCTGAGATTCTTAACCATTTTTTTTTTTTGTCATGGACCCATTTGGTAGTCTGTTATTCTTTCCCAGAACAATTTTTGTTAAATTCATAATTTAGGGAAATACTAAATTTCAGTTAGACGTTGATGAGACATTTTTTCCCCATCAAAGTTTGTAGACACTTCCCAGATCTATCCATGTATGCCTTGGTGGTTTGTACATCCCAGGTTAGGAATTCTGAGTTAACCAATTCTCCTCAGTTTATAGGTAAGGAAACAGGCCAGAGAAGTTAAGTGACTTCCTTGGCCAGGGTCACACAGGTAGAAGTTTTAAAAGTTTTTGAGCTCAGGATTTTCAGATTCTAAAACCAGCATTCTTTTCATCACATATATCCTCATTTATACAAATATAAACATATATGTGTGTATACATACATACACAAGGGGCTTGCAGAGTATTAGTACTTTAACAAATTGGTGAGATGAATGACTGTTTGAAAAAATAACAAATTTAACTCATTTGATTTTTAAAAATCATTGGGTTGGGGTAGCTAGATGGCACAGTGACTAGAGCACTGGCCCTGGAGTCAGGAGTACTTGAGTTCAAATCCTGCCTCAGACACTTAACACTAGCCATGTGGCCTTGGTTGGGCAAGTCACTTAACCCTGATTGCCTCCCTTCTCCCCTCCAAAAATAAATAAGTAAAAAATTGGTATACAGGTAATGTTGATTTGTATTTAATTTAAAAATCTTCTGTTTCAGCTACCCTTCTTGAAAAGCAAATATATTTACATCTGCCGGTCCTTGTTGGATCCAGAGGAGTTACTAAGATTTTCTTTTTACTTCTTAATCTTGTGTGTGTTATTCTGGGCACTATGAATGCTACTTGGAGGCCCGTTAAGGTAAGAGGTTTTTTTTCCTAGTTGGTATGTTTTTGGCATTTATGTTCTTTTCAATTAGAGAATGACCTAATTAGTTTTAATGTTGGTATTGGCTATTTATCTATTAATATTATGTAGTTCATTTGCTTCCTATAATAGAACACCCTTTATTGTCAGTTGCTGCTGTCCCTTTTCAAGGATATTAAAAATATTTATTCAGTTTTGGAACAGTTCTCCATTATCCTGTGTTTAGTTCTTTAGTTTAAATTATAACAAACTACATAGGTGTCAGATTTTGCTTTTTAAATCTGGTAGAATGGACTAGAAAATTTAAAAAGTGTTTCTACTTTTAAACTTAATGGCCAGGTTGTTATGTCATATGTATGAGTGTGTGTAGTACTGTTGAAAATAAATCAGTAGCTGACTCAGAGACTGCAAAAGAATCATGTTAACATTTGTTTTTTTTTTTCAATAGTTTTCTACAGTGTGTTAAAATTCTGTCTCCATTTTGGTCTTTAGAGAGATACCTTTTAGAGAGTTGAGTATGGCTTGGCTGAGCCATAATGGTCATTATGGAAATGCTTCATCCTTTGCCTTTCTTCCATTGTCCTTCACAAAAGCTTTCATGTCTAAACACTGTGTAGATGGGATCCTGTGCCAAGTCACATGTCATTGGTTTAACTCTACCCCAACAATGGAGATAAAAGTCTGGTGATAAAGCTGTCATCAGGATGACCTACCCTCTTTGATATAAAGGAACAAATGATGTATGTATGCTGACTCTCGGTCGGGAAGCTATCAGTCTCTTTTTTTCTCTAATGGCTACCAGAAGGGCTAACTAAACAAGACCCATGTATGCCACTCAGTGATGTAAGATACTTAAAATAGGGAATCAATCAATTAACAAGCATTTTTAAATGCTTACTGTGTACCAGGTGCTTTGCTAGGTGCCAGGGATAGAAAGATTAAAATGAAATGCTCCCTGCCCTCAAGAAGCCTACATTTGGGGAGCCAGCCATTTACATATATCAGTATCTTCAGAATAAATTAAAAATGCATAAAATGTAGATTAGAGAGAGGGTACTAGCAGTTGTAGGGATCTGAAAAAGTTCCATGTAGATGACAGTACTTAGCTGAGTCTTGAAGGAAGTAATGAAATCTGTGAAGTGGAAGTGAGCGGGGAGTGAATTCTAGGTGTGAGGGCATGCAGAAGCATAGAGATGGAATGCCATGGGTAAGGAGTAGTAAAAAAGCCAATTTATATTGTAGAATGAATAGAGAAAAGTAATGTATAATAAAGTTAAAAAGACAAGGTGGGGCCAGGTTGTGAAAACTTTCAAAGCTCTACAGAGGAGTTTATATTTAATCCTAGAGGCAATAGGAAACTTTTGGTGTTTATTGAGGAGGGGAGTAATGTGGTTTGACTTGTATTTAAGAAAGATCATTTTGGCAACTGTATGGAGACTGGATTAGATCAGGATCAACTGGAGTCAGATCAGTTTAGGAGGCCATTGCAGAAGTTCATGCTTGAGGTGGTGAGGGCCTGAGTTAAGGTGGTGTCTGTAAGAGATGAGAAGGGGTAAATATGAAGGGTTTGGTGAAGGTAGAATTGGTAAGATTTGGCAATTGATTGGCAATGTGAAATGAAAGAGTGGAATGGAGGATAAATTTGAGGTTATGAGTTTGGGAGATTGAAAGACTAGTGGTGAAATTGATAAAAAATATGGAGGTTTTGAACAAGAGTGATTTTTCAGGGAAATGATAATTAATAAACAGTTTGGGGCATATTGAGGTTAAGATGGTTCTGTGACATTGAGTTTAAAATGTCCAATAGGCAGTTAGTGGTATGGGAATGGAACTCAGGAGAGACACTTAGGCTATCATAATTAAATCCTTGGGAGTTGATGAGATTACCAAGTAAGAGAGAAAAGAGGAGAGAGAAGGGAAAAAGGGTGTATATGTATAACACACATATATAAAATGTATATATTATAATATATTATTATATATAATACATGTACCATATTTCTACCATATATATATATACACACACACATATATATACACATATATATATACACACACATATATAAAATGTATCTAATATGTTATTATATAATATATATACACCATATTTCTATCGTGTGTGTGTGTGTATGTGTGTGTGTGTGTGTGTGTGTGTGTGGGTGTATGTGTATGGTAGAGAGTGTTGGAACGTTAGCAGTTTACTCATGCGACAGGTTCGTGGGTACAGTTATCACTTAGGGCAGCTGGGTGGCACATTGGATGTAGTGCCAGATCTGGAATCAAAAAGATTCATCTTTCTGGATTCAAATATGGCCTCAGACACTTACTAGCAAGTCACTGGGCAAGTCACTCAGTCCTGTTTGCCTCTGTTCCTAAAATGAGCTGGAGAAAGATGGCAAACCACTCCAATGTCTTTGCCAAGGAAACTCCAGAGAGTTGAACCACGATTGAAACAACTAAACAATAGCAGGTATCACTTGTGATAGTATCTTAATTTTGAAAATTTCATTTCTATTTCAATGATAGATAAAAGTAATTTTGAATTACCTGGAAATTTAGATTTAAAGAAATCTTTAGAGGATTCAGATTTAATTCTTTTCTTGATTTATCAGTTTCTGAAGAGGGAACTAGTTTCTTTCTACTTATTATATATAACCTTTGTTGTAGTGGAAAACTAGCCATCTCCCTCATTTGTGCTGTTGCTGTTGCTGATTGACTCAGCTGGATGGCAGGTGGTGGTAGTACCAGAAAGAGTTCAACCTAATAGTTCTTTCAGTTTCTCTCTGTAGGGGTAGGGAGATTGCACAGGGAGCTAAGTGGGTGACTTGGACTTCCATTTAAGGAAAAATGGTTTTGAGTAATATTACTTGACTCTTCTAATTTGGACTTTACAGACATGCCTTCCAATTCCTGATCACATGTGAACTGGTTGCAGTTAAATGTCAAAGGACACTTGTGTCCCATTGCTCTCTTAGTATCTGGCTTGATTGCAGCTCAAGAGTCTACTATAGAAATACAGTCATAGGATTATTGATTTAGGTCTAGAGAGGACCTCTGAGGTGATATCATTCTTTCATTTTATAGATGAGGTAAGAGGCATAGAGAGGTTAAATGGCTTGTCATGTAGCTGTTTGTGGCAGATTCAAGGTTTGAATATAAGTGATCCTTTCAGGATATTATTGGCGTAGGAAATAAAACTCATCTTGTCATATGCTCTAGTTGTGGCATAGCCATGCATGGCAGAATTGTCAATTTGAAGTTCACTGAAATGTAAATAGGAATGTGTTATCTTATTAGGAGTAGAGATGTATGACTAACTATTGTTTTATATTCATTAATAATCATTTGCTTTGTGAAACAATTTCACTTCTAGAGCAATAATGTTCCATTACATTCACATACCATAATTTGTCTGGCCATTCCTCCCTTGATGGGCACCCACTTTCTCCAGTTGTTTGCTACTTCAGAAAGTACTGCATCTATTTTTGTACAAATGAGCTTCTGCTTTGATCTCTTTGGGACATGTACCTAGTACTTATATTTATGTGTCAGAGAATATATATAGTTTAGTGACTGTTTAGGTATAGTTCCATGTTATTTTTCTGAGTGATTGAGCCAATTCCCCAGTTCCACCAATAGTCCATTAGTGTACCTCTCTTCCCACAACTCCTCCAACAGTTTCTATTTTTCTCTTTTGCAATCTTTGCTAATCTGAGGTGAGATCTCCTGCTGATAGGTTTTTGTCTTTTTGTTCTAATACAGATAATGTTGTTCTTTTGTCCAGTTCTATAAAGTAACCCCTTGATACTTTGGTATGCTAATAAATTGGTAAATTAATTTAGGTAGTATTGTCATTTGATATTTGATGATAGGCAGGTAGGTGGTACATTAGAGAAAGAGTATTAAATCATGCATCAGGAAGACCTGACTTCAGATGTGGCTGTCCACAGAGACTAGTTATGTGACCCAGTGCAAGACATTTAACTTCTTCCTATCTCAATTGCTTCATCTGTAAAATGCAGATAATAATAGCACCTACATCCCAGTATTGTGAGGATAAAATGCGATAACATTTGTAAAGTGCTTTGCAAAGCTTAAAGTGCTATGGAAATACTAGTTGTTTTTAGTGTGACCTAACCATGGACAATTATCATTTCTTCCATTGCTTAAGTCTTCCTTTATTTCTTGTATGAGTGTTTTATAATTGTATACATGGAAGCTTTGAGTGTGTTTTGGTAGGTAGATTCCAGATATTTTATTCATTCTGTGGTTATTTTGAGTGGAATTACTTTTTCTTCTTCATGTTAGGTTTTATTGGTGATATATGGAAAAGCCAATGTAGGTTTATTTTATAATTGCAATTTAACTGAAGTTTCTTACTGATGTGTCTGATTTCCTCAAATTTCTCCCCACTCCAATTCATCTTCCATTTTACCAGGAAGGGGATTTTCCTAAAGTGCAGGTCTGACCATGTCACCCCTCCTTCTCAGTACTTCAGTGGTTTCCTACCATCTCCAGGAGCAAATATAAATACAGAGTTTGACATTCAAAAGACTTTAGTAACCTATCCAGTTTTCACCGCTTCCCTACCTTTCCAAGTCTTCTTACACCTTATTTCCCACCATTTACTCTTCTATCCAGTGACACTGGCCTCCTGACTGTTTCACAAACAATACACTTCATCTCTTTGCACCAGTCATTTTTTCTACCTACCCCCCCATGCCTGGAATACTTTCCTCATCTTTGCCTCCTTGCTTCCCTGACTTCCTTCAAGTCCCAACTAAAATTTCACTTTTAGAGCAAGTCTTCCTTCATCTCCTTCCTTGATATTTAAAAAGAGAGAGATTTTGAAGGGACTTGTGTTTTTTTCCCTCTTAATCAGAATGTAAGCACTTCATCATCATTTAGAGCCTTGTAATTGTTCAAACATATTTACCTTTCTATATTTTTCCTTATCTACTTTGTTTTACTTCAAAGATTTTTAGCTTTCTCTGACCTTTTAAATAGGAATGCTTGAAAAGTCTTCTATTTAAGGTCCATCTTTTCCCCTATAGGATTATACTCACTTTTGCAGGATAAGTTGTAAGTTGTCTTTTCATTTTGTTTTTAAAAATATGACATTATAGGATTTTTTTCTCCCTTATATGATCTTGGCTTGAACTCTTTTACTGACTGCAGTAAATTTTTAGGCTATGACATTCCTGGGTACCTTTAGTGGGTTTTTTTTTTCCAGGATGTAATTTGTTGTTTTTGATAGAAGATAGCTCACCTGTTATATTTTAAACATTGACTTTGTTCTAGTATTTCTTGTTGCCTCATTGAGTTCTGCTTCCTTTTTTTTTCTGTGTTTCTGATAGTTGGGTAAGGTTTTCTACTTTATGTTCTAAGCTGATTAGTCTTCTAATTTTCTAAATTAATTTTTAATTTCTTGCCTCATTTCCACTCTTAAAGTCCTTGAGACCAAGTCGTCCTTTTTTGTTTTTTTGTTGTTGTTGACTGAAGTTCTGTTTGTTCTCAGTGTGTAGTTATTCTCTTCTTCTGGGTATACTTCTTGGAGTTTTTTTTTTTTTTTTGCTTTATGGAAGGGAGAAGGCAGGGCAGTTGTGGTTAAGTGACTTGCCCAAGGTCACACAGCTAGTAAGTGTTAAGTGTTGTGAGGCCAGATTTGAACTCAGATCTTCCTGACTCCAGGACTGGTGCACTATTCACTGTGCCACATAGTCTCCCTGAATTTTCTTAACCCATATTTCTTTTTTCATTTTAAACTTGACAAAACAAATATGAACACTTCTTTATACAAAGGAGAAAAAGGATTGTGTATGACACCATAAGTCTTTATTATGTACAGCACCTTTTTTTTATTTAGTGCATATCAAATTTAATATGTAGTCTTAACACTGCCAGGCTTGTCTTTGCCCCTTTTTTACCTTCTGCTCTCTTCTGTGTATTTTATTTTTAAAATTTTAAAAAATATTTTAAAAATTTGTTTTCTTGTTTATATCATTCATTTTCATGACATTTTTGAATTACAAATTTTCTCCCCGTCTTGCCCCTACCCCAACCCTAAAACAGCAATCCAACTGTAAAGCCCCTCCCCTGCTCTGCTCTCTTACTTTCT
>CM053593.1:162098122-162162483 GCA_028646575.1 Pseudocheirus occidentalis | reverse complement strand
TCATTTCTCTTTCCAATTTGTCCTCCACTTCTCTTATTTGGTTTTCAAAGTCCTTTCTAAGTCGATCTATAGCTTGTAGGCATTCTTCCAGTGTCTTGGAAGCATTTGGTGTGGGAATTCTGACTGTGTTGTCTTTCACCTGCTCTATGCTTTGATCCTTTTTGTCCACAAAAAAGGATTCTAGAGTTTTATTGCTGTTCTTACTCTGCTTCCTTTTCCTCATGTTGGCCAGTCTATCAATTGCTTGGTTTTTTAGCTCTGTGGAACTCTGCTTCCTGGGGGGGGCAAAGCTCTGTCCCATATTGCTGGGCCTTCACAGTTGCTGGAGTTATTAGTGGGGTGCTGCAGGCCCCCCCCAGCTTTGGCTCACTGAAAGTGCACCCCAGGACCACCACTTAAGACCACGATCCAGATCCAGGCCGCTCAACTCAAGAGCCCTTGGCCCTGATTGATCACCTCAGCCCCCCTGCTATCAGCAGGCTGAGGGCTCTGAAGCAGCCCAGTGGAGGCCGCTGCTGCTTCCAGCCGTTCCTGCTGCCACAGCCAGCCTCCCACTGCTTCCTTGCTCTGGGAGCTGTTCGGCTGGACCACTCTTCTCCCTCAAATTTAGCAAAATCCACTGATCTTTCTCTTAGCCTTCTTTCCTCTGGCCTGATAAATGTGGGAACTGTGCCTCCAGTACTGCTGATCTGCTCTCCTGTAGATTTGGCTCGGCCGATTGCCCTGGGGCCTGACCAGGCCAGGGTTTCAGGCTGGGCTAGCCGCGGCTCCCAGACTGCTGCGATGAGCCCCACCTGCTGAGCTGCCTGCAGCAACAGATGCGTTTTCTGTATTTTGGAGAGTCTTGAAGCTCTAAAATCTGTTTAGAGTCATATTCTATGGGTATTTAGCGTGGCTGTGTGGGAGCTGCCAAACTTTGCTGCTTCTACACATCTTATGTTTTTAACATCACCTTCATTTCCCATTATATCTGCTTACCTTCTCCTTTCCCAAAAGCCATTCATTCCTTATACCAAACCAGAACACTACATATTCTGTCAGACTTGATCATCTTTGGGTTTTCATGATACTTGGTGTGATTGTGGTTCTTGTTCTTGTTCTTCTCTTATCTCTCCTTTGCTGAATCATCATTGATAAGATGCCACCTAACTGTGTATATATTCTAAAGCTCAGTTCTGGGCTTCTCTTATTGCCATCATCAACTCCCATAGGTTTGATCTCTGTGCCGTTGACTCCTAGGTTTGTATATCCAGCCCGAGTCACTTTCCTGAGATCCAGTCCTCCACAACTATTACTAGGCAACTGATATTCTATTGGCCTCTTAAACTTCAACATTTCCAAAACAATACTTATCATATTTTTTTCCCATACCTACCCCTTTTCTAAATGTTTGTATTTCTTTCAGATGCACCATCATCTTTCCAGTCTCGGGTCATATTATCAAATCTTAACTCTTTATACCCCACATATAATCATTCAGTTGCCAAATTTTATTGTTTCTATCTCCACTATATCTCTTTTATTGGTTCTCTTCTTTGTACTTATATAGCTACTGCTCTAGTTTAGGCTCTTATTCCCTTTCTGTTTGGATTACTGGAATAACTTCTTAATTGTTCTCCCTTCCTCATGTTTTTCTATAGTCCAGTCCATCTTCTACATAGCTATCAGAGTGATTTTTATAAAACATGAACCTGACCATGTCACTTTCCAACTCAGTAAACTTCCTCTTTCTTGTAGGATCAGATATAAATTCTTGTTTTTATTCTATTATTTACCTTTCCAACCTTATTCCTCTTCCATTTTCTGTGGTCCAGATGCCATACTGGCCTCCTTTCTGTTCCTTCTACATGGCACTCCATTTCCTGCCTTTTTGCTTTTGTATTTGTCCTCCATGCTTTAGAAGGCACTTTGTTCTCATCTTCATTTTGAATTCCTAGTTTCCTTCAAGGCTCTGTCTTTTCCACATCAGCGTTTCCTGATCTTCTCAGCTGCTAATGCCCTTCCTCTAAAATTATGTTATTTCTATTTTATGCATGCATGTGTGTTTGTGTATGTTACTTCTCCAGGATAGATTTTAAGGTTCTTGAGGGTGGGGATTATTTTACTTTTGTCTTTGTAGTCCCAGTACATAGCACAATATATGAAGCATGGTAGGTATTTAATACATGCTAATTAATTGATTAACATGTTAATTAGTTTTGCTGACCTGCTTTCCCCTCTAATTTATGTAAAATATTCTCTGTTGAATCTATAAATAGCAAAGGTTACTTGTCTTACTCTAAATGGAAAACCAAACAGTGTGCCAGAACTCATTTCTTTAATCCCTTTGACCTGGTAGTCTCTTAATGAAATATTTGATGAAAAGATCTTCAGAATTGTGTTAATAGTCAGTTGTATAAATAATTCTGTTGCTCTTTTAAAGCATGAAAAATCATTTCTTTATCCATTTTAGTGATGGATTGTTTAGATAAGCTGATTGGAAATTTTAAGTTTGAAAGGGAGACAGCTTGATATGGTAGACTGAGAAAGGCAACCTGGGAACATTTTCATTTCATCTTTGTCAGCAACTAGCATTGTGATGTTGTCACTCAGTTTCTTTACCTTTGGCCTTCATTTTCCCCAGTGGTGAAATGGGGAGGTTGAGTTAAGTGATATTTAAGGCCCTTCTAGCTCAAACCTTCTGTGACAAAGCCAGAATCACTGGGATGTTCTACTTGTTTTTACCTCATCTGTTAGTATATGAAAATAAAGAGTGTAGCAAATGAGAGCAGCATGGAAAAGAATGCTGTATTAGAGTTTTATTGGTGTATTGAATTGCATAATAAAGCTTACCATAAATTAGCTGTAGTATATTTTTTAAAAATTTGTTTTTATAAATATACACTGACTCTCCCTACTACTGTTCCTACATAATTGAATGAAAAACAAAACCCTCATAATTAATATGCATAGTTTAGCAAAACAGATTCCCACATTGGCCATGTTCAAAAATTTATGCCTCTGTATCTTAAGTTCTTCATTTCTCTGGTTGGTGGCATACTTCATCATCAGTCCTCTGTAATCATGGTTTATAATTGCTTTGATCAGAATTCTAAAGTCTTTTAAGGTTCTTTTTCTCTACAATACTGTTGTCATTGTGTAAATTGTTCTACTCTGCTTGCTTCTACTTTCCTCTGAAATTGTCCATTTTGTCATTTCTTTTTTTAATTTTTTTTATTTTTCTTTTATTTTTTTTTTGGAGGGCAATTGGGGTTAAGTGACCTGCCCAAAGTCACACGGCTAGTAAGTGTGTTAAGTGTCTGAGGTCAGATTTGAACTCAGGTCGTCCTGACTCCAGAGCTGGTGCTCTACTCACTGTGCCACCTAGCCGCCATTTTGTCATTTCTTAAGGTATAATAATATTCCATTAAATTTACATACTATATAATTTGTTTAGCCATTCCTTGATAGTAGGACACTTCACTAGTTTTCAGTTTTTTGGCTACTATGAAAAGAGGTGCAATGATTATTTTTGTACATACATGCCTTTTTTCTCTTTCTTTGATATCTTTGGAGTACAGGCCTAGTAGTTATATTAGCTGGGTTAAAAGGTATGCATGATATATAGTTCAGTAACTTTTGGAAAATAGTTACAAAATATTTTCCAGAATGGCTGGAGCAATTCACAGTTTCACCAGAACTAGTATGCTTGTTTTCCTGAAGCTCCTCCAGACATTTGTCATTTTCCCCTTTTGCCATATTTGTTAATCTGATGGAGGTAAAGTAGAAACTCACAATTGTTTTATTTTTCATTTCTCTAATTATTAGTGATTTGGAACATTTTTTCAATTGGTTGTTGCTTAGTTTTATAGTATACAATTTTGAATGATTCTTAACTTTAACTAGTTCACTTAATCAGTATTTATTCAATGTGCTTCGACTTTGGAAAGATTAGGAGCTTAGTAAATATTTGTTTTGATTTGAGGTCTTTAGGCTTAGCATGTACAAGGCATTATGGAGCATCCAAAAAACCTAAACCCAAGCCTCAGAACTAATGGAAATGTACAATTAAGGAACTTTTTTAGTGTAGTTAGATGAGAGAGACATAAAATAAGCAGAAAACAAAAAAACATTTAAATCAGCATATGGCTGCATATCAGTGGCCTTTTCTCTTCCCTCTTCTTGGTGTGTTATTGATCTTGTATTCTCAAAGGCTATGCCAACAAAGTGCACGTTTTGGCAGATTCTACCAATCAGTTATTCAATCCATAAGTATTTATTAAGGCCCTCCTCTGTCCCAGGCACTGTGCTAGGTGCTGGGACAAGTATGAGGAAGGAAAAAAATCCCTACTTGCAGTTAGTTTATATTCTAATGGATTATGTATAAAAATACATATATATATATATATAGCTTAAATTTAATGTTAATAAACACATGCAAAGTAAATACAAGATAATTTGAAAGGGATGGCACAGCAATTGACAGGGGTGGGGTGGAGGTGGGGATCAGGAAAGGCTTCATGTGGAAGATGGTACCTGAAGCTGTATCTTTTAAAAAGGGCATGGGGATGGAGTTAGAGTGTGAGCCACAGAGAGAAAACTCATTTGGCTGGTTTGCAGAGTTCAAGAAGTAGAGTAGAAGCAAGAAAAAGGAGAGTAAGGTGTCAAAAAGCTGGGAAGGCAGGAAAGAGCCTTCTAGGTTAGGAAGAGTCAGAGGACTTTGTTTTTGATCTTGGAGTCCAAAAGCATAGGCTGGGACTAGGTGGTATAGGGCTTTAAAAAGAAAGTAGAGGAGTTTATATTTTATCCTAAAGATAAGATGAAACCACTGGGATTATTTGAATAGGGGAGTCACTTGATCAGATCTATGTAAAAGAAAGTTACTTTGGCAGCAATAGGGAGGGAGTGGGAATAGATTTGAGGTGGGAAGACCAATTTAGGTTGTTGTAGTAATCTAGGTGACAAGTGATGAGGGCCTGAACAAGGTGTTAGCTGTGATTCGAGAGGAGTCAGATGCAAGAGAAATTGTGAAAGTAGAAATAGCAAGTTTTGGCAACTGTTTGGGGGGGGAGGGGAACAGGGAAGGGGAGAAAGAGAGGAAGTGGGGGAAGGTGAAAAAGAGAGGAACAGAGGGCAGACTGCAGGAGATTATGAACTTGAGACAGTGGAAGGAAGTTGGCGCCTTTGATAGAAATAGGAAAGTTTGGAAGAAGGATGGGTTTAGAATAAAAAATAACAAGTTCAGTTTTAGGCACTTTGAGTTTATGACATCTCTGTGAAATTCAGTTTGAAGTGTCTAATTCATATTAGCAACCCCTCTGGCTAGGGGTTGAGCATAGGGCTGGACAAACAGATTTTGGAGTCATCTACATGATGTGACCATTGGATGTACATAGATGTAACCACTGAAGTTTATGAGGTTACCAAGAGTGAGAACATTGAGGGAGAAAAGAGGGAAAAGGATTGATTTAGTCTGTGGAGTTTGGATTCATTCAAATCATAGGGACACACTTGGGGGCTTAGAATGCCACTTGTGGCCTTGAAGCTGCAAGTTCCCCACCCCCGGACTAGATAATGAAGTTTTAGGAATCAGAGCAATTCGTGTGGACTATTTGTTAAAGTGTAGAGGAGGTCAACATCTGTATATTGGTAGAGAGAGAGCCCCCAGTGATGAAATCATGGATCTTTTAAAGTGGCATAAGGCATAAATTGCTGGATAGACTCTGAGATGAATTAAGTTTTGAGCAGAATGTAAAGGAAATAATGAACATAGATTGGTGGAGGTGTGAGGTAAGGGAAAGTTTTTTGGGAAGAACAAATGGATAAAGGTGTGGAAATATAGAGAAAAACAATATAGGTCAGAACAGAAGATTTTTGGGGGACAGAAAACTGTTAAATGTTGGATAGACATGGATTGGCTTAAGTACTTCTAGCATGTGTTTTCAGTGGTCTCAGTACCTTCTTCACCTATACAGATCATCTCATCTGTGCTTTAGGTATATAATCACAAGTTTCTGTGGCTAAAAAAAATGGAATCACAGTAGTTAAGTTTCTGTTAATTCTCTTAGTGTAGATTGGCTAGGTTTTTGACTTGATTGGGTTTTTGGAATCAGTGCTTTTCCATTTGGGTCTCTATTCCATGATGAGGCATCAGATGAGGACTTTAGTAAAGAATGAGTATGATAGATTTGGTAAAAAAATGAATAAGGAAGTAAATAAACATTAAGTGCCTACTATGTGTCAGGCATTGTTGTAAACACTACTATTTTATCCTTACAACAGCCCTGGGAGGAATAAACTATAAAGGAATAGAATGCCATTTTAGAAGCTAATTTGTTGAGCTCAGTGACCTCCAACTTATTGGTATTGAAGTACTTGAAATATTATCACTGAGAAGTCTTTTTTTGAATTAGGATGATTATCTTAATATAATAAAAATTTACCTGTTCTCAGTCTCAGTAATGTATCTACATGTCTTTATGATGGATTATATAAATCCCTTGTTTCATGGGCTTCCATAAAGAATAAAATAGACTCTATCACCTAGGGAAAGAATTTTTATTATGGGAATTGTCCTTGAATCAGCTGTTTTGTACAGTCAGACTTAAGTTCAGACTCATCAGAACTAAGAATTATTTTTAAAAGGGAAGAAAATAATGAGGAAAAGTATAGGCAACTGAAATAACCTTGAACTATTTAAACAAATACTTACAGATAAAAATAGGAAATGAACAATAGAAATGAAATCAACATAAACTATAATAATTTTATCCATTTTAACCATTGTAAATCAACTGCTACAACAAGGAGACCAAAATAGCCTAGAAAATGCCATAGACAATAAATATACATCTTAATGCTAAATGAAAATAGCTGCCAAAGGCAACACTGGATTAAAATATATACCCCTTTAAAAATTTTACATAGTAGGATGGTAGATGATTATGAGAAGTATTATCTTATAAGGTAGAAAGAAGCAGTAGAGGGTAAAATCAGTTTAAAGTAGGTTTGGCAAGAGATCAAACTAAGCAAAATCATCCCAAGGGCATTTAAGTATGAAAATGGAAGGAGGAGCACTAGAAAGAGAAGAAAGATGAGAAAGATTATAATCGTTATAGATTATTGTTTTCTCTATTAAAAATGGTGGAACTATCACACTTACGTCCCTGTATCCGAATTTCAGATGTCTTAGTAGAGAACGTAAAAATATGGACCTGTAGAAAACAAGGATGGGGAAAAACAGCTTGTTTGAACCAAGTGGATATAAGAGAGACGCTGGAAGAGACAATTATGCATGCATTGAGGTATTGATACAAAAGGTATATCTGGAAGAATAGAAGATATCAAAGGCATTTTAAAAAGATCTCAGACGTTATCAATCTGAACAAGGTGACTGAAAGAACATCAGTAACTGCCTGCCTAGATGCCTACTTTTCCAGCTGTACAAAATCCTCATGAGTCATCTGTACACAATTGTAGAGGACAAGCAGGCTTTATACCAAGTGATAATTAGTAATAAAACACACATATCTTTACTATTTCACAATTAATTGAAAGATCCCATTGTACTTACAACAAAGTTTCTCCCTTGGTATTATCCATGATTTTTTGGAAGGTATAACAACAGAAATAACCCTGTTCAGTGACCCACTAATATGTAATATCAGGTGGAGCTGAGAGCAGAGATCTGTGCCTGCTAAAAGTATTCAACTCTGTGACAGGAAGAGATCTAGCATAGAGTCTAGGTCAGGGATGGGTAACCTGTGGCCTCAAGGCCACATTCGGCCCTCTAGGTCCTTGGGTATGGCCTGTTGAGTGAATCCAGACTTCACAGAACAAATAGACTCAGTTAAGAGGCTGAATCCAGGTCTTCCGTCCCTGGTTTAGCTAAAGGATTTCTTCTGGATCATGAGGTTCTTCAGATGTTCCTCTTTGCAAATAACTTTTGTTATATCTCTGGGGTGTGTGTGTGTGTGTGTGTGTGTGTGTGTGTGTGTGTGTGTGTGTCTAAGAAAGAGAGAGAATGAGTATTGTGAGTATGTACCCTTTTACCCATTAATGCTCCTAAGTCTCTCAAATCTGTTCCCTACCAGTGCCCTGTAACCTAACGTAAACTAGAACTCAAACCTTAGTCTTTCTCACCATTTGGTGACTGTGTAAGTAGAGAAGAGGTTAGGTATGAATGCTTTTTGTGGATATAGAGACTACAAGATATGGCAACTCATTGGGTATTTGGAGTGGAGAGAGAAACTGAGGATTACTTTGAAGTTGTAGACCTAGGAGACTAGAAGAATGGTCATAACCTTCAGCAAAAAGTGGGAAGTTTGGAAGAGGTGTGCATTTTTGCGAGAAGCAAAGTCTGTTGGACAGGTCCAGTTTGTTTTATAGTTTGAAATGTCCAGTAGACGACTGATGATATGGCACTGGAACTTGGGACTGAAGTTGGATAGATCTAACTGGATCTATCTATGGTAGAGAGCAAAAGAGAAAAGGGCCTAGGACAGAGTTTTTGGAAACTCCCACACTTAGGACAGAAAGAACCAGGAGAGGGAAACATCACGGAAAATGCAGAGCGGAGACAACATCCTGGATGATAGGGTTTGTCAGCAGGCATTTGGGTGAGGAATGGAAGGGTGCTGAAGGACAGTAGCTTGATGGTATTGTCGATAATGAAAGTTTTTTAAGGTTGGGATAGATTTGGTAATATTTTAAACAGGATAGGCAAGGAATCAATTTATAGGGAGAAAGTTAAAAATGAGAGGGATAGGAAAGATAATTGAATGTGGTGACAAGTTTGTTGAAGATGAGAGTTCTTACATGGGAGTAGAACTAGCTCATTAAAAAAATGTTTCTACAATGTTTTGTCTTCCTTAGGATATGACTGCAGTTTTTTCCCTCCCTCTATGGGAATTGGGGTTAGGTTGCTCTATGCCTTCTAGTTCAGTGGTAAAGCTCCCATCACTTACTTTTGGACATTGTAATCTGCTCATTTGGAATGGGAGTATTTAAATTTATGCTGTTTTGTGTAGCCAGGTGACTGATTTGAGTATCCCTAATCTCTGCAGATCCTTAGAAGAAAAAAAAGTTTAACACCACTGTTTTGGCCAGATGTACTGTGGTTTTAAAATAACTGTCCCCTGTATTCCTCCCTCCCCAGTTGCCATTTTATTCTTCATTCCATATTATGACAATTTTGGTAGTTTAATTTTAAAGATTTGGATTGGTAGCAAGGTTTATTCTTTTGTGGAGTCTGTGAACATCTCTGAACATAATATTTAAGCGTACTCTGAAAGATTCACCTTATTTGGTGTTTTCTCTTTCTCCTGCTAATTGAGATTTCAGCATCTAATTTTAGAGCCCTAAAGCGCCATCTGATGGTATTAAAGTGCTGTTTTTTGAAACACAGCTATTCTGCTCTGTTGCAGTTATTCATTATATACTTTTTTTAAACCCTTTCCTTCTATTCATAGTATCATAAATAAGATAAATAATTGTTATTTTCTCAAATGCATATTTGTGTATGTCCATATGGCCATCTGTTTTTTATTCAGATAGTCAAGTTGACAAGTTTTGCTTATAGGTTGATAATGTGGTTTTTAAGAGATGTGTGTAGATCTGTCCAAAGTGTAGGTGTTCTGTGAAAAACTCAGTGAACCATAAAGTGCTGCTTGCTTTCCTGGGGAGTTAACAAGGTAGGTTTATGTGGGTGGATAGCAAAACTTTTTTGTAGCCATGGACATTGCAAAGGTATTTTTCACCTTTTAAATGAGTAACAGTGGGAAATTGATTCTGGTAAACCACAAAAAGGTTAGGTAGTGTCTATTAACTATACTTTTCTTTTATAGTCAAACATGCCTTTAATTTGTCTTGATTAATGATTTGATAATTTGATCTTTTAAAAATGACATTAAAAACTGTCAGAGTATTGGTATCTGAGGATTTCATATTGATGTGTCTCAATGAATGTTAACTTTGATGATCTGATAGTATATTTTGGTGGGATCATCATGGTAGAATTTTAAAAGGTATTGTCTTTCTGCATGTCTCTGCCTTTTTTTAAAACAAGGAAAGATATTCCTAGGATTTGAGAAAGCTTGTGATTTCATGTGTAGGTATTCTTGCCACCCATACAGATCATTACTTCTCCATACAGTAGTGGACATTCTTCACGAATTGATGACATAATTTAACAGATTTTTTTTTAATGTTTATGATAGAATAAGCTAATTAGGCACATTACTCATTTAAAAAGTGATCAGATGCCACCAATTTGATCCAAATCTGTCTGGAAAATGGGGAGTTCAGTACAGACATTTGAGATTTGTATTTTTCTGTGAATCTTCTTGTTATGCTTTTATTACATAACTATTGGTTACAACAGAAAACATAAAAGTTTATTATGCAATGTCCTTTGCCTGTTTTGGCTGAATTGCCAAAGCTGTGACGTTCTAACTCCTTGTGGTGGGATGAAAACTACATTTACCGAAGATCCTTGCGGTGTTTTGGTCACCACTTCCGCTTTTTACATCTAGGCCTCTTTTTCCAAGCTGGGTCAGGCTTGGGGCTTGGTCGGCGCCTGCGCAACAACGGTGGTGTACTATTCCCCTCCTTCTTCCTCTCTCCTTCCCCCTCCCTGAGTGGCTGCGGAAAGCAGAGCTGGCGTCTAGCAGCCGAACCGCAGTTCATGAAGGTTTCTTGCATGGAGCTGACTGGCCGCTCTCACTCATTAATCCGATGGCAGCCGGTTTATACATTCATTTTAGTCATAAATAATGATGGCGCAGGTCACCTTAGCCTGGTTAGTATACCTGGGCAAGCAAGTTGCTTTGACTCCGCCGCTCTTTAGTTCCACAAATCCGTTCTATCCCGTAAGCTGTCAGGCTAATAAACTCGGTGCAGGGAAACTGTGCACCACACGAACCCCTCCCCCGTCTAGTTTCATGCACACTTAGAAGAAGGGTTCAGCCCCCGCTGCCGCAGTGCCGCGTGCTGTCTCCTCACGTCCCGGGAAACAGCTGGGTCCCGTTGCTGTCGCCACCGCAGCTGCCGCCGCCGCCGCCGCAGTCTACTATGCAATAGCTGCAGCCGAAGCTGCCTCGTTGGTGGCGGCCGCGCCTCCTGCCGCCCTGCGGGGGCGGGGCGGCGTGGGAGAGCGCTCCCTGGCGGTGGGCCGGGGCCTAGCGTCCCTTTGCAGCAGCAGCCGGTGGAGGCGCTGTCCCTCTTCCCTGTGTCGCCGGCGCTCGCCCGCTCGCTCGCTCGCTCTATTCTCCCTCCGCTTCAGATTAAAGGGGGGGAGGGAAAAGAAGGAGCTCAGCCGCCATTTTCTCAGCTCCGCCACCGCCACCGCCACCGCTCGTCGAGCCGGCGGGAGAGGAGAGCTACGCAGCGAACCCTGCTCGCCCCGTTGCAGCTGAGCCGGGGGCGGCCGGAGCGCGCTCCCCCGGCCGGGGAAAAGGTGTTCGGAAGGTGGCGGCCGGGGCAGCCGACTCCGGGCTGCAGACGGCGGCGCTTGTTTGTGCGGGGCGGGGGGGCGGCTTTTCCTTCTCCCCCCGCCCGCCCTTCAGCTCGGGTTGCGGCTTTCTGCCGTCCTCAGGCCCCTGCAGAAGCGGACGAAGGCAGGAGAAGGGCCCGAGAAAGACAAGAGAAAGCGGCCGTTCCCTCCTCTGCTGCCTTCCCCTCCCCCCCGCGGGGAAAGTCAGGGCGGCTCCGGGCGGCGGCGGAGGAGAGCGGGGGCTGCAGGGGGGGCCCGGGCCGGAGCCGGGGCCGTCTCGCGCTCCCGCTCTCGGCCGCCGCCACGGTTCTTCCGACCCTCCCTGGCGAGGCGAGCAGGGTTGTTTGCAAACTGCGCCCATTTTGTGGGGCTGAATCCGCCCGGGCTACGCTCCTCCATCACGTGGTAGGTGCTGCTGCTGCTCCTCTCCTCCTCCCTGCTGCCCTTTCTCCTTCTCTCCCTCTCTGGCTCCCTTTTCTCCCTCTTTGTTAGTTGTAACTAGAAAGCCAAAGGAGGAAGGGAAAAAATCCGTAACTTTAAATGGCCTCCCCGGGGTTCTCCTCGCCGGATCCCGAGGCTGGGAGGCGCCCGCCAGGGCGGGGGGGGGCAGTGGGGGGGCCCTTCCCCACCAGCTGCCACCTCGTTTGCCAGTTTTTCCTTGGCGTTTTATTTAAAAAAAAATATGGGCTTAAGGACATGATTTATTCTATTAAAAACCCACTCACAAAACTCTGGCTCTCGCCTTGAACTTCTCTTGACTGCAAATGGTCTTTTTCTGCCTCAAACATCCATCTTGCGCGTTTCACGGTTTGTAGCACAACTCTGGAGAAATGATTGTTTTAGTTATTCTCATATTTTTGTTGCTCTCAGTTGCTAACGTGTTCAGAGCTAGCCGTCTCCTGCCGGACATTTTCTAGTGATTTTTTTTTTCAAGACTAAGCTAAGGGAGAAGGCGTTTTATTTGTTTATACTGAGTTGGAATCTCGCTGCTTTTTTGCGGGGGGTGGGGTGGGGTGAAGGCGGGCTATTTTCCACTTCGCGGTGTTTGCTCCGAGATGAATAGTTTGTTTTCCTAAGGATGAACGAATGTGGGATTATTTTAATCATTAAGGCAAACCACCCATAATTTCCCTTGACTCTTTTTACTAAAAATTCTTTTTGTATTCCAACATCCGAACCTTGTGTGACTTTTAAGAGATATTGCTTATCGGTTGCCTTAGAAGGGGTGACATGATGGCGCCACTTTAAATTGCACTCTTTACCCCCACCCCCCGTTTTTTTTTTTCACCCTTTTCTCCTAAAGATCGCTGGAGCGTTTTTTTCCTTGGTCTATTTGTAAGCGTAGACTTTACGGTTCTGAGTCTTAGTGGCCGAGGGGTTTGTATTTGGAACCTCGGGGGATCGGGAGATCGGCACCCCGCGGGCCGAAAGTTCCAAAAGAGAAATCTCCCTTACTCCCCCCTCCGCCCTTCCCATTCACAATCCTGGTGTTACCGTCTCACTCCATTGTCACGTGGCTAGCAATCATGGTTTGTTTCTTTTTTTTAAATGAGGGGAGTGCTATTATCTTTTCATTGTTATCCAAATTGAATTTCCTTCTTCACCTGGAAAGAAAAAACCTACGACAATTTATTTGTTTTTAAAAAAAGGAATAAAATTACATAATTTTTACATAGTATAACATGGGATGTAGACTTACAGATTTTGTTAATGAATTTAATCACAAAATAATTATACAGGAAGTAGTAAATAGTAATAACCTTAGTCTTTATACAGATTCATGTGTAGCTTCATTTTTTTCCCCCGTTTTTTCAGATGTTTTAATTTTCCTTTTTATAAAGGCTTAAATGGGCGTGTATGGTTTTCTTTCTCCCTTTTTTGGATACATTTAGTTCCTTTTTCTAATAAGTTGTTTAACCAATTTAGAAATTTTCAGATGTCTTCGAGTAACTTTATGTTGGCGTATATTATTTCTTTGCAGCAAAGTGGACACTTTTGGAAGCACTGCATTAAACTTTAAACATGTACTGAACCATAGTAGTTGCTCTGCTTTTCTTTAATGGAGACAATCTCTTCCCTGAGCATCTTCAGAAAAAATGTTTTGTTTCTTCCTGTCAGTTTCCCCTTAAAATTGGGAAAACCCCATTTTATAAGTTACAGTGTAGCTTCCTACTCTTTCTACATAAGTTTATTGCCTACGTTTTCTATTCTCTTAAAGATTCTATGCAAAATCCAAATACCTTGTGGTCAAAAAAATTCTTTATTAAAATGAATGTGGAATGTATTGAGTCTTAGTCACAATGTACAGGATCCTTCCCTCGTAACCATTGATAATTTTCAATGGTTTGGGCCATTTTGCTAACAGTTACATCATGTCATGTGATGTGCAGTGTGATGTGTATTTCTAAAAATAAGACAAGGTAAAAAAGCTCATCTTGGGAATTAAAAAAAGTTATACCTTATGAAAATGAAATAACCATCCATAGTCATGACATTTTAATACATGAGTAAACTAGCCCTCTTCTGAGTTTTCCTAGCACTTTGTAGTAGCTCTCTTTTGCACTTATCTTCCTCTACTTCATATTTATTTATGTGTCTTATCTCCTGCTACCAGATTGTAAGCTCCTTAGGGCAAGAACCTGTCTTATTCTTTTTTATATCTCTCTGGGAATCTAAAACATAGCCTTGTTTTTTTAATAAATAAATTTGTTTAAGTTTTTGAAAGCAATTTCAACTTTTTTTGCGTGTTGGAGGGAGTGTTTCAATGTTATCGACATGTGGATATTTTCTGTTTCCATGATGGCGGCTGTTCAGTGAAGTGCTGACATGCACAACCTCATTTATGTGCTTTAGTACTAAATACTCAATTCTAGTAGGAATATCAGGATAATCAATCAAAGAGAAAATAGGGAAAAACTTGGTTGATTCATTGACAATTAAAAAAAATGAATTCCCTGCCAAGCTCTGAGCTGGTGTTTGGAAAAGAAACTTTTTGAGCTGACCTACATAAATCTATGTAAACAAACTGTTTATTTGATAGGTTTTTTTTTTTTTAAAGAAATGTTCCTTATGTTCTTCAAAGATATTATTGAGAACCTGTGTTCTTTTCCTGTAGGAAAGAGAACTTGCTGTGGAGTCAGAGAAGCTAGGTTCAAATGCAGGTTCTGTTACTTGTTTTCTCTGTGACCTTGGGCAAGTCATGTAAATTTTTCTGGACCTTAATTTTACATGTTTAAAAAAAATGATGTTGCTTGGACTAGATCATCACCAATGTCCTTTTTAGCTTAAGGACGTATCTGTGCTACACTGAATTTGGTCTTGTGTCTATGCCTAACTTGTGAATTTGACCTGCTAGTTGTTGGGTGAGTTGGCACAGTCTTGTCATGATATGGTTTGACTTGAGTTAGACTATGAGAAACGTCTAGTTTCTTAAGTCATTTTGTGAATTTGAAGAGGGAGAAAGTAAGTTGCTGTGCTGCATTCTTTTTTCCTCCCTTATCTAACTAAGCACTGCTGTTTCTCCATCTTACCTTGTCTCTTATGCTATACTGTTTACATTGTAATCCTCATGCTTTTCCCTGGGATTTTACTGAATAGTTTTTTTTAATTACAAATAGTTTTTAATAACAAAGATTAAACAGCACAGACTCTAAACGTGTTTCATAGGCATGATACAAAATAATGGAGGATGTAAATATGCTTTGCAAATACAGTTGATGATGCTTGTTTCAAAGATTCTTAGGTTTGAATATTATTGGGCACAGTTGTGAAGGGTTTAGTTTCTTAACTGAAAAAACTGAAATTTCTAGTTGTAAAATTAAATTTAAATCTGTGTTTAATGGTATGTCATGTAAGAGTTCCAAATTGTAATTAAAAAAAGACTATCATCAATTTATTCATTTTTAAGAGTTTGGAAGAGTTTGTTTCTTTTTATTCTTTTGGACTCCTTGTGAGTCTGAGTGGAGATTATTTGTCTGCAATAGGGAAACAGGCTAAACTTAAGTCTCATATCATCCTTTGGATGTCCTCCAACTGTACGTCCTGTAGGCATCTTAGATCCAACATGTCTTCCAACATGACTTGTTTGAATTCATTTTCATTTTCTCTTTTTCCAAACCTTCCCCTCTTCCCAACTTTACTACTGTTCTCCATCAGTCACGTTCTTTCCCCACAATATCTTTTCCTGTGTCCATATATATACATACAGACATACATACCTACATACTTATATGTATACATATATATCTACCACTCTTTCAGATCCTTATTATTTTCACCTGAATTATTAGAATAGCCTTATAATAATTCTCTTTGTTTCCAATCTCCTGCCTCTATCTGTAGTCTTATTTTTCAGATAACTGCCAGTTTGAGTTTTCCTAGCCTGTCATTCCAAAGCAAACTGTTCTGACTTTTAAAGCCTTTTAGAATTTGGTTTGAACTTGCTTTTCCAGGCTCATTGTACATCACTTAACTACTACTGGTATACCCTGTATGGCTCAGCCAAACTGACTTACTTGCTTTTTCTTTTCTAGTTCAGGACCCATTCTTCAGTCTGTACCCTATGCCTGGAATATTCTCCAGGTGAATAACAGTTCCAAACCATTGTTTTCTTTGAAGCCAAACTCAAGTACCACTTTCTATAGCAAGCTTAAGGATAAGCTTCCACTTATGATTTCCACTTCCTCCACATTACTTTGTATCTACTTTGTATTTTGTGCATGTTGCCCCCTTAGAATGGATCAAACTGTTTCCTGAACAGTCTTTGAGTAAGAGATTAAATCCCATCTAAACGTGTGATTTTAATGTTGTAGTGAAATATCCTTTCTAAGTTAGTGTTGGGTTATTTTTGAGAATCTCAAGTGCCTTTTTTGCCCTATTTGTCTTCCCTTACTTTTTCAGATAATTTTATTGGTCAGAGTGGTTTCATAATCCATGAAAGCAAATTTTCATATTGGAAAGTCCCTTTGAGGTTAATTTTATTTAGGAATACTATACAGATTACTAGAGAGAAAAATGCCCCAACCCTTACAAGTGCCTACAATGTTAAAACTGTACAAAGCTTGGAGAATTTTTCATTTCCATCAAATATCATTTTAACAGTTACTTGGATTTCTTTTTAAGACCATCACTGGCTGCTTCCTTAGTTAGGAAAATATTTAGTCACTGTAGCATAATAAATTGTTCTGTGAGTCTCTTCAACTGCTTAAAAACAACATGACAATTTCCTGTAGACCATGTAAAACCATATTCTTCCATTATTATCTGTATGTCCCCAGTCAGATTTTAGTGAACCATACCAATGAACAAAACTATGGTGAACCATGTCGTAAGTTATTACCCAGATGAATGTAATGTTGAATTTGGTAAAAAAGATGAAATATTAACATGTCATACCAGGAGTCTGCAACCTCTCAAGACTACTAATGAACTTAAATGAGGATGCACAGGATGCTCCTTCTGGGTAGAAAGGGAGTATGGAGTTATGGAGGGAGAAAAAAAAATCCTGAGAAAAATTTGTATATATTTGAGAATGATAGAGTATTATTAACAGTTATATTTCTGACCTTTAGGATACTAGATGAAATGTTTTGTAAGCTAGGAACCAAATCATTTGAGTGGTTTTAATTAAAAAAAACTTTCCAAAAGAATTTGAAATAACCATGTTTCTGAGCTTTTCTTTTTAAAAGCTCATTTCCTGTCCCTTTGGGAAAAGACAAGGGAAAATCTAAAGAGCAGGGTTTGAGGAAATCTGAACTCTCACTGGGTATTAAGGACATGAAATATAGTGAGCAGTCCTTGGCTGCTTAAGGTTATAATAAAGAACTTAGTCTGAAGACAAATATGTGAAGTTTATAACTGAAGATACTGAACTTAGGTTATTATAAAGTTTCTGCTCAAGTTTGAGAAAAGGGCTAGTTGAAGGAAATGCAGCATAGTTTTATTTAAATGTTACTGATATTGGGTTCTTGTATTTTTTTGGACTTCTGATTTTATTATGAATTTTCAGTACTGTAAATTTTCATAGTGCTTGGAGAAGTTGGCTGAATGGCATCACATTTCTCAGTTACCTTTACCTTTTGAAAGGAGCACTATATGGTTCAACCTGGTTAAGTTGCCTTAGATATAAACAGTATAATTTGGCAGATGATACAGCCTACCCTGAACCAAAAGTTATTTAGTGTTGGTTATCTGGGTTCTTACTATTGATACTTGTTATGTGGATTTTTGCCTATTCATTAGCACTTCCACCAGAGGGTGTTAAGGAAAAGGTGAGCCATTTACTGTGTTGCAATTTGTTAGTGTTACCTCCTTTACTTAAAGGAAAGTTTGTTAGGTAATTGGTTGAAGCTGGTCATTAAAATGAAGTTTTGAATTATACATATGGATTTTGTTACTCTGTTGTCTCTAGTTCCCACTACCATGGAGTAATGAAGTTTGTTTGAAAGCTTGAAGTTTGACAGGCCAAAATTTGGGCCTCTGTGTGGAGTGCTAACTCCTTGACTTTCTGAATTTATTTTTTAAAAATTCCTTTCTTCCTCTTCTATGTTGAGAAAAGGGTATCAGTGATAATTTTGACATTACTATGAAGTCTGAAATGCAAATATTCCTAATTATCAATTGGTGAGATACACTAGGAGAAGAGTAAATGGGGTTTTCAGTGAGGTCTTGAAAGTAAAGAATTTTAAGAATTTTTTCACATATATAGAGCATTTCTTAAAAATTTCCAAGATAACCAAGCAATATTATGAGATAAAAATTTAATTTTACTATAATTGTTTGAAATAATGATGGTCCTAAACTTCCCTGTATTTAATAATGCTTAAGACTTAGAAATAACCCTTAAGGTACCCAGAGTAAAAAAAAAAGCAATTTTTTTTTTGCATCAGTTGGAGTTAAGTGACTTATCCAGGGTCATACAGCTAGCAAGCTGGATTTGAACCTTGTGAAGTCCTCCTGACTCCAGGTCTGGTGCTCCATCCATTGCACCACTTAGCTGCCCCAAACATTTTGAATAGTGTTAAAAAGCTTTGTTTGACTGGATGTAGGTACCCTGGCCATATAAAACTCAGAACATGATGTTTATGTTTCTTATCTATATCTTTAAACGTTTATAAAGGTTCTGGTTCCTGGAAGCAACCACTGCTGTATATAGTCGACATTATTGTTTCCATTTCAGAGATGAGGACATGGTCTTAGGGGTTAAGTGAACATAGAGCAAGTATATATCAACGGGATTTCATAGGAACATAGATCTAGAGCTTCTGAAAGGGAACCCACAACCTATATTTTCATCCCCTTTCTCATTTACAGATGGGGAAAAGGGCCCAGAGAGCCTTGTCCAAGGCCACAAAAGTAGTAAGTGGAAGAGATGAGATTCAAACCCAGCTGCCCACTACATTCCCAAGTGAGGTAGAAGCCAGATTAAAATTAATTTGGAAATATTTAGCAATTAAATAAAAATACAATAAAATAGATAAGATAATATTTTAAAACTAAGTCAGTATGTGACCAGCAGGTATCTTTATGCATGGTTTCAGCGACATCTCCCCTCCTCTTTTCTGTTTGAACACTATTTGCCCATATTGCTTCAAGCTTAGTTTACTCCAGCCTCTCCTAACTGGCTAGTTATTCTACCTTCAGCCTCTCCTTTCTAATCCATCGTGCACATTTTTATTTACTAAAACAGTACTTTGATATTTGCTGCTTTGTTTGAAAACCTTCATTGGCTTCCTGTTGGATCATTTCCAGGCTCTTTGGCCAAGCATTCAAGGATCTCTATATTTTGGCTTAAAACCTCTCTTTCAGACTTCCTTATGCTTCTTTCTATAGTCATTTCTGCTATAATACTTGTTTTGAAAACCTGTATTTTTTCTGTTGTAGTTGATATATTAAGGAACAGTTTGAGCATAATGCAGAATTTCTGTTTGTTTATGTATCATTTCATCCTTGAGGAAGTGGCTGAGCATACATTAGTGGAGTGACCTCTGAATGGAGGTGAGGGCCTAGAGAGGCAGGCATATATAGAAGGAAGGGAACACAGGGACAACCTCCACTTTCCCCTTCACTTGCCTCTTTCTTCCCAAGAACAGAGAGTGATGATCTATCTCTTTGACTCTCTGATACTTGGAGGAAAAAGCCTGCTGGAGATGGTTGGGGCATACTTCCTTGCTGGAAATGTGAGTGGGGGCAGGAGGGAATCTCCTGGGCACCACATGAAACAGTCTGTGCCAAAGGTCTCCTTGTCATAAAATAATTTCACCTGCAGTGCCTGCTTTATAGGTTGTTAGTCTCTTGAATCCCAAAGTGGGGTTTCTTGTGGCCTGGTGTGGCTTCATTGCCTTTCCTTGGAACTGATTTTGAATGTTGTGCTCTTAACCCCATTTTCTCCGTAAGTCCTGTGGTCTTTGTTTGCTCTCTTTTGTATAGTGGTTATTTTTAGAAATGCCTATGTGGGGTTCTAGCAAAACTGATTATATTTCACTTAGAAGAATCTTCTGATCTTGGAAGGTTGTTTTCCATTCCTTGCTTGGAATACCATCTTTTTTCCTGTTTGTACATCCCCACCTCTTTGACACTTTAGACCAAACAAATCTGAATACTTATTATTTACTTAATTTTTTCATTCAGTCATTTGGCATACATTTATTAAGTGCCTGCTAGAAAGATACAAAATTTTGGTACTTACTGTTTTGAAGTTTTATAGTGTAGGAGGGAAAGACAAATTAGTAGACAGTTAATGATAAGTACATTAAAAAAAAGTGTAAAGCAAAGTGTTTTTGGTAGGAATTCAACTCAAGGAATTCCAGGAATAGTAAGATAGCCTGAGCAAAGGTTTGGAGGCAGTAGAGTACTGCTGAGTGTTTGGGATGCACACCGTGGTGCTAGAGCATTGACTTTGTATTGGGAATATGAGATTAAGTTTTACCATTAGTACACACCACATTATCGAAGCCCTTGAATAAAGGAATTGAATTGAATTTGAATTGAATTGAACTCTGGAGGTAACAGGAAGCTACTAAAGAAATTAGAGTAGAGGAGTAAAATCTCTAGGTCTATGTGAAAGATAATTTTAGCAACTATATGAAGGACAGATTTGAGGGGGCAGAATATAGACATGGGAAAGTCTGTTAGGTTATTTCAGTAGTTCAGGTGAGTGGTAATGAGGACCTTTACTAGGATGATGGCACTAGAAGTAGGTGAAATTAATAGGACTTTATTAATTGGATATGAAAGGTTAGAGATAGTGAAAAGTTGAAGAAAATCATAAGTGTGTATAAGCAGGCGGGGTGAATGATGAAGCCACAGAGAAATGGAGAAAATAGAAGCAATGGATTTAAGGAAAAAGAAATCTTTATGAGATTTGTGGAATAGAGGAAGCCAGGAAATTTAATAAAGTGTGGTCAGCATTGTACTACATGGTTTTATGGAAATAAATATATAAAGCATAGTTCCTACCTGTAAGAAGCTTACAATAACAGTCATAATAACTTTTAGAACTTTTAATGCTCTCCTTGAAACAGCTGTGATGTAGATAGTGCATTTTGCATGAAGTAACTTAAAGGGGTCAAATGCTTTCTCCCAAGGTCAGTGTATGTCAGAGGCAGGATGTGAATCCATTTCCCTCCTGACTCAAGTCTGATGCTCTTTCCATATCACCACTTCCTTAGTTGAATTTGGAGGCAAATTAGACAGGTACTAATGAAAGACAGCTGCTTTTAGAGCAATAATCTCCAAAGTGGGGTGAACAAGTAGGGTGTGTGAAGAGAAGAATTAGAATTGAGAGCAGCATGACTTTTGAAACTACCACTTGCCCCTGCTGGTCTCCTTTCCCTGCCAGTGTGAAATGCTGCTGGAAAGTTAGCTGTTTTGTTCTTTAGGAAGTTGGGCAGTCCCTCACCTAATCTCAGCTCTACCCTTGTCTTCCCACTTATGTTTCTGCAGCAGTAATAGCTCAAACTCAAGTTTCCTTGGTCTGGCAAAAAGTAGTAGTTTTTTAAAGCGCTTATAATGAGTAAAACATACCAACATACACTCTGAAGACGTTTTTTATGTCGTTTCTTATGTCAAAGTTCTAGTCTGTAATTATTTTTAAAAAGTATTTTGTATATATTTAAAAATAGTGTGCGCATAAAACTTATGGGCAGCTAGGTGGCTCAGCGGATAAGAGTGCCAAGTCTTTCATCAGGAAGACTCATTTTCCTGAGTTAAAATCTGTCCTCAGACACTTACTAGGTGTGTGACCCTGGGCAAGTCAAATCACCCTATTTGCTTCAGTTCCTCATCTATAAAACGAGCTGGAGAAGGAAATGACAAACCATTTCGTTATCTTTGCCAAGAAAATGCCAAATGGGATCACAAAGAGTCAGAGATGACTGAAACAACTGAACAACAACGACATAATACTTATAAACAAACCTACATCTCTTTCGGGAGTGCATGTATTAAAAATTTTTAGTGAGGGATGCATAATCAAAAAAACTTTAGCCTGCTGTTTCAGAAAAATAAAGGAGAAGGTAAATTGGGGTTATTCTCTTGCGTAGGACGTAGGATTTGAAAGAAGCAGTGTGGTGCATTGGCCTTTGGATCGGGAAGATGATCTGATTCGAGTCACTTAACCTCAACACTCCTGTACAGTTTTCACCACTTGAAGTTGCAATGAAGATGCTGATATATCTAGGAAGTTTCCTCATACTAGTGAAATCCAGTCCCTGTCCCTCTCCCTTAAAGAAGGAATGTAACTAAAAAAAGGGGTGATAAAGGCTTGGAAAGTTATTCAACCAGTATATTTTGGGTTCAGTGAGTAGGTAGAAATGGAAGGAAAATATTACTAGGCAGAAACGGTGGTACTGGCACATAGAGCTTTGAGGTTGACCAAGGGTATCAAATTTTTTTTAAGTGGTAGACCAGTGGTCAGAAAGGGGTGTATTGGTTTTGGGGCAAACATTAATTTTTGGCACCTAGGAGCTGATAACTGTAAGTGGGCACTGACTTTTTGTGCTAGCTAATTAGGTTGTTTTGCTAAAAATGTCAGTAGTGCTGTCCATTGGGATCTCTATGTATGAGTTAGGCCTGGAATGAGTCCTTAAAAGGTGCTTAAGTTTAAGAGTGATGGGATAGAAAAAGGTCTTTGAGGAACATGAGTTGAGCATCATAAGAAGAATGTATTAGTTGGGGGTTAAGACTAGAGAGAGACTTAAGTGTAGACTGAATATCTGTCCTACTATCACTTTTCTTCTCTCCTCAGATTAAGGAAAGTTGAGTTTGGGCTATTACTGCTGCTGAAACTTGAGTAGGAAGATAAGGGTGGAGCTGAGATTAGGTGAGGGACTGCCCATCTTCCTAAGGAACAAAACATAGCTGACTTTCCAGCAGCATTTCCCACTGGCAGGGAAAGGAGAACAGCAAAGGCAAATGGTAGTTTCAAAAGTCATGATGTCCTCAATTCTAATTTTTTTTCTCATTGTTTGTTCTCCAGGACATTGTGTGTGTGTGTGTGTGTGTGTGTGTGTGTGTGTGTGTGTGTGTGTAACTATATATATTTATGTTTGTTCAGTTACTTAGACTCTAATTTATTTCCTGCCACAGAATGCTGTGAATATCTTGATATAAGTTCTTTAACTTCCTTACATTCAAAGGCTCTGGATAGATCTGGATAGTCTCTTTCCTTACATAATTCCAAATTGATTCCTGGAGTGACTGGGCCAGTTCACAGTGTGCTAAATCAGTGAGGAGAGAGTCCTTTCCCTAGTGATCTATTGTCTTTGGTTTATCAAACATTGAAATGCTATTTTCTTTCGTTTCTGTTTCCTGTTGCTTGCCTTGTTGGTTCCACTAGTTTTCTTTCATCTTTTTAAAACCAGAACCAAGTAGTTTTGATGACTTGCTTTATATACTATTGTTCAAGGTCTGGTAGTATGTTCCCTCCAAACCAATTTTTTTTGGGTATAATTCTTGAAAGTAATCCCATTGTTCATTTTATTCATTGCACCTTATATTTCTTTTAATTCTGTGTAGTGTCTAGCATATAATCCTTTGCATTTCATTGCTATAGCTTCAGTATCTCATTACCTCTTTTTATTAAAAAGCATTGCTATTTTCTGTTTTTACATTACATTTCTTTTCATATATATCACTTTCCTCTATACAGCAAACTATCCCTGTTACAAGGGGTAAAAAGGAGATTAAGAAGAAAAACACTTTGGGAAAATCTGCCAAAAACAGTATATGTTATATTCCATACTTCTTGGTTCTTGTCTGAACTACTGCACTCATCCAAATCAACTTCTCTCACCTGTCTCCCTACCCCTAAATTCATTTAATAATTTAAAACCTCATTGTTTATACGGATACTCATCTGCTCCCCAAACATTTCATTGCCTGTCCACTACCTGATAAAGTGCTGAAGTCAGAGGGTTGGAAAGCTCCTTAGAGACTGTCTTTGTCCAGGCTTTTTTCTTGAATAACAAGAATCCCTCCTATAGCTCCATGAAGAAGTGGTTATCCACTCTTTGCCTGCAGTCCTCTAGGGGGAACCCATGACCTTCTGAGACAGGCCCATTCTACCAAAGGAGTAACAAAGCACCTGTTGCTAGGTATCCTTTTGGTCAGTTTTATCAATCTGTAAAACAAAATTCTTAGATTGCTTTTTAGAGGAAAGAAATGAAATGAAAATAGTAATTATAGTTTCTCAAAGAAAGATTGCTCAGTCTTTGAAAACTTAAGTATAAAAAAGTATAAGAAAAGAACTTAATTTTAAGTCAAAATATTTGAATTTTCAAAGTGTTTTCTAAATGTTCTGTTATAAAACCAATCCATTTTTCCTGTAATGTAATATATGGAGAGTGATTCATTTGTCTCATAATGATTTTATTATTATTTTGAGGGGTGAAGGCAGGGCAATTGGGGTTAAGTGACTTGCTCAAGGTCATATAGCTAGTAAGTTTGTCAAGTGTCTGAGGCCAGCTTTGAGTTTGGGTCCTCCTGATTCCAGGACTGGTGTGCTATTCACTGTGCCACCTAGTTGCCCCAATGATTTTATTATTGAAAGAAGAATATACTTTTATGCTTCATCATACCATAGAGGAGGTGCATGGGCCTTTGAAGGTTTGGTCAGTGCAGCAAAGATTCTGGCAGGTCCTATCAAGTTGGAAAATTTCAAGGTATTGACCTGGCAAATGGACTGTTGTATGTATGTTTCCTGTCTGTGTATTAGTCTAGTACATTTGGATAGATGGTTTGTATGCCATTCAGTGCCATAGAAGCATAGAATCATAAAGAACCCTGGAAGAGACCTTAGAGAACATCTAGTCTAATCCCTCCATTTTGCACTTGAAGAAACTGAGGCCCAGAGAGGCTAAGGTTCTTCTTAGTCTAAGAGTGCGCTAGGTCAAACAGGTGGTAAATTGCAGAGCCAGGGTTTGACTCTTAGTTCTTCAGACATAAAACCTGGTATTCACACAATATCACACTATCTCAATCTTCCATTACCTGTTTATGTTTCACTTTTCTAGATAGTTTTAACTGCTTTCCTACATGTTCCCTGTGCTCTAGCCCAACTAGAATACTTACTGTGCCCCAAATATGCCTCATCCTATTGTACTTGTATACTCTTGTATTGACCCTTCTACCTAGAGTGCCCTATCCCTCATCTCTGCCGGGGGAAATCCCGTCTATTCTTCAAGCTCAAGTGCTGTTCCCATGCTTTTTTCTCTCAGCTAAGAATGAGCTCTTTTTCCCCTGAACTCCTTTAGTTCTTTGCTCATATCTCATGGAATTTATTACATTATGTTCTGTGTTATGGTTTGCATCTTCTGTTAGATTTTTAAGTCTCCCAGAAGGTACTTTTAAATTTATCTTTTATTTTTCTTTCTTTTGCCTGTCCTCTTCACCCCCTCATGGTGTATAGTGAAAGTTTATTTAACCTCCCACCATAGAGAAGTAGAAAATGTTAGAACTGAAAGAGACATCTTGTCTATTTCTGTCACTTTTCAAATGAGGAAGCTGAGGTCAGAACTTAGTGAAGGTGTCACATACCCTCAGAGCCATCAGTCCAATGCTTTTTAATCTATATTGTGCTGCTTAGTTGTGACTCTGTTGTTCCTAGGACAATACATTGGAAGTACTTGCCTAAGTAGATGCCTTAAGTCTGTTTCCCTGTGGGGCATTAGAGCTTTTGAGCCTATTTTACCAGGGAAAAGAGAGGCATAGATTTGTCCTTTCTTCAATTCATGATCTTTGCCTTGGAAACATTTTGGCGAGGAAATGAAAACAAGTTTTCTGTAGAGCTAGGTTCCTTAACAATTTTCTGTTTTTTGGACTCTTTTGACAACAGCCTGTGCACTCCTGAAAGTGATGCTTTTAAATGCATAAAATAAATTATAATAGTTATAAAGGAATTGAATTATTTTGAAATACTATTACCAAAATTTTTTTTTAAAAAAGGTCACAGCCCCCAGGTATAAAGGTAGGGCGAGGCCTGGTATACTTTGTCACTGGCTTTTTCTTTGCCTTTCATGTAGGACAATACATGTCCATATGATCTATGTTTTTGCTTCTCTAGTTGTACTTGTGATATATATTAGGTGTCTAGTAGAAATACATTCATGGGATTATTTTTCCCTTTTTGAGGCATCCTATTTAAAAGCATCCTGTTTAAGGCTGCAGATGATTCAGTGAATAGAGCACCAGACCTAGAGACAGCAAGACCTGAGTTCAGATATGGCCTCAGACACTTAATAGCTGTGTGACCTTGGGCAAATCACTTTAACCTCAGTTTGCCTTAATCCTCCAGGAGAAGGAAACAGCAAACCACTCTAGTATCCTGGAAACCCCATGGACAGTATTTGTGTGCTATGGTCCATAAGGTCATGAAGAGTTGGACAGGACTTAACAATAATTTAAGCAACATGCTTATTGGATTCTTAAGGTGTTATGGAGAAATTGCATGAGATGTTGCCTTAATTGTGACTAGGGTTCTGAATTCTTAATTCAGCCATACTTTAACTGTGGATAATTATTCCACCTTTTCATTCATAAAAGGGATAATTATCTCAGCACCAAATCTGCTTCTAAAGATTATTATGAGGGTTAATGAACTAATAATAGCAGTAAGACTTTGGGATCTTGTAATAATACTTTTTAACAAGATTTAAAATGTTTAAATTTGATAGTTCTTTTGCCTACTCTGAAACTTGTTGAAAGGGTTTTTTATGTGGAAATAAGATAGGTCAAGATGGGTAGCTAGGTGGCACAGTGTATAGAGTGCCAGGCCTGAAGTCAGGAAGACTCCTTTATGTGAGTTCAAATCCGACCTCAGACACTTAACTAGCTGTATGATCCTGGGTAAGTCATTTAACCCTGTTTGCCTTAGTTTCCATATCTGTAAAATGTACTGGAGAGGGACATGGCAGACCACTCCAGTACCTTTGCCAAGAAAACCCCAAATGGGGTCATAAAAGGTTGAATATGTCTGAAACAATTTGAAACAACAAAAAGCAGATGGCTCATAATGATTCAGTATTTTCCCTAGATTAGTTAAATTTGAGAATGTGCATTTGGAGCTGATACTGTAATCTCCATTTTACTGTTGTGAATGAAAATGAAGCAAAGTTAATATCATAGGGAATTAGACCTTTGATTTCATTGTTGTAGGAAATACTCCTTCTACCAGTGCAGGTTGGCATTTTATAATTTGTAGTCTCATATTTGTTTAGAGTGTGAGCAGTACAGTGACTCACCTCAGGTCACACAGGCTATTTATATCAGAACTGAGATTGGATATAGGTTGTCTTGGTTTAAGGCTGTCTTTCTTTTTCCAGAATTTATTTATTTTTAGTTTTCAGCATTCACTTCTACAAGATTTTGAGTTCCACATTTTCTGCCCATCTCTTCCTTACCCCCACCCCAAAATGGCAAGCATACTGATTACTCCTTCCCCCGTCTCATATATCCCCCCATCCCTCCTTTTATCCCCTTCCTCCTTTCTTGTAGGGCAAGATGGATTTTTATATCCCATTGCCTGTATATCTTATTTCCTGATGGCATGTAATAAGTTTTTTTTAACGTTTATTTTTAAAACTTTTTGAATTCCAGATTCTCACCCTTCTTCCCTTTTCACCCACCCCCACTGGGAAGACAAGCAATTCAATATAGGTTATACATGTGTAGTTTTATGTAAAACATTTCCATAGTAGTCATGTTGTAAAAGACTAACTATATTTCCCTACATCCTGTCTCACCCCCAAGTTATTCTGTTTTTTCCTTTGACTCTGTCCCTTTTCAAAAGTGTTTGCCTCTGACTACCCTCTCTCCCAGTCTGCCCTCCCTTCTTATTCCCTTCCTCCCAATTTTCCTGTAGGGTAAGATACCTAATTTAGTGTGTATGTTATTCCCTCATTAAACCAAATTCATCAAGAGTAAGGTTGGCTCATTCCCTTTTACCTCCCTGCTCTGTCCCTCTATTGTAATAGCTTTCTCTTCCCTCTTTTATGTGAGATAATTTGCCCTGTTCCACCTCTCCTTTTCTCCTCCCAATATATTCCTCTCTCACCCCTTAATTTTATTTTTTAGGTATCATCCCTTCATATTCAGCTCACCCTGTGCCTTCTAAGTATACATGTACATACATGTACATGCACACACCCATCTATATATGTGTATATATTTGTGGTCTATATATATGAACACAGTACATATACACATATATACATATACATGCGTGTATGTGTATATGTGTGTATGTGTGTGTATTCCCTTCAGTTATCCTCAGTGAGAAAAGTCTTCATGAGTTAAGAAATAATCGTCTTTCCATGTAGTAATGTAAACAGTTCAACTTTAATAACTTATTTATGATTTCTTTCCTTTTACCTTTTCATGCTTCTCTTGATTCTTTGAAAGTCATATTTTCTTTTCAGCTTGGTCTTTACATCAAGAATGCTTGAAAAGTCCTCTATTTCATTGAATGTCCATATTTTTCTCTTAGAGCTGTCTTTCTACTACTATAGCATACTGACTCTAATGACACAGTCAGGTAACAAGGGATTATTAATCAACAATAATCATGGATAGAGTACATTTGCTTTTATTTGCTATACTTTAGAAATACTTTTACTTGACTTATTTTTAATTTGTTGAATGCCTTTTTCCCCCCAAGCAGACGTAGTTGTATAGGAGGCAATGACTTATCTCCCCTGTACCATCCTTCACTCACCATTTATTAAAATGCCTGCTTTGTTACTTTGTATTGTGCCAGGCATTGGGGATGATACTTAGATGAATTCCTGATCTTGGGGGACTTGGGTACTCCCTCTCTCAGTCACGTAATAAGCATTTATTAAGTGCCTATAATTTGCTGGGCCAGGGGTGAGGTACCTTCAGCCTCAAGGCCACAATGTAGCCCCTAGGTCCTCAAGTGTGCGACTCTTTGAATTCAAATTTTACAGAACAAATCCCTTTAATAAAAGAATTTGTTCTCTAAAACTTGGACTCAGTAAAAGGCTGCACCTGAGGACCTAGAAGGTCACATGTGACCTTGAGGCTGCAGGTTCCGTACCTCTCTGCTAGGTGCTGGGAGTATAGACAAAAAAGGACACAGTCTCTGTCCTAGCACATTCTGTTTGGGGGTAAAATATGTAAATGTATCAGTTTATAATGATTAAAAACAAGGTAATGGAGGGGGCTAACTGCTGGGGAAATCCAGGAAAGGCTTCATGTGGGAAGTACTGCTTTGCTTGAGCTGAGATTTAAAGGGAATCATAGATGCTAAACAGCAGAGTGTGAGCAGGAGGTACATTCTGGGTATGAGGGCGGCTAATGAGAAGGCATGGAGACTATAAATGGAGTGCTGTGTATGAGGGAACATTAAGAAGGCCAGTCTGGCTGGATTACAGTTTGAGAATGGGAATCACATATGAAGGTAGATTGAGACATGCTTGTGAAGGGCTTCAAAAGGCAAATGGGAATTTATATCAAATTTAAAAGCAATAGAAAGCCTATGACACTTAGTGATGAAGGGAGTGATGTGATCAGACCTGTGACTAAGGAAAGTTGTTTTGACTTTTGGGTGGAGGCTGGATTGGAGTGAGAATTTAGGGGAGGGAAATCAATTAGGATATTGCAATAGTTTAACCAAAAGGTGATTGAGGGCCTACACTAGGAAAGCATGGTGATGTGTGAATAGAAAGATTTGAGCAATGTTGATAGAAATGATAAGATTTAGAAAATGTATTGTGGGGTGAAGGAGAGTTAATAGTAGAGGATATGATATTGTGAACCTGGATGATAGAAAGGATGGTGGGGAAATGGACAGGGTTTTGGGAGAAAGATAACAGTACCATATGTTGAATTGGAAAAACCTTTGTGGCATGCAGTTGGATTGTTCAGTAGGTGATAGAGGAATGGAACTATAGAGTGACTAGGGTTGGATTTATAGATCTCTGGGAATCATCATAGAGGTGATAATTAAATTATGAGTTGCTGATGTAATCACCAAAAAAAAGAGAAAAGGACCTAGGTGAAGCTTGTGTGGGGTAGACCCATAATTGGAAGGGGAGTTAGATGATAACAATCTACCCATGCATTGTTAGGCTGTGAACTTCTTGACTGTTTTTATATACATAAATCATTCCTAGAGGATTTACCTCCTTAAGACATTGTAGATCTTCCTCTGGTTCTTTTAATATTTTATAAGTACTGGTGCAGTAGTCAATAACTCATTCCTTCACTCTAGTTGTGTGACTGGTAGGCCAGTCACACAACTTAAATGGCTTTTCATATACAAATTAATTTCAGTAATATGCTATACAGTCCCTTCCACTTTGCAAATTTCCTCTTTGTGGTTTTGATATATCACAGGTCAGCATGAGACATTAAATGGAATTTTGGGGGGGAATTTTGTGGAAGCTGCAGATACTTGAAGGCCAGCAGACACAGAAAAAGTTTGTGTTCTTTGTGTATCCTACATTCAGCCTACAGGGACTCTTTAATTTTTATCAATTATTGATGCAGTTTAGCAGTGGCCACCACTGCTCCAAGGTATTGATCCAGAAGAGTGGGGTTGTCCTTTTCTTTCTTCTATCTATGTTTAATTTTAAAGGTAACTAAAGGAAATGTTGAGCCATGTTGAATTTTTAATATTTCCAACCGAAGGGCAATGGAGATGAAAGTAGGGGCTGCTGCTGCTCCTGAGGATTTTCTAGCTCTGACCCAGAAGTGATGATGTAAAGCATATCCTCAGGGAACCGTGTAATCAGAGGGATGTTTCAGGAGCCAAGGAGAAGAAATGAACAAATAGGATTATTTACAAAATGTGGCCTAGGCTGAATGTATGCCTTCCATCCAGCACATTATGTAGAGTGACTATGGAACAACTTGCTAAAGAGAACCGAGGTTAGTGTCAGAGAACAGAAGTTTGTGCTGCCTAGAGTAGAATTTTCAAGTCTTATTTCTGAGCCTCTGTTAAGATTTTCAATACAAGTGCTGCCATTTATTTATTTCTGTTACCTTGGGCAAATAACTTGATCTCTCTTGGGCATTGGTTTCTTCCCCATAAAAATGGGGGAGTTGGTTGGAGTAGATGATTTATAATGTAACAGAGAATATTCCTGAGTATAACATTGGATTTTGGCCATAGGCAAGTGTGTCTGCCTCTGTCTCTCTGTCTAGTCTGTATGTATCTTGTTTGTACATAGTTGATTTTAATATTTTCTTTCCTTGACAGTAGAGACTCTTTTTGCCTTTCTAATTCTAGCACTTACTACAGTGCCTAGTACATAGTTAGTACTTAATAAATGCTTATTGACTGACTGGTAGGCAGGTTAATCTCTGAACTTCAGTTTCTTCATCTGTAAAATGGCCATAATATCTTAGTCCCTACCTGTCTTAAGGCAAGTGAGATAATGTATTAAATCCCCTTGCAAACTTCAAAGATACTAATTAAGAATCATTGAGTACAGTCAAGAATTGGATGTTTTGAGATTCCTATTGGCACCAGTGGAAGGAATATTCTTTGATGAGTGTAATGTTAATGGAATCTGAAGATCTTCCATGCCCCTTTGTATTGGCAAGTAAGCAGGTACTTACTTAGCACCTTGTTTAAGCTATTTAACACTGAAGTAGTTAACACTTTGGGAGGAAGTTGCTGATGTAACAGGAAGGGACAGAATGGGGAGGAGGTATACTGTATATAAGGAAGAGAACCAGCAGGACAGTCAGATTTTTCTCTCATTGAGCACCTGGAGGCTGCAACTTTTGCCAAGACCCTCCATCTGGGAACTTTTGCTGAGAACTTCCAAGAACCAGGCTGGGGAGCTGCTGTGAATGAGAGAGAAGGATCGCTGCTTGAGGGAGCCTGTTCTGTTGTGAAGGATTGGGAATGTGGGTGTTTCGCTGCATTAGCCATGTGTATCAACTTGTGACTACTGTAATGATTTTGGCTTTCTGGTTCTGGGACTCAGTTTTCTGGTATTTGAATAAAGGCTTTGGTTCTGCCCTTCATGTAGAGAGTCTGTTACATTATGTAGAGAGTCTGCTACATTTTGTGATTTACAACTATACCAGCATATTCATAACCATCATGGGTGTTGTGAATATTGCATTATTGTTACATTTGGCAACAAAAATGGCATCACAAAACGTCAGGACTCTACTTGGAAGCAGGAGGGCTTTAGAAGGAGAAATGGCTATCCCTGGATGGGAGGATTTGCCTTACTCCTCTTTAGCAAGAGAATGGGCCAAAAGTGCAGGACCCTGTGAAAACTGGGAACCAAAGCTACAGAAGGGAGAACCTGGAGATTTGGAAAGATGTTTGCAAGGAATACCCATAGAACCAGGCAAAGAATTGGCAGGAGAGGCTGGGTCTTACTAACAAGTTATCATCTTATTGGGTAAAAAATAGAAATAAGCTGCTGGAGTAAAATGCTGGGATGGCTAGGGTGATGGCTGATTTGCCTGAGGATTCTTCTGTGCAGCATTCAGAAGAGCAAACTGGAGGATCTCACATGGTAAAAGAACAAGCTACTGTTCATGTAGCCAAAAAGAAGGGAAAAACTAGCAGAAGGAATGTGCATACAGACTGGGATAGTTAGAAGTAGTCAATATGCTGAACTTATGGCAGTGCATCAAGCCATCAAAATAGAACAAGGAGAACAGTGTCATATATTCATCCATTCACGGTTAGCTACATGAATGCCCATGTGGAAAAGTCAAAATTTGGGAAATTCATAGCAAGGAAGTCAAGGGCAAAGAATTATGGGAAGGTATCTGGAACATGTCTTTGGTCACTGATGTATCAGTTTTTCATGCAGATGTTCACATGGCCCTCACCATGTCAGAATGTGAGTACAGGGCTCATGCTGATTGACTGGCAAAGATTGCTACTGAACATATTGTCCCTGCTTTTGACAACAACTGAGGATCTGGTATTAGCAAAATGGGTCCACCAAATGGCCAGCTATTTAGGCATCCAGGCCACACACTGGTGGGCACAAGATAGAGGTATTAGTATCTCTCATTCATTGTTAAAACAGGTAGAAGAATGTCGTATGTCAATTGGAAAAGGAGTGAACTGTTCCTTGGGTAGTAACTAGGGAGATAGCAAGAGGAAAAGTCCCAGCCCAAATGTGGCGAATAGATTATATTGGTCCACTACCACAAGATAAAGGACGCAGATTTATATGTACTTGTGTTGACACCTATTCAGGTGTACCAATGGCTTGTCCTTATAAGAATGCAACTCAGAAAAACACCTGTAAAACTCCAGATCTCCTAAGTCAATATTATGGAACCCCAATGCAGATTCAAAGTGACAGTGGGTCACGTTTCAAAGGTAATGAAATGAAGAGATATTGTATACTAAACAATGTAGAATTGGATACATCATATTCCATATTACCCACAAGCATCTGGGTTAATTGAAAGAATGAATGGATTATTGAAAGAACAGTTAAGGAAGTTAAGTTCCAATAATATGTATAAACATTAGAAGGATAATTTGTTCATGGCTTTATGCAATTTGAATAATAGACCATTTGGAGGAAGTAGACCTTTAGCCAGGATGATGACCCTAAATCTGCAAATTAGAAAACAGCAAACATATAACATTCCAAATATTGAGTATTAGACTTTCAGGCCAGATGTCCCAGCAGTGTATCCAGGAACATCTGGTTTGGCAGTTTATGATTTAGATTGTTTAGAGGATGTTTGGTTGGACAGAAAAGAAATGAGAAAAATCTTTATTGGAATATGCATAAGAATCCCTAAAAATCACTTTGGACTGATTTTACCCAAATCAGGATTAGTTGCTCGAGGAATACATGTATTGGCTAGAGTAATAGATTCTAATTATCAAGGAGAAATTATTGTGATATTTCATAATTTGGGTGAGGAGCCCTTACAGTTTTGTAAGCATGAGAGAATAGTTCAAGTGATTATCATTTGTTGTAAAACAATACCACTTGTAAAAACTGACCCTCCTTCCAAAATAACTATCAGGGGAACTGAAGGATTTGGTTCTGCTGATAAAATTGGGAGATAAAGTATGGGTAAAATGGAAGCCAGATGATGTTCCAAAGGCTGCAGAGCTTATACCACATGAGAGGGATAACACTGTAGCTATTGTTTATTCTGGAGATGATTACAAAATTGTACCCTTAACTCATATTCTACTGTGTATGAGGATACAATAGTGAACTCATGGACTCCAGAAGCATGGCTGATCCTATGTCTACCTTGTTTCTGGTGATTGTCTCCTTGTTTCTTTTTGGCTTTTTGTCTGTTCACCTTGTTTGCTAGATTTGTTTCTGCAGGCTTGATAACCCTCCACCTGTAAATGCCCGATAGTTTAAGCTGGATGTCACCCCCTGTCCAAAACTGTGACGTGTCACCCCTGGATCTGGCATCAAGTACATTCCAAATGCTGACTAAGGAACTGACCTCTCAATGGGATCTCTTGGGACAGGGACAGTGCTACACCCAATTTCAGCAGCAAGTAGCCATGGAAGAAGAGACCTTTGCCCCTTTTACCCCAAGATTTTGGGATCCCATTTGTTGGAGGGGGAATGATGGGGAGCTTGTGCTCAAGCCCCACCCTAAAATATTGTTTTTTTGTGTGCTATCCTTGTTATATTAGTGTAAAATTCTGTTGATACCAGCTACCCCTAAAACTCCCATTATCCAATATAATGAAATATATTGTTAATGTATTTTTGCCAAATAAGGGACATGAAATATTTTGGGACCAAATGTAATGTTAATGGAATCTGAAGATCATCTGTGCCCCTTTGTATTGGCAAGTAAGCAGATACTTAGCACCTTGTTTCGGCTATTTAATTAACACAGAAATAGTTAACACCTTGGGAGAAAGTTGCTGATGTAACAGGAAGGGTCAGAACAGGGAAGAGCTATACTATATATTAGGAAGAGAACTGGCAGGACAGTCAAGATTTTTCTCTCATTGAGCACCTGGAGGCTGCAACTTTTGCTAAGACCCTCCTTCTTGGAAGTTTTGCTGAGAACTTCCAAGAACCAGGCTGGGGAGCTGCTGTGAATGAGAGAAGGATTGCTGCTTGAGGGAGCCTGTTCTGTTGTGAAGGCTTGGGAATGTGGATTTTCACTGCATTAACCATGTGTATCAACTTTGTGACTACTGTAATGATTTTGGCTTTCTGGTTCTGGGACTCAGTTTTCTGGTATTTGAATAAAGGCTTTGGTTCTGCCCTTCATGTAGAGAGTCTGCTACATTTTGTGATTCACAACTATACTAGCATATTCATAACCACCATGGATGTTGTGAATGTTGCATTATTGTTACAATGAGATAACAGATCCATTGAGTTTTTTTTTATGCACCTTGTTTTTAGAAAAACAGGGAAATAAACTCAATTAAATTCTGGAAAAACTAAAGCAGGAAAAAAGCAAAAGAACATTTCTGTTTTTTATTTATTTATAATTTCCACTTGAGCAATGCTAATAACAGGCATAAATTTGTGTGCTTACAGTAAAATTTTGTGTTTATGTAGAAGTTTCCTAACAAACATACCACAAAAGTACTATGGTAACATTGAATCTCCTTATTTATTGATTTATTAAGTATTATTTGTATGTTTATAACCCGTTCTTTGAAGTAAATTATAATATACTTACAGATATGGAAGCCCAAAGTATGATCTTTCTTTTTTCTTTTAGAAATTGGTAGATCAGGGGTGTCTAGGTGGCACAGTGAATAGAGTACTGGCCCTGGAGTCAGGAGCACCTGGGTTCAAATCTGGGATTCCGACATTTAACATGTTCTAGCCATGTGACCTTGGGCAAGTCACTTAACCCCAATTGCCCTGCCTTCCTCCAAAAAGAGAAAAAAAGTAGATCTCTTTCACTCCCCACCCCCACATCCACCCCACTTTGTGATTTCATTGGTTTAGCAAAGGGATGGGGAAGTTCTGTGAAGTTTGGATTCAGTCAAAGGGCTGCACTTTTCCCCACCCCTGGTTTAGGAGAATCTTGCTCTACCGGTTGAGGGTCAATTTCTGCTTTACAATTAATTAGTCTTGAGAATTTCCTTAGGGTAGTGTGAGATTTGTGTAGGGTCTCACTATGTGCTTCCCTGGTAGGACTTGAACTGATGTTTTCCCTTATGCTTAAGGCCTGTTCTTTTATTCACTACATTGTGACACCTCTCACATTTTAACTTCTAAACTAGGTAATTCATTGCAATAGTTATTTGCTTTCGAGAATCTTATTTAAAAAGTTATACGTTTGCAGTGAAGGACAAAAAAACTTGCTCAGTTTTGAATCTAGAATTTTTTTCCTCCTGGTTCTTGAGCAGCAAATACATCTATACCATGTATCTAATAATATACATCTAATATTAATAGATAAGTTCTTTGGATGGACTTAACTAAGCCTTTTCTCTTTTGGTAACTTAAGGGAATTAGTTTAGGGGCTAGGAATGTAAACTTAATTGTGCTTGAGGTAATGAATACAATTAGTCTTGTAAGTAATTCTAGTACAGAAAAAAAATTTTGATTGTCAAGTTAGAAATAGATTTTGAGGTTTTCCCCTCATTTTAATTTCACTTGCTTAATATTTGCATCCATATGCTCATCAATTAATACTCATCAATGAGTATGGGGGTCTTTAAGTGGCACAGTGGATACAGTGTAGGACATGGAGGAGTCAGGGAGACCCAAGTTCAAAGTCGGTCTTAGACACTAGATGTGTGATCCTGCGTAAGTCATTTAGCCTGTTTGATTCAGATTCCTCATGTAAAATGTGGATATATAGCACCTACCTCCCAGGGTTGTTGTGAGGATTACAGTCAAATGAGATAGTCATTGTAAAGTACATAGTAAGTGCTATGTAATTATCATTATTATCACCATCATTGTTGTTTGGTTTTACCATTGAAAGAATTCAGCCTTTATTTAATGCAGTTCATTCCTTTTCATTTACTGCTTTCCTTTTGAGTGATATATACTTACTTCATTTAACAAACATTTAGACACTGGCATACAAGAAATGAATAATAATCTACAAGATTATATCATACGCACATTAGAGAATTATAAAACAAGGTATATTGTGAGGTCCTGCAGAGAAGCTGCTTGTATACTAGAGGTATCACAAAGACTTCAGCGGTAGAGGAGCGCCATTTGAATTGGCCTTTTCAGATCTGGTAGAAATTCAGGGGTAGAAGAAGTAGGTGGAAGGACATTTGAGGTAGAGACATGGAAGACAGATGGCACATGACAACTTTTCTCAGATTTATCGGAACAGTTATGGAATTATAGCTTAATGAAATGGAAGTATGTTTTCTGTTTGGAAAGATCTAAACAGCTTTGTAGATTAAGAGAAGAAGCCATTGGAAAGGAGATACAGAAGATGCAAGACACAGTGAGTGAGGATAGCAAAACAGATAAGCTAGAGCAAGGCTCTGGAGGAGGTTCTAGATAATGAAGTCAGCTAGGTTTTAGGACTGTTGCTTTCCTCAGTAATACAGTAGTTCTGGATGTGTTCCATTTTATCCAGTCTACAAATACTTGGGTTGAGACATGCAGAATAAAGAAAAAATAAATACAAGATATCATTGAACACTAGCAGTTGGAGAGGATCAAGAAAATTTTCCTATAAAACGGTATGCTTGAATAAAGTCAAGAGGTTCAGTGAGAAAGAGAAGAAGAAGGGGAACATTCCAGGCATGGTGGAAGTGTCCAGAGTCCTAAGGTTGGAGTCTGGGGGAGGAGGAAGAGTAGAAAGGTTTAAGGAGACTGGAAATGTAGGGATTATTGAAGGGCTTCTAATGCCAAACAGAAGTCAAGAGAGAAGTTAAGGCTGGTAGATTGATTTGAGAATCATCAGCATAGAGATGAATGAGTCCATGGGAGCTGATGAGACCACCAAATGAAAACAGCATAGAGGGAGAATAGAAGAAGGTCCAGGATAGAGATTGGTGGGATACTCTAGGTTAGCAGGTATGAACTGGATGCAGATCAAGCAAAGGAAACTGAGAAGGAGCAGCCAGGTAGGAAGAGAACTAGGAGAGAATAGTGTCTTGAAAACCTAGAGGGAAGAGACATACCAGGAAGAGCATATCTGATAAGTGGCAGAGGCTACAGAGGTCAAGAAGGATGAAGATTGAGAAAAGGCCACTGAATATAATAACAATTAGAAGATTGTTGGTAACTTTGGAGAGAGAACTTTTGGTTGAATAATGGAGTCAGAGGCCAAAATTGTAGAGTTTAGAGTAGACTGAATGGAGGTACTTATTGTAGCAGACCTTCTCCAGGAGGTTAGCTACAAAAGACAAGTGGTACATGTACGAAAATAGTTAGCAGGAATGAAAGGTTAAAGTGAGGGTTATGAGCCTGGAATGAAAGGTCGGGGCCAGATTGCAAAGGGTTTTAAAAGCCAGAGGAATTTACATTTGATCCTAGAGGCAATAAATAGGAAGTCATTGAAATTTGTTGAGCAGGGAAAATGACTTGCTTTTTAGGAAAATGATTTGGTAGCTTTTTTTTAGAGCTCTCTCTTAAAATTAATTTATTTTTAATTTTCAGCATTCACCTTATAGATTTATAAATTTTGAGTTCTAATTTTTTCCCCCTCCCCAAGACAGCATGCAATCTGGTCTAGGTTACACATGTACAATAATACTAAACATTTTCACATTAAGTCATGTTGTAAAAGAAGAATCAGAACAAAAGGGAAGAGCCACAGGAAAGAAAAAAAAGGAGAAAGTAGCATGCTTCAATTTGCATTCAGTTTGCACACTCTGAGTGTGGATAGCATTTTCCATCGTGAGACTTTTGGAGTTGTCTTAGATCATTGCATTGCTGAGAAGAGCTAAATCTATCAAGTTAGTCATTGAACAGTGTTGCTGTTAATGTGTGCAGTGTTCTTCTGGTGCTTATTTAACTCAATATCAGTTCATACAAGTCTTGAGGTTTTTTGGAAGTCTGCCTGCTCATCATTTCTTAGGAAACCATAGTATTAGATTACCTTTATATTTTGCCACTTGTTCAGCCATTGCCCAATTGATGGGCATCCCTTCATTTTCTGATTCTTTACCACCACAAAACTAACTGCTCTAAATATTTTTGTACATGTAAGTTCTTTTCCTTTTTTAAAGATCTCTTTGGGATACAGACCTAATAATGGTATTGTTGTATGCACAATTTTATGTCCCTTAGGGCATAGTTCTAAATTGCTCTCCAAAGTGGTTGGATGAGTTCACAACTTCACCAGTGATGCATTAATGTTCCAGTTTTACCACCACCACATCTTTTCCAATATTTACAGTTTTCCTGTTCTTTCATGTTTTTTGCGTGCGTGTGTGTGTGTGTTTGTGTGTAAAATTCAGCCACCCGTGAAGGTGGGTACTATTATTATCCTGTTTTTACAAATAAATAAACTGAGGCAGATAGGTTAAGGGATATATCTTAGATCACAAAGACCTAAGTATCTCAGGTCTTCCTCCAAGTCCAGAACTCTTTTTAACCATGCCAACATTTCTAAACCAAAGACGTGAAAGAAAGAAGGACCTTGTATGTAAAGCAATATAGTATTAAGTAGTAGCATATTTAGCAAAATACTAAAAGTGAAGTGAGCCAGCCTAATGGTCAAAATGAAAAGGACTAAACAAATTATGGCATATGAAATATAATGGAATATTATTGTACCATAAGAAATGACAAAAGGGAAAGGTTCCGAGAAGCTTGGAAAAATTCATAGGAAGTGAAATGAATAGAACCAGGAGAATATAGAATGACCACAATATTATAAAGAAAAAAATTTTTTGTAATCTTTAAAAGAACTCTTAGGAGTTCTGCCTTATGATAGAGACCAAATAAAACAAATCAGTTCCCTCTATATGGTTATGATAGCTTTTCAAATATTCAAGGATGGCTATCACATCACACTTGAACTTTTTATTCTGGGGAATGTGGCCTTTTGACCTAGTCCAAGTTTTACAGAACACATCCTTTTGTTAAGGAGATTTGTTCTTTGAAGTTTGGTTTCAGTCAGAGAGCCACACTTGAAGACCTAGAGGGCCACATGTGGCCTCCAGGCTGCAGGTTTCCCACAGCTGTGTCTAATCAGTAGTGATTTAGAGCATTTATCATATGACTATAGATTCATATCCTTTGACCATTTATCAATTTATCAATTCCTTGACTTAGTCTTCTATATATTTTAGAATGAGGCCTTTGTCAGAGACACTGGCTTTAAAAATTGTTTCCCAACTTTCTGCTTCCCCTCTAATCTTGGTTTTGTTGACTTTGTGCAGAACCTTTTAAATTTAATGTAATCAGAATGATCCATTTTGCATCTCATGATGTTCTTTATCCCTTGTTTGGTTGTAAATTTTTCTGTTCTCCATAAACCTGACAGGTAAACGGTTCCTTGCTCCTTAATTAAATACCAAATTAGAAATTCTGAAAATCAAAGGAGAGATTAATAAAATTGAAATTAAGAAAACTATTGAACTAATAAATAAAACTAAGGGCTGATTTTCTGGGAACCCCCCCCAATAAAATAGATAGATAAATCTTTGGTTAATTCAGTTAAAAAAACCCAAATTACTAGTGTCAAAAATAAAACGGATTTGGGTGACTAAGTGGTGTAGCAAATAGAGCACTGGCCCTGAAGTCAGGAGGACCTGAGTTCAAATGCATCCTCAGACACTTAACATTTAGTAGCTGGGTGATTTTGGGCAAGTCACTTAACCCCAGTAGCCCTGCCTTCCCCCGTCCAAAAAGCAAAACAAACAAAAAATGAAAAGGATAAATTCACCAACAATGAAGAGGAAATTATAGCAATCATTAGGAGCTATTTTGCCCAGCTGTATGCCAGTAAATCTGACAATCTAAGTGAAATAGATGAATATTTACAAAAATACAAATTGCCCAGATTAACTGAAGAGGAAATAAAATATTTAAATTACCCCATTTCAGAAAAAGAAATAGAACAAGCAAACCATCAGTGAACTCCCTAAGAAAAAATCTCCAATGCCATATAGATTTACAGGTGAATTCTACTAAACATTTAAATAATAATTCCAATACTACATAAACTATTTTGAAAAATAGGTGGAATCCTATCAGATTCTTTTTATGATACAAATATGATACTGATACCTAAACCTGGAAGAACCAAAAGAGAAAAAGAAAATTATAGACTAATTTACCTAATGAATATAGATGCAGAAAATTTGAATAAAATATTAGCAAAGAGATTAAAGCAATTTATCATGAGGATATTACACTATGACCAGGTGAGATTTATGCCAGGAATACAGGGCTGATTTGGCATTAGGAAAACTATCAACATAAGTGACCACATCAGTAACAGAATTAATATGATTATCTCAATAGATGTAGAAAAAGTTTTTGACAAAATACAGCACCTATTCCTATTAAAAATCGTACAGAGCAGTTTAGTAATAAATGGAGTTTTCTTTAAAATGATAAATAGCGTCTATCTAAAACCAGCAGCAAGCGTTCAATATAATGGAGTTAAGCTAGAAGTATTTCCAATAAGAACAGGGTGAAACAAGAATGTCCATTATCACTGTTATTAAACATGGTACTTGAAATGTTAGCTTTAGCAATGAGTAGAAAAATTGAAAGAATTAAGAGTAGGCAATGAAGAAATAAAGCTCTTTTTTTTTTGGAGGGGAGAGGGCAGGGTAATTTGGGGTTAAGTGACTTGTCCAAGGTCACATGGCTAGTAAGTGTTAAGTGTCTGAGGTCAAATTTGAACTCAGGTCTTCCTGACTTCAGGGCCAGTGCTCTACTCACTGTGCCACCTAGCCACTCCAAAAACTATCATTCTTTGCAGATTATATTATGGTATACTTAGAGAATCCTAGAAAATCAACTGAACTACTTGAAATAATTAACAAATGAAACCCTCAGAAACCATCAGCATTTCTGTATATTACTAACAAAGCCCAGCAGCAAGACAGGAAGAGAAATTCCATTTAAAGTTACTGTAGACAATATTAAATATTTGAGAGTCTACCTGCCAAGACAAACCCAGGAACTATATGAACACAATTACAAAACACTTTTTGCACAATTAAAGTCAGGTTTAAATAATTGGAAAAATATCAGTTGCTCATGGGTAGTTTGAACTAATATAATAAAAATGACAATTCTATCTAAATTAATTTACTCAATGCCATACTAATCGAGCTGCCCAAAATTATTTTATGGAACTAGAAAAAAATAATTCATCTGGAAGAAGAAAAGGTCCAGAATATCAAGAGAATTAATGAAAAGAAGTGCAAGGCAAGGTGACCTACCCATACCAGAACTAAAACTGTATTATGAAGCATCAATCATATAAACTACTTGGTACTGGTTAAGAAATAGAGTGATGCATTGGTCGAATTGGTTAGGTACACCAGACACAGTGACTGTAGTCTATCTCTCTGTTTGATAAACCCAAAGACTCCAGCTTTTGGGGTAAGAAATCACTATTTCACAAAAGGTAGGAGAACATGTAGGCAGCTCTTGAGTGGGGAGATACTTGAAGGAGAAAGGGAGACCAATTTGGAAACGATTGAAATTATCCAGGAGAGAGATGATGAGGGTCCTCAGCTGTGGTAATTGGTGGCTGCTTGAATAGAGAGAGAAGGGTTTAGATGTAAGTGATGCTTTTAAGGTAGAATCAATAACATTGATGAGTTGATTGGATATCCAGAGTGAAACTGACAATGTAGTATTTCTTTGGAAAATTACTTGTTCTTATTCAGTGATAGATAAATTCTTGTTCTTAACCGTTGGTCAGTTCCCACATATCTTGGATACCAGACTCTTCTCAGAGTTATTTTCAGATATATTTATTGTAACGATTTTTTCTTTTAGCTGACCACTTCCTTTCTTATAGTACTCATTTTTGATTCTGTTGGTTTAAATGCATTAAGTTTTATGTAATCGAGATTATCTTTATCATTGATGATTTTCTCTATCCACTGTTTAATTAAAAATCCCTTTTTTCTTCTTCCTATTGAAGGTATTTAATTAGTTTCTCTTCTAATTCTTTTAGACTCAGTTTAATTTTTAATATTCAAAGGTCACTATCGGCTTATTTTGGTATATGGTATAAGATGTTGATCTAGGCCTAATTTTTACCAGACTGTCAATTTTTCACTAAGTCTAAATACTTCCCTAAATTACCATTTTGGGGTTTATAGAATACTGGGTTATTGTTCACTGACAGTTTAAAATTTGGAGATGGGAAATGTTTCATGTTTCATCATGAATCCTTATGAATTGTGATCGGTAATTTTTTCCCCCCTAAATTTTGTTTTAATCAACTTAGATCTGCCTTTTCACTCTTCTCTTCTTCTGTTCTGTTCCTCCCCCTCCATCCTGAGAACATAAACCAAATAAATTATATGATCAATCACAACCAATTTCCACATTGACTATATCCTAAAATATTTTTTTTTCAATCTGCATTCTGAATAGTTTACTTCTCTTTCAGGAAGTGTTGGTGTAGCCTGTTTTGTTGTTAGTCCTCTGGAATTGTATGTAAGAATCCAGCTCCATAGTATTCCATCACATTTATGTACCATAGCTTGTTCATCCCTTTTTCAATTTAGGGGCACCTCCTCAGGTGCCTATTCTCTGATATCTCAAAAAGAGCTATAAATATTTTTTGTACATTGTTAGAGTATGTTGTGTTTAGGAGTGATTCTTCTTTTAATCTGCCTCATGTGCTTTCCCCTCGCCTTTTTTCCTTTTCCCTGTTGAGTGAAATACGTTTCTGTACCCAGCCCCGCCTGTATATTTCTTTTGATCAGTTCAGAGGAGAGTGGGGTTCAAGTATTAGCTGCTCCCCGGCACCCTTTGCTCTTTGTTTGTATGGATATCTACTTCTATACCCTGATTATGTGAGATGATTTTCCCTAACCTTGCTTTCTTTCACCACCTTTCCCCACCAGTGCATTCTTTTCCCTCTCCGTTCTTTTCTTGAGATCAAAACATCACAGAATCACTTGTCACAAAGTCACAAAGAAGAACCAGGGCTTGTCTGATTGGACTCCCTCACTCAACTCTGATATGGGGATCGGGATACATTTATCTTCTCCCCATATTCAAACGTAAATAGTTTATCCTTCTTTAGTCTCTTATTGCCATTAATTTATATTTCCCTTTTCATATTTTTCTTCCCTCTTGTGTTTAAACTTCAAATTTTTATGCATTTCCGGTCTTTTCATTGAGAATGCTTGAAAATCCTATTTCTTGAAAGATCCACATTTCCTTTTGAGACATTATAATCAGTTTTACTGGGCAAACTATTCTTGGTTTGTAAACCTATGTCTTTTACCTTCTAGAATTTCATATTCCAAGTTCTCTGCTTTTTTATTGTGGTGGCTCCAAAATTTTGTTTGATCCTGACAGTGATTCCTTGATACTTGAATTCTGACTTTCTGGCTGCTTTTATAGGATTTTTTCTTGGACCTTGGAAGCTCTGGATTTCTATGATGTTCCTGGGAGTTTTCATTTTGGAGTTTCTTTCAAGAGGAACCAGTGCATTTTTCAGTGTCCATTTTGCTTTCTGGTTCTAGGACATCTGTACAGTTTCAAGACTTTTTGAAAGAGGCTTTCTAGGCCCTTTTTTTGGTCATGTAGTTCAGATAGTCCAATTATTTAATTTTTTTTTCCTCCTTTATTTTCCAGGTCAGTTATTTTTGCTATGAGACAACTTAGACTTTTTTGTTTTTTTTTTCCCCCAGTCTTTTAACTTTGTTTTAATATTTCTTGTGGATATTTTCCTCTGTATTTTTTGCAGGCGGCCAGAAATCCTTTGGCACAAATTGTGCCCTCCTGGTCTAGGGCAAAGTCAATTTGTGACTTCCCTTGGTTGAACTCTGCAAATTCTTGACCTGGTTGCTGGTTTCCACACTTGTCTGCCCACTGGGAAGCTTGGTTGGTTCATAAAGGCAGGATTGTGGTTTTTGGTCTGATATCCCTGCAGTCGTTATTCCTCTGCAGACAGGGCTAGATGTTGGAAGTGAGAAAGAACTAGCTTTGTGCCTGAGATCTGAGCCATGGTGGTAGCATCTGAACTTTTTCCTTTCTCCAAGGTCCAAGTTACCTCTCACTCTCTTCTTAAGCTGCCAGTGTGTACCTGTTCCTGTCACAGTACCCTGGTTAAGGGTCTGAGATCTTCTTTTGCATTGGTACTCAGCTTCTTCCTTGGAGTACTCATACCCTGATTTGTTTCAGATGTCTACCAAACTCCTGTCCTGAACTGGACAGATGATTCACTGTGACTTTATCAGGATTTGGTCTTGTGCAATTTCTAGATCTTCTTGAAGGCATTTTTGGAGTACTCCACTGAACTTGGACTTCCTTGACCATCTTGACTTCACCTCCTCTGTTCCAAAGAGCTAATCAGTAGTCAAGTGTTAATGATTTTTTTTTTCAACTTTTCCAACATCTCTTCTATCCATTCCCTCTCCACTTAGAGTAACTACCCTCATTTAGGCACTTATTACTTCTTACCTTATTGGTGTGCCTGTTTTATGTCTCCTTATTCATAGATCTTCCACACAGTTGCCTACATGATATTTCTAAAACTGGTATCAATCATATCTCTCTCCTGGTTAATAAATTCCAATGACTCTCTGTTTCCTCTAGGATAAAATATAAACTACTTATTTTGACTTTCTTCACAATCTGACTTGTCTATCCAAGCCTTTTATGCATTAGTCTCTTTCATATACTGTCTATCCAAATGAATCTTCTTGTTTTTACCCCTTAAATTTGTTTTTTGTATATAACATTTTGTCTTTAGTTTCTGTGTCCAGAATCTACTCCATCCTTGATTCTGTCTCTTAGGAATCCCTAGCTTCTTTTAAAACTCAGCCCAAGTAAACCCGACCTGTGACCTTTCCAGATCCTTTTCAGCTGCTAGTTTCTCACCTTTCTATGTTTATTTTCACTTTTAGAATGTAAGCACCTTGAAGTTAAGTATGACTTGAAAAAAATTGACATTTCAGTTTTCAAAGAAAAAGTAAAAGGAATATTAATCCATTTATTTTTGTATTACTAGATCTTAGCCCCTAGTGCCTGTCATATAGCAAACACTTGTTTTGTTGATTCCTGTTATATAAAATTCTGTTGAATCCTGATCTGTAAAATCTGTTTTTCTTTCATTGGGTTGCTATGAAGATCAAATAATAAAATCCATGTGAAAGCACTTTGTTAACAGTACAGTGAGCATATTAACAGATCATTAAAAGTAGTTCAGCATAAGAAAATATGGGCAATTTTTAAAAATTGTAAGTATGTGACTTCTTTGTGAAATTTTTTTGCTTAGTTCACACAGTTATATAATGTTGTGAATTCTGTTAACAAAGTGTTTTGCTGTCAGTGTTCCAAATTATCTTACTGCAAGTAAGTTCAGGGCATATGCTTAATGAGCAAAGCCAAAAGCATGTTAATATTTTTCTATTAGTCCAAAATATTTGGAAAAATTAGACTAGAGAGGCATTAGTTGATTTAATGCAGTGCTTCTTAAATTGTGGCTTGCAACTCGATGGGGTCCCCCAAAATTTGGCAACAGTTAAAGGTTTCTGTATGCACAATTACCAAAAATTAATTAAAAATCAAACATGTAATGAATCCAAGGCAGTTTTGGCGGTACTTGCCAGGGTTGCATGGAGCAACTTTACTGCAGCCTTGGTTCTGAATGCACAGCTTGCAGCGGAAAGAATTCTGGTTCTAGTATTTATTACCAATATCAGCCATTAAACATTTTGCCTCTCTGGGTCTGACTTATCCCAAAATCAGGTAACTGTACTTGATTGAGGTTATTAATCTTTTTTGTGTTACTTAACTCTTTTGACCATCTAGTGAAGTCTGTGAATTCCTCAGAATATTTTAAATGTGTAAAATAATGTAGTATTACAAAAGAAACCAGTTATATTGAAATGCAGTTCTCAAAATAAACAAGGTCATTGACTCCATGTTAAAAAACCCTGAACTAGATGATCCTCTCAGGCAATGATTTCCAAACTTTTTTTGATTTCTGATCTTTAGCAGTAAAAAAATTTTTTTTACACATATACTTCTAATACACATATTACATGTTTGTTCTACCATGGTATATATTGTGTACAAATAAAAAAATACCCCACATGAAAAGGAATAGGATAAAGATAAAACAATTTCACAAGTGTTAAGTTTTGTTTATTAATGTTACAAAAAAAATCTTTTCAGTAACAATGGCTATGTTTTGTTTTCTTTGTAATTCTTGGCTCACTACTTAATGATGCAGAAGTGTGATTTTTAAGGTAAATATATATATGGTAAGGGTTAGAGGTAGGTCATCACATACTTTTTAAACATATATCCCCCAATTTGAATATCATTTTTGTGCTTTGAATAATTATTAGTTTGGAGTTTTTTCAATAAGTAGGTTCTCATGTTTTTATATGTAAAAGTAGAATATCTGTCTGCACAGACTATCTTTAAGTAAAGTCTTTTCAAAAACAGGATTTTGGGGCATTGTGTTCTACTGAAAATACTAAATTCCCTCCTTATTTTATTAAATGGATACATTTTCAGTTTTTTTCTGTTGGTGAATTTTTATTGTCTAAAATTTAGTAAATGCTAATGTTTGCTTCAGTTAGTGATAATTTTTTCATCTTTTGAGTGAGAATCTCTTATCTCTGCCTCCTCTTGAGAGTTGATTCTACCCTAAATAGGTAGATTGTAATCTTTTTTGAATGTAAGTTGCATATTACTGTAATTCATAGCGGTTGACATCTCTTAACATGTTATTAAATAAAATTAACTAAAGTGATTTTATTAGTTCTCTTGTAGGATTTCTATTGATATGATATTTCCTTGATAAAATACGGTTGTTTTGATATTTATGGAAAAATTTGTTAGTTTTAGAACACTCAACAATAGTAGACTGAGTAATTTTTCTGTGCATTTAAATTATAAAGTAGAGCCTTTAATACCTTATATTAATACTTAACATTTGACCCTGGGATATTTTGGGGGGGAATAGGCTGATTCTCTAAGCAGTAGAGTGTTTATGTGTTTGAAGGGCGTGTGTGTGTGTGTAAGAGAGGGAGAATTTATATGTAACAGAGTGAAGGTGTGAGAGGGTCTCTTTTTAATACAGACTTTGCTGACCAGTATGATAGATAGGTGGCTAGAGGAAAATAAGGTTCAGTGGAAGAAGCATCATATTGAAGTGATAAAGCTGAATTTGGACATGGTATTAACAGTGTATGTGATATTCTAATCTATACCTTACCCATACAGAAAGAAGGAAGAGGTGTTTAGAGAAGAGTAGTTTTTAAAGAAGGGACTGTAATAAAATCAAGTAAGAATGTCTATATCTAGAATGTTCTATTTTTACTCTTAAGCAGGAGCAGAGCAATAAACTAGATTAAATCAGATCATTTCAAGGCCTTTTCAATCTGTTTTATTATGAAAGTTTCACACATTATTTTTTCCTTTTATGCATTTACTAACACTGTTCTTCCTTTTTTCTCTTAGACTACCCTCTGGGTACATAGTAAGGGGCCGTGGAGCTGGCCTCAACAACAGGAGAGGCTGGACTCCCTGTCTCTCTGTGCTGAATGGCTGCGATGGCGCCCGCTCTCACTGATGCAGCAGCTGAAGCTCACCATATCCGGTTCAAACTGGCTCCCCCATCCTCCACCTTGTCTCCTGGCAGTGCCGAGAACAACGGCAACACCAGTATCCTTATTGCTGCCAACGGAACCAAAAGGAAAGCCATTTCAACAGAAGATTCCAGTTTAGACTTCCGAAATAATCCTACCAAGGAAGATTTGGGAAAGCTACAGCCGTTGGTGGCATCTTATCTCTGCTCAGATGTAGCATCTGTTCCTTCAAAAGAATCTTTGAAATTGCAAGGAGTCTTCAGCAAGCAAACAGTCCTTAAATCTCATTCTCTCTTATCTCAGTCTTTTGAACTCCGAGCTGAGCTGTTGGGGAGACAGCCAGTTTTGGAGTTTTCCTTAGAGAATATAAAAACCATGAATACAAGTGGCCAGCCAACTCTGCCACAAGCACCTGTAAATGGGTTGGCCAAGAAATTGACTAAAAGTGCAAATCCTGACCACGATAATTCCAGTTCTCTCAATGGGGGAAAATGTGCTCTCTCTTCGTCTACTCTCCAAGGTGTTGAAGTTCGGGGTTCTGAATCTGGGGATTTGAAGGTGGGTTTGACCAATACAACTCTTCCACATAGAAACCTTGATGTTGAGCATATGTTTAGCAATAATGGCACTGCAAACAAATCTTCCGTAAATTCCACGGAACTGCTGGCACTTCAAGGGGGCAGTGGAGATAGTAGGTTATCACCTGAAACAGACTCCAACTCCAATTTGGGGGGTAGCAAGACACAGGGGCAGAAATCTCCCCTGCCTTGTAGCCTTTTTAGTTCTCTAGATTCTGGTATGAGGACAACAGCATTATTGCGGCGACAGGCAGACATTGAGAGTCGTGCCCGGAGGCTGCAGAAGCGCTTACAGGTGGTGCAGGCCAAACAGGTGGAGAGGCATATACAGCACCAGCTGGGTGGGTTCTTGGAGAAGACTCTAAGCAAACTGCCAAACTTGGAATCCTTGAGGCACCGCAGCCAGTTAATGCTGACCCGGAAGGCTGAAGCTGCCCTGCGGAAAGCTGCCAGTGAGACTACTACTTCAGAAGGACTTAGTAGTTTTCTGAAAAGTGATTCTATTTCAGAAGAATTGGAGAAATTTACAGCTAGTAGCACAGCTAACCTGAAGTCCAGTGAACAGGCCTTTGATTCGGATGTCACTGACAGTAGCTCAGGAGGGGAGTCTGACATTGAGGAGGAAGAACTGGCCAAGGCTGATACAGAACAACGCCATGTGCCGCTGTGAGTATTAACCAAACTTAATGATAGGACTCTGGAAAATTCAGTGTGGATAAGTTGTCTTAGTATTCTTTTTGCAATACCTAAATTCCATTATCTTGACATTAATTTAGAACACATAAGTAGTTTTAGGGGGTTTATGTACATTATGTTTGCTTATTTGTGAGGTAAGGTATTTTTGGACATATTGTGATAATGGTTTTCTGCAGTCTAAAATGATGTATTTCTGTTTAAAATTTCATTTTACTCTACTTTTGGAAGAGGCAAAAGACATCCTGTTTACAATGATGCTTTTAGCTGAATGGAGAATTGAATTGGATATAACGTTTTCCCACTAATTCTAGAAGAAACTTAAAAGGCTATGTTTTATTTTTTACATCACTCACATTTTCCATTTATATCCCTATCTCTGGAGAGTCATACCTACAAACAAAAAAAAATATTTCAACAGAAATAACCAGCATGTCAATTAAGTTTGATGCTAAATGTTGGTGTTCCATCACTATAGTCCCTCACTTACAAAGAAGAAAAAGAGCGCGTTCTCATATTTTTGTGGCTGTGCTTGGTCATGATAATTACTGTGTATATTGTTTCCCTGGCTCTATTTGGTTCACTTGGTGTCACTTCATATAAATGGGCATTCAGTATGAAGAGACAGAGTCCAACCTCTCTTCTTGCTGAGGCTACCTTTGTGACCCCATATTGCATAATTGGAGTAAATGCATAAGAGAAAAATAGAATATTGAATACTTAGAAGTAGAGGAGGTTAAGTAACTTGCCCATAGTCACAGTTAGTAAATGTTTGCAGCTGAATTTGAACTCAAGTCTTCTTGACTCCAGATCCAGTGCTATCCACTGCACTACATTTTTACTGTGTATGGTTGGACTGGAGTTGAAAGAGAAGAAGATGTAGCCTCAACAGGGCTGGGAAAGTATTGAGAGGTTGAAGGGATTGGAGTTGTTAGTGAGGACAAAGACTAGGTTTAGCAGGTATATGGCATAAGAATAGAGAGGATTATGCAGGTGATAATTCTATCAATTTGATGGTTCTTGTTCATGAAAGTGGAACACTTGTGGGTGACAGTGAGATTGAGTGTGATCATAGCTTTGTGTAGCAGGGGTAGAGAGGTGGGAGTAGGTTGTAGGATATGAGAACATGGATGAACTTGTAGGATATTTTAGGCTATTTGAGGCTGCATCAGTACGAATGTTGAAATCTTGTGGTAAGAAGGCACCAAAAAGGGAAGGTCACAGTTTCTTATAGCTAGGACTAGATTTTCTGGGTTTCAGCTTAACTGTAGCATACTGCCTATTTGATAGAATTAAGTTAAATAATTTCTCAGTTCTCAGTCTGCTTAAAAATGATTATTGCATTCGTAGACTTATGGAATAAATGTGCAAGATTAGGTGAAAAATTTGAATCCATGCATGTGCCAGAAAAACTGGATATAATATCATCAGCTATCGTTTTCACTTGCCCCCTTTTAAGTCTCTTTATCTAGGAGGTATGCAGATGACATGGCAGAAAACATAGCTTCTTTTTGCCTGCCTTTTCTTATTGGAGAAAAGAAACTAGTGTTTCTTTTTATTACTAGTGTTCTTACCCATGAAGTCTTAAAATAAGGAAACGAATAAACAAAGATAAGGTTACCATTTATGAATTTTTAGAAGATAGTCGATATTGGCATTTGTTATTTTCTATAGCTGTATAAATCCTCTTTGATTCCAGCAAATCCATGAATAAAAAGGCCGTTGAGAACATACGATCTTAAAATGTTTGAATTTGATTATGTGGGTCGTAGCATTTTGGTGATTCTCATAGTTCGTCATTCTTCTATTATTGGCCTAGCTTCTTCTTTTGTTTTTGCTTAAGTTAATGACTTGCACGAGTCAAGAAGACAGATTGTAAGTGTTCCTGACCTTATCCTCAGAATTTTAAGAAAATATCCTTGAATACATCCATATTATCAGCAATAATTTCCTGTTTTATCTGTTCACAGAACAGTTCCTGTAAATTTGCCTACTTTGACGTATTGGGGGACTAAAGAAGTAAACTGATTTATTAAAATAATCAGGAAGTTTTGTTTTCATTTTCTGCTCCCCAACAAATGTGGAGATTTGTATAGTTGTATTCACTTTTTTAAGTGGTCACTTAATTTTTTTACCATTTTTGAATAGATTTTTTTATCTTTGTGATAAGTATCTGGGAAGGTTTTATAGTGGAAATGTAGTGCTCAGTTCATATAATAGAAAATTCATTTTGCATTATCAGTTCTATATTAGCTACATTAATTTTGTTGACTTATAGCTTATTGACTCTGTTGTCTTTAGGACTTTGAGATTAAATAACAAGATAATAGTATTGTTGAATGGCTTGGGTAAAATTTATTTGACTTTTGAAATTTATGCTGTATTGTGGGGAGTGTGGTTCTTAAATGATCTTTAATGCTATTCCTAGTTCATTTCTTTTTCTTTTTAAAATGAATTTATTTTTAGTTTTCACTATTCACTTCCATAAAATTTTCAAGTTCCAGATTTTCTCCCCATCCTTCCCCCCACCCCAAGATGGCACACAGTCTGATACTGGCTCTAAGTATGTATTTTTTTTTTTTTTTTTTTTTTTGCTTTTTGGAGGGCATTTGTGGGTTAAGTGACTTGCCCAAGGTTACACGGTTAGTTTTTGTGTTAAGTGACTGAGGCCGGATTTGAACTGAGGTCCTCCTGACTCCAGGGCCAGTGCTCTATTCACTGTGCCACCCAGCCACCCTAGTATGTATTCATATTAAGCATATATTTTCACATTGGTCATATTGTAAGGAAAAATGAGAACCAATGGGAGAAACCACAAGAGAGAAGGAAACCAAAAAAAAGAGAGAGAACAAAGATAATACTTTGAATTGCATTTAGACTCCATAGTTATTTTTCTGTATGTGGATACCATTTTCTGTCATAAGTCATTTGGAGTTTTCTTAGATCCTTGCATTGCTAAGCAAATATAATTCTATCTAAGTTAATCATTGCACAGTGTTGCTGTTACTGTGTAAAATGTTCTGGTTTTGCTCACTTCACTCAGTACCAGTTCATGTAAGTCTCTCTGCGTTATTCTTAAGTCTTCTTGCTCATCATTTCTTATGAACTAGGATACAGATCCTAGTTCATTTCTTAATAACTTTAGGAACAGTGTTCTGGAAGGTGGGCTGGCTAAGAAACTCACATTCATGCAATTTAGAAGTTTCTTGTTTTATTTTGTTGTTTCTACTTCTCTTTCTGATACTCCAAAATCCCCATAGTATTTGGCCTCTTTCAAATTTTTGATTTATTTAGGTACACTTAAAATTTAAGTGTCTTTGAGTAAAATTGTATGTATATTTTAAATTAAAACCTTGACTCCAGTATTGAAATATTTGTGTCTTCCTTGTAAAACAAAAAATCACTATTGTTAAACCACCTTGTGTATTTTGATATCCAAGGTTATGTAAAATACATTTATGTGATTTGCTTGAAAAAAGTCTTGGATGTGAAATCAAAGAACCTGGCTTCAAGTCTTAGCTTTTACAGTTATTATGTGATATCTCCACTTTGGTTATTGGTAAATTAGTTTTTTGTGGCTTTCTGTCATTTAATAATTAGGACTTTTATGCATTCTTTTAAACATTTCAGAAAATGATGGTTTTAATGACTGCTGACTGTTTTGAGAAATTTCTACTTCCCACTCAGCTACCAAGGTGATTTTTCTAAAATGTAGGTCTGATCATGTCATTTCTTTTCTCAGTGAGCTTTATTGGATTCCTATTACTTCGGGATCAAATATAAAATCCTTTGATTGACATTTGAAGCTTTTCATAACCTCTCCCCTTTCTACCTTGGCAGCCTTTTTAACATTCTCTCAGGATCCAGTTGTGTTGACCTTTTTGCAGTTCCTTGAACTTGACAGTCTAATAACTCCATGCCTTTGCATTGGCTGTCCCTCATGTTAGGAGCACTCTGCTACCTCATCTCCACCTCTTAGTTTCTTTCAGGAATTGGATCAAGACTTCTATACACTTTCTGAGGGGAGCCTTTCTTCTTTCAGATTACTTTCATCTACACTGTATGTATCTTGTATATACCTAGTTATTGAAATTAGTTTCTTAATTGGAACGTATGTTCCTTGAGGTTGGGGAATGTTTTTTGCCTTTCTATGTGTCCATAAATTCTTGTTGACTGATGGACCAAGGTTTTGATTTCTTCATGTATGGGCAGAACTTTATCAAAGTATCAAAAGCAGCCTTTCTTTCCAAATCCCTTTTGGTTAGGAAAATAATTATGCAGTGTCAAGAGGACATTAAGCATATAAAACTTAAATTTGGATGAGTGGGCTTATTGGATTAAGGAGCGCAAAAAACTTTAAACTTCTTTTTAGAGAAAGGAACTGGGAAAATAAAAGTTAAGGGAGGGAAACATAAGGTATTTTTTCAAGTAACAAGCATTTTTTTTAAGTGCCTACCATGTGTCTTGTATTATACTAGGTGCTGGGTTATAAAGACAAAAGTGAAACTGTTTTAAGATGAAATCTACATTTGTTACTGTATACAAAACACAGCCAAAATAACTTGGGAGGAAGAGTTTAGAGACGGGTGAGGGTTGGGTAGGCCTTACTTGTATAAAGGTGGTTTTGAACTAAGCTTAGAAAGAAACTATAGATTGATTACAGCCTTGGGAGGAGGGGAGGAAGAACAGCTTCTGTAAAGGAATGGAGACAAGAGATGGAACAGCTTCTGTAAAGGAATGGAGACAAGAGATGGAATGTATTGTGTGAAGAACAATAGGAAAGCTAATTTGTATGGATAGAAGATTGAGTAAAGCTAGAAAGGCATGTTGAAGCCAGATGGTAAAGGGCTTTAAATGCCAAAAGGAGGAATTGATATATGATCCTCAAGGGAGCCACTGAGTTAGAGCAGGGGGTGACATGGTCAGACCTGCAATTTAGGAATATCATCTATGTTTCCAATAAGCAAGCCAAGAAACCTCTCTAAACTTCAGTTTGCTATTAGTGAAAACATGGCCTTTACTTCCACCACAAGGTTATATTTTATAATGAAAAAGTTACATAATGCATGTAAATGCCAACTAAACACTAAAGCTTATATAGATATTGTGGTCATGGTATTATCATTCACATATTATAGATATTAATGATATTTTTATACTGCTTTATAATCATATTGCCATTTATTATCTCATCTGAACCTATATAACCAGGATTGTATTTTCCCCTTTTAAAAGAAGTTTAAAAGAATGAGGAAACTGAGGCCCAGAGAGGTTAAGTGATTTGTATGAAGCAAGTTCTGCAGCTATTAAATGTTAGGACCTCACCCTTTAGAGTTTCAATAGAGTACACTTGACCTTCTCTACCTCCTCATGGGCAGGTAAGTTTTAATAACTTTATTTCAAATGAGAGGCCCCTAGAGATTGTGATTTGTACCATGTTACAGCATATGGAAGAACTGGGACTAGATTGAAACTTTTGATTCTTAGTCCAAGTTATATCTTTGCATGTGATAAAAAAAATTCCATAATGTGTACCTCTTTTAAAATTATGGAATCCCTTATCTGATAAGTATTTAAGGTGGGAATCTCAGTTTTAGTGATTATTTTTTCACTTGCTTTCAAAGACAGTGACTTATTTCAGATTATATCTAACCTTCAAATCTGTTGATAGAATCTGACTTTATTCCCTTCATTATCACCACCTCCAACTCCCCATTTTATGTAATCACCAAGTGTCAGTGGACCCCTTAGTAGTCTGGTAAAGCCTCTAGATCCCTTCTCAAAATAAGGATATGTGTTTTGGAGCTACATTTCTTTCCTGCTGCTCTCTTGTTGATTTACTCTTAAGTTGACTGTGTAAAGTTGGCTCCAGTATTTTTAGGAATGAGCAAAACACTTGTATAGGTATGAGGGAAGGAAGCAAGCATTTATTAAGTGCCTGCTATGTGCTGGGCACTGTGCTCAGTACTGTACAAATATCTCATTTGATCCTTACAACAGCCCTGGGAGGTAGGTATGTTCTTTTGTTTACAGTTGAGGAAACTGATGGAGAAAGGTTAAGTGACTGGCACAAGGTCACGCTCCAGAGTGAGGCGAAATATGAACTCATGTCTTTCTGACTTGAGGCTCAGTGTTCTGTCCACTGAATCACCTTGCCACCTAAGAGAGGCAATGCATTTGGAGAGTAACAGTAAAATCAGTTCCACTCTATTTTGTCTTAAATTTAAGGTTTAGTTTTGAAGTTTTGATTCTGAAAGTTATTTTTAGTGGTCTCTTATTTTGGAATTAATCTCTGAAATGTCTATTTTTTAAAGTGTTACTTTCTTCGGTCAGGTTGTTGACTGTCTTTTCATGATTTTCTTGCATCATTCTCTTTTCTCTTCCCAATTTTTCTTCCACTTCTCTTATTTGTTTTTCAAAGTCCTTTTTCAGATTATCTATAGCTTCTAGGCATTCTTCAAGTGTCTTGGAAGCATTTGTCATGGGAGTTAGTTCTGACTGTTGTCTTCCTCCTGTTCCATGCTTTGATCCTTTTTGTCCACAAAAAAGGATTCTAGAGTTTTATTGCTGTTCTTATTTTGCTTCCTTTTCCTCATGTTGGCCAGTCAATTAATTAGTTGGGTTTTTTTTTTAGCTTTGTGAAACTCTGCTTCTGGGGGGAACGCTGTTTTCCAAATTGCTGGGGTTTTCCCAGCTGCCGGAGCTATTGGGGGGGTGTTGCAACTCCCCCCAGCTTTGGCTTGCTGAAAGCGCTCCCCCAGGACCACCACCCACGACCACTATCTAGATCCAGGCTGCTCAAGGCAAGAGCACTTGGCCCTGATCAATCCATTCAGCCCGCCTACGGAGTCTGTAGGCCAGGAGCTCTGCTTCAGAGCTGCCCAGTGGGGGCAGCCGCCAGTTACAACAGTTTCTTCCCTTCCCCCACTGCTTCTTTGCCCTGGGGGTAGATTGGCTGAACTGCTTTTCCTCCCCCAAATTTAGCTTGAAAGCTTCACTCACTTTCACTGACTTCTAATCCTGGTTTAGTAGATGTGAAGATTGCTCAAGGTGCTTTAGATCTTCTCTGAAGTAGACTCATACTATGGCTTTCTCCTCCTGACCACCCTGGAGCCTGGTCAGATGGGATTTCAGGCTGGGCTGGTCTTGGCTCCCAGCCTGCATGCCTGCCAGAGATGAGCCCCTGCTCCAGAGCTGCCTTTATCTAATCCCTATTTTTCACACCTTGGTAGATGTGGAGTTGCTGGAGGCTGTAGATCTCTCTTGTAGACTGGCTGAGGCTTGACTCAGCTCCTCCCGACCTGTTCTGGGGCCTGGCCACGCTTTGGTTTCAGCCTGGGCTGGCCTCGGCTTGTGTCCTGCCGCTGCCGAGCTGCCTTCTGTGAGAGATATGTTTTCTGTATTTTTGTGAGTTTGAGAGACCTAGAATTTGTTCAGTCATATTTTATGGATGTTTAGGATGGCTGTGTGTGAGCTGCTGGACTTTGCTGCCATCTTGACTCCGCCCCCCTGCTTTAATTTTTTTTGGGGGGGTCCATTGGAGCATTTTATTTGTATGTATGTTTTACATCCTTAGAAAAAGAATCCCAGGATTTTTCCTCCTGTGTGTTTTCGTCTTGCTTCCTCATGGTCCATGATGCCAGCTGAGGTTGTTAGCACAATAAACCCAAACTGATGGGATGGCAGCAAATTATTCTGCCACTTTTCCACATCTTTCAATTGAACATCAAATCTGGGGCTGATTACACCACACTTGTTTAATCGGCCTGTGAGATTCACAACAATTTTTCCTGCTCTGTGATCATCAATGATCTCAACTTCGCCAATATAACCATGCTTCATCATCACAGTTAAGAACCGGACAATTACTTTGGAGCATGGCCTAATGAGAACCTGGCGTTTTCCTTGCTTTTCAGCATTGTTGATGCTTTTGAGAGCATCTGCCAGAACATTCATGCGCATCATGGTGGCAGCGCTGCAAGATGGTGGAAAGAGCTGCTTTAATTTTTAATGTAGTATTTTTGCTTCATGACACTGGAAATAGATCATTATGTTGTAAAGAAATACTGGTTTTAAAGGGAGAAAAATCTGGATTTTACAACTTACCAGCTATGTAAATTTTGGCAAGTTATTTAAACTCTTGAGTTTGATCCAGTTATTTGATTCTTCATGACCCTGTTTGGGATTTTTTTGGCAAAGATAATAGAGTGGTTTGCTATTTCTTCCCGCAGTTGTTTTTTTTTTTTTACAGACGAGGAAACTGAGGCAATCAAGGTTAGGTGACTTTCTCAAGGTTACACAGCTGGTCGGTGTCTGAGGCCGAATTTGGACTCAGAACTGGGCATTCTCTACACTCTGCCACTTAGGTAAGGGTGTAGTTAAGGGTGATAATAATTCTCACATTACCTGCCCTGAAAGATTGTTATGAAGAGACCCTTTTCTAAACTAATGCACAAATTATAAGTGTCAAAAGGAAAGGAATAAAAACAAGTGGAATCTACTGCCCCCCCCCACCTTAATTTAAAAGTTCTTAATTTTTCTGGGATATGAACTACACTGGCAGACTAGTGAAACTCATGGATTTCCTTTCTCAGTGTTTTTAAATGTATAAAGTAAAACAACTTGATTATAGAAGAAAACATTTATAATTTTAGCAAAATTTAAAAAAAGAAATATTTACAGAGCCCAGAATAAGAATTTTTGCCTTAATTTATCTCTTACTCAAAACAGTAAGTAAAAAAAAAAAATGCAAGCCTAACTTTAAAGTTCCACTATTTTTGAAAGTGCTTTGTCCTTTCCTCAATTAATTGTTGTGTCTGTCTTATAAAAAAAATGTGGGAAAAAGTATATTAATTTTTCTTTTTAGCTGACTGAGATTGAGAAAGGGGTGGGGTAGATGATTAATGGAAACTTACTTCACATTAACTTTTGGAGCTGCGGAGTTCTGGATTCACTTTCACAGTTGGTGTGAGAATGAGCGCTAATGGTTTAAAAAAATTCTCTGAATTAAAAGCATGTTTTAGAGACAGTCAAAACATAGCTATGTACTGCACTGAAGTCAAAGACAGTGATAGTTACATAATCTTAAGCAGTAAGAAACTTCCTTTGCCCTTCCGTTACCCCAGGGAACTGGGGTAGATCTAGAACTCATGGTATAATTAGATCATCTTCCATTTGGTTTCTGTAACATTTTTAGGGGAATAAGATTAAGTGAGACAGGAGAGAAACATTAACACTATCTGGAGAACTTTTAGCCTTTTCTAGTGTAATATTTTCCTGAGGCATGGTGAGCATATAGTTGGTTAAGGGTTTTTGTATAGACTCCATGTTGTACTGTTCATATTTGTGGAAAGAGTATTACTGAATGATGATGTAGAGGAAGAATGAATAAAGATGACAAAGAAAAGGATAAATGACAGGAAATAATCAGAACTTAATGATAAAGAGTTCCAGAATGGTAAATTCAGTGGAGCTAGAATACTGTGTTTTTTTTTAAATCTGAATTTATCAGATATCAAAAAAAAAATGAACATTTTGATGTATAAGTAAAACAGGAAGAAGATTATGTGTAACTGAATCTATTCTATATGTTTGTTTTAAATAAAAAAGGTATAGTAAATTAAACATGTTATTTTCTAAGCTCTCCAGCACATGTTTCCCTCTGAACTTTTCTGTGCATTAAAAAAAAAAAAATTTCAGTTACCTATCCTCTTTGTTTTCTTCTTTCTACTCCTGTCATTGGATCTCTACCTTTCTTTACTGTCCAAAAAAATGCAATCTTTTTAAAAATAGTCAAGCAAAACACCCATGCATTTGCATATATGAAAATATTATATATTATACTTTCAAGTTTAAGATAGAAAGCAGTAGGTAGTGTGCCTCTTCTCTGATCCTCTGGAGCCCAGGGTTTGGGGTGGGGTGGGAGGGTGGGTGATAGTCTTTGAATTGATGAGATTTGTTAATTCTCTAAAAATTACTTTTTCCTTACAGTTTTGTTATATCAGTTGTTTTCCTGGTTCTGCTTGAACCAGTCACTGTTACTGGTTCATACAAGTTTCCTCGGATTTCTCTGAAATGATTCCTTTTGTCATTTCTTATGCTACAATACTATCCCCTTAAATTCATAGATCATAATTTTTGTAGCCATTCTCTAATTCTTTGTAATCTTTTTAGATGTCATGTAAGCTTCTTGTGGTAGATGGTATGAGATCTTGGTCTAAACCTGATGTTAGACACTAGCTTTCTAGTTTTCCCAGCGTTTTTTATTAATGGTGAACCCTTACTCCCATATTTGTATTCTTTGAATTTATTGACTGTGTTGCTATTGCATTGTAGTCCATTTATTGTCTAGCAAGTTTTTAAAATGTTCATATTGTATATCCAATCTGATTGATCTGTTTTAGTTACAGTACCTTTAGCCTACAATACCTTTAAGGCAATATCTTAAGCTTTTAGGTATCTAGAAAATATTCCTTGCTGTTTGTGCTTAAATCTTTGAAATATCAAATGTAATTCCCGATGTTTAGCTAGATATTTGTAGTGAAACAGAAAATATTGTGATACTGTATTTAGAATACTTGGGGGGGGGGAGGTTGATAGTGTTTAATGGGCTGGGCAGCTTGGTAAAGTGTAGGTTTTAAGTACTGCATCAGCCTCTTTTATCTGTCTTCCAGCCCATAATGTTAAAAGGTCTCATTTTTGGTACTTCTTGACCCAGTTTTCCGTAGTTAGATGTGAGATAATGACAACTTCTCACTGTGGACCTTTCTCCCTTGTACCATAGTTATTTGTGTGTGTGTCTTTTTCTTCTTTATTAGACTATAATAACCTTGGGCATTAGTTATCAGTATTTATTTTTGTATGCCAGTGATCTAGAATAAGACACAAAATGTAGTTTTTCCAGCTTTATATTCCCACTGCATATCTTACTGGCTTGGTACATGATTGGGAATTGGGCTTGGATCTGTGGTCCATCCCAACTGAGGAAATTCCTTTTACCAGAGTGTTAGGGTGCTTCCTTAGACAGTAGCTTACAGCCCTGAGAGGTTAAGTGATTTGCAGTGAACCATGTAGGCAGTATATGATTGAAGTGGGACTTGAACGCAGGTTTTCTTGCCTCTGAGGCCAGCTCTCTATCCACTAGGCCACAGCTGCTTCTGATAACCATTTAATTAGCACATAACTTATCCATTCTGGTAATAACCCTCAGCATTGTAGTGATACTTAGCCAGTCATAAATTGGAGAATCAGTCCATCATAGGATATCAGACCTAGATTTGGAAAGAACATTAGAGGCAATGTAGTTTTAATTCCCTCATTTTACAGATGGAAAAATCAACCCTTGAAGATTAAGAGACTTGCATATGGTTGCACAGATTACGTCAGAGGTGAGATTTGAACTCATGTCCTCCAAATGCAGAGCCACTGCCCTTTGCCATTGCCAGAGAAGTAATAATAATTACTTGACTAAAAGGTGCCCACCTTTGGCTTTGAGGTATTTGGATTGTTTAAATATGTTTAGTCATTTTGTATAACAAAATATCTTGCATCCATTTATCTAAATCATTCAAGGTTTCTTGGAAGATGTAACAACAAAAATAATTTTGTTAAATGACTCTGATAGGTATGAGGTAGAGGAGGGAGATCAGACCTGCCAAAGCTGTTTACTATTGTATTGAAGGCCATTATGGAGATGAGTTAGAAAACTGGATTGCCAATGGACCAGTAGGTTCTCCAGTTACTTCTGTTAGAAGACAACATTGTACTGATTACATCATACTGCAGAACGTCCTGGAATGGACTTTAGCTTATCCATTCACATAGGAAAGATGAGATGGCTGAAGAATGTTTGTTGTCCCGTTTTCATCATGCACCTGAATGGACATCCTGTAGAGCTTTTCAGTGTTATGTCTGTTGATGCAGATGAAGCTGGGCCTAGAGTTAATGAGGAAGACAGAAGCCGAATTGCTTTCAGGAAATTTCCATGCTTTTTTCCTGACTCTTTTGCTTCCCCAAGTAGTTAATGCTCATCTTTTCATTGCCAGTTACTGACGTTATGTCTGGAAGCAAAATATGAAACATCAGAACTTTCAAAGGATGAGCATTATGCAGAGAGGTAATGGGAAGGTACATGGTGGATTGCATTATAGTCAATGAGGAACTCTTGGCACATGCAAAAATTAAATAACAGAAAGAAAAGGTCACATAATGTGAGAATAATGACAGGTAGACAGTGCACTACTGGTACCCTTTGAAGATTCTGAAGAATATGAGGAAGGCCCTCTAGCATGTTCAGCAAATGCCTTGTGGCAGACTGGAGACCCAAAGGCTGAAGTGTATGTGAATGGGTTCTAAACTTCATAGTAGGAGGGAACTTGGAAGATCCATTGAAGTATTTGAGCCATCTCATTAAGATTCATTACTGAGATTATTTTATTGGAAAAAGACTCATTTTTCACTTAGTGGAAGAGAGCTGTCATTGTATGCTTTTATGTAATAATCTGATAACTTTTTGGAGGGGGAAGGCTGGGCAATTAGGGCTAAGTGACTTGCCCAAGGTCACATGGCTAATAAATGTTAAGCATCTGAGGCCAAATTTGAACTCCAGTCCTCCTCATTCCAGGGCCGATGCTCTATTCACTGTGTTACCTAGCTGTCCCCTGATAACTTTTTCTATAGGCCTTTCTTTAATCTTTACCAATAATTTTTTAGTTCTGTCTGTTGTCTCATTATTGAAGTTGAGTGAGTGGATAGGCACATGCAAAATGTTATATTTTCACATTCAGAGGATCAACTTTTTACTGCCTATTTCTAGGCATGTACAGTGGTACCTTGACTTGTGAGTTTAATTCATTCCGTTACTGAGCTTGTAACTCAATTTGCTTGTATATCAAATCAGTTTTCCCCATTGAAATGAATTGAAATGTCATTAATCCGTTCCAGCCCCCCAAATGCCATCCCAGCATTTTTTGTTATGTGTTTTTAAATAAGAAAAAGTATTTATAAATAACAAATATTGTATAAAAATATAATAAGAGAATGTAAAGAAATAAACTGGTTTTATAAAGAGTATATTTACCTTGAATATCAGATGACTTGAGCTAACAGAAGATACTGGCGGAGGTGGAGGATGGAGGAGATGGATGGAGGAGGTTAGAGGAGTTTTGTTTTATGCATTTTTGATCACTTTTGTTCACTTTCTCGCTATACTCTTAAATGCTACATTTTATCCCTGAACTTAATTGCTGCAATATCTTTTTTACTTTTGTTTAATTAACTTAACTTTTCTTCACTGGTGAGGTAAACATGTGGGCTGAACGAGTGAGGTGAGGGATGCTGGGTGGGCATTGGGTTGTGGCGTTTGCTGTGCCAACTAGCAGCGGTTCGCACCTCAGATTTTGGCTCGCTATTTAAAGCAAAAAATCAACCGAGTGACAACTTGGATCTCGGAAATCTAGTAAGTTGGTGCCCTCATATGTCATGGTACCACTGTACTTGGCTGGCATCTGGCATCGGAACCTTTATTTCCTGATTCCCAGATTTGTTGCTCTTAGGAAGAATGAAGATGTGCTATCATGTTATATTTAAATATATACTAAGACTTTTGTGTTAGGTATTTGTGGTAGGGGAAACAGATTTTCATTCATTCAGTCTTTTAGGATGACAGATGAGAGGGTTCAAAGATAAAAGGTAACCTTAAAATTATATGAATGAGAACTATCATATAGAAGGTGTTAGTTGGTTTGAGAGAGAGTGATAAAAAGGGGGTTCAGTGGGAAGAGAGATGTTAAATAAGTGTAAAAATAGAGATAAAGGAGTTTGACTTCTGTCTTGAAGGAATGACTTTTAAAATGTAGTGATGAGGGTAGGATATGGGTTTATTGAGAAAAATGGAAGAATAGAATTAGATCTCTTAACCATGTGAACTTCTGCTTTTTCTTAAGACGACTTACTAGGTGGTACAGTGGATAGAAAGCTTGGTCTAGAACTTATCCTTTTCTCAAGTAATTGTTATTATCTGTGTGACCCTTGGCAAGTCACAATCTCTTTGTCTGCCTCATTTTCCTTATATGTAAAAAGGGGACAGTAGCATCTACTTTGAAGGATTGTTGTGGAGCTCAAATGAAATAATATTTGAAAAAAAGCACTTAGCATAGTGTCTGGTACATGTCTGGCACTATATAAATATTTTTTCTTAACATTGGGTACAATTAATTTATATTGACTTAGTTCGAGAAATTATGCAAGCTATATAGCACAGTTGTGTCATGAACTGTAATGGTAATGGGAATTTAACCCTTTGCACTCCGCTGTCCCCTCTCAGGGGACATCGGAATTCTAGCATATCACTTGGATGTCCCCTCTCAAGCACTAAAACAGTTGCATACAGAAAGAATAATACTACGCTCCTTGCGTGGAAAGATAAAAGAATTATTACCATGCTCACCAATTATTATAACACAAACCT
>CM053593.1:162080826-162097622 GCA_028646575.1 Pseudocheirus occidentalis | reverse complement strand
GGAGTGTTTCAAAACTTATCATACTGTACAAAATTATAAACAATAAAATATTGGTTTTTTTGCAAATATACGTTCCTCGATGTCACCCAATTCATATAAGTCCAATATCATTATAATACGTTACTTGGTTCCAAAATTATACTAAATAATATGAGGGTCTGTAAATGCACGTTTTCGCTGCAAGGTAGCGTCGAGTAGCTGGTAGCCAATGTCCAGAATGGTTTGGAGTGCAAAGGGTTAAAGGTCTTCCCCATCCTTTGATAGGCTTAAGTAAATTTGAGGACCTTCTCTGATTTGAAAATATGCTCTGCCCCCTAATAGGCCAAATTGGAGTCTGTGGTGGGAGGCTTGTTTTTTTAGGAACGCTCATACCTTGTTACTTTGTGGTTGGGTCACTAGGGTTGTGACGTCTCTGACCCTGGAGAAGGCTATATATACTCTGATGGGAGGTTTTGCTTTGGGGCTCACTCATGGGAAGAGTTGTGTGCTTTGGCCAGATGAGATTCTGGGCAGCCATTGAGGCACCCCTCCCACTCCTTCCCTCCCTTTGAAAATCCAGGTATTATTGGTGCTTCTCTCTCTGGTAACTAACTAGGTATGGATGTAATGGTCAGTCAGCTAGAAGCTCTGTCTGTATTTTTTATCTGCTTGTAAATTGTTTGTATTTTCTCTGAAGTTCAGGGTGCTGTCTTTTCCACCTGAACTAGGCAAATGATATATGTTTGATTAAAGTAAGATTGTTAACCCTTTCTGAGTTGCTTTCCTTTACAAAAGCAGATCAAAGAACCTGTGCTAGCAACCACCCTGGGTATGCTGGGGTGCTTGCTGCTACATAAACCCAGCATGCCTTTTTTTGTTTTTATATGGGAAGGGGGGGGGGGGTCTGGTGTGGATTGACCTGAATGTTAATTAAGGAATGCAAAATGAATTATTTTTACTTTTAACATCTTGGTTTTTTTTTTAAATCAGGAAGTTTTTTTTTTTCACCTAAGCATTTATTTTCTCTTGTTGCCTTGCTGGCACTCCTCTTTCTACCATGAAACAAAAGATAAAAAAGAAAAAGAAAACCATTGTAACATATGTAGTCAAGCAAATGTATACCCTATTTTGTGTCTTTGATTCATTACACTCCTGTCAGAAGTGTAGGTTAGCATGTTTCATTTTAGGGCCTCTGGTTTTCATAGATTATTATTGTGGTGTGAGCTATTTTTCTGATTCTTCTCACTTCACTCTTGTTTGTATTAGTTTTTTTCTGACACTATCCATTTTTTCATCATTTCCTGCAGTGCAGTTATGTTAAATTACATTCATACACTGTTAGTGTCTTATGTTAAATTAATTTTAGTTTTGTTGTAATATTAAGGGTACTTTAGATGAACAGTAATTAATTAATAATAATTTCTGTTTTGTCCTAGAAAAGTAGTGTACAGTTATCTTATTTGCTATGAAAAAGTATCAGTAGTATGACTATCAGAGAGAGAGTTGCTCGTGAACAATTATGAAGTTGAGTCCCCTGAAATTCAGGCATTTGGAAGTTAAATGTAAATTACTAAAATGTATTTCTCAAGTACCTTTAAATTTTAGATGACTGTGTGATGCTTTCTGAAGGATAATTGTCATGTTATGAATGTTGAAGAAAGCCACCTACTGTATCTTGTTACATGCAGAGTTTGTATAGTAACTCCAACTCTTTTTTCTTGTGAGAAAACATACTTTAATTCTTTTCCTTTTTCCATCTCATTAAAATAGTTTCAGACTTAACTGTTTCATTTGTGTGAGCTTTCCTGTGGTAGTCTGATAAAAGAGTGCTGAAGTTACATTGACACAAAATCATGAGATCAGTTATGAAATAAATGAGCTTAATAGAACTTAGTTTTACATTAGTGGATGAATGGAAAAATATTTAAGTACTTGATCCAAAGTACTTTAAGTATTGTGGATATAACTAGAAAAGCAAGATAGATGTATTCTGATTTCTGAACACCTCAGTATACTGAAAGTTTTTTAGCTGCAAAAACAGTGTGTGATACATCTTCTTCCACTGATAAAAACTATATCTGTCTCTGATGTTAAAACAGCTAGACAGTGCTAAGACATTTGGTGCTTAGAACTTTCTTCTAGGTAGCTATGGCTGCTGTGAAGGCAAGAGCTTGAAGAATCTGTACTGTTATAAACATGCCCAGATAAGGAATAAATAATATTCATTGGAAAGCCAGGAAGGGTTTGTTTGTTTGTTTGTTTTTGTTTTTGCCCTTTTTTTTTGGAGGGCAATTGGGGTTAAGTGACTTGGCTCAAAGTCACAGGGCTAGTAAATGTGTCAAGTGTCTGAGGTCGCATTTGAATTCACTACCTCCAGGGCTGGTGCTCTATTCACTGAGCCACCCAGCCGCCCCCAGAAAGGTTTACATTACATTTATTTTACATTTATTCTGTAGTGAATAAAGGGGCAGCCTCCTGAAAAAGACGACGAAGGATCAGACTAAGGCAAGGCCTTTTAATGCTGTTTCATTTGACTTTCCTGAGGTTCCTCCCTTCAGAGCTGGGATTAGCTCCAGCTCTTCTGGGTTACAACTCTCTGGACCTGCCCATTAAGCATTCCTGTTAATGAAAAGTTAGTGACCATCCCCCAACTGGTCTCAGCCAGCCTAGCTTAGGCCCCACTTTACAGATTTATGCCTTCCTGCATGTAAACACTCATTGTTCCTATAGAATCTGTGGAAACCAAACTGTCATCATTTCTCACAGTACTATATGGACAGAAAGCAGAATTGTATCTCCGCAAGTGTAACTAGCTGCCTTGTATGAACTGGAGTGGATTTCTTAATTCTTAATTGACAAGAGATTTGCTGTATGGCTTTGTTGACTTTTGGCTGAGACCTCTTAACAGCATTGTATCTGGTTGGAAGGGAACAAATTTAACACCTTTGCTTTGAATTTTGAAGATTGCCTAATATATAACTTTTATAATGCCAGCTAGACCTGAATCTCTGCTTTGGTCCCAAGAACTGCAAGCTATGCTTTGATAATAACAATGCATTTCTTCACAATAATCCCTGTGAGAAAGATGGTTCAGGTATTTCCCACTTTACATATGAGGAAATTAAAATTTACAAAGTGGTTTAGTCAGGGGCATATAAAAGTCAGTACTCAAAAAGAGAATTTTTGATTCTAATTCCAGAACCTTTTCTGCTATATTACTCCACCTTTCTAATAGAAAACAACACTCACAGAGGCTATGGTAACATAGTTGTAAGTTGAGGTTAAAACTAAGTTGGACCACTGCTTTCTGATATTTGTCATTTGTACCTTGGCCAGTCTGAAACACAAGGTAAGATTAGGTTTTGAAACAGCAGCAGAGTTGGTTTACCTGGTGCTGTTCTCTGTTCATTTACCTGGAAAGTTAAGTAGGATTTAATTTAGAGACTAGGAAGAAGGGGACCTTGTTTTAGGGGCAAGGGAAAAGGAAGGGATGAGAAAAGAGATCTGAATTTTTGACTTGAATGGATTAGATAAATGCATGTGAGAACCAGAACTGAAACTACCTGGTTTTTATCAGTCATATCTTTAATTCAGTGATATGTCTCAACATTGAAATACACTATTGTGGGAGGATTCTGGGAAGATGAAAAGAGTAGGTTAGAAAATTCCAAGCTCTCAAGATCTTCCCCCACAAAAGAGTTAAAAGAGCACCTTAGGGAGAAAAAAAAATGTGAGTGGAGATAAGTAATTACAGGGGTATAACCTCCCAAGACCATTTGAAAAGATCTGAAGAAAAATCCGGGGACTAAGTTTGGTACCTGTGAAGAGTAAACTCCCCCAGGCTAGGTTCTGTTTTAAAGACAAGGGGCTAACCTCTTAAAAAACAAGCTGCAAACCCTGGGATTAGTTGGTTTGAGGGCCTGCCTTGGCCCTATCCACTGGAATTCCTTAGTATAGTGAGGGGAGTTGAGTGTCTGAGCCCCAGAAGATTGAGGGAACCTCTGCTGACCAGGAACGCCAGACCCAGCTGTGCTGAGAAGGGCAGCAGGGGTGAGAAAGAACCAGCACATGCCTGGTGAGTGCAGAAGCCGATGCCTGGCTGTGGACACTTAGAGGAGGCTGGAAGTTTGCCTTTAGTTTCAGGTGAGAGGGAAGACCTGAAGATCTGGGACAAAAGGCACCATTCCCCAAACCCCACAGCTGGAGGTGACTACAAATAAATAAGCTGTCGCCATCAAAAAAAAAAATGCACAGACAAAGAAGAAAGAATCCACCTGTAGAAAACTATTATGGGAATAGAGATGACCAGGGTTCATCTTTAGAAGAGGAAACTGAAGTAAAAAAAACCCCAAAGAGCAACGTCAGATGGTCACCTGCCCAAAAAAGAATTTATAGAAGACCTTAAAAAAAGTCTTTAAAAATAAAATGACAATTGATAAATGGGCAAAGGATATGAACAGGCAGTTTTCAGAGGCAGAAATTAAAGATATTTATAAGCATATGAAAAAATGCTCTAAATCACTATTGATTCGAGAAATGCAAATCAAAACAACTCTGAGGTACCACATCTCACCAGTCCCATTGGCTGAGATGACAAAACAAGAAAATGACAAATGCTGGAGAGGATGTGGAAAAATCAGAGCTCTAATGCATTGTTGTGTGGAGCTGTGAACTGATACAACCATTCTGGAGAGCAATCTAGAACTATGCCCAGTGGGCTATAAATAATAATTGCATACTCTTTGACCCAGTAATACCACTTCAGGGGTTGTATCCCAAAGAGATCATAGAAGTGGGGAAAAAGACCCATATGTACAAAAATATTTATTGTAGCTCTCATTGTGGTGGCAAAAAACTGGAGATTAAGGGGATGTACAACAATTGGGGAGCGGCTAAACAAGTTGTGGTATATGAATATAATGGAATACTATTGTGCTATAAGAAATGAGGAGGTGATAAACTTCATATTCACCTGGAGAGGCTTATACAAATTGATGCTAAATGACAAGAGCAGAACCAGGAGAAATTTGTACACAATCACAGACACATCAAATGTGTGATGACCATCTTGGATAAACTGGACTCTTCTCAGCAACGCATAGTTACAAGACAACTCTACAAGTCTCAGGATGGAAGGAGATATTGTTTTGGACACCGAGCAATAATCAGGGACTGAGACCCGACAGTCAACTCAGGAGGCATCAGTTTATTGCTGGCCAGGAACAGCAGCGGCAGCCCAGGAACAAGTCACTGGATCTGCTTCGAGCCTTGGTTTAAGCAGAGTTTATATAGGAACAAATTCTTACAGTATGACAGTTGAAAGGGGGTTAAAATAAAACCACTGTGTATATTTGGCTGGGGGGGGGGGTGGAAAGAGGACTCTGGAAAGCCCTCCTCCCCTTTTTACCTGAATGCAGGTGCAGGATGGTATTGCATGCAAGACAGAGAGGAGCCCAAAAGCAAACTGCCTTCCCTTTAGAAATCTCGATCTTATCTTATCAGAGCACAGGGGCAGGTGAAGGAGACCACACAGGAGATTTCACTAATTTCAGGGTCCAGTTAGCACTGTGGCCTCAAGTCTCAAGGCTCTCCAGCACAATATCTATATTCAGAGAAAGATCTAGAAAGACCAAAGTTTAAATGGAGACTGAAACAGTCTACATGCTCTCTTTCTTTTCCATGTTTGGTTCTCTTTCTTTTTTCCCATTGTTCGCTCCATTGGTTACAATCCTCCTATACAACCAGACTAATGTCCAATTTGAAAATATTTGCAGATCCAAGACTTGATTGCATGTTGCCATGGGTGGGGGCAGGAGGGGAGAAAATTTGACACTCAAGAGATTATGGAACTGAATCTTGTAAACTAAAAGTAAATAAACAAATCAAATTTAAAAAAATAAAAATCAAATGACAGAAATGGGGAAAACTAAAAAAGAAATATACTGTTTCCTGAACTGGCTGAAATAAAATATTTTGTTTGATTAATAGGAGGTAGTAGAAAAAAACTGAAACTAATGACTTGTATTATTTGTGCTATTTGTTTGCATCTATAGTAACATTTCAGTTAATTTTAAAATATTCTTTTTTTTTCAATTATTACTGATACTTCAGAGTTAGGTATTTAAGAAAGGAAAATGGCTTTCCCATTCAAATTCTTACCTCACAGAGTAGTTATGAGAAAGGTACTTATATAATGTTTAACCTTGAAACTGGTTATAAACATGAGGGGCTATTATTAGACATGGAAAGCAACATACTCAACTAGAAAGAACCCTGGATTTAGAGCCAGAAAATCTGAATTTAACTCGGAGCTCTACCATTTATTAATCCTGTGCCCTTGGGTCAATCACTTAATATCCCTGAAAGAAGTTTCTTCATCTGTAAAAGGGAGACATTAACACTTTAGATTCTATCTCCTACATAAGATTGAAGGAAAACACACTTTGTCCACTTGGAGATATTTGAAATAGCTCTTTAAGAAACCAGGTTTAAAACTTGTAGTTTTTGACTTTTGAGTTTTTTAATCATTATGATAGGCTTATAAATTATAATCAGCCATCATTCTCAAGGTTTGTTACATCTACATTGCTAGCCCAGGAGTGATTTGTTTAAGAATTACAGGACAGTTGTAGAAGAAAACTGTCCTCTGGTCCCAGCACTGCAATTAGATAGACATAATAACGTTGGTCAAGTCACCTAACTTCTTTATAGACCTTAGTTTTCCCCCTCTATGAAGAGGAGTGAAACTATATAGTCTTTGAGGCCCCTGCCAACTCTAAAATATTGTGATTATAGGAAGGGAAGGAAGCATAAGCTTTGTGGGAAGTACAGATAGTGAGGTATTAGCTGTGCAACCCAAAAGCATACTTTTTCTCTTAGTAATTGCTAAACTTTGATAGCATTTAATCTGTCCCACATAATATAGAATTTAATTAGATATGATCTTTTGTATTCTATATTGTTGAATTAGCCAGATTGTGCTACTAGAGTATAAACTTATCGAGGGGCAGAGAACAAGAATGTATTCTCCATAGTTGGTCACATAGGATTTCATAAAACCATTTGGTTAATTAGATCATTTTAAAATGTCATTCTTGAATTTGTGAGGTAAGAGACTGGTTGTAACCCATTTATTTAAAGTCTTTTTAAAAAACCTTTTAAATTCTATTTTTCCTTTTTAAATCTATTCCTTTTTAAATTGTGGTTTAAAAAATTGCTTTATATACAGCTCACAGATTTCTAGGGGCTTAATACTTGGAGAAATTTCCCACTGCTTATATTCTGAATTCTTTCACCACTACCCCCCCTCTACTAGAATGATCTGTTTTGAATGTGTTTTCCTTTTTTTTTTTTTTAAATCTACTTCCAGTCCCTTCATTTTTCATACATTGCCATCTCTTTTTTCATTTGTGCTATTCTTTCATATCTAGTAAATTTTATTGAACCAGCCTGTTTATATAATCATTATAGAAAATTGACCAGGCAGATTTCCTCTCTTTTTTTTTTTTTTAACTCACTTTCTTCCAAAAATGTCAAGTGATAGAGAAATGCTATTTTTGAGTCTCCTTTGTTTTGAAAAGTCCTTGACCTTACTGTCTGGACACTTCCCTGAAGCTATCATCTTGTCTCTCTGTTTTACCACATATTCCTGGAAATTGTTATCAACCATTAGCTACTTTTCACATTCTTGACTTCCACTCACTTTTCTACTCTCCAACATTGCCAGTGGCCCTTTAAGTCCTCATATTTTCTTGTCTTTTTTGCAGTATTTAAAACTGTTGACTACTTTTTTATTCTCTTTAATTCTCTTTTTCTCTCTCTTGGTTCTTCCACCTAGCGATCACTCCTCAGTCTTCACTAGATCATTAACTATAGCCTGCCTCCATTTTAGAGTACATTTCCCTGCTAGCCTCATGGGCCTCTTTTTTCTTTGCTCTCAGTGGCCTCATCTATAGCCTTGGTTTTATCGATAATTTCTTTGTTCATAACTCTTAGATTCAACCATATCTTCTCTCCTGAGCTCCAGTCACATCACAAACTGTCAAGACATTTTTCATCAATCAGTCACAAAGTAGTTAAATAAATACCTACTGTGTAGGGTGATAGGGATTGTACTTCTATCCCTATCTACAAAACTTACTAATTGATGAGATAGAAATATGTTTATAAATATATACAGCATAAGTATAAAATGAATAAATAAAATATATGAGGTAGTTAAATACAAAGTAGTTTTGGAGAGAAGCCTTTAGCAGTTGACAGATTTTAAGCTTTATGCAGAAGAAGGTGCTTGAGTTGCATCTTAAAAGGAGACAGTCTGAGGATGAGGTAGATTAGGAATGGAATATATTCTAGAAATGGGGGATGGTCAGTACAAAGAAAGCCTATTTGACTGGATTGCAGATTGAAAGACAGAATATGTTTAATGAAGCTGGAAAGATAGGTTGGGGATAAGTTGTGAAGGGTTTTAAAAGCTAAGCAGATAAGTTTATATTTGATCCTGAAGGAGCTAGGGAACACTGGAGTTTATTGAATAGAGGAGTGATGTGAACAGATACATATTTAAGGAATATCACTTTGGCAGCAGTGTGGAGTTCTGGAAGAGGGAAGGATTTGAAGTTGGTAAAATGGAACTGAAAGTCTTGGGAGAGATTGGGGCTTGCAACATTGATTTGGGGGTCATTTGCATAGAAATGGTAATTTAAACTCATGGAAGCTGATGAGATCACCAAGAGAGGTTTGTAGGGAGCAAAGAGAAGAGGGCCCAGACAGTGTAATGGATGATTCAATAAAAGAAGGCATATAACTGAGGACTGGTCAGAGTAGGAGCAGGACCAAGAGCATCAAAAACCAAGCCAGAACAACGCACAGAAGGCAAAGTATTCAGGAGAAGATGTTAATAACTGTTTTTAACCCTTTTTACTCACAGTATTAGTATTTATTTGCAACCTTTGGGAAATGTTGGGAGGAATTTTGTTTTCATGTAATTAAAAGTGCTCACCTGTCTTTGAGTTATAGGAGAATGTGGGTCAGAGGTGACTGGTTCTAATCAGAGCTGTGATCTAGCAGAGCCAAGCTTCTGTTCAGGTATGGAGCTAGCTATAGGCTTGTATGCATGCTTGATGAGCTGTTTGGGGGGAGCATGACATAGGCAGTTCAGGAGGTTGTACCTATCCAATGGAGAACAAGGGAAGTTCTAATGGAGGCAGTATAAAAGGGCTTGCATTTGTTTGTGCTCCACGGGAGCTACCCATTTATTCAGAAAGAATAAATGTAATGAAAACCTTCCTGGCTTTCCTTCTAATATTTTTAATTCCTAGATTAACTAAATTTATCACATAATCCCTTGTTCTTGTTCATTCCTTCCAGTCATGTTTTACTCGTCATGGCCCCATTAGGTTTGCCATTTCCTTCTTTATTTTGTAACCCCTTCCTATATCCTTATGGCTAACAAATGCACACCATCTATTTATTTTCTTATTTCTTGAGTTATCAAATGACTTGCCACATAGAATAGGAGCATATTATCCCCAACCTCCAGCTCCTTTTTACTCCTGAGCTGTTACCCTACCCATGTTTCTATTGGAATTCTGCCAACTCTTCAGCTATGCCTTCTGGAATATCTTATTCTGGAGGAAGGAAAGGCTTCCTTTTATCATGAATCTCCTTCTTTCATACTCTTTATATCTCTTTACTGTCTATGCTACCTGGGTTACCTCAGAAAAATATTGTTACTCAGTGCTCTTGGATACACTGGTCTTGGAATCAATGAATGAATAAAAGAACTTTTTAAAAGCCCTTATTATGTTACAAGAACATAAGTGCTGAAGATAGAAAAAATAGAAGAACAAGGTCCTAGATCTAAGGAAATTCATGTTCTAATTGGGGAGACAACATATATAGCAGAGGCACCTGCTGCTCAGGTGGATAGGTCTGGATGTAGCCATAGCAGGGGCGAAGCTACTGGGCAGATGGAGAAAAAGGTGGAACATTTGCTTCCCATTTCTGCTTTCAACAACCTCTCTTCTATTGAAGTTCAGAGTTATCAACCTTTTCTCCTTTATTCATATCATAATGACTCATGTCAGTCTCTTGCCCCTCAGGTCATTTTCTCTCCTTTACCCAGGAATTTACCAACTTTCAGTAATTTTTCTCCTTTTCCCTCTCTCTCATGATCTTCTATTGGAAGATCAATATCCATATTGATTCTTCCTCAGATGCCCTACCTCCTAATTATTTAACCTCAGTAAATCCCATGACCTGTTCTATCACTATGTATTAGCTACGTTCAAGCTTGACCACTCTGTCTCTAGAACATTACATTTGTGTTCTACTTCTTAATCACAAAGTGATGTATTTCCGTATCATCATAATCATTTATAACTCAGTCATCTTATTGTTTGCCCTCATCGTGACCTCTAATCCTGCCATCTTTCAGTACTTTTTCAGCCCATTGCCTGTGTACCTTTTTTCCCCAGTATAATACCCATTTAACACCACACTTTAATCACCTTTTAATCTTTTAATACCCCTTTTCCCTGTAGTTCTTCATTCCAACTTCAGTTAGGTCTTCAGTGTAACAAGATGCTCTCCTTTTTTCCCCCTCTTTATTAAGTCTCACTGTCTTCAGAAGTTATTCTGAACTTTTTCTTTTCTCTTTACTCCATCACCTTTCTCTCCCTTCCCTCTTTCAGCGGAGGACCTTGACTTTACTGTCTTCTGCTTGGAACTTGCTTTCTTCTCTTCATTCCAAAACCCTTAGAAGTTATTTCTCTCTTTCTTTTCCTCTCCTTTCAGAGGCTGATTTCTTTTCCTGTGCCATTGATCCCATTCTCTCCTCCCCTTTCTAGCAGATTGTCCCCTCTTATTCCTCCCACCTTAAATCTCTCTCCATCTACTATTTCCTTCCCTACTTACTGTCTTCAAACATGCTCAGATTGCCCTATCCTTTAAAACAACAAAAAAATCAAGCCTACTGATCTTACAAGCTACACTCCTATGGCTCTCTCTTCCTTCTTAGCCAAACGCCTAGAAAAAGCCATCATTTCTCCACTCCTGTGGAGAATTTTGGCCTCAACACTATTGAAATTGCTCTTTCCAAAGTTACCAATGATCTCTTAATTGTCCTGGTCTTTCCTCAGTTCTCATACTTGTTGCCCTCTGCTGTATTTCATATGTCTGAATACCATCTTCTTCTAGATAGTCTGTTTTTCCATGCCCTCATGTTTCTCCTACTTTACCTGTCTGACCTTTTCAATCTTTGTTAGATCATTATACTCTTAATGTGGATGTTCTCAAAGACTACTGTAGTGCCAGTACAATATTTACAGCACTGACTGTGACTATAAATATTCTTGTATAGTGGTCAGTTGCTAAATATAATGGATTCTCCTTATAGAGGACAGAACCAAAACATTTGTTTAGACACCATAATACCAAATCCCAGATACCAGGAAACCAAATCCATCAAAGCAATATAAAAGTTGCACCACAATATAGCAGAGAGCCATGCCATCTTTTAGGCTTCTCTCAAACCAATACAAGATCAATATTTGCTCACAAACCTGGCTAACTCCTTGCCTGACAGTCTTCTCTCTCCCCCACTGTCTCTCTAACTCTGACTCCCAGCTTTCTGTGGGCTCTGCTCAACCCTTTAGCATACTCCTCTCATCACAGGCTCCTTGTGACTACATTCAGCCTATTAGGGGGCAGAGTTTATTTTCAAAGCAGGGATCTTCAAATTCCCCCCAAGCCTATTAAGGGGCAGGGGAGATATTCCCATTCCCATTCCCATTCCATCTGCCTGAACCCTCTTCTTTCTCTACAGTTTCTCTTGGTAGACTCATGTATTTTTATCTACTGAGCCTAGCACTATACCTAGAACACAATAGATGCTTAAGAAATACTTGCTGATTGATAAATTGGGATAAGTTGCCACAAAGACAGTCTTAAAGCTGGTTTAAAAATTATATTTCCTAGCCATGGCTGTGCTAAATTAATGTATATTTTGCTTCAAATATAGAGAAATAAATATAAGCTTGGAGTTATACAGTACTTGTGATGAAGGCTGAATTCTGGGTTTAGTTCCTTTTTACTTTTTAACGTTTGTCTCATTCTCTTTTTTTTTTTTTTTTGGAGGGCAGTTGGGGTTAAGTGACTTGCCCAAGGTCACATGGCTAGGTTTTTGTGTTAAGTGTCTGAGGCCGGATTTGAACTCAGGTCCTCCTGACTCCAGGGCCGGTGCTCTATTCACTGCGCCACCTAGCCGCCCCCTGTCTCATTCTCTTTTAACACAGATTTTATATTCCTTTTGCTCTTTTCCCCAGATATGTTCTCACTGGAGTGACTGACATACTTGCCTATAGTTTTATCAAAACTAACAAGTTTCTTAGTGTTGTTGAGTATCAAAGGCCTTCTAACTTTTGTCAGTGAGGCGTCAGTTTTTCATTGTCATTTTCATAGTCTTACCCTGGGTCCAGGTTTCTGGGAGAGCATCCCCTTGTCCTGCTTGTCAGTGGGACCTGGCATTGGACTCTGAACCCCACTGGAGCTGAACCAGAATTGATGCATGACTAGTAGACAGAAGCTTCGTCAGACCCTCCTCTTTACCTTACTTGGTGGCAGGAAAGACTATCAACACAATGACCACCAACCCTGGCCTGCCTTTGTGGGGTCATGGTATATGGTAGTTGTTTGGTGCTTGTTTGTAGTTGGTATGAGATGGAGGAATGTTTCACCTCAACAGTTTGTTGAGTATTGTCCACATCTTCTTAGGCAAAAAGATAAACTTGTAGCCTTGTTGTCTACTTCGCCTTTGTTCTCTACAAATTTCCAGGTATCTGCCTTAGTGTTGGACTTAAGGGCCACCAGGCCTTACCATTTGCCCCTGTGGCTTTTCCCTAAAGATTATCAATTGAACATTTCTATAGTTAAGCTATCTTCTTTATTGAAATGTGACCTCCTTGAATCCTGCTTTCCTTTTGTTATCTCTAGCATGCTGCATTGTTTGTGCTTGGTAGATAGTGCTGAATAATAGCTTTTGCTTTAATTCAGTTTTCCTATATAAAGACTCAAATGGTACAATCAGTTAATATTTTTGTAACTTCTTAGCTTCTGTGGTTTATTTGCCTAAGTGAAGTTTTAAAAAGGATGTATTGTTAATGCAAGTACTGCATCAAATAATTTAACAAATCAGTTATAAATTCAAGATTTAAGACAATATCTAGCAATTTTTAATTTCTCTTATTCTTTATGCCCTATAATTCCATGTATCACATACCTAAGCCCTAAATAGCAAGTGGTATTTTGTTGAGAAATGATTACAGAAGGTGGTTGTTTATTGTGTATGGAGGTCAAATGAAGGAGATTTTTCTGATAGATGCTGTTACACCAAGTATTCTATTTAACAGCTATTTGACTAGAGAATTTTTTGAGATGGGGAGATACATAGCTACTGGTTCTGTCCATCAGTTTCCCTTTTTTTCTGTATCTTGAGACTCTTTGGGACACAATAGCTATAGGTTTTTGTGTTCAATTTATATATTCCTTTTTAGTTAATGATTTTCTCATATTTTTATTAGTAAGTGAAATTAATTTAGATTATGTACAAGAAAAAATTTCTCCACAATCTAATGGAAGGAAAGTTCTGAAGAGAAAGAAACTAGAGTTTTTATTTTGTAGCCAGAAATCCCTAGGTAATATTATGCTAGATTTCCTTATCCTCAGTGGTCAAAATGCTTTTTTGAAACTGTCTTGTGAGAAAAGTTGTACTAAGTTGCATTGCTTCTGGTTTATCCTCAGTTTTTTTCAGCCTGATAGGCTTAAGTTTTGATTTATTAGAGCCAATTATGAATGACATTTGGATTGTCTAGCCAACACTTCTTTTCCTCTTTATTAGTAAGAATTATTGAGAATAGTTTATTGCTTAGAGTTAACTAGTGTTCAAAACCATCATTTTGCAGGAAAGATTACACATTTGCGATTTTCTTGGTTTTTGGTTTTGTCTTTTGGCATGGGCAAGGCAAAGATACTTCCTGTGTAAATAATTTTTACTTTCTTGTATTTAGTAGAGGCATTTAGTTTTTTCTGTTATATTTTTGTAAGGTCATATATGCTTCTAAGGATAGAGAAAATTAAAACAGTGTACATAATATAATTCAGGAGTTAAATTCTTGAACTTTTCTTAATGTAAAGTGGGGAAAACAAAGTAATAACATACCTTAGTTTGGAAATAGTAACTAGACAATAAGCTCATTTGGGCAGGACTGCTTTGCTTATAAGCATCCTAGTTAGAGTATTATATGTTTTTTTTTTTTTCATTCTAGTTTGTCTCAATAAGCCTGCCATAGCCAGATTGAATTTAAGTGTAAAACTATGTTATAACATTTGAGATGGCAGAATGTCTAGTTAGGATTGAAGCTTTATTATAGGATCTAGGGTAGGTTAGTTCTTCAGGAGTGATTTTTAAATTTTTTTTTGTATTGTATTTTCAAACCAGTTGGAACCTTGTGATAAAGGAAGAATTCCTAGGTTTTTTTTAAATCTTTGCTGAGTTTTGACCAAGGGAATGGTGATGGTGGTGTGGAAAAGAGGGGAGAAGGTTGGGGGATGGAGGAAGAAAGAGAGAGAGAGTGTGTGTGTGTGAGTGAATGAATGAGTGTGTGTGTGTGTGTCCCCTAATCAGTCAGAAAACCACTTCTGTATCTGGTATGAGGCACTAGAGATACAGATGCAAACATGAAATCTCACTTCCCTTCAAAGATTTTATGTAGTTAAATGTGTTGGGGGACATGGTATGATTTATCAGGGAGGAGTTAGCTAGTCTTTGGTGATTCCTTTCTGTGGCTGAGAGATTTGTCAGGAATGGTATTTTATTTAGCCAACTGATGAGGAATGCTGAAGACTTCAGATAAAAGTATTTACTTGCAGGGTGGTGTTCGGGATCCAGTTGACTCAGTTTACTCTTAGAATTGGAATAAAATGAGACATTGGTATACCATCTAACCTTTAACAAAAGGAAATTATTTAAATAGCATGGAAAGGATATTCAGCAAAGAAAGGACTGGTCAAGTGGCACATAGCTCCCCTGATCTCTAGGCTAAAACTTGTTTGGTCCCAAAGTCTAGTTTAGAAAGGAAACATAAGACAGAAAGACACCAGTCAGATATAAGGGGTATTGATTGACTCTTCATGGACTTGTCATTTTATACCAACTGAGTGATCCAGGAAGCCTGTCAACAGCATGAGCCATAGGTCCCTGGACAGGCAAGTTTTCAGGGACAGCATCACTACTTTTTAGTGGAAAACTGCAAGCTTTTGTGGCAGGGCCTCAGGTAGTCAGTGGCTAGAAGAGCTATGCTTTTCTGAACAGTTCAAATCTCAGGTTCGCTTTGCTGCTTGTATAAGGAAAAAATTTGGCCAGTCTTGCATTGCAGGGACCTTAACATATATATTCTCCCTCTACAGTTGTATTTGTATTGTATATTTAGAAGGAGCATTTCTTCAAGAAAATGCTGATTTGCATGCTCTTGAAATCTTATATTTAATTTTGAGCAATTATTAAATTCCCTAGAAAATAGCCTTCAGCAAATATAGATGTAGGTCTGTCTATCTATCTATCTATCTATCTATCTATCTATCTATGTCTGTAATTTAATTCAATTCATTAAACATTAATTAAATGCTTACTATGTGCGAGGTAGCTAGGTGGGTTACTGGTTAGAGCACCTGGCCTGGAGTCAGGAAGACTTTTCTTCCTGCGTTCAAATTTGACCTCACACACTTCCTTAGGTGTATGACTCTTGGCAAATCACTTGACCCTCTTTGCCTCAATTCCTCATCTATAAAATGAACTAGAGAAAGGAATGACAAAACATTGCAGTATTTTTGCCCAGAAAATCCCAAATGGGATCACAAAGAGTAGGACATGACCAAATAACAAATGTGCTAATCACTGGGGACACAAATGAAAAAAACAGTCTTTGCCTTTAAGGAGCTTACAATCTAATGAAGGAAGACTACACATAAAAGGAACCTGAAAAGTGTATGTGTAGTGACCAGGGAGTTCGGTGGATTTGAAACCAAGCAGAAACCCTTGATGGAAAATAGAAAGTTACTGTGGAAAGTTCCATACGTTCAGAACCCTATATAAATGACAGTTATATTTATTTGTTTGAAGGGGGTTATGTGTTGATGTCCTGGTCCTAACCAACACAATAGTTGTCAAGTAGCAAAATTATCCAGTATCTAGAATTTATTATTTTTTAACCAATCAGTAACATTAGGAATAATTTTTCACATTATCCATTGTATTGGTAAATATATATTAACTACATTTTAGAGATGTATAAAATTGTTTTTAAACAGATTAATAAAAACCGTTTGGTCATTATAGTGTCAGCTTTACTAGGTTGTTGGGAAATGGAAATTTCTTTTTAAAAACTTTATTATTTTTTATTTTATTTTATTTTGCTCTCTTGTTTACATCATTCATTTTCATGACATTTTTGAATTACACATTTTCTCCCCATCTTTCCCCTGCCCCAACCCTAAAACAGCAATCTCACTGTAAAGCCCCTCCCCTGCTCTGCTCTCTTACTTTCTGGTAGGGCAGGGAGGGTCTCCCTATCTTGCCCCCTGTATATCTTAATTCCTAGTTGCAGGTCTTGCAGAACTTTAAATTCTAGATTCTTTCGATTCCTCCCTTGTCTCGCACCCCCTCTGGAAGAACAAACCAATACAGGCTGTGGATGTGTGATTATACAGGACATCTTCATAGTGGACATATTGTAACGGTGATCATCTGTCTCTCCTTCCTA
>CM053593.1:162046746-162071896 GCA_028646575.1 Pseudocheirus occidentalis | reverse complement strand
AGTGATGTTTTTAAAGTGCAGATCCAAGCCATGCCCAGTGAGCTTCAGGATCTTCCTCTTGCCTACAGGATCAGACATAAGCTCTTTGGTTAAAGCCCTTCATATTTTAGGCTCCAACCCACTTCCATGAAACAAGTGTCAAGCATCTTATGGTTTTCGAGGCATTATATCTGAATACCAAAAATAAACAGCCCCTTCCTTAAAAGTGCTTGTATTATATTGAGAATGAGGAACAAGATAGGTATAAATAGGATGTGTACAAAATAAGTAGAACGTAATAGGGTAGGGCATTAACCTCTTGTGTTATTAGATCAGTAATAGTTTATGTAGAAGATGGTGTTTGAGTTGGGCTTTGAGGGAAACTAGTAGTTCTCTTGAAGCTCATCTTGGACATGAGTGAAAGCTTGTGAAGAAACATGAAAAAGACTGGAGTGTTGTAGAGCTGAGGTACCAAACTTGAATCCTATGGACTGAACCAGATTAAAATGTAATTGGGAAATGTTTAACAAGATAAATAAAAGTACAGTACACGATAGATAATTATACTTTGTAATTTTCTAAGTCAATATGTGAATTCATTTCTATTTGATTTGAACGCCTTTGTTAGGAAGCACAGCAAAATCAGATTGCTAGATTACTTTAGTCTTAAGAGTATGCAAGGGAAAGTTTTGGCTGGAAGGTACTTAGAGATACAAGAGAAAGGTTTAAATAGGAAAAAGAGGAGTTTATTTTAATTAAGCAGGGCATCACATGACCAGGCACACTTGAGGAAGAATCACTTTGGCATTTTTGTGGAGGATGAATTGTAGTGGGAAGAGATAGGAAGGTAGGAAGACTAGTTTAGGATGCTATGACAGTAGTCCTCCCACTTTTTGACCAAAATGAACTTATTCTCTCTCACATAGGAGATTGTATTTGCTATCTCTGTGCCTTTGTATTACTTGTTCTCCATAAAGGGTATATACTCTCCACCTCTTTGAATCCTTAGCTTCCTATATGAAACCTTTCCTCATCTCACTAGCCTCTTGCAGGAATTCTTAACTGGAAGGGAGGGGGAGGGCAGTCGTCATGGACCTTTTTGGCAACCTGGTAAAACCTAGAGACCCTTTCTCAGAATTTTTAAATGAACAAAATATGTAGAACTCAAAGGAAACCAGTTCTATTGAAATAGAGATATAATTTTTTAAAATCCCATTCAGGTTTATAGATTCCCTAAAAGCAAGGGTTCTGTAGACCCCATGTTAAGAATACCTGGCTCTATGTTTCTTCTCATTTTTTGCATTTCCTTAGTATATATGCTGTATATACTTTTATTTATACATATTTTCTTGTTTGGAACATGAGCTGCAGGAACCTCTTTATCTAACAATAGTCATAGACTATCTATGAAATATTGCTTATTTTGTTTGATTTTTACCAAGTTTACCCTCCCACTCCTTGTTGTCATCTTTGTTTCAAAGTCTGGTGGAAAGAGTATATATGGACAGGAATTATTATGTAAAAACAAAAATGGGGAGGGAGGGAGAGAGAGGTCAGCGGTCAAAACTTGGTAGATTGGTGTTTTGAAGTTAAAGGTTAGCAAGCTAAAATTGATTTTCATACATTTCTCAGAAAATCAAATCTCTCTACAACAATAGCAGTCTCTTAAGAGGTACTGCTGCTGCCTAAGTAATGTGTATTTTTGCCCTTTTATGTGAGCTGTCTACAACTGATCTCACAATTTTATTCTTTATCTCAAAACACAGTAATCCTTAGGTTTTAGAGTGGGGTGGAGGCAGAATTTAGCTAAACTCTTTGACATAATTGTTTTGATTAAGATAATGTTTTAATGCAAAACCTAACTTGGCTTATGCGGCTAAAATCACTACTTTTATTTAATCAAGAGAAAATTAAGTTGCAAGCAGAATCTATGCAGATCTTTCTGACACTATTTAAAAATAAATATGATTATATTTAATTTCATATATTAAGGAGGAAAATAATCTGCATTTCCATAAGTTTATAAGCTCACAGTTGATTAGATGATTAAATGAGAGGTGGGGGGTACTAGGGTTAAAGTTGTGTTCCTATCCCTATCTTTCTTGAACTGCTTTTGGCCCTAGCTTCAACTCCAATTAACATCTATAAGTGAAGGTTAGCTATAAATCACAATTTAGTTGATCATCCTTTTCCATCCCATCTTTTGAAGCAAATTGTCCCCTCTGCCATTGATACTTTATCACTAATCTTAAATCTTTTGCCATCTACTAACTGGTTCTCTGCTATCTACAAACATTACCATGTCTCCTCTATCCTTCAAATAACCTTCACTTGATTTGTTGATCCCTGCTAGCTATTTTGTGGCTAAACTCCTTGAGAAAGCTGTCTCTTATCAGAGTTTCCACTTCCTCTCCTCTTATTCTCTAAAAAACACTTTATAGTGTGGCTTCTTACCTCATTTTTTGACTGAAACTGCTCTCCTCAAAGTTACCAAAGATATATTTTTTGCATAATCTAATTGACCTTTTTTCAGCACTCATTTTTTCCTTCCTTCCTTCCTTCCTTCCTTCCTTCCTTCCTTCCTCCCTCCCTCCCTCCCTCCCTTTCTCCCTCCCTCTCTTTCTCTCTCCCTCCTTTCCTTCCCCTTTTCTCCCCTCTCTTTTCTTCTTTCTCTTCTTTTTTTTTGTGGGGGAGAGGGCAGGACAGTTGGTGTTAAGTGACTTGCCCAAGGTCACATGGCTAGTAAGTGTTAAGTGTCTGAGGTCTGATTTGAACTCAGGTCCTCCTGACTCCAAGGCTGGTGCTCTATTCACTGTCACCTAGCTGCCCCAAGCGCTCATTTTTCTTGACTCCCATAGCCTTTGACACTTCTCCTTTCCTTTAGATCAGCAGTCCTCAACCTGTGGGTCACGACCCCTTTGGGGGTTGAATGATCCTGTCGCAGGGGTCACCTAAGACCATCGGAAAACACATATTTCTGATGGTCTTAGGAACCAAGACACTGCTCCTCTGTCAGTCTCCAGGTGGGTCGCCCACATGCAGATACGCCCATGTAAGAGTATTAAAGGGGCACAGCACTGGGAAGGTTAAGAACCACTGATTCTTGTGACACTGGTCTCCTGGTTCCCCCATCTGTTGTCAGTCTCCTCTTCATCCAGTTCATTCTCACTAATCATGAGTGTCCCCCAAGAGTATATTCTTGGCCTATTTCTCACTTTCTGTTATCACTTAGTGCTAGATGATATGACTTAGTGATCAGTTCCCATGGATTCAGTTATCATGGTACTTACTACTTTTACATCAATTTGTCCAGTGCTAACCTCTTTCCTGACCCTCAGTTTCATGTCTCCAACTCTGCCTCTTGGAGATCTGGAACTAGCTATCCAAAAGGTAGCTGGTGATGCTGTGGATAGAGGGCAGGATTTGAGTTCAAATCCCACTTAACACATTTGCTGTGTGAATGTGGGCAAATCATTTAACCTTTGTTTGCCTCAGTCTTAGCTGTAAAATGGAGACTGTTAGCTCTTATCTTGCAGAGTTGTTATTAGGATAAAATAAGATATTTGTACAGTGATTAGTATATAGATAATTCACTTTTATTCTTCATTTGTTTAGTTGTGTCTGATTCTGCACAACCCCAGATGGGGTTTTCTTGGCAAAGAAACTGGAGTGGTTTGACATTTCCTTATCCAGCTCATTTTCCAGATGAGGAAACTGAGGCAAAGTTATATGACTTGTTCAGGGTCACATAACTACTAAGTGCCTGAAGCTAGATTTGAACTTGGGAGGAGGAGTCTTCCTAACTCCAGGCATAGAACTCTCCCGGCCTGATCTTGGGGGCTAGAGCTTAAACCATAGCCACAGCATCCTCTGTGTCCCTGAACTTAGCAAACTTTTAGCCTTTGAGAAGGTAGAGTTCCTCAAATCTAACAGAATTCCCATTTAAAACATGAAATCAGCCTTGAGGTTATTCTGGTCAAATCTTGATACTAATGCCGAGTGTTTTAGACCATCACGGTGGTTTAGCCTCTGACTTGGTATGCAATGATGTATTTCTGGGCCATAAAATATTTAACAAAAGTCATCTAAAAAAAGGGTTATAGTATTGAAGTAGATGAGACTCCTTACTCCATAAATGTTTGTGCCTTTTTGGGGAAGGCATGTTGACTAATACCTCGAGAATTCCATCAGGCCTCCAATGAGGGACACTTAAGTTGAGCAGGAAAGCTGTACTGTACTGGTGGTAAAGTCTTAGCGGAACAAACTGATCCATTCTATGAAATTAACCAGAGTAGACTATTTAAAAGGTCTTCTTAACACAATATAAAGAGGGAAAAAAGACATCAGTTTAAAAAGTAAAGAATAAAAAGGACATTTTAAAAATAATAATAATAATGTCTAGCATTTTTATCAGGTTTTGCCTTAGAGTGATTTAGAGACATTATCTCCTTTGATCCTCATGGCTACTCTGGGAGACAGATCTGTTGTCTTTGTCCTTGTTTTATAAAACACGATTGAGAGCCTTACCATAGCACTCTTAATGAGCCAGCAAGAACGCAGGCCTCTCTGATGTCAGGGGCCGAGCCTCCTAGATGCCTGACTCAACACTTGGGGAAAATTAAAGATTGAGAAGCAAGCGGCACCATGGAATACTCTCTGCACACCTTTCTGCGCGTTGGCCACAAATCCCTTTAACAGGAAAAGCAGAGAAGGTTTATTGTATTGAAGAAAGATAGGGAAAGAAGAGAAAGAAAACAGGTCATAGAGGCATTTTTTTCCAATGGATAGAACAAAGTTGAAGGTGACAGAGACAAGAATTGTAGCTTTTAAACTAACATGTTGAATTTACATACTTAAACTAAACTGTATGTAGAAGATCTGTGGTTTCATATATAATCTTTTTTTCTATTCATTGCCTATGTGAATGATATTTGGGTTTTGCTCTAAGCTAATAATACAAAAAATATTTTTAAAAAATGGACAGGGGAGCTAGAAGACAGAGGTTAATGGGTGATGCTACCCTTTTAAGACCAACAGTAAAAGAATGATTTTAAAAAAATTTTCTTTCAGCAAGACGGTATCGTGATAGATGGGAATAAAGATGATAGGAGTTTGGACTACAGAGATCTGAAAGGAAGGAGTGTGTGATTTCACCCCATCAGGGAGAACCACTGCCCATATGGGAGGATCCTTTGATGAGAGATAGATTCTATGATGGGTCAGGTCAGGGAAAAGACTGCATGTTTGGAGGCTGCTTTCTAATAGAGTTATACCTTTGAGAGCAGTTAATCTTTCCTGTGAGAAAGGATTAGAGTTCCAGGGGTCAGTCAATCCCTGAGAGCCAGAGAAGGGTTGCTGTGGTTTTAGGAATGGAGACTAAACTAAAACACAAGAGAAAGCATGGGGAAAGACTTTGTAGTTTGGGCTTACGCTACAAGATTTGGGGCACAGAGTAACTCCTAATAAGCAAGGCTGCTCCCATCTGACAATGCTTCCCTCAGAAATGGATATTTCAAAGAGTTAGGTATAGAAAGGGAAAAAAAATGAATGAGGTAAGATCATGGGAGGGCAGTAGCATATTGGATAAAAGAAGGAGCTCAGATCTTATACTTTGGAAGTTTTAACCCCATGAAGGATGCTCAGAGAATAAAGAAGGGACAAGTAAAGGAATGAGAATCAGAAAATGAAAATTAGAAGAAAAGAGAATGGGGCATAGCAAATGAAAACTACTAATAAAAGAGTTTAGAGGGAGAGAAAAAAGGAAAAATATTGTACTGTTCAAAATTGAATAGTTTGATGGGAGAGGGAAAAGGCAAGGGTCAAAAAAGGAGTTATGGTTTGACCAGGACTGATTGGCAATACTACAAGGGGACTGTCCACAGAATTTTTTATTTAGTCCTGGCCTGGTCTCTAAACTGGGAATGCTGGAACCAAACAGAGCAGGCTAGAAGCTGGCATGGTATAAGCACACAAAATAGTGGTATAATTTATTTCAGAGTGAGGAAAACGATTGCGTGCAAGTCCTGAAAAGGAGGTCTTAACATGTTGGAGCACAGGCAATTCTGATAAGTGGACTGGACTATGACATAATCATTTTAAGTCTTGAGTTACTGTTCTCATGGGTCCTATAGGAACAGTATTGTCCTAAGTCTTGGGGATTATGATTACTCTATGGGGTACAAAACTAAAGTTCTCTGATGGGAATAGGAGATAGTACAAGGAACAGGAATTGTGAACATGTCAGAGAAGAGGTGGATATTGCCTCTCAGGTTCCTGGGAAATGGGGGACTGAATACCTGGTGCAATACACTTTGCCAGAGGGTGAGATCATCCAGGGTACAAAGGTTTATAGTCATGCCAAGAGCAGGGCATAGCCTGCTTGCTGGACTGTAGCTCTGGGAAACGGTATTCCCAAAATATTTTGACAGAGATGGCAAGTTCCAAAGCAGATAGCCTAGAATTTAGCTGGTTGACCATGGGATTGAGATTGAGAATGAGAAAAGAGGAAAACATAGGCAGTGCAGGGGTGACAAGCATGGAAAATAATCCAATTGAGGATGGAATATAGGTCAGGGATTAGCAATCCTAAAGCAAATCCAGACAGCATATTAAGCAGAGGTATTACCTTGCTTACAAAGGTCTATATAGTCAAAACTATGATTTTTCCAGTAGCAGTGTATAGCTGTGAGGTGAAATCAGTCAATATTTTAAAAATTGATTCAGACTATTCTCTGGAAGGTCAAATACTGAAACTGAAGCTTAAATACTTTGGCCATATAATCAGAAGGCAAGAGTCATTGGGAAAATCCCTGATGTTGGAATAGATTGAAGGCAAAAAGGAAAAGAGAACAGCAGAGGATGAGCTGGATGGATAATGTCATGGAAACAACAAACTTGGATAGATGTGAACTTGGACAGATGTTAGGAAATAGTCATGGGTAGAAGGGCCCTGAGTGTGCTATGGTCCATGGGGTCATAAAGCGACCACTGAACAGAAGCAACGAAAAGAGGAGGGAAATGAAAGAATAATAAAAGACTGGGTTGAGATAAAGGAATCTGAGTTCAAGAACATGGAATCAGAACATCCGTGAATGATGGGCAACATCTAGGGCGTGATTAATTTTCAATCAATTGAGTGGATTGAGGACTTGGGATATTTAGTGTGTGTGTGTGTGTGTGTGTGTGTGTGTGTGTGTGTGTATATATATATATATATATGTATATATATATGTATATATATATATTATACTTTAGTATGAGGAAAGGAAATTCCTGTCTTTGGCTAAATAAAGTAGTATTCCCCAGTGCCTTATATTTGGTCAGAGCTTCATTATTGATGGTCAAATTTAATGAAGTTGGCTACACTCCTCACTCTCCACCCCCCCCCCCCCCCATTGTCAGAGATGGTTTTAAAATAGGTTCATTTTCATGTTTAAGTTTGGCTAGATGGCCTTTGAGATCTCTTGTTACTCTGAGATTCTGTGAAAGTCAATTTTGATGTAATAAAAAAATCAGTGTTGAGCTTTTTAAAAGCCTTAGAAAATATCTGAAGGTTCACTTCCAGCTATCCTTAGTTGTCTTCATATACTTCTTCATCCTGTAACTAACCTACTTTTCCTTTAGCTACAGCATTCAAAATATTTTCTTCAAAAACAAATTTTTCTTTAAATGCTAGTTTTCAGTGGTGTAAAGTGGTATTTTTTTCATTGTTAGCATATGATACTTCAGCAACATCATGGGTTAAATAGATTTTGTGGGGGCAACCTAGGAGCCTCATCAGCATGTTGAATGTTGCAGCTATATAACTGTGCCCCAAGTTCCCAAATAACATTTTAGAACACAACCTGTTTGTGAGTTAAGGACTGCATGAAATCCCTTGGTGCTGCCCTCCAAGTAATTAGTTTGTTAGCCAGTCTCCAAAAGTATTGTCAGGAGACTTGCTTTCTGAGTAGCTGTTTAGAAAAAAATACCTGTTTTAATATAGGCCTCTTTCTACTGATGCTAGGAAAGTTACATTGAACTATACTGCTTAATCCAATGTGAAAGGAATAGAAATGTTGGCAGTTCTTTTAACATTTCAAGCAATTTGAAGCCTTTTCAACTTTAGATCTTTCTGTCATGAAATATTTTATTTTTCATTATAGAAAATGAAAAAGGGAAGCATTTTAGCTATCATATTCTTCAGATCCCATGTCACCTAAGAAGTGCATTTTTGGCTTTGAAAGAAGCAGGGAAATGTACACTGATTTAAACGTTGAAGCCATAGAATCACAGAATTTCAGAGTTGGGAAGATTGCTAGGATGGGAATGATACTGTCTTTGAAGGGAAGTGACTAATCCCTCCTACAATTTGGGATAGAGAAGGGGAAGAAAAGTGGGTATAATCTGACACATCTTCTAGATGTTGTGAAGAAGATATCACAGAGTTGATAGAAAGGAAGGATTGGTAGGGCTAAAACATAGGGTCGTGACTTGGGTAGAAGATAGACAAGCTGCTCAGAAATCGACTCCAACTCTTTTCAATGCACTGTTGAGGAAACTGAGGCTATCAAAGGTCATATTTGATTCCAGATTCCCTGACTCCAGAGTCATTGCTCTTGCTCTTTGCATCACAGGTCAAAATATTTTGCCTTACCAAGACTAGATATTGTCCCTGATAGAAAAATGTAAGCTCCTTCAGGTCAAGGAGTGTTAAGACTTTTTTCTTTCTATCCCTATCACCAAAGACAGCGTCTGGCGCACAGCAGGCCCTTAATAACTTACTAAGTGAATGTTAGCAGTCCCCTAAGTCACTGTTGGAATTTGATAAATCATCACAGACTATTCTTGTGGAAAAGATGAAAAGAGATAAAACTAAGATGATGATATAATAAGATGGATTTTAAATTAATTATAGCTAGGTCCAATTATTGCAAATAATCATTTCCCCTGAGGTTGTATTATTTAAATTTGCACTGCATGTTTCCATGGAGCTGAAAAACCAGTGGTCCTAATTTTACATAATCTTACCTCAAATAGTATGAATATAAATTTACATCACCACAAATTGAGACCTAACTATGGATGGATTTAGTTATTGCTTCATTTTGTCAGGAAGTCTCCAGGGAAGACTCCTTGACTCAACGTTTGACATTTTTATCAGTGACTTTGATGAAGGCATAGTGAGAAGGTATCCTCAGCAGATTTGCAGAAGACAACAGAACTTTGAGCAATAGTTAACACCCTAGATGATTGGATCCACTCGGATCCCAAAGATCTTGACATTAAGATGAATCTAATCAGACAGAATTTAAAAGGGGAAATTAAAGTTTTACATCTGAATTCAAAATAATCAGTTTTGCTGGTCTAGGATGGGAGAAGCCAGGATAGGCAACCATTATTCTGGAAAAATATCTAGGTTGTTTCAATGAACTGCATGTGAATTAGTAGTGTAATGTTACAGACAGCAAAGAGAATCATGGCTGCTAGGACTAAAGAGGTCAGTTTTCCTACTTTAGTCAGATCCCATCTGGAAGATATAGTTTCAGCAGAGCAGATAAAATGGAAAGAACGTAGGTTATAAGGACATATAAGGAAATTAGAAGAATTTGGTATGTTTAGTCTGGAGAAAAGCAGACTTTAGGATTTCGGCAAGGTTAGGTTGAACTTGATAGCTCTTTTCAAGAACTTCAGGGTTGTGGTAGGAGCAAAATCAGCTAAGGTCTTTTTAATGTGGACCATGCTTGTTTTTCCTTACAAAGCAATGAAAACTTCCCAGAGACTTAATTGATCTTAGGGCACTAAAATTTGAACTATTCCTAAGTATAAAAGCCCAGCATTCAAAGAGTTCATAGCTGACATGTAACTTCTGTTTAGTTATACCACCATAGAAAGTGAGGATGCAGGGGAGCTGCTCCCAAGTGATTAATGCTTTGTGTATCCTTGATGAATGTTCTTTATGTGTTTTTTAAAAAAAAACAAAAACCAAACACCTTTATTAGATGGTCTTTGAGTGAATCTTTTTATTATACTTTAGGTCTTTATGCTCCTGAACTACTTGACCTGCTTGAGTCAGGCCTGCCCCAGAACATTTGGTTATACAACAATATGAGAGGTATTACGTATGCTTTGTTTGGCCATACAGTGTATGATGGCCAGGGGCAAAGGCTAGAATCTACAAAAAGCCACATTTAGCCATCGTGTCAGAAATAAAACTTTCCTAACAGCGGACTAAAGTTGAATGGGTTAGGAGCACTCATTGGGGATCTTTAAGTAGAACTGGATGTGACTGCTTAGTGTCACACCATGTATTGAGTATATTTTATAGTGAGAATTCCTTTTCAGGGATGGGTTGGACTAGATGACACTAAAATCCTTTATTAAATGATTTTGTACTTGTAAATTGAATTTTAGGTTCATTTGGCCTGATGCTTTAAAAATTTTTGTGCTGTTAGATGTTGCATTCAATTTTGTGTCATCTTCAAATTTGACCAAAATGACAATATGCCTTTTTGTCATTGATAAAAATGCTCAGCTGCACAGACAGATTCACTGAACCTTCTACCTAGCAATTATTAATGACTTTTCTTGAGTTTGGTCGTTCAACAACTAATACTAATACTACATTTAATTATACTGTTGAATAGTTCTCATTTTCCCAACTTGTCCTTAGGAATTACATAAGAATTTTGTAAAATGTTATGCTAAAATTAGTATCTTAAGTGACTGTGTATAGCATTTCACCTCATCTACCAGTTTTAGTAACTTACATTAGTTTAAAGCAGACATGACCTATTATTCTTGAAGATATACTGGTCTTTTGTGATCACCAGTTCATTGTCTAACTCTCCTAGCCATCCTTTTAATAGTACATTCTGGAATTTTACCAAGAATCCGTGTTTTATTATCTCTAGTCTTTTGTTTCTCATTCTTGAGTCTTTCTGTGGTCCCTACCTTGGCTGATTATTCACATTTGCAATTCTATCTGTATGCTTGGTTTTAGTCCATCTAACTTGAACTAATCAAGGGCAATGAGGGGTGCTTTTTTCCTATCTCCTTACTTATCTTAGTTCTATATTCAGCACTATAAGTTTATTTTCCTTTGTAGAGGAAACAAGCAAAATTAGAATGGAACAGCTTTGCCTTATCACAGCTGTTATCACCCCATTCACCTAGTACAGTTGTTCTACTTCTGTTTTTCAAGTTCCCTTTCTCCCTTAGTATTGTGTTATTTTATTTTATTTTTTAAATCCTCTCTTCTCTAGACCCTTAGCCTTCCCCTTGCAAACATCTTTCTTCATTCTCCTCCATAGCCCCTGCTTATTCTGAATTTCAGCTGCCTTTTTACAGAATGGTACTATGTCATGCTTTCAGTTTTTATCCTCATCATTACCTGTCCTGGCTTTGATCTACTTTTATCATTTTAAAATTGGTTTCTTTCAACCTGTTCTCCTTTTGGTGCATCTGTATTGTTTCTTTTTATATTCTGAGAATTTTATTTTTGAGAGCTTCCTATCCTTCCTCAGGTGATTTTCCTTGAAGAAATTTAGTCCACAGAAGCCTTTCTAACCCTTCTTGGAACTCTTTGAAATGAGTTGATTCATTATTGCTAGGAAAAAATACTAAAATAGATTGTAGCTGTAAGATGACATTGTCGTAGTAGAGAGATCTTAGTAATGTTGGATTCATATAAACAGCTAGACATTGGGGAACTTACCTGGAAAAAGTCCACATCAGCAGTTCTATAGCTAATTAAAAATCTTGTACTTAGGTAGAAAATATCAAAAATCTATTTTGCTGCAGTCTTTGGTTTGCTCTTAATAGCTAAAAAATTCAGTTTCTAGCTAAAGAGATAAAACATTACTGCAATGAAACAAGATACATAGGTAGCACATAGTTTTTCAGTCGAAATTAAAATGATGCAAATAGAACATTAAAAAATGAATTAAAAAATCAAAATCTGTGATGCAGGTCAGATTATTTACACAATCCTTTTCCATCCTCTTTCACAACCTATTAACACAATATTGAATGGTTGCTCCCTTTGCAAATTTCCATCATTTCCTCTCAGCAAACAGTTTCTCCTTTTTGGTGTGAGAAGTACATCTAGAATAAAATTTACCTTTTAAAAATTTCCTCAATATTTGAAGGGTAATGTTATCCTTACAACAAATGTAGGAAATGATTGGCTGCTTTGATTTTAGTACAGAGCTCCAGCAGATATCTGGATAGTCATTCTAACTTCGATCAATAAACACATTGTTACGTGCCTACTATGTGCTAGCACTGTGCTAAGTACTGGGGTTTACAAAAAGGCAAAAGATAGACATTGCTCTCAAGAATTTTACAATCTAATGGGGGAGACAACATGTAAAAGAATATATACAAAGCAGGCTATCAGGACAAATAGGAAATGACTAAAAGAGGGAAAACACTAGAATTAAGAGGGGACTAGTGAAGGCTTCCTGTAAATGGTGAGATTTTAGTTATTTCTTAAAAGGAAGCCAGGGATGATAGTAGTTGGAGTCAGGTATAGGGAATAGCTAGAGAAAATGCATGGAGCTAAGAGATGGAATGTCTTGTTAGAATAGGAGGCCAAGTATCTTTGAATCCAAGTGTGTGGTAAGGGGTAAGGTATAAAAAGACTGGAAAGGTAGGAATGAGACTAGGTTATGAGGGGCTTTGAATGCCAAACAGCATTTTGTTTTTGCTTTTGATGACAATGGGAAGGCACTGGTTTAGAGTGGGGAGAGACTTGAGGCAGGCACCTCTACCAGCAGCTATATCACAGTAGTCCCAGGTGTGAGGTGAAAGGCTCTGCACTAGAGTGGTGGTAGCATCAGAAGAGGAGCATATTCAAGAGGTGTTGTACAAGTGGAATCAGCAGGTCTTGGCAACAGCTTGGATGTGGGGATGAAGAGATAGTGATGAATCCAGGATGGTTCCTAGGTTGTGAGCCTGAAGGACTGGGAGGATGGTGTTACCTTCACCTGCAATAGGGAAAAGTAAGAGGGAGGGTTTGGAGGGAAAGAGTTGCTTTGAACATATTGAGTTTAAGATGCCTTCTGTATCTCCAGTTTGAGATGTCTGAAAGGCAGTTAGTAACGTGAGATTGGAGGCACGCAGAGAAATTGGCAGGATAGGTGGATTTGAGAATCATCAGCCTAGGGATGGTAATTAAATCCTTGGGAGCTGGTCAGCTCACCAAGTGAAATAGTATGATTGTGCAGAGGTTCCCCAAAGTGTAGTACTGCCCCCTGGGGGGGGGCTGGAATGATGGCGAGTGGCAGTAGTAGCCTTGGGTACAATTGAGGAACATTGGATAAAAATAAGAGGGCGGTGAGAGCATAAAGAAAAAAAGAGAAGAAAATTTTGGAAAAAATGTTTGTCCATATTTCATCTGTTGTGTAACGAGTTAAAGTTGTAGTGATTACATTATTTTCCAAATAAACATGCAAAATACAAGTTATAACCAATTAATGGTCAAGTCTACTAACAGGTCTTGACAAGCAAATGTTGACAGGCAGGCATATTGTTTATTGTTGGGAAGTCCAGCATGTCTCAGAAGGAATATGTGGGAGTAATGGCTTGTTTACAATCTGATACTATGTGGTTACATGACACAATGTTGCATCATCAAAATTGCAATGCAGAGGAAACCCCCCCCCCAATTTACAATACATTACTAAATTTAAGGTGTCCTTCAAAAATATTTTTTTGAAATGACTCAAATTTTTAAAAAAACATTAAAGGGTTAAAGAAAGTAGATTTTGGGGGAGGTGCACTGAGTAAAAAAATTTTTTTTCTTAAAGAGGGTGATAGGTAAGAATGAGTTTGGGAACTTCTGGTATAGAGGGAGAAGAGAAGAGGACCCAGGACAGAAGTGGAAGGGGTTAGAGGGTGTGATCTGGAGGAGGAGCCAGTAAAGGAGACAGAGAAGGAGAGGTCAGATAGGTAGGAGAAAAACAAGAAAAGAATATGTTTAAAAAACTGAGAGGGAAGAGAGAGTGATCAACTGTCAAGGTCAAGGAGAATGAGGATTGAAAAAAGGCAATTGGATTTGGCAAATCATTTAGTAATTTTAGTGGAATAATAAAGTCAGAAGACAAATTATAATGGGTTAAGAAGAGAGTGAGAAGAGAGAAAATGGAGGCAACATTTTAGCTCCAAAGACCAGAAGAGGTAGAAGATGATAGATAGTTAGGGATGGAAGGATCAAGTGAGGGTTTTTTTTTTTTCCTCCAGGATGGGGGTAGACATGGGCATATTGGTAGGCAGTAGGAAATGAGCCAATAGAAAGGGAAAGTTTGAAAATAGGTGAAGAAGTGGGGATGACAGAGGGAGCAGTCTGTGTGAAGAGACAGCACTTGAGCAAGTAGAGAAGTTGGCCTTGGTATGGTGTAAGGTCACTTCCTCATGTGAGACAGGCGTGAAGGAGGGGATAGTGGCACAAATGGCACAAGGTACTTGATTGATGGGAGAAGAGGAAGATTTGAGATCATGATGAATAGCCTCATTTTTTTTCCTGTAAAATTTTGAGGCAAGGTTTTCAGCTAAGAAAGTTGAGGAAAGGGAAACCACGGGAGATTTGAGGAGGGATGAAAAGGTTTAGAACAGCTTCTATGGAGAATGGGAAAATGAGCTGATTGAGAGGTATAATAGGATAGCTAAGCAGTAGTAGGGAGCCAGTTGAGGTTTGTATAACATAAATTTGTAGTAGAATCAGTTGGAAAATGGTTGAGAGGCAGCTAGGTGGCACAGTGAATAGAGCACTGGCCTTGGAGTCAGGAGGACTTAACACATACTAGCTGTATGATCTTGGACAACTCACTCAACCCCAATTGCCTTGCCCTCCCCCCTTCTAAAAAGTGCAACAAGAACAACAACCCCCCCCCCCAGAAAATAATTAAGTGATTTTCTCTATTTGTTTATCAGTGAATAGTGGGAGTGAGACTTGGTGTAATTGGTGATATGATGAGTAGTCTAGGGATTCAAGAAGAGGACAGTGTAGAGTTGAATTAGTTCACCAAGGAGTCAATGTGGGGAGTGGTTAATTCAGGGGAGATGACCTGGCAGAGAATTGAAGGAGTTAAACGATTGGAAGTCACCATGTGGATGAGAAGGGTAGGGTAATGTAAAGGAAGGAAGAGGGAGAGGTAAAAAACCAGTAGGTTATGGTCAGATAAGGGGATTTATAGAATTCATTTTCTACATGGAAATAGTGCATTTGTGGGTATGGCAAGGTCAAGGGTGTGACCATCTTTGTGTGTGACTGACAAAGTGGAAGAGTAGCTCAAGGAAGAGTGAGTAAGTTGAGGAACTGAGTGTTTAGGGTATTTGATCACTATGTACACTAAAGTCCTTTAGTATAAAGGCAGGAGTTGGGGTAGAGAAGAAAAAAATATATGGGGGAAAGGAGTAAAAGGGATAAATTTATTTTAAAGGGATTTTCTTTATATTGGGATTTGGAGGTGAGGAAAAAAATAGCATAAGATACTTTAAAGTTGATGAACCTCTGAATATGGATTTGAAAGTATAGGCAAAATGGAAGCTTAAGTAGATTTTGGGAAAGGGAGAGATAATGAAAATAATATTTTAAGAAGATTGAGGCATAGGGGAAGGAGCACTGGATTTAGAGTTAGGGACCTGTTCTTGTATTCTGGTTGTTGCCTAAGGCCATACAAGTGGATAGAGACTCCTTTCTTTTTGTGCCTTAGTTTTCAGTTTTGTAAATTCAAAGGATTGGATTAAAACATCTTTAATAAAGATCATTTTCAGGAGAAGTTATGTGTATGCATGACAAAATTAGAAAGGCTGATTAGAATTTAAATTGTTGTGATATGCATATCATGAGATAAGTGCTTATGTATAGTTGTAATTTTAAGTGAAGGTGTAAACTAAGGAGATTGCAAATTTGAATCTACCATAATTTATGATAAATGTTTCTTTGTTTGAAAGAAATGAAGAAATTGAGAAAGGATGGAGAGAGATAATGTTGAACTCAGGATGGAGCAGTTAAATTTCAGTCTCAGAACCAACTTAGACACCTAGTTTTCTGAGAGATAATCTAACCCCTAGAAGAAGATCAGTTGCTCAGACTAAAGCAATAAAGGGACTGTTCCTCCCTTTTTGTTTCTTCCCCTTTTATTTACCATGTAAACAGTTCAAATTTTTTTTGGGGGGGGGTAAGACAGGAGCTCAAAAAATGACTGAATAAATCAATTAGTTCTTTTTAAATTCTGCTCCTTCTTGGCAGTTTTTAGTCATCATGTGCAGAGTTATTTGTCTAGAGGGGAGACACTGTTAACATTCTTTTAGTGAATTTCTGCATCCCTTCAGTACATTTAGATATGTTGAAGTAAGTTTTTGTTATAAACTTATGTTTATAACAAAAAGTATTTTAATTGTCTAACAAAAATGTAAATATGTAATGGATGAATTCTCTTGTAATTTAAAAAAAAATAGCATGTATGTCACGGCCAGGAAGAAATGAAACTTGTTCATTCATTCACCCCTGGGTTAGAGCAGTTTTTCAGACAAAATGTGAGGTGAGAGGGATGATATAGCAATTCTTTTAGAAGTGAAATTCATTTAGGATCAGCACAAATCTAGCACAGAGGGCTAGGACAAGCTCCCAAGCATTTGGAAAACATTTGTCAAGGGATTCAGCTATGCCTCTATATTTTATTTTATTTTTTATTTTAAAGTCCCAGTATTTTCTTGGCTCTGAAGCCAGTTTGTGAATGAGCTTTTGGGATTTTGGTTTGATTCAAATGGCAACTGCTGTTGCTGAACTTGTTTGTTTCCTCCTTTTTAGGCGACACAGGTCAGAATGGAGATGGGCAGCAGACCGAGCAGCTATTGTCAGCCGCTGGAACTGGCTTCAGGCTCATGTCTCTGATTTGGAATATCGAATTCGGCAACAAACAGATATTTATAAACAGATCCGAGCTAATAAGGTAAAGGATAAATGTGTCTGTTGTTTCCCCTCCCTTTTAAGTCCATTTCTTTTTGACTTTTAAATGGCTATTAACTATGTCCAGAAGACTGGTTAACGTGATGTTCTGATAGAGTAGCTTAATTTGTTTAGTGTATTGCTCAGTATATTGCACAAACACCATTGGTTTAGACATTAATTGGGACATGTGTTTGGAACATTTTGTTCATCTACGCTGACAGAGGGAGCACAGTTATGCAAAAGGGCTGCTTATTTAAACCAATGATTACCCTCAAATAAGTCAAATATTATGTATTCTTACTTTGTCTCATTACATGGAAAGGAAACCATCTTTGTAAGATGTTTGTATCTTCATTATTCCACCTTAACGTAATCCTTTTTATTGCTGGAAGTGCTCTCTTGCTTCTTTTAGTATCATATTCATTATTCTCTGTTCTATATTTTAATCTGAATATGCCTATAAGACCACCCTGGCAAAAAATAAGCTTAAGCCTACTAGCAAATTAGAGTGTGGATTTTTACTAATTTACTCTTATAGAAGGGATAGACTGATAGGATTTAAAAAAATATATGTAATTATTTACTTATAGTTAGAATGATGTTACTTTATATTATTATTACCTACAGTTACAGAAAGTTTGCATGTGCTAGTCATCAACTGCCTTTTCTCTTAGGGAATAAGGCATGATTGTGAATTGCACTACTTTAACAAAGCGAGATTACCTGTAGTGTTCCATTCTTGAAAACATGTTTTTAGTGTTTTATATTCAGCGTAACTTACTGAGAAATAAGATGAGAGAGAGATTGATTGATTGACTGATTGATTGATTGATGGGGGCGGGGATGGGATGTTTAGTATCCAGTCTTTGATTTCCATGATTAACATCTGTTTATGGTTGCTATGTCTTTGGGATCTCTTGCTTCTTTACCATTTTGTTTAGTCATTAACATTAATTTTAATCAGCAGTCTCTGTTAAATTTGAGCCTAGTGTTTTATGTAAAAGATAACAACACTCCTAGGTCCTATTTGATCACAGTCTCCATTATTCTGTTCAGAAGCCTAGAGAATTGTCAAATCATGAAAAAGGTAATATGGAGTCATTGACTAAGTTTAATTGGCAGCAGTCTGTATTTGATTCTTCCCCTGGTTAGTGAAAAACTCAAGCTGCCTAGCACACATGATTTCTGTAGCCTTTATTGAAGATTATGGGTAATGGGTTGCAGATACCGATACATAATTCAATCCAAAATAGTTTATAGCTAAAATGCTGTGGCCTCTTGTTATCATGTGAGCTTTAACTTCCAAAAACAAGACTTAGATTATGGAAGTTTATCCCTAGGTAATTCAAATAATCAGTTATTGCCAATCACTTAGATTCATTATGCTGAATATATTTATGCTTACCCTTGAAAACAAGCAGATGAGATATACACCATAGTATCCTTTCCCCCTATAACTCACATCAGAATCTGTGTCTTATTTTGGAGTATTAAAATGATCAGTAATCAAATGGTAATTTCCAGATTTGTGAAGTAAAGATTTTTCTTTGTGGTAGGAAGTGGTTATTATGGTGATCAGTGTTCCCTTTTTATTTTTCTTTCTTTCTCTCTCTTTTTTTTTTGGTCAGGTAAATTGTTAGTCTCCAAAAATACCCCAAAGACTGGGAAACAACTCCATTTTTATTACTAATAGGCAATATGAATAATTTACAAATTTATTTCATTTCCTTGCACCTCTATTTTCACCTTCACTTCTTACTGTGAGGAAATGATCTGGGGAATTTTTTAGTTTTAGGTCCATTCATCCTGAGAATCCTCTAAAAAGACATCTAGGAACTGGTTATTCTGGAATTGCTTTTGGCAGTGTTGATAATTCTGGTTTTGTGTATGTCTAAGCTCTCCTGTAGCAGAGTGCCAGCAAGAAGGCAGTAACTGGGAATATTACTGCCCACTAAAGATATGTTAACAAATGCTCAACTTAATTCCATTTTTATACTTCTATCAAATTTTCTCTGAATGGGAAACTTCCTGAAAAGTCTTGTGTCACCATTTGCTGTGTTTCTGGTTCAGATGTGACTAAAATTTTAGGGTGGTAGTCATTAATTACTGAATTTCATACATGATAGATTTTTTTTTTCAAATATGTAGAGGGCAGATTTTCCTATTTCGTAATCTACCAATAGATTAGGCAAGAGTCTTCTTTGTGAGGTGGTAAAATGCATTTTAAAGGAATTAGCAGAAAATAATTTATGCTGAACTGGCAGCAGCACTTAAAAATGCTGTGTATGTATGTTTGTATGCAAGCATGTATGTATTCCATTATTTTTGCTGCCTGTCATTTGAATAAGCTTAATTTTTCAAAATCCTTGAAAATACACCCTTTCCTCCACTGATTCTGCTTTTAACTTTGAGAGGAACACATCCCCTGTACATGAAAACTATAAAAAATGAAGTTTTAATGGTTTATCATGGGCAGGTTCAGTTGGTGTTATTAAGAAATATTTCTGTGCTTTGGAAGAAGTAAATTCTGGTTTTCTTCTCTTCCCTCCTCCTACCACCTGTCATTTCTGTGAACCATGTTTGAAATGTCAAATGAGGGGGGGAAGGAAGAATTACACTGAAGATCAAAAACATTATAAGAACCAGGCTAGTACTGTTGTCTTCTCCCTTTTCATTAAATAAGAGTACTTCTCCCTGAATAAGGAGATGTCAATACAAAATAGATGTACCATTTGGTCCTTTATCCTTCCATTTAGCTCCCTAAACCCTGAAATTAACCGTTGTGAATAATTAAGGATAGAAAAGTATTAGTGAGGGACAAGGAATAATCAGGTTAGTCTTAACAAAAGGACAAGCAGAACTGGAGCAGCAAAAAATATAAAACACTTGCTTATGCATTATAGGAGGTACAATAAAGCATGTAACCCTTCTGTCATTAGTTAAACTCATTTGTGGTATTCCAGGTCCTTGAGAACTGTTTCGTAACTGATAGACTTTGTGATTGTTGATCTCAGGATAAAGAGGAGGAAAGTTTGAAGACTGTGGAATTGTGTAATAATACTTCTTTTCCTCTGAGGAAGAAAGCCAAAAGTAGTAGCCATTTCTCTACCTCTGACAATGAATTTCATTAATTTATTGGAAGTTAAGTAAGTTGAAGTACTCTTTAGTTACAAGTATTATATACATTGAGACCTTTAGAGACTTTGTAATCCAGTCCCCTCTTTTTATATATTAATCTTCATATGAGACTTTAAAATGTAGTCTTCTCTCCCTCTCCCACTGCCCTTATACTTTTTGAAATGGTAATTAGGCAAATCTTTTTTGGTATGATGTACTGTCTTTCTCCCACATTTCCTTGAAGCCTATAGCTCTAGTGAGGGGGAAAAAAGATGCAGACTATTGCTGAGTTTTCCCTGAGAAAGAAATTTTGCTAGCTACATCTTTGAACCATTCCACCTGGGGTATATACTTGTGCTTTGGGAAGATATATTAGGTATGTGGAAAGTAATCTCTCACATTAGCTTCTGGCATATATTAGCAGCACTGTGTTCTCTTGGACTAAAAAAATTAGAAGTGATTTTGTTTTTTAATTTTTTTTTTAAATAAAGTTTCAGATTCTGGTACATATTCCTTCAAGGACTGAATTTATTTTTTAGATTTGGTTGCTTACTTTATACTTTGGATTTTGGTCTTTTGGTATTTTACTCAAGTAAATTACTGAAGTAAAATAGATTTCCGGATATCTCTTAAGACTGGTGGTTCTATAATAACTTTGCGGGGTGGTGGAGGTGGTGATGGTGCTGCTGCTGCATGGAACAGAGGAAATCTAAATCCCTTACCATTCATATGTTTTCACTAGTCCTTTTATTTTGTCTTCCTAGTACTGCCATACTGATAGCTATGGAATGTGCCAGTACCATCAGTTCAAAGCTGCTTAGCTGAGGGACTGGGGGGTGGGATGGGGTTGGGGTGGGAAGTTGTAGTTATAGCTCTGCATTAGAACTCTAATAAGTGGTCTTGCCCTCTTGTGACCTTCACATCCACAGGTCACAATTCTTTTGACATAAAAATGTGCTTAGAGGAAATGTCAAGTAATTTATTAGACTTGCTTTTTCTTATTTGATATATTATTATTTTTTTATGTTAGGCTTTAGACTGTGCAGTACTAAACTTAATTTAGGGCAAAAAGTTGGCTGACAATTCATTGTGAACAAGTGTTAGCATCTCTTTGAATTTTATGCACTTAGATGCATCTATCTCCTAAAATCATTGTGGTAGTGGGAAGAGGACTGGAGTAGAAGTCCAGAGACCTGAGTTCTGGACCTTGTTCTGCCACTAACTAGCTTGGACTTAGTTTCCTCAGACATTGGACTAGACGATTTTAATTGTCTATTTCAGTTCTCATATTTTTATCATTTTTCTCTCAGAGGGGAGGGGTAATGCTTTGGTAATACTGACTTGTTTGAGCTATAGCTTTACTAGCTTTTGCTTTTTTAAAGTCTTTGATACCCAGACATTGAAAGAAAGTGACTCTTTGCTGCTTCCTTTCTCTTTTCATTTACCTTCGCCCAAACTCCTTTGAGAAACATACTTGACAGACAGCTCCATTTAAAAAGTATTTTGGCTTCTGGTTGATTTTATTAACATCTCTCAGCTGCAAGATGCTTCATAGGTTGCAGGTGCTTTAACAATGAAATAGCATTATTAAGTCAAGTGAACAAGCATTTATTAAACACTTACTACGTGAGAGAACTGATAGTAGACCTGGGTGTGGAGTTATTTATATCAGTCAAAAAGCATTTATTAAGTACTTACTATATACCAGGCACTGCTGAGCTGTGGGGATACAAAGAATGGCAAAAACCAGACCCCTGCTCTCCAAGGAGTTTACATTCTAATGAGGGGGGGGGGGCCAGCACAATATGCAAACAGCTATGTACAAACAAGTTATATATAGGATAAATTGGAGATAACAAAGGGAAAGCCCTGTCGTTATGGGGGATTGGGAAAGGGTTCTGAGGCTAGGAGATGAACATGAGGGACAGCTGATAAAAAACTTGGAATAGGGGGATGGCGTATCTTCTGTGAGGAACTGCAAAAAGTGATTTTAAGAAAATTGGAAAGATAGGAAGAGGCCAAGTCGTAAAGAGGCTTAAAAACCAGGAGATTTTACGTTTGATCCTAGGCATAATAGGGAACCACTAGAGTTTATTGAATAGTGGGATGACATGGTAGTACTTGTGCTTTGGGAAGATCACGTGGGTAGCTAAGGAATGGGGAAAGAAATGAGGCACAGAGACTAATTAGAAGGCCCACTGTGAAGCGATAAGGGCTTGCATTAGGGAGGTGTCGGTGTCAGAGGAGACAAGGGGGTGGATAGAAGAGATACTATGAAGGTAGAATTGACAGGACTTGACAACTAAATGAATATAGGGGATGAAAGTGAGGATTTGAGAATGACTCTTATAGATTGTGAACCTTGGATAACTGGGAGGGTAGAGATGTTGCCCTTGATGGTAATTTAAAGGTTAGAAAGAGGGGGGAGGAATTGCAAGGAGAGATAAGAGTTCAGTTTGAGACATGTTGAGTTTAAGAGATCTGTTGGGCATGTAGTTTGATTTGGTCAGCAGACAACTGGAAATATGAGATTAGACTGGATAGGTAAATCTGTAAAGAGATAATTGAATTCGTGGGAGCTGATGAGCTCACCTAGTGAAGGAATGTAGAGAGGGAAATGAACAAGGCCCAGGATAGCCCTGGGAGCCAACCGTGATTATATGAACTAGATGAAGATTCAGCCAAAGAGACTGAGAAGGGAACAATCAACCAGATAGAAAACTATAGTCATATTAATTAATATTGTTTGAGCATCTTCTTGTTTTAAGACTTAAGGAATGAATGTGGGATGATTTTAACTTACCCCTTTGGAAGGTAGGTTATAGGCATCTGATAATTTGAATGTTAACCAGAGATATAAATAGTAAAGACACAAGAATGGTTGTGTATGACATAGCTAAAAGTTTCTAGGCTTGTTGAAGACATAATATTTAACCACATACAACAAATAAAGTAGAAAATACATGAGACATCACTGGATCAAATGCCACAATGTATATGGGAACCAGAAAGTAAACAATATTGGTTAAGCAGTATAGAAGCACTTCATAAAAGAGTTAGGATTTTAAGAAAGGCTTTAAAGAATGGGTAAAATTTGAATAGGTTAATAGAAAATGGTTTTGGATGTAGGTAGATGTGAAGGTCTGAAGGAATAAAGATAGTGAGATTTAACATGGCGTAACTAAATTATTTGTGAGGAGAGAGGCTCAAATGGTGAGGTGAGAAATTTGGACTCAAATTAGTAGGGACTGTTCTAGGTTCTTGAGCTAGAGAGAAGGATGATAGTGTTTTAGGGAAGATGATTTAATATAAATTTTTGGAAAATTTCCTGTTTCTCTAGAAGATGATCCTTTACTTGTACATGATTTTATATTCAAATGGAAAATTTTTTTGTCTGTCTTGGACTTGTCTTTGATGAGATCATTTTTGAGGATCAGGCCCCACAACCAGAAGAAAGTCAGTTTTGGACTATGGAGTAAATGTTTCTGGCCTTGTTCTTGATCTTTTGCTTTTGTTCTAAGTTCAGTTTTCTGAATGGGCATTGTACGTAGTAGTATCCCAAGGAGGATAACTACACTACCTCAGGAGCAAGGTTGTGACTTTTTTTGTGTGTTTTTCCTACCTAAATATTCTTACATTTTCTTTTCTTTTTTTTTTCCTTCATCCTTTCATCCCATCTCCAATCTAAAGCATTTCATAAGACTAAGGAATTTTAAAGATCATCTAACCTTCCTCCTCATTTAACAAATGAGAAAATAAAATCTAGAGACTTGAGTGGTCTGAGGTCATATAACTAGTTAGTGGCATAGACAAGGCTAGAATCCAGATTTCTTGACTCCCAGTCCAGTGTTTTTTTTTTTTTCCACTATGCCATGATTTGTAATCTCTCTTTGATTCTTCCAGCCATCTCCTCTGCTCTGAACTGTCCCTGCTCTTGCATTTCATTAAGTTGGACCCATCTAGGAAGTAAGTTTCTCCACTGTTTCTTGATGTTCTCTGCTTTCCAATTTTATGTTTGACCTTTAGGAGGGAGTCCAAAAACCTTAAATAACATTGAATCAATTCAAGAGTTTGAAAATAAATTGTGGTCATTGGGGACATAGTTTGAAGGCCCTTGGAGTTGTGAAAGGAGGTAGAGCAATTTAGTCTGTGATGCACATCTCAGTTGCTATTGGGATAAATTAAACAAAACTATGTATATTAGAACCCTAATAAAATAATCCCATCTTGTTTTCATGAGGCCCTGGTAAAACTATCTTTGTTTAAATTGTTATGAAGTTTTGTGTCTACTAAACTCACCTCTACTTTTTCTGCCCAAATCGGCTTGTTGGCTATGTAGAGGAGCTGTGTGATGTTTTTTTCCTTCAGTTTTTCTTTTCTTTTTTTTTTTCCATGAACTCTGTCTACTGGAAGATATAAGCTATTAATCTGGATTAAGTGCTTTGCTTTTGTCCTTCTTTGTGCTTAGAGGTAAACATTAGTTTGGAAAACTTAAGCATCTTTTTTTTTATTATTGTGGTATTGTTGGTTTGTATACATGTTGCAAGGACCATTCTAGTTCTGTTTCATCCAATGCTTTTGTTGCTCAAATAACAGTTGGCCAAGATGGCCATCTGTACCTGTACTAAAAAAATAAGTGACTCTGGAGCCTATCTATATCACCCATTAACCAAAAGATCCACAGGACTTGTCTACTTAGATTAAAAAAAAAAGGAGTGAAATAAAATAATCCAGTACTAAATTGCAGGGTCTTTCATATATATGAAAGAGTACATTTGACCTTATGACTGTGGTGTGATAATTACAGAGGGCAAGAGAGCTGCCTTTCCATGTAGAGACTGAAAGCTTGGAGCTAGTTGTAGGACCTTAACAATTGAACATGATTGCTAGTAGATTTGTTTAAAGGTTTGTGTGAACAAGAAAAACTGCTGTGGGTATATGAGTTTCTAGAGTGAAGCATAAAGAATAACTCTTAAGTAGAATCATCATTCCCTTTGAGATTTAACTATAGGTAAAAAATTGTAATTATAGTACTGACCTCTCTCTCTCTCTCTCTCTCTCTCTCTCTCTCTCTCTCTCTCTCTCTCTCTCTCTCTCTCTCTCTCTCTCTCTCTCTCT
>CM053593.1:161969961-162029482 GCA_028646575.1 Pseudocheirus occidentalis | reverse complement strand
CGCTGCCTGTAGCAACAGATGTGCTTTCTGTCTTGTGGAGAGTTTGGGAGCTTGAAAATATGTTTAGCGTCCCATTTTATGAGTTTTTTAGAGTGTTTGTGTGGGAGCTGTGGCCCTTTGCTGCTTCTACGCCGCCATCTTGGCTCCGCCCCCCTGGAATGCTTTTAGAGTTTTAGGGTGGGGGGGTTAAATTTATGTTTAGCTATGTCATCACTTTGAACCCATTGAGTTGTCATGTCACGCCAATTCTACCTCTACAAGATCTTTTATTTCTTGTATTCTCTTTTTCATATAGCCAGGACTTCATTGCCTCTTTTCTGGATATTTTTATATTTGTGTTTCCATGTGGAACTTGGTGGATTGGAAATGATGACATATGTACTTTATGTAACTGTGCAAAGACTAGGTAGACTGACTTTTGATGTAAGACCCAAATTTCTTCATAGAGAATATGTGAGAGACTGATATATAGGAAAGTATTTGTTTTAAAAAACATAACAAAACAGAGTGAAAAAGTCCTAAATGTTGAAATTAAGCATGCTGCTGTTGCAGCTTTTCAGAACTCACTGTTCACTTCATCAAGTATATATCCTCTTTCAATGGTTCTCAACCTTCCCAGTGCCATGACCCTTTAATACTCGTATGTGGGCAAACCTGCCTGGAGATGAGTAGAGGAGCGGTGTCTCGGTTCCCAAGACCATCAGAAATACATGTTTTCCCATGGTCTTAGGCGACCTCTGTGACCCCTGTGAAAGAGTCGTTCAACCACCAAAGGGGTCGCGACCCATAGGTTGAGAGCCATTGCTCTAGATAATTTTTCAGGCACTGCAGACCTGCTGATCGGCCCTGATGTTTAGCTGACACTGTCCTTTTAGGTTCTCTTGTCTGTGATTTGATTATAGAATTGTAATTAATAAAAGAGCATAGATCTAAAGTAGGGAAGAACCTTGAATGTTGTCCAGGGCACAAATTGAGGCACAGGTTAAGTGATTTCCTACCATTACAGAGCTCATAACTGTTTGAGGTGGGTTTTTAACGTGAATCTTATTAACTCCCAAGCTCCCCTTCTTTACAGTAGCCTTTCAACAAATGAGAGCCCCAAAATAAGACATTTATATATTTCAGCTAATAACATTAACTTTTTTCTAAGTCTTTATTATAGCCACAGACTATGCTAAACATGGGGTTATTTAAAGAGAGCTTACCATATGTTTGAGGTGGAAGATGAGCATCCCGTATTCACTGATCTGCCCTCCTCTCACTCTCCTCCCCACCCCCACCTCTCCTATAAAAATTAGGAAATGATTAGCAAAGTGCAGATGTCAAACAGAGTGGTCTTGTGAGATTCAAGGATGAAAAGAGGGTTGTCTAGAAGGAGTAGCAGAAAGATTAAGAGTGGCTCTACATATCCTAATTGGTAAATAGTGAAAAGACATGAGTAGAAGGAATCAAAGCTATCTGTAGTCATATGAAAAAATGCTCCGAATCACTATTGAACTGTTTTAACCATTCAGGAGAGAAATTTAGAACTATGCCCAAACAGCTGTAAAACTGCATACCCTTTGATCCAGCAGTACCACACTGCTTGGTCTGTATTGCAAAGAGATCAAAGAAAAGGGGAAAGGAGCTATATGTAGAGAAATATTTATTGCAGTTCTTTTTGTGGTGAAAGAATTGGAAATTGAGAGGATGCCAATCCATTGGGGAAAGCTGAATAAGTTGTGGTATATAATTGTGATTGGAATGCTGTTGTGGTATAAGAATGACAAAGTGGATAGTTTCAGAAAAATCTGATAAGACTTATATGAACTAATACAAAGTGAAGTGAGAGCATTGTACATAATAATAGCAATATTGTAACAACAAGGCTTAGCCAGCTCTGTGTAATACAATAATCTATGGTAATTCCAAAGGGCTCATGATGAAAAAATGCTGTCCACCTCCGTTTAGAGAACTGGTGGTCTCAGTGTAGATGAAGCATGTTTTTTTCCTCTTAATTTTCTTTGCCTTTTAAAAAATTTGGCAAGGCTAATATTGAAATGTTTTTTCATGACTTCTTATGTATAATTGCTGTCGTATTGTTTATCTTCTCAATAAATGGGGAGGAACTGAAAGGAAGGAGAAAATTTGGAAATCAAAATCTTAAAAAAGAATGTTAAAAAAACAGTGGGGTGGGGTGGGGTGGAAGAGCAACTCCAAATGTGGGGGCACCTGATCTAAACCCTGGAGAGAGAGGAAGACTGTCAGTTATTGGAGATTGAGGGAGACCATGGTAAATTTTTAAAGGCATGAGGTCTGACTTGAGCAAGAGAGATGAAGGAAGGGGGAGGGAATGAAACAAATGAAAACATTTAATAGTCTATTTGGGCTAGAAATTAGAGTGTGTAAATCAGAAAAGACATGGTGGGATGGGTGAATTTGAAGAATCTTGAAAGTGTAAGATATTTGTATTTTACCTGTGGATGATAGAGAACCATTGTAGGTATTTTAGTAATGTGATCAGATTTGTGTGGTAGGTTACTTTAGCAGTTATGTAAAAGATATATTGTAAAGTAAAGCAAGTGGAAGCAAAGAGACCAAATAGCAGGTATTGTAGTAGGTAAGGCAGTTGTATTGGAAGTAGAAAGGAGATAGTTTTGGTATTGACAGAAGTTGACATTTTCTGGGATATGAAGGCTAAGAGGGAAGGATGATTCTGAGTTTTTTGAGCCTTGGTCACTGGTAATATGGTTCTGTGAATCAAAACGTGAAAATTTGCAGGAGAGGCAGGTTTTGGAAGAAGACTTGAATAGTTTATTTTCGGTTGTAGTAAGTTTGGGATGATGGTGGGAAGCCCAGGTAGGAACGTTTAGAAGATAGTTACTTGGAAATGATAGACTTGCTCAGGGAGTGGAGAAAGATATTTGGAAGTCAGCTGCATAGAGCAGATGTAATAAAATTCAAATCTTTTCCATGTTCTATAAAATGCTAAAGTCTAAATAAAGTAAAAAAATTACCTAAAAATTGATTTTTTTCCTCTTAAAATGCATCAGTGGACCAGTAAATAATTGCATGGTTTTAGTGGAAATGACAGATGTCTTTCTCTAGTCTTATTATATTGTCAGAGGTGGGAGTACTAGCTGAATTTAAAACTTCTTTTGAGATTCAAGATTAGTTTATCATTCCAACACCAAATTGAAGTTTTGTGCTATATAGTAGTTTGATGATTTTTCTGAGGTGTGAATCTTTTATAGGCAGTGACTCTTTAGGTTTTCAGATATTTTGAGGGGTGAAGGCAGGAGATGTCGCAACATTTACATGTTCTTGAAACTCTTCAAAACTTATCCTGAACATCTTAGAATTTCTAACTGCCTAAATTGTTATGATTTACTTAACACAGTAGGAAGATTATTAAGTGAGTAGTAATACATACTCACTTTTTTCCCCCCCCTCTCCGCAGATTGATTCCATATCTCAGCCATTGGAAAATCTTGGTACCACCAATACTTCAGAGAGTTTTCCTGCCAAACCATGTGGAATAGTGAGACCAATCAATGGAGTTATTAATCCGTAAGTCTAAATATCTTCACACACCAAAAATGAAATGGTCAAATTAGCTCATCGGTAAACTTACCTTCATTTAATAATGTTGAATCACTTCAGGCTAATATGTAATATGTCAGTATTTTCAGAATAGCCATAAGTGGGATTACAAAGGCTGCAGGTTCTGTTGTTTATATTTTGTGTGCTGCCCACCTTCTGACACTATGGTTCCCTTTACTGGTATCTTCTGTTTTCTTTTTACTCAGTAATTTCCTAATTGGAATATGAGGAAAGGAGTGGAAGGAAGCAAAGCCCATGCAAGTTAATATTCTAGCTTAATTGAACATTTATCCTGGTTAGTTATGGTTGTAGTGACTAAGTAGTAATGTTTTTTATTGAAGTCATGGTTTGTTTTGGAGGTAGTATAAAATAAATAGACTGTTCTTTCTTTGCTAAAAAAAAAAACAACAACAGTATTTTAAGGTGTTAACACTTCTCCTCTTGTGTAGACTCCAGTCTAGTTTGGCAGACCATCCTCCTGGAGATGGTTCTGATGCTGAGGAATTACTACATAAAAAGCAACGGTTGAATCTGGTTTCTGCTTCTGCCGATGGTCCATGTGGAGCAGCCCGGACCCGTCCTGTCCTGAGCTGTAAGAAACGGAGGCTCGTTCGGCCCAACAGCATTGTGCCCCTCTCCAAGAAGGTCAGTATTGGTATGTCTTGATCTCTTGCCCTGGGTGGAGAGTGTGCTCAGTCAGGTAGAAGTATCAGAGCTGCGGTTCTAACCTCAGGCATTTTAAACTTTTCAGTAGGAATGTGCCTCCTGAAGTATTCTTTTTTAGGTTGCTTATCTTCAGGGGTGTGTCCTGAGATTTAGAGATGATTCCATTGTTAAAAAGACAGAGATTGTTAAATACTAACAAAGATGGTAAAATTCTGAACTATAGGAACTTGTAAATTTATACATCTAAAAAATTATTAAATCACAATTTTATAGTAGAGCTTGTAAAAACAATAACAAAGGAAGTTTAGACTTTGAAGTTGATTAAACACATTTCAAACAACAATTAATGTTTGATTATTTTGGTGGCTTTGTTTTGTTCTTGGGATGATATCTTCTATTTTATGGTAGTTTTAATAACATTTTTTTTTCATAACTTTTTTTGGAGGGGGGGAAGGCAGGGCAGTTGGGGTTAAGTGACTTGCCCAAGGTCACACAGTAAGTGTATCACATGTCTGAGGCTGGATTTGAATTCAGGTCCTCCTAATTCTAGGGCTGGTGCTGTATCCACTGCACCACCTGGCAGCCCCTTTCATATCCTCTTAAAAGAGGAAGAGGTATAGAAGAATTTCACTTTTTCTTAGTTGATCTTCAGTCAGTAATAAAAGAAACTTAAGAAAATCCAGCAGTTTTCTCCCCTCTAAATTTTGGGATAAAACCTCCAAAATCTAAGCTGTTTTCTAAGAGAAAAATTGAGAAGTGGGGTAAAGTGAATTAATAAACAGTACATTAAAACAATACCTTAATGTCAAGTATGGGGAAATTAATCATAGTCATTCTTGTTGTCCTCAATGTTTTCTACAGTTGTGTACTTGAACATAAACAAGACAGGAAGGATGGATTTTTGGATGTGGGGTTTTACTTTGAAGTTTCACTTCATATACTGTGGAATTGTTCATGAGCCGTTATATTGAGTTTTGTAAATTTCTGGGTTTCCTTGGTGGGGAGACCATTATGATTAGCATGGAGATCCCCATGCTTCCCTACCCCCAAAACAAAAGCACTTTACTTTGCAACATAAATTTATAAAATTTTTAAGAGCATTTTTTTTTCTTTTTGGAGGGCAATTGGAGTTCAGTGACTTGCCCAAGGTCACACGACTAGTAAGTGTTGAGTATCTGAGGCCGGATTTGAACTCAGGTCCTCCTGACTCCTGATGCTCTACTCACAGCACTACCCAGTCACCGTGAGAACATAAAATATCAGAACTTTTAGGAAACACTAAATATGGACAACACACCAATTTGTTGTTTGTAACAAAGTTGCTGACATTGTATAGACATTGATTACTGAAAGTATCTTTATATCTCTTCATAGCTCTTTATTGAACAACACCTTGGACGCAGTTGTTGGTTAATTCATATAGAGCAGCTATACTTTCTAGTACCTAAAAGTACTTATTTCAGTTTTAGGGCTATTAATATATATTCGATATAGTAAGAGTAAGCTTTTGATTCCTGAAGCAGAGTCATGTTGTCGGGAATTGTATTTTGGAGGAATGGGCTGCTTCTGAGTTCTAGCTAGCTTTGACATGTGCCTCCACCCTGAAACGTTACATTCCCAGATAGAGCGAGGCACCATGAATGTTGGGGGAACGCATACCATTAACTCACTCTGTCCGGGGGCAAAATCATGTTTTAATTTAGTCTAGTATGTTAATGCTAAAATTGGAAACTGAGGCAAATGAAATGTCTTCTATTTAATAACTAAGATGTTGCACTCTGGTCTTTGTCAAAAAAGACATGTTGGATCCTAAAATGCTGCTTCTTTCCTCTGACACTGCCACCGTTCTAGTGCAGGCCCTTGTCCTCTATCTTGATTATTGCAATAACCTGCTGGTGGGTCTTCCTGCCACAAGTCTTCCCCCATTCCAGTCTGTTTTCCATTCAATCACCAGTGATTTTCCTAAAGTGCAGGTCCAAATATAACACCTTTTACTGAGTACAGTCTTATAGTTCCTTATTACCTTCAGGAGCAAATATAAAAACCTTTTGTTTGGCTTTTATAAAACTCTTCCCAACTTGGCCTCTTCTCCCTTCCCAATGTTTGGTTTTTTTCCCCTTAAACTTTACTCTTCTTAAACATTTACTCTTCATTCTAGAAAATGCTGGCTTCTCTAGAATACTCTGGAGCTCTGGTTGGTTCATTATGCCTTAGGCCTTCTCTTCTTGGCTTCCTTCAAGACTCAGCTCAGATTCGGTCTCTCCCTGCCCTCTATGTTACTGTAGTGCCTTTCCTCTGAGACTAATCTACACACTTCTCTTTCCTCTCCTCCCACCAGACACACCCCCATTTGTATCTTGTTTCCCCTATTAGAATGAGAGCTCCTTTAGGACAGTGACAGTCTTTTTGTGCTCTTTTTTTCCCTCCCCCACACTTAACAGTGCCTGGCATATAGTATGAGCTTAAAAAATTCTTCTCATTGATTAACACTGTTTAAATAAATCAAAGAGGATCAGCTTTTGATTGACTTTTTGAATGTCAGATTGTCTACTTCCTGCCACCCAGAATGTTCGTAGGCCACCATCCATCCCTTCATATTACACCTGATATGTGCTCATTAAAGGCAAATTAACTGCATGAATTAATGTTAATTGACTAAGTCGTATATACCTATGAAGGTGTCATTTAAAATATATATATATTTGTTTCAGTGCCAGTTATAAAGCATTATTTTATATTATTTGCTATTCACATTCATTACAACAGTCTCTTAAGAGATCTCCTTAGTCTTGGTTTTTAAAATTTAATATCAAATATTGCCTGCCATCTAGAACTTGGGTCATAAAAGATACTTGAGTGCTTATTGTATTATAAAACACTGTACTGTGGACTGAGACGATAAGACATGGTCTCCACTATCAAGGAATTTATAATCTAGAGATGGAGAAAAGACACAAAATACACCAAAAATCACATAACCGCTCAACATGATGGTACAGAATAATTAAATTCCGTGAAAGCACACAAACAGTAAATTGTTTTGCAAGTTTAGGAGAGTAAGATAAATTCAAATTATTGTTTTAAAAAATTGCAGTAGAGATGGTGTTTTAGCTAGACCTTGAATAAGAGGTTATAGATAAGCAGAGAAGAAACGGTGAGGAGAGAGGGGCATCATTACAGGCAAATCAGTGTGAAGTAAAATGTGCACAGAGGCCAAAGAAAGCCAAGTATGTTTCTAGGACAGTGAGAAAGCTGGTTTTAACTACGGCTGGCTCAGGTAGATGCTTAAAGTTACTTTAGAAAGTCTTTGAATTGACTCCAGTGACTTAATTGAGAGCCTCCCACATGTAAGACACACTGGTAGATACTGAAAGTCATCCAGAGATGAATGAAGCATCATCTAGTCTAAAGGGCTTTGGCTGTCCCATGGGCCCTTTGGAACCCTTTAATCTTCCTGAACAAGGGAAACAACATGAAAGTAGTATTTTATGAAAATCAGTCCAGTGTTAGATTCAGGTAGAAATGGATTCCTGTGGGCCTCATGTTGACTTAGAAAAACTATAGACTAACATATATGTTTTATTGTATATTTATTTTGTCAAAAATTCCCTAATTACATTTTAAAGAGATTTTTTTTTAATTTTAATTTATTTTTAGTTTTCAGCAGTCATTTCCACATGATTTTGAGTTGACAATTTTTTTTCTCTCCATCTTTCCCCTACCTCCACCCCAGAATAGCAACTGAGTACCCCTTCCCCCAATCTGTTCTCTCTTATGTCCTCCCCCTTCGTTCCCCTGATTTTCTAGTAGGGCAAGATGGGTTTCTATACCCCAGTACCTATATATCTTATTTCCCAGTTGCATGTAAAATACAAGTTTTTAAAACTTTGAGTTCCAAATTCTTTTCTTCTCCTCCCTCCTTACCCACCCCCACTGGGAAGATAAGCAATTCAGTATAGATTGTACATGTGTAGTTACTTGAATTATTTATATAGTAGTTAAATCATGAAAGACTATATTTTCCTCCATAGTATCCAGCCCCCCACTTACTCTATTTTCTCCTTTGACCCTATCCCATTTCAAAAATGTTTGCTTCTAACCACCCTCTCCTCCAATCTGCCTTCCCTTCTATCCTCCCCCTGTCTTATCCCCTACCCCCCTATTTTCCTGTAGGGTAAGATACCCAATTGAGTGATTCCCTCCTTAGGCCAAATTCAATGAAAGTCAGGTTGTCCCATTCCCTTTCACCTTCCTGCTCTTGCCCTCCATTGTAATAGTTTTCTCTTGCCTCTTTTATATGAGATAATTTACCCTAATCTATCTCTCCCTTTATTCTTCTCCCAATAAATTTCTCACCTCTTAATTTTATTCTTTGGATACCTTAGTATTCAACTAGTCCTGTGCCTTTGTAAACATACAAATGCCCACACCCACATATATACTTATATACACATATATTCTTCTGTACACACATATATATTCCCTTCAGCTATCCTCATACTGAGAAAAGTCTCATGAGTTACAATTACCATTTTTCCAAGTAGGAATGTAAATAGTTCAACTTTAATAAGTCCCTTATGATTTCTTTTTCCTATTTACCTTCTCATGCTTCTCTTGCTTCTTGTATTTGAAAGTCACATTTTCTGTTCAGCTCAGATTTTTTCATCAAGAATGCTTGAAAGTCTTTTTTCATTGAATGACCACATTTTTCCCTGTAGCATTATATTCAGTTTTGCTGGGCAGGTGATTCTTTGTTTTAGTTCTAGCTCCTTTGACCTCGGAAATATCATATTCCAAATCCTTTGTTCCCTTGATGTAGAAGCTGCTAGGTCTTGTCTTTTCCCGATTGTGTTTCCACAATATTCAAATTATTTCTTCCTGACTACTTGCAGTATTTTCTCCTTGACCTGGGAACTCTGGAATTTGGCTATAATATTCCTAGGAGTTTTCTTTTTGGGATCTTTTTCAAGAGGGGATTGGTGAATTCTTTCCATTTCTGTTTTGCCCTCTGGTTCTAGAATATCAGGGCAGTTTTGCTTGATAATTTCTTGAAAGATGGTGTCTGGGTTCTTTTTTTGATCATGGCTTTCAGGTAGACCAATTACATTCTCTCTCCTGGATCTATTTTACAGGTCAGTGGTTTTTCCAATGAGATATTTCACATTGCCTTTAATTTTTTTTTTTATTTGTTTGGATCTATTTTAATAGTATCTTGATTTCTCATAAAGTCATTAGCTTCCAATTGCTCCAGTCTGATTTTGAAGGGGTTATTCTCTTCAGTGAATTTTTGAAATACCGTTTCCATCTGGCATATTCAGCTTTTTAAACTGCATTCTTCTCCTCATTGGCTTTTTGGGCCTCTTTTGCCGTTTGAGTTAGTCTTTTCTTCTCTCTTTCCCCCCCTCCCCCCCTTTTTTTTTTTTTTTAGGGGAGGAAAAGAAAGCAGGGCAGTTGGGTTAAGTGACTTGCCTAAAGTCACATGGCTAGTAAGTGTTAAGTGTCTGAGGTTGTATTTGAACTCAGGTCCTCCTGACTCCAGGGCTGGTGCTGTATTCACTGCGCCACCCAGCCACCCCTAGGCAGTCTATTTTTTAAGGTATTTTTGTCAGTGTATTTTGGGGTCTCCTTTAGCTGGCTGTTGACTTGCTTTTCATGATTTTCTTGCATCGTTCTCATTTCTCTTCCTAATTTGTCCTTCATTTTGCTTAATTGATTTTCAAAATCCTTCTTCATTTTCTCCATGGCCTGTAACCCATTCATATTTTTCTTGGAGGCTTTAGATACAGGAGTTCTGACTTTGCTATCTTCTTCACACTCCATGCCTTGATCCTTTTTGTCCTCAAAAAAGGATTCTTTCGTCTGTTTGTGCTTCTGTTGCTTACTCACATTGGCAGCCAATTACTAGACTTTTCCATGGTAGAACTCTGCTTCCAAAATGGAGAGGGCTCTGTCCCAAATCCCTGGGGTTTTTGCAGCTGCTGGAGCTATTAGGTGGGTTCCCTCTCTACAGCCTCCACACGCTCTGGCTCACTGGTTACATACCCCAGGACCACCACCCAAGACCATGATCCAGATCAAAGCAGGTCAAAGCAAGAGGGATTATTCTCTGAATGGTCGCTTGATCCCCCTACAATCTGTAGGCCAGGAACTCTGGAAGCAGCCATGTGGCAGCGGCCGCATCTGCCACACCTCTGCTGCTTCTTGCTCTGGGAGTAGCAGCTGGACTGTCCTTCCTCTGTTCCAATAAAAGTTCCACATTAACCTTTTACTTTGTCTTTGGCATTTGTGGATTGATAAGTCTGAAAACTACTACTGCTGTTGGCGATTTACTCTCATGAAGTCTGCTCCAGCAGCCTCTGGTTGGGGGTGCCCTGGGGCTAACAGTGGCTCAGGCGGGACTGCTCTTGGCTCTCAGTGTGCTGTGATGTACCCTTTCCTGCTGGGCTTCCTTCAGCTGGAGATTTGTTTCTCTCTATCACTTTGTCAATTCTGTAGCTCTAAAGTTCGATAGTCATTTTTTTTTTTACACGTATTGGAGGAGGTAGAAGCTGGAGCTGCATGGAAGTCCTGTTTCTACTCTCCTAATTGCATTTTAATCTAGTTTGGGATGTTCTCATTGTAAGTTTGACTCCTGATCTACAAGGTAGATCAGAGCAGGGAGAGATTGGGCATTATTTCGCTACCTTAGGCGTCAGGTGCCAGGAGCAGCAATGTAAAGGAAGGTACCAAGTAGTAGACATGCAAAGCAAGAAGTACAGAGGTGCTTGTGACTTAGTATGCGTGGGAGAACAAAGATAACACCAAGGTTTTGAGCCTGGAAGTTTGGGGGGAAATGATATCATTCATAGAAATAGAGACATTAGTAGAGGAGAACTAGTTTTGAAAGGGAAAAGATGTTATCCTTGAATACTTGCTGTATAGAGATTGTCTCCATGTATTAGTGTTTGAATTTTATGTGTGATTTAAGAGTTGTCTTTTTGTGTTAATGATGGATCTCTTTCCCTTTTAGACTTTTTATTATGGCAGGTGTTAGAACACACCATTATTTTTGGTTCAGGTTGGACTTGTTTAGCTTAAGTTGTATGATAGTTGCTTTAAGTGTGATCGTCTGCAGTAAGGTGCATGGGTATTTGTTACCCTTTCTCAGAAGAGGATTTTCCTTGTCCTACTTGTGCTATTAATATTAAAACTTAAAATTATTAGTGAATCTGATATTTGGTATTTATAGTTTGGCATCTAATGGGATGGCTGGTTTCAGTAATATTTTCTGTTAAATCACTTTTATCTTTTAGTTTTGAATCTTAGGGAGTTATTTTAATTTGTTAAATTTGTGATAGTAAAAGGACAATTAGGTATGATGGCATAGAAGCACTAGAATTATTATTAATGGTTGATGAAATCTAATTAGCTTAAGTCTTGGGAGAAACATGTTTTGATCATAGAACCCATATTCTGCACAAGAACCTAGTACCTGCCCTTTAGAATAAAGTGAATGACCCTGGAAAGCCCAATTAACAGATGGGTTTGCCATTGTTCATACAGTTTGCTCATGAAAATCTCAGTGAGATCTACTGTCCTAACTTCGTGTCTGACAGAGTGCTGGCTTTCTCTACACCTAATCATAGCAAGGAGGCAGAGCTATCTCAAATATAGACCAGGCCTGTGTAAAGTGTTTTTCCTACCCCAAACCACTACTGGTGTAATATCTGGTCTTCTTGACTCAACTTTTTACTTTCAGCCCTACCGCCCCCATGCAACTCTCTAGGGTACCTCCTCCAGTTGTCTTAATGATATTCTTTTCCTCACCTTGCCTGAAGCTGATGCCCTGTGACAAACCTTACTTTCTTCCATCATCACTATTTGTTTCTACCCTTGCTTCCCTTTCCGGTCCTCCTTTCTGCCATTGAACCCAAGCCTTAGACCCAAGGATATTAAGAAGTTAAAAATTTAAAGGTGATGATGGGTAATTAGAATTCTGCTTTCAGAGAATTTTTGATTGAAATCACTGGTTATAATCACTGGGTTCTTCACAGAGGCGTTCCTGGTCTTTTGAGTGTATGTTTCTAAGAGGGATTGTGTAGCTCCCCAAAAATGCAGTCTCTAATGTTCCTGTGTAAATGGAACTATTCAGCAGGGTAGAGACAAAGTATGAAGATTTTGCTTAGCTAAATCAGTTAAATTTGGATGTCAAAGTGCCAGATATTGCTTCAAGGACTGTTTTCAGAGCCATTTCAAGTAGTGATAAACACATTGGAGATAGAATTTTACATGTAAAACCTCAGGAAAAAGCACCAAAATTCCAGTCAAAACTTGTAATGCAAATGAAACTGTGTTCTTTTTTAAACTGTTAATTGTCTATTTTACAGACCAAGATAAAGGTCTTTTAGGATCAGAATTCTTCTATTGGTGACCATTATTGGTACCCTTTTCATTGTTTAAGAATTTTATATAGTCCTATCACATGAGTGATGTGACATGAGTAGATGGTGACATATCTCTGTAGGTTGCAATCAAGTGCTTGTATACTTGTCATTTTAATATTCTAAGTCTGCATCGCACCCCCCCCTTTCCCCCAATGCATCCCTGCTTTCTAGTTTCTGACAATACCTTCCTTCTTGTCTTTTAGACTTGAGACTTCCCTTCTACTTCTAAATGGTTTTATCTCTCTTGGTCCTTTGTTGCTTTCAATTTAAATCAGTCTGCAAGTTCTTTGCCATCTTCTACTTACCTCTCAGTGTTAGGAGAATCAAATGAGACGTTTGCTTATTGTTGTTCCATTCCCGTTGTTGCCACACTAGTTCTATTTCTCATTGTAACTGTTAAAGTAGTTTTTCAGAGTCCATTATCTTTACCCTCTCAAATTTATCTACATGAAGCCTGAGTAGTATTTATAGAATCATTGCATTTAGCTTTGGGAGAAGTTGTAGTGATTACCTAGTACAACTTCTTTTTTGAGATGGTAAAATGAGTGGTAGAGGCAGAATTTAAACCCAGATCTTCTAATTTAACAATAACACAGCCATTTGTTGTCAGCTACATTTGTGGGTCAAAAACCTACACTAGGAAGCTGTGATAAAACAATCAATGAAATTTTGTTCATAGCAATTAAATACATTCTGAATTTATGCCATGTTGCTATAAGAGGATTTATCTAGGATCTTCTTAGAGAGTAAAGAGAAACACCCCTCTATCTAAATTTAGAACTTGATCTTAAAAATACAAAATGATAAGGAAAAACTGTATGACAAACTGCCACTATCATAATTTCTCTCTAGTAGAGGTAACCTGAAGGCTTTTTCAGATACTATATGTAACTCTGAATCTTCCATAGTTTATAAGTGTATGGCTAACATTCCACATGGAGCTGGTGTGATGAACCCCATGGGCAAAGGTTTATGATCCAGTTGTCTGTTTTGGACGCTGTTGTAAATCACATTAATCTTTGTCAAATATTGGAGAAATTGGAGAGCTATATTTTTTTTTAAAGGTGGAAGAGGTTAGGATATAATTTAGAAAAGCATTTCTCAGAAGCCAGCAGAGATGTCCTTTATCAGTATATAAAACTACTGAACTATGGTCATTATTACCTTACAGTGAGTTTTTAGGAAAGGTAAAATACTGATCAGTACATGAGTTCAGTAAATATTAAGAAATCTTCATTTTGTGTTAGAGGTGGGGTGGATAATGAAGAAGAAAGGGAATGAATTCTAAATTGAATATAAGCACAACTTTGTAAAGATGAATATAAATATTAAAAAATTTGTGCATTAGGAGACAGTACCTTCAGCAGTATTGCAGTTGTATATTATAGTTAATTTGTTGGGTTCCACCTTTTAAAATACAGGACATAGAATGTTAAAGCTTGAAAGAAATTCAGTATCTACGCAAGTTACTGTATTTTAAAGATGGGGAAACTGAGGATTAATAAGGTTAAGTTCTGTGCTGAAGGTTGCAGAACTGTTAAGTATCACTATTGGATCCAGAACATTTCTTTTATGATTTCCATACAAGTACTCTTTCAAACTAATTTTTGGAGGGGAGAAGGCAGGGCAGTTGGGGTTAAGTGACTTCCCCAAGTCACACAGCTAGTAAGTATTAAGTGTATGAGGTCAGATTTAAAATCGGGTTCTCCTGACTCCAGGGATGGTGCTTTTTCACTGTGCCACCTAGCCACCCCTATCATGCTAAATTTTATTGTTAAGATGTTTTTGGAAATCTGTGGTACCCTGACTGCTGATGCCAACTGCCACCAGAGTTATTATCTGTTAGGAGGTCTGGATTTACTTTACCGTATCTCTATCCCCCAATTCCTGACACATTTATAGTCCCCTCCCCATATCTTTTGGGACCAGAGAGGAATAAAGTACAATGCGTGAACATCTGGGTTGTTTACTACTAGGATCCAAGTGCTCAGAGTTGTTGTTTGCCCCTTTGCAGGTTCACAGAAGCAGCACTATACGAAGCAGCTGTGATGTGAATGTTTCCTGTGTACTCTGTGGTGGTTCAAGTAGTGGTGGTACTACGATGCCTCCTGAGATCCAGTATGAAGCTCCCCTTTTGGAGCGTCTCTCCCAGTTGGACTCTTGTGTTCATCCTGTATTAGCATTCCCAGATGGTAAGTTGGGTTTCTTACTGTCAGATGTGGTGCTCATGTTGACTTCAGGGGAGGGTGGGTGTGGAGGGAATCTTTTCATACTTGAATAAATTTCAAGCATTACTGAGGCACCATCTTATTATAAGTGAAAGAGTTTTATGATATAGATACGCTTAAGACAATAAGATATGCTCAAGACAATAAGAAGAAACTTTAGGTGTGCCAGATATAATTAAAATAGCCTCAATTCTGTAAAAGAGCCACAAGTAGGATTCCAAGGGGCCAGAAGAATTGAATGTTGCATAGGACATTATGGTGTTAGGAACATGAGCACTAATGCTTTCAGGTGAATGCTGTATGGAGAAGTCAGACTTAGCTTATACTAAGTTAAATGCTTAGCATATTTTAAAGGGTAACATTAAGATTAATCAGTCATGGAAATCAGCATTATCAGGAGTATCAAAAAATAGTTCTGAATAGAAAAGTATGGGATGCCCCAATTTAAGATATGCAGCCCCAGCAACATAGACAGGTCTAGCCTGAACTATTTGCATTTTGCTCTGAGATTGAGGCATCACTGATTTGCTTTTGTTTGTCAGAGCTATGCCTAAAAATAGCCAAGGTCTGCTATGCTGCAGAGGGCTTAGAATACCTTTCAGATTTGGCAGGGTTTCAGTTTCCAAAAGCACAGACAGTGACTTTCTTCATGGGATTCCTGAAGGGATGATGGGATCCTTGATTTGGACAAAAATCTTAGAGATCATCTAATCCAACCTCTCTAGGGGGAAATGCTTATCTAATTTCTGCTTTAACAATTAGAGTGATGGGGATATTACTATTTCTTGAGTCCAGCTCTTCCATTGTAGTTGGAGAGTTCTTTTTTACCAAGCAGAATCCAGCTTTACAGACCCACAGGATGGCTGCTGCTTCTTTTTAACAACCTGACACATTTCTGAAAATATCTCCGGTGGTTTTTTCCCCCCAGCTCCTTATCCTAAACCTCTTCTTCCTCCGATTAAATAGCCCATCAACTCTTTGTCTCCTTACTTCTTTGCCTGCTTTCTTCTCTTGGCCCTGATCCTCCCAGCACCCTGTGTTCTACTAATTTTGAGTGTGGAACATTCTAAGTGTGGAATTTCTAAGAAACTACAACATAACTTTTGGTAAGAAGAGGTAAAAAGGTTAGGCTTCAGTAGTAGCTTAAGCCATGAGATTTGGGAGCAGAGATGACAAATCTTAGAATTTATTGGTGAGAAGTATTAAAAATGTTTACATATGTGTTGTAAATGAATATTTCCCCCTCTCCTCTTTGGATTGTAGCCAGATGTATACCAACCTGCCCAGTGGTTCCAACCACCTCTCCCTGCCCAATTTTAGTGTATGTCTTTAGGATCATTGCTCATAGCGATATGGTATGAGCATCTAATAAGTGTACAAGAAACTGCTAGTTTGTATGGACATCTGGCTGTGGTCATTGTGGGACTGAAGTGACTACATAGTAGTAACACTTTACAGGACACAGTAATAAAGAGAAATGCATTCATCTTATTCCAACAAAAATTGACCCTTTTAGAGGCAGCCTTGGGGCATTCTGGCACAGTGAAGAGAAAATTGACTTTCATTATAGGGAGACTATGGACCAGTTACTTAACCTGTCCCCAAGACTCAAATTGCAGAGGAATCATTTATTATTTCGCATCATTGAAAAGCATTCCACTTATGGAGTTCCTTATATGGATGAAATTACAGATTGGGGACCTCCCCCCCAAATAACAGCAGCAAAAACAACCACAGACAGCAAGACCATGAGGTATTGATAAAGGCACAGAGTTAAGGAAGGACCTTAGAGCTCATCTGGTCCAGTCTCTATAACAGTTTTCCTTTCAGGAAAGCAGAAAATCATGTTACGTTGAGGAATATTTTAGAAGAAGGGGGCTTGATTTGTTTGTTGCTGGGGATTTTTGTTTTCTAAATAAAAATGTGTGATGAAGGGCCTATATTTCATTCATATAAAGGACAAAACCCATACTTTAGACCTTCAATTGATAGCTGTGAGGACATTCCTTTTTCAGCCAATTTTTACATCCGTTATTACCTTGGAGCATTACAGAAAGACTTCCAGAGATGTCCAGCCCACTTGGCTTCATGGCTTCTCTCCCATTCATTGCTGCTGCCCCTCCACGGCAGGCACCCAGCAGTAGTATACAGGCTTTTTCTCCACACCACTACTACCAGCCTTTTCCCTCCATTCACACACAACCACCTTCTGCTTTCTTGCTACTTAGAACGTAAGCCAGTGGAATTGAGCTAGGGGGATCTTTAACAGTCACCTAACAGGTTGGGAGCAGGTAAGAAATGAAAAGAGTCCCCACCCCTCTTCTGGAACTGTAGCACTAAGAGATTTATTTGTTAAGTTAGAAATCTGAAGGCATTTTCCTCATAGAAACATTGTTACACCCCACGTGGCAGTTCCACAATACAAAGTACTGCTACATTATGGGTATGAATAGGCTTGGGAGATGGTGTGGGAACCTAAATCACTTTGCACAGTATTCTTTGTATGAGAAAATGCTTCCTTTGTGCCAGTCAACTGAGAAGAAACTGACTTTGGGAATGCAACTCATTTATAGGTTGGGAGTTGCCATTATCACATGTAGTCTCTTCTTCCCCAGAGCTAGAACTAATAACAATTATAGCTATATAATTTTAAACTTTAGCTACCACTTATATAGCACTTTAAAGTTTGCAAAGCAAACTTTATATGTTAATTCCTTTGATCTTTAAAACAATCTTGCAAGGTTGGTACTATTATTATCTTCATTTTACAGAGGCAAGGTAGGCTGAGAGATTAAATGACTTACTCAGGGTCACACAGCTAGTAAGTTCCTGAGGCAGGATTTGAGCTCATCTTCCTGACTCTAGGACAAGGATTCTTTTCTTTGTATCACCTAGTTATCTCTTAAATGTTTTCATTACAGCAATCATGAGATAGGTAAAGGATTTTCATTCCTATTTTACCGATGTGAAAACAGGCTCAGAGAAATGAAGTTGCTTGTCCGGGGATTCAAAGCATCTGGAACTGAACTCAAATCCAGATTCCTTAGGGGTAAGACGGACAAGAAGGGACATAGATGTTCCAGGTTTTCTGGTCCTACGATTTCTGAAGCCAAGTATAGGTGTATATTCAATCCAGTTATTTTTCTGATTTTGCCCAGTTTGGGGTTTTTGTATTTTTAAAAAAACATTTAGAGAGAATAATGTATTTTACTCAGCTGTTTGCTGTGTGACTGCATTCCATTCTAGATTTCAGTAGTTTTTACCAGAGTTTACCATAGTTGCCTGCTGTGCAAAAGCTCATAGCTTGACACTATGAATGGAGTATTTGGGGTTTTTAAATCATGCTTCTTCCATTTTGAAGCCCATAGAGGGCTTCTTCAGGCTCTCAGTCTTGGCAAAGCCTTAAGGAACCCATGAGTCCTGAGAAATTCCCTGGTGCCTGTGGTGGTGATGGTGATGGTGAAGGTGATGGTTATGAGTGTGTAATAACTATTTGGCACAGCTTTGGGAGGTGCTTTGTCTCTTTGTTAGCTTGCTTGATTAGGTCCAGTTAATCTTTAACTGGAAATGCAGATGATGTAATAACTTTGGTGAAAAGAACGAACTTCAAAGCAGGAGCACAAGTGCTTGGTCAGATCGCCACCTGCTGGTCAAAGAATCGCATGCATTTTTACCTGTCTATGGAGGATAGCAGAGGAAGGAGAAATGAATGTTGTTTAATAATCATAAGATGTAGTTGAAGAAATGATAAAGAGCCATGAGGGGAAGCATTTCAGGGGAATTCATTTATGTGCTTTTAGTAATTTTCTACTTATTCTTTCTAGTTTACCAAAAGCCTGCATTTAAATAATTTTCTTCTTCCTGGCAGAAACTTTTTTTTAATCACTTATGCTGCTCAGAACACAAGCGGCCTCTCCCTACGGTCCTTGTCCTTGCAGGCTCCTTTCTTGCTATATTGGTATCTAATCCTATTCAAAACTTGAGTTATGTTTAAGTTTTTAAATAAAACAGATTCTTAATATATCAGGATGCTCAGAACTTTATTCAGCCAGAGCATGAAATTAGATTCACAATTCCTGGGTCTATATTTTTGTAGACTAGTTGTGAAAGTCAATTAAAGTGCTGCTACTTACTGTTTAGCTTTTTATGAAAGTGTTCAGTAAAATGACACACTGTAATACATTTACCAGAGTTTGTGATTGTTGAGGGGAGTGGGGATGACGACACTGGATTTGGCGTCAGAAAATGTGACTTCTAATTCTGTACTTAATAATTGTGATTCTAGGCAAATTGCCTTATCTATAATATCCATATCACAGAGGCATTGTGTTGTGTAATAGATAGAAAGCTGGCTTTGAAGTCAGGAAAACTGGGTTTAAATCTTTAACATACTGACTGTGTGAGTCTAGGCAAGGTATTTGCATGTCAGTGCCCCTAGGAAAATGTATCAAGCTTGGAATTGCAGAGAAGGTGCGGGTCTGTACCAATGGGAAGAGTTCCTCCCTGAGACCTCCCCATCTCCAGTGAAATCACAGGTCTATTTGCATATAACCTAACTCCCAGGACTCCTATCAGAAAAATGCTTTTGTTAAGTGTGAGCTAGTGATGGAACACTGGCTTACCTTGGCCTGTGTCATAGCCCTCTCAGAAGCACAGGAACCACGTTTGAGTAGAACTTTGAGTCTTACAATCTCAGGCTTGCCCACTCCAGGGAGTGAAGGGGAAGGGTTTATTGGGTTCATCATTGCTTTTGTTCTAGAACGAATACTGAATAGTATTTGGAGTACATCTCAATAGTTTCCCTTTCAACTTAAGCTCTGTATAAACTATCGAGGTAACATGACATTGCTCTTTAACCAACTAATTAGTCAGAGTGTTTTAATTTATATCAATTCACTACTTGTCTTTTCTAAGCATAAATCAGTGTCCCTGGTGGGGTCTTGATTTTTAGAAAAATACGGTGGTTGACTTTATTGAGTAAGTACAGATTGTGTGTAGTAAAACTTTGTTTGAATGTTATGTTTAAGTATTGATCATAAAGTAGATATCTTTTTTTCTGTTAATAGTTTTAGCATTTTAAGATTGTGTTTCAGGGCAGCTAGGTGGTACAGTGAATAGAGCTCTGGCCCTGGAGTCAGGGGAACCCCAGTTCAAATCCAGCCTCAGATAACCTTGGGCAAGTCATTTAACCCCAATTGCCCTGTCTTCCCCTTCCAAAAAGAGAGGGGGAAAAAAGTGTTTCTAGCTTAAAAGATGTGAGTTGTAATGCTAGATTAGTATAGGAAGAGTCATAATCTGAAATTCCCACTTAGACGGATTTTGGGGGAAAATCTATTAAACTATTAGCTATCTTGGTCAAAATATATAAATAATAAAATGCTCACATTTAAAAAATAATGTTCACTGAATTTCCATGAAGGGTCAGTAGTCCAAGTTGCTCAGAGAATGAAGGCCATGAAATCCTCTGAGAAAAGCTCCATAATACTCAGATTCTCACTGATGGAATTTGGGGCCTGCCAGGGAGATTATTACAACTGTTCCTGAGAATCTAGAGGCTATTATGTAGCCTTCTTGTATATGAAGAGCCTTGTTGTTAACAGCACCTGAACTTTCTCCACATTGACTGGTCAGGGTATGTTAGTCCTATCAGCTACCACTATATTGTAACAGGAAGAAAAGTTCTCTTAGAGAAGGAATTACTAGTAAAGGATCAGGTTAAGAGGCCTAGAGCTCTTGTAGATATAAAAGGGAAAAAGCTTAAGCGCTTTATACAACCTTGACTTATCGAGAGACCTGCCTGTGAGTGGTAAAATAATGGATTCAATAATAATTAAATATACTTTTTAAAAAATGTGTTGTGCTTGTTGTCAGACCAGGGAAGATATAAAGAGGTAGAAATAAGACTAGGGTCCTTTTTCATGAACACTTTTAGAAAGCTGTGCTTACAAATGGAGAAAACTCATTTAATATAAGGTGAGATGACAGGGGAGGATACAGATTTCTTAACTGACCTGCACTGTTGTTTTGTGTCTCCTGTAGACGTTCCCACAAGCCTGCACTTCCAGAGTATGCTGAAATCTCAATGGCAGAACAAGCCCTTTGAGAAAATCAAACCTTCCAAAAAGCTTTCACTCAAGCACAGAACACCCATTCCGGGCAGCCTTCCTGACCCTGTTCGTAAAGATAGGCACAAGTTGGTCAACTCTTTTCTAGCAGCAGCCAGTAAGTTTGGGGGAGGGAGAGGGGTGGCAGGTGTGATAAGTGTGTGCATGTCTGTTAGGATGTCTTCTGTTTCTTTGTCTATTCTTGGGAACTCCCCCAAATTTTCCATTCTTCAGTATGTCCACATGCCTTGTTAGGAATACTTGTTGGCTGATTGGTACTTTAAACTCAATGGGAAGTCCACCTATTCTGACTCCACTGAATTTGGGGGAAATAAGCTGTTCCTATTCAGGATACTCTTGGATTTTTGAGAGACCTGTGGAAGATACCACAACCCAGGTTTCTTTTAGATCAGCCAGTAACATCACTTGACCTGCCCATTTCCTTAAAGGCCCATTACTGCTGATGGGTACAATCGGACTCTTTCACCCATACTATAAACCCCAATTTCTTTGACTCTTGTCTCTCCTTTAACCCCCACATCCAGTCAGTTGCCAAATCCTGTTAGTTCTGCTTCTGGAAGTCTCACTTAACAATCTGTTTCTTCTCCTCCAGCAATCCTAATTAAAGCCCCCCTCAACACTTCTCATCTAGCTTATTGCAATAGCCTCCTAAGCGATCTCTCTGCCTTCAGTCTCTCCCTTTTCTTTCACTGTGCTGTCCCTTTAATAATCTTAATTTGCTGCTGGATAAACATTCAAAAATGATGACTGATTTCTGTTTACCTACCAAATAAAGTATAAGTTCCTTATCCTGGCATTCAGTTGTCTTCATAAATCGGCTCCAGGCTTATCTCGCATGACTCCCTTCTCTCATATACTTTGTGCCACCAGACCACTCACCGTCCCCTTCATTCTTATCAGACCCTCTCAAGTATCCATGCTGTTGGTTATGCTGTCTCTCTGTACCTGTAATGGGTTTTTCCTGCTGCACCCCTGGCTTTTGCAGTCCTTTTGCTCTTCTAGGGCCTAATTAAGGTGGCTCTTCTTCCTTGAAGCCCTCCCATGTATTCCCCCCAACCTCCAACTGAAAGCAAAATTCACATAGCATTTTGTTTGGACTACTCCCCTTTCCCTTCATGTTCTTGCTTTTATCACAGTTCTTTATACATGTTTCTTTATTTTTCCTTTTTCTCTTCCCTAGTCTTAGAATGTAAGCTTCTTAAGGATAAAGACTTTCTGTGTATCCCCAGCATCTAACAGAATGGGGTAGTATACTTTTTTTGGTCCGGACCTGTGATTTCATTCATGTAGAGCATTTTTCCTGGTAAAAAAGCTCCTATCAATGCAGATTAGTTAGGATTCTGCATCTCATAGTCTTGGAGAATAGCCTGGGATACTGAGTGGATAAGTAATGTGCTCAGCTCCCACGTCGAGGATATACCAAAGACATAACTTACCCTTAGGTCTTCCTGACTCCATGACTGGCTCTCTCTCTCCTACGCCAAGCTACCCTTCTGTGTGTCCATAGATACTTATTTACTGCTAACTGAATTGAATAAAGGCATGACCCTTTTCAGAACATGTAAGTCAAGTTCAAGGCTCTTTGTAGAGTGCAGTGTCATTGCCCAGCAATGACATTAGATCTGTTCACCTGCCACTGGCTGTTTCCCCCTGCTCTCAGTTTGCTGGTCTGGGGGTTGGAGTTAACGTAGAGTTGACGTGAGAGCCCATCATCTTCAGGCACCCTTCCTCAACCAGAAAGAGAGAGGAAAGAAGACATTCCATAGCTCTTTTTCTGTTCCCCTCTTCAGAGCTCTCCCATCACCAAACCCGGCCTGACAAGACCCACAGGCAGCACTTAGATGATGTAATGGCTGTGTCCATGGCAGAGAGAGTTACAGCGCCCAAAGCAGAGCGCTTGCTCAACCTTCCACCTGTGCATGACCCAAACCAGAGCAAAATGCGATTGCGAGACCATTCATCTGAGAGAAGTGAAGGTAGGCAGCCAGGGCCAGGCCTGGCACCTGTACCTGCACCTGTGTCTGCTCAGGGCTTTCTGAGGCCACCTGGGCTTCTCTCAATTCCCTCTCCCTCCCCCCATCGTCTTTGCCCTTCAGGTTCTAGGGAGGCAGCAAAGTGGTGGGAAACCTGTGGTACTAAAATGCAGGGCACTTCTACTGCTGTAGAACCTCCTCCTAGCCACCCACCTCCCAACCCAGTTTGCTTTTGTCTCTTTGCTCCTCTAGGCTTAGAAGGCTTTTTCGCATTAGATATGTTTCACTGGCATTTCCAGTTTGAGCCAAAAGTGCAGCTGCTTAAGGGAATATAACCATTTATGTTTCTCTTTCCTTTTTGTTAACCACTGCAGTGCTGAAACATCATACAGATATAGGCAGTTCAAGCTATTTGACAGCTGTCACCCACCACCCCCCACCCAGCCCCTTGGTACGACAGCTCTCCTCTTCCACCTCGTCAGATGGCTCTGTGCCCACCAGCTCAAGCTCACAGGGCACGGTCACTACGTCTGTAAGTATTCAGTTTGGATGTAACCAGACATCCTCTTGTGCAGATTGCAGCAGTTTAGGTGATAGAGAGACAGTGATTAATCCCTCCAGTAGACCTGAGAACACAGAAGAAATGAGGTTGGGGGGGGGGGTGTCTAGAAATCTAGATCACAATAATGCTCCAGTTTTTGTGTATGGAAATAAATGCTGCTTCTGATATACTGTTTGTAGGATCTTTTCTTGTAGCTGTGTTTTACTCATTAGTAGGAAAGGGTTCGTGTTAAGCTAACCATCCACATTGTCTTACTGACTGACTTTCTTAGCCTCTTATTGCTAAGATTGCCCGATCACTCGGGCCTAGGAGGGCCATGCATGACTTTTGAAACACATTGAAATTGACCTTTGCAGGGATCAAACTTGACCTTATTGATCCTGAATTGTGATCAAAGGAGTTTTAATCCGTGGAGAATGATAGATTTTTAGAAACTCTAAGTTAGGATTTGGTTGGCGGTTTCTCTAGATTTTGAAAGAATAGTTCAGCACATTAATTTTTTACTTTTCAGACTATTGTTAATAGTTCTAATACTGGTTGTTTGACCAAGGGCAAGTCTCTTAAATTTTCTGAGCCTCAGTTTTGTAATCCATGAAACAGGGAAAAATGTTACTTTCTACCTAACAGATTTGTTGGGATTAAAGTACTTTGTAAATATTTTGCTATCTGAATAGGCAATAGGATATTAATAGGATAGAGAGCATACCTCAAAGTTCAGTAGGTTTAAGTCACATTTGGGTTCAAGTAATACTTGTTGTATGTTGAGTGTGTGACCCTGGGATGCTAGTTGTACAGAAAGTACCAGTTTGCATTGGTAAAGGGAGCTCCTCTACCTTGAGAGTTCTTCCTCATCTCAGTGAAGTCACAAGCCCCATCCCTGCCCCTCAAACCTATGGAAAGGTTTGGAAAATCTATGGAAAGATTTTTCTAGCCATATATTGAAGTGGTACAATGGGTAAGGATGGACTTGGGACCAGAAGGACCTGAATTCAAATTGTGCCTGAGTTGCTAAAACTCTTTAAAGATTTTCCCCTCATCTACAAAGTAAACTTACCAAGTGAGTAGTTGGATTTAAACACTGAGGTCCTTTCCAGCTCAAAATCCATGATTCCCTTAATTGTTTTTGAATGTTAGTGTTCTGCTTTGATCATCGGCATCATTAAGGCAGATGAACATTTTTAGATTCTAGGTTCCTCCTAGTTTAGGACTACAAAGCAGTCTGTGCCTCTGCACAGCATCCTCTTTAACTGAGCATTAAAAGCTAGTTAGGAACCCAAAACTGTATAAAAAGATGCTCTATATCTGTTGCAGAAACTCAAAAAGAAATGGTTCCCTGCTGACTGCCTATTGACTTAAAAAGCCACAAATTTATGTATTATATTTTTGGTTGTTTTGTTAATCATTTCCCTGTTAGATATAAATCTGGTTAGGGAGTATTTAGCCAGGGTTTGACACCTCTGCTCTGGTGAAAGAGAAGTAAAAAAAAAAAAGTCTCTGGATTTGCAGCTCACATTCATCCAAAAGGCTTCCTAATCTTAAGTATTGCACTCACAAGACTTTCCCCTGTAGAAAGATTAGGCATCACATAGCAATAACAGAGAAAGGAAATCGACAGTTGTTGTAGGGACTGTGGGAGAACAGACACATTAATGTCCTGTTGGTCAAATTGGATTGATTTAAGCTTTTCAGGGAAGCAGTATGGAATTTTAGCCAAAAAGTTACCAAACAGAGCATATCAGTTGACCCAGTGATACCATTACTTGGCCTGTAGCCCATCCAAGAGATGAAGCTGTGTGTACTAATCTATAGTAGCAAGTGATAGTATCTGAGTGTGATGGAATATTGCTGTGATGGAAGACGTGAAAAATGAATTTAGAGAAATCTGCAAAGACTCATAAGAACTGGAGTTCAACCAGGAGAACAATCTCTACAATGGCTACAGCAGTATCAGGGAAGAGAGTTATGAAAACATAAGAATTCTAATTAGTGAAGTGGCCAACTGTGACTCCAAAAGACTGAATGTGCTTTGCTCCTCTTGGCAGAGAGCTAATTTTTTTTTCCATACTCTTCACGTGTGGACTTGTGTGACTTATTTGTAATAAGGGAGAGCTTTGGGGGGAGAGGAGGTGAGGCGGTGACCATTGTGATATCAAAGGAAAGGAGGAAAAGAACATCAGCGAATCATTTTTACATTAGAAAGACCAGATGTATCAATTGATGCAAGAATTTATAATTCTGCTTTTTAATAAGAATGTTTATCCTATTTTTGTGGACAAAACTTTGCACTGGGTTGGTTGATGGTCCTAATGGTGTTATGCCTTCACAAAAGAAAGCAGAAGAAATTTCGGAAAGGAACACAGACAAGTGTAGTGGTTTTAGAAATATACCTTGTTAAATTTGAAATATGCCTTTACAAAAACAAGCCATATGTAGTGAAGATTCTCTTTTCTGTTCCTTGTACATGGAGAAATGTTTTATATCTATGTGAATCAAGTACATAATAATAAAGGGAAATTTTTTTTAAGCTAGTGAGATTTTGAGGGATGCACATACAGTGTGGTCAGATATGCATTGTGTATACTAGAACTTGACAAATAAGTCTACTTTTGAGGGTGTTGGAAGTAATTTGTTTCAGTGAGCCATAGCCAAAAACCTTATTGGTATGATTTACAAACACTTCTATGTACCAGTTATAATGGTTCTATAAGGTGAGTTAAATTAAAAATTTCCCTTTAGGAATTAAAGAGGGAAGCAGGTAAAGAGGGCATTTTAATGGATTATGGCAACAGAGCAGCAGAGCTCAGGGCAGAAAGTGTAGCCATTGAGACCCTTCTATGTTTATTGCCCCTACATTGTCTTTTATGATTTCTTAAACTACTAAGTGACTGAAACAAATGATTGTGCAAGGTACAGTGCAAGAACAGTCACTTTCCTCCTAACGTCTTTATCCTATATTCAGGATACTCCTCCCCTAGTGTCTTGGGTTTGATTGCAGTTGTATGGTCACCATGGCAGCATGCTTGTCATCCCACTGTTTCCTTTTGGCCTCTGACAGCTTACTGTTCGTTTTCCAGTCTCCTCCAGGACCAGAGTATTTGCCACCTGTCTTCCTAGGGGCATCTGGGCAGCAAGCCCAGTTGGTTGTTCTCTTCCCATCAAAGGGGAAGCATTAGCTTCTTCCATTTACTTCTTAGGCTTCTTAACTGGTGCACATTCTCTTTGTCTTGCTGGACTCTGTGGAAGCCTTTTTTTGGTTGGATGTTGATCTTTTTAGCTTCCTTTTAAAAGAAGTCATTCTTTAGGGGAGGGCTGTATCTAAGCTCCCTGTTACAGATATCCCCACACTCCCCCGGTCCCATCACTAATCTCTGCTAGATGTGATCTGAGCCAGAGAGCTCCAAGCCACACAAATGGTAACCATCAAAAGGGTGGGAAGGTGGTGAACAGCAAGGTGACTACACTTAAGTAGAGTACAGAATCCCCGGGGAGACTGCCCTCCATAGATAGCACTTGCTCTCTTGGGATCTTTTTAGCTGCATCCATCCCTCTAGAAGACCTATGTATCTCTGTATTGATATCTGTCTCTCACATTCTTGCAAGTTCTGAATGTCATGATTGATACTAGAAAAATAATTTGGAGGGGAAGACAGTGAAAAGAAGAAAAACAGAAAAGCAGCGAATTAAAAATATAGAAGATGATCGTGCAGTGCAACTAAAGATTGACCTGCCTTTATAAACTGGGACATTTTACATGACAAATTGTCTGGGATGGAAAACGGAGGAATCTGTACCTGAGTTTTGAGATGCCCATATGAGACTCAGCACTCCTCTAGCCCACCCAGCACAAGGGCTGCTGTAACAAGGGTGGGCACCTAGCTGAACGTTTCAGCTGATGATTATTTAGGGTTAAATGTTATTAAACCATTCAGCAGATGGTTTGAAGTCTTCAACATTGTGTCTCCATGTTAAACTTGTTTTTATTGTCTTGCAGCAACCTGTAAGGAGGAGGCGTGGAGAAAGTTCATTTGACATTAACAACATTGTGATCCCCATGTCTGTTGCTGCAACAACACGTGTAGAAAAACTACAGTACAAGGAGATCCTTACGCCCAGGTACTCCCTGCTCTTTCTTACAGTCTTTTCCATTTTCCTCATCAAGCTGATTTGGGACTCTTTAACTCTTAGGAGATGGAGATCATCTCCCTGGTACATGCTCAATTACTTGAGTACACACAGACACATTGGTGAGAATATTTTTCTTGGTAGGCCTCGGGGGACATTGATTTTTCCACATCCTAGCAGAGGGTAATGTGTTCACTTACGCTCATGTTTGTATCTGGGTCACGTGTCCATACCTGTGCTTGGTCTCTTACTAGTCCCCACTCTACTGTTTATTTCTTTTTCCTGGTATTTTGCAGTTGGCGGGAAGTGGATCTTCAGTCTCTGAAGGGGAATCCTGATGAGGAGAATGAGGAGGTAAGACACAGACAGTGTCAGCGCTGAACCCTCATTAGCCCTAATGATTTTGCATGGCATCGTCTTGGAGTTCCATAGCTTTTCTTTTCCCTACTTTTGACACTGTTCTCTTGGAAGCCTTGCATCCTCCCTTCCCCCCGACACAGACACAGACACACACACACACCCTTTTCCTCTCGGGCTAGATAGAATGTTATAGGGGAACCTCAATTTGTTCTGTATCAGTCAGTGTCGGGGAAGGGGGAGAAGGGAAGGAAACGCTTGCCAACGAGCCTGCTCCCTTACAGATTGAGGACCTCTCCGACGCAGCTTTTGCCGCCCTGCATGCCAAGTGTGAGGAGATGGAGCGAGCGCGGTGGTTGTGGACCACAAGTGTGCCGCCCCAGCGGCGAGGTAGCAGGTAGGGCTGCCTAAACAAGGGGATGTCAGTATGCAAATAAAGGATAAAGAGTTACCAAGGCTTCTCTATTCTCTATGGGGTAGGCACCATGTACATCTGCTCTGTCAGTCACACTCATATGATGGCCACTGTCCCTCTGTGACATGTGGTAAACTGGTATTTGATTTGGGGAGACAGCTCATCTTTAAAAAGACATAATATTTGAATTACCTGCTTAATGGAATTGTTGTGGATAAAGTGCATGAGGTAATCTGTTCCTTAAGCACTATCTTCTCTTGGGACTAGGTGCCACTAATAGAGTAAGACGTCCTGCCTGGATTTTGCAGGGACCTGCAGTTTAGGGATTCATAGTAGAGCCACATATTGTGAATGCTGCTTTATAAAGGTTTTGTTCAAATGTTGTGTGTAGGGTCAGTGATTTTGCTGTTAGAAGGGAGTGTGGTGTCCCAAAGGTTTGAAGAGAGAACCCTGTAGTGTAGAATAGGGATGATGATAGTTGATGTTCGTATGGTCATTTGATCTGCAGTTGTGCATTAAGCTTTTACTATATGCTAGGTCACATGTGCTAATAAGCAGAGGGTACAGAGAGAGGCAGAAGCAATCTCTGCCCTTGGGGACCTCACTTTCTGACCTGGTGTAGTAACATAGAAAGATGCCCTGAAGGAGCTCGATACAGAGGGGATGTCTTAGAGAATCCTCTGGGAAGGCTCCAGCAGTTTAGGGCATGGGCATGGTATTGGGTTTTACTGGATTTTCCAACCTCTGGAAAGACCCAGGTTTTAAGTGAGTTTGATAGTTTATGAATGACCCCTGGGGGGGTTGGACCAAATCTCCTGCAGCATCGTGGCAGTTCCAGGTTCATTTGACACTTTGCCTAAAGTCTGTGAATGAGATTGATTGGGCGTCTCATCCTAACTTTTAATGAGTTATGTGTAATTTTGATTGAGTAAACCAGTGACCTACACTCCGATAGTCTCCCCTCAGTTTTGCCTTTTACCATACCCATCAAATCTACAGGAGTTTTTGGCAAAATGCATAGCCTCAGATCCTGGATCACTCTTCAGAATGGAAATGTACATTTGAGCCAAATTTCACATTTTCATACAATCCTCACGACAGTCCTGTGAAGTAAACACTACGCGTGATATTTGTGTCCCCTTGTAGAGAAGGGAAATGAGTTTGAGCTGTTAATGACTTGTCCAGAGCCACGTAGCACAACTCACACCTAGTCCCGCCAACCCCAAGTCCTAGTGCTCCTCTACCCCACAGTGCCCGGCCGAAGCCGCGGCGAGGCAGAAGACACAGCCTTGTAATCTCTGTTCTGCCCTGAAGTCTTGCTTCACGTCCTCTTGAGCCAAGTTTACCTCCGCTTCCAGTGTTTTAGTAGCAAGAGCTCTCAAGTCTCAAAACTAGGAAAAGATCTTAACCGTATGGGTACTCTCATTTGTGTTCCTTAGTCTTGTATGTCTTAGGCTTCTCTTTGTGTCCATTTGTATGACCTTACCAGGCTTTGTTTGGCCTTATCTGCATACAGTTTTGTGTGTGTTAGGAGTGAGCAGAATGCTGCTTTCTTTCTCTGCGTAGAATTTGTATTTTTGTATTAGCCACAAAAGAAAGATTTTGAGTCTAGTCGGTCTTCACAGGCTGGGTTCCGTTGTGGGTAGAGTTGGGAAATGGGTAGAAAGGCTATCTTGTGCTGTTTACATTAGAGCACGATTGACTGGAATACTGCCTCACAGATTGTTTCTGACTCTCTGGTTTGGATTCCTTGGTGCAGGTCCTACAGGTCATCAGATGGCCGGACAACCCCACAGCTAGGCAGTGCCAGCTCTTCTACGCCACAGCCTGCTTCTCCGGATATTAGCAATAGTCACTCAATTTCAGAGTTTGCCCACAGTCAATCCCCTCGAAGTCCCATCAGTCCAGACCTGCTTTCTGCCTCCCTCACTCCTATAGCCCGAGAGAATCTGCGGCATCTTTCCATTGAGGACACCCGTTGTTCCACCCCAGAGTTGGGACTGGATGAACAGGTGAGTTACTTCATTCCTCTGTATGCCAAGGGTATGGAAGAAGTGGAGAAGCCAGAGAATCGGGCCCTTTTGATGACCGTGCATAGCCATATATCTTCCCTCTCCTTTTTAAGCTCTTGGGCAAATTCTGAAGGTGATTCTGGTGTTGGAAAAGTTTTTATCCAGAGTGTGTGCTATATAGGTCTGTGTAGGCAAAGTGGATTCCCTAATCCCTCACTCCTCTTTCCTGGCCATATTATATGAATTGTGGAGCAGAACACTGGAAAAGGGTGGAGAAAGAGGGCAAACCACAGGTAATCACAGCACAACTTTGCCTTCACTCACTTTGTTTGTGCCTTGCAGACTGTCCAACCCTGGGAGCGGCGTAGCTTCCCCCTGGCCCACAGCCCCCAGGTGGAGTGTGAAGACCAGCTGGATGCGCAGGAGCGGGCAGCCCGTTGTACTCGGCGTACCCCTGGTGGCAAGGGAGGCCGGGAGCTGGACAGTGCACCCACTTCCCCTCCTCTTGCTAGCTTCAAGAGCAGGCACCTATCAGCATCAGCCACAGTGCAGCGCCCGACCCACAGATGAACAAGTGGAGTTTGAAAGTCCAACTGAATGAACTCACTAACTTGGCATTAAAGCTTCAGAAATCTCTGTGTTTGATATTCAAACATCATATGCCGAAAATTTTCACAGTTTTTAGTGAATTTAAGGAGTTTAGAAACCGTTTTGGTCTCTCTTAACCCCCCCCCCCCTTTTCTTTTTTTTCCCCCCTCTTCTTTTTTGGTTTCCATGTTGTCTTGTGGCACACCTAAACGGACTATTCCTCCAGTTGGCAAATAAAAGTTCTGGGTAAGACCCTTCCCATCCCTAACTACCCATCCTGCCTGGTTCTAGCATGCTCCCCAGCCCCACTGATTTACTGAACTTTCACATTTATTTTTCCTTAGATCAAACATGTTTTTCCAAAGTGACAAAGAAATTTACATCAGGTGTTTTCCCCTTTTGTCACCTGGAACCCAGGCATCAGAGTGCTGATGTGGGCATGTTCAGCACTGTATCCCACCTCCTGCTGAGGGGCTTGTTTGAGGCAGTCTGCAATAATGTGTGTAGCCCTCAGCAAGCAGGCTGAGCTTCCCTTATTTTATGTGGCTGGAAGAACCATCTGGTTCTTCCCCTGCATTTAGTCACCTTTATTTTGACTCCTTAACTATAGCAACCCAGCTGCTCAGTTTCCCTCCTACACACACACACACACACACACACACACACACACACACACACTCACTATCTCTCTCTCTCTCTCTCTCTCTCTCGCCCCAGCACACACATACATAACACAAACATTGAGTACACATTTCTCACTTGTCTTGTTTTGCAGGCAGGGTTTAGGTTCAACCTATATTACCGTTCCCTAACCAGCCAACTAGGAGGGTTTGAAAATGAAGCATCAGTTTAGTCATCCTAACTTTCTTCTCGGATGATCACTTTAAACAAAGTTCCTTCATGTCTGAGTTATCCTTAGTCTGTCTCAATGAGGCCCTTTCTCTCATAACTCCTTCACTTAGGCCCTTGCCTGTGGAATGTCCTACTCTCTTCCTCCCTCCATCAACCACATCCCCGCCCCCAATCATCTTCCTTAGCCTTGTGCCTGTCTCATGTATAATTACATCACCAAAAAGAGGAAAAAAAACAAAAGGACATAACTTTTTTTTTGGCCATTTTGTAATCGTATAAAAATAGTAGATGAACAGCTTAATGGTTGGGGTTTTTTCACAATTTTCAACATTAGTGACTTTTTTTTTCTGTTTGCTAGTTAAAGGGTTTGTCATTGTTTCTTTAAAAAACAATAATCCACCATATCCCTATGCATAAGTGCTTCTTCTATTTATAAGGTTGAAAATTCTGAATAACCCTTTTAGCATTGTAAAAAAAAAATACCCAAAAAATGCAAAAAAAAAAAAAAAAAGCCCCCCACCTTGTATTTTGTAAATATTTTCTTTTCTTGCTTTGAGCTGTGTAATGGCAGCGGAATCCGTAGCTGTCTTTGTTCTATAGAAATGCTTTTCTTCAGAGAAGCTGATCTTTGTTAATGTCTTGATTCTGTTCACAGAGCACAGAACAGTGCTTCCCAAAAAAAGCAAAAAAAAAAAAGGGAAAAAAAATTAAAAAAAAAGTTACAGGATATTATTTGCTGGGTTCTTTCTTGGCAAACAGGATTTCTTGGGGTTTCTAGCTGACCAGAGCAGCCAGCTTCCGCGAGCTGGTCGTGACCAGGTATAGGGAGAACTGATTTCAGAGCAAGAAGGGACCTCACAGAGAACTCTGTCATAAACTGGTGTCAGTGAATGCACCCAACCAGGTTTCCCGGGAACAAGTTTTCTCCCTCTGTGTGGATGTCCCAACAGTCTACGCTTTTCAAGACAGCCCAGGAAGCCAAATAGAAAGAATCCATTAGGTCACCCTTACTAACAGGGCCCCGAGGTCTGCCATTTTCCCAGAAGAAGCATTGCTTGCTACGGCCTGGGTTGGGCTGGTCATTTGGGGAGGCTGAGGTGAGGGTAACACTCTATACCCTTAACTCACATAAAAGATTGAGGGAGGGGCTGCAGGGGAAAGAAAACCAGTTGGATATAGATTGAGAAGGCCATGGGTTCAAGTCCTTAACACTCCTTACTCACTGGGCGGCACAGTGAAATGGTAGTAGTGACATTACTTCCTTCCCAGGGCTGTTGTAAGGAAACTGTAAGGAACTTAATCCACAATGGGGAATGAATTTATGGAGAGTCAGCTAGTGTTGTGTAATGGAAAGGTCCCTCAGCTTCACCCCAGCTCTGGTCACCATTTCCTCTCTTTAATTGGGGGTATGGTAATCACACCATACATCTGTCTGACGAATCTGTGAGGAAAGCATTTTGTAAGCTGTGAGGTGTGGGAGGGAGGGTACATGTCATTTTTTCAAAAAAGTTAGTTTCTTGAAAACATTGTTTTTAGCTGTTAGTCCTCTATGTTTGCCGTATGGGTTTAGATGACCATCCTAATTGATGGCCTAACTCATAGAATTGCCATAGGAACGATTCTGTAAGTATTAATAGTCCTGTAGGGCGTTTCTAGTTGTAGCATGCCACATTTTGTCTCCTAAGAGAGAAAAGCACGTGCTGAGACATGGGGCAACATTTTGTGATAGCTGACAGCTGTCTTCTCAGGCCTCTTTACGTACACAATGTTTCCTCAAATAGTGGCTATGATTCTTTATTGTCTCATCCTAGTGATTGAGAATAGTTAGTAGTGGCCTGAATTTGGGAGTAAAAGAACACATGATCAACTTCTGGCCTTGTTGGACCTTGTACTTGGTGCCAGTCACCACCCCAGGACTTTGGTCTTCTTAAAGGTTCTTCTAGCCCTGACACCTGTGAACACCATATAGAGCTATCGTATAACAATGGGAACCCAAGCCTTCAGTTTTTTTTAAAAGGAAGAAATTTTGCTAGAACTCTAGGTAGTAAATTGAGGGATCTCAGGACTTAAGATTATGTGAAAATCGCCTACACCAGGCAAAGTCTGCTCTCCCATTCAGGATAGACACTGAGGCCAGGAAGGCCAGTGACAAAGCATAGTACTTATTTTGTGCTTAAAAGAACTCTACCCATTCCAAGCCAGGGCAATATCTTTTTTTTTTTTTTTTTTAACCAGAGTAGGTCCCTCTCAGAAAGCTGGAAAGAAATCTTGTTCTTTTCTGAGCCAGAGTCCTGTCCTCAGCCTGCCCTAGGATGGCAAATTCATCTAGGCCCTGGTTACCACCCTACCCTCAGTCAAATGAAATACCCTGAAGGATACTGAAAGCCTTCCACCCCAGCTGAGGTCCATTCCCTTGGTGGTCTCTCTCTATATAAAGTTTGAATAGATTCAGTTCATTTGATGAATGACCCTCACCACTTCTAGCTTGTTCACTGAGAAGAGAGCCCCCAAATATTTAGGGTTTCCTGTAATAATGATTACTGACTAGTAGGAGGAGGTGGGGGAGGAAATGCTACAGGTTTTGAGCTGGGGCCCTGGCATTCTCCGGTGCCTCCCTCTTGCCCTGAATATTGGAGAGCTCCCACTCTGTGACTCTAAACCTTGGCCAGGACCAATCGTTTGCCTCCAGGTTCTCCACGTTGTAGAAGGATATTCCCCAAGGAGCCAGTGTGATGCTCACCGTCGGCCCTCTTATCACAAAGGGAGATAAAATACGTGAAGACCCTAGCAGTGTTTGTTGGGTAGACTTTTACACCTATAACTCTTTGAGACCTAGAACAGAAATCCACAACCTGTCAGCATTGGAAATTCACTGAAGATGTCCAGCATTCAGACTGCACATTTGATTCCCCTCTATTTCCCCCCGTAGCCCATCACAGGTTAACTCATGATAAAATGAGTTGATATATTCAAGCACTTTGCAAACCTTAAAAAGTGGTCTGTGAAATGCTCATGAATATTGTAATTCATACCATTTTTTCCTGAACCTTCAGATTAGCAAGTTTCTTTGCTGTCTCTACCTTTTCTCTTCTCTTTTCCTTTGCTTGTGCTTGAGTTCTGTTTGTGAGGTTGTTGGTTTAGTCCCATCCCCAATTTTTTCTTAAGTTTGGAGGGATGGGGCCTGGGCCAGGTTCATTGTGGGTCAAAATGTATAGGCCGAGCTACCTTTCCTAGCAGACCCTGTTGGTGGATCTTGAAGAGGTTTGTCACCCAAAGTGGTATGTATATACTTTTTAGCATTTGTCTACAGTAACCACTGCATGTGTTTTTATGGAGTTGAGATCAACTAGAACCATGAATGGGGGAAGAAATCACGCAGTTAAACCCAACCTCAGGAAGAATATGGGATCCCTAAGCTCCAACTTGGAAGCAGTTTATTGTCACAGTGGAAATGTTTTGCCTCACCTATCACATCCAGATCCTGCAGGAGAGTGGACAAGAGACTTGTTACTGCAGTCATGTGAAGTAGGTACTTCAGTCATCCCTACCTCCAGATGTTACCGTCCCATTTCTTTCAGGTCATCATCAGAAATAATTTAGTATTTTCATACTTATATATACGCACACACCCACATGCCAACTCCAGTAATTCTCAGATTTGTTCATGCTAATAGCAAGGAAAGCACCTGTGCCTAAATGATCTTTTTGTTGCAGTTACTCTGGAATATCGTGGAAACTTATACGTGAGATTTTAAATGTACAAGAAAATAATTTCAAAATGAGATTGGTACCTCATAATTTCCTGGGTTTTGGCAAGTTGATAGTCCGGGCACAGATGTTTTATCTAGACACTGCAGTGTTAACTGTTTTAAATGACTTGCTGAAAATTAAGTTAGAGGCATCCAGTTGCAGAGAATTCCTCTGACCCCTTTCTTCCCCACTGTTCCACTTCCCAAGGGGCCTCTTGGATATTTTACTAGAAATCATAGGGGTAACACAGGGCCCGTATATGGGAAAGGTTTTTGTGCCTGGCCCTGTGTTGGAGATGCTTAAGGGTAAAGTCCAGAACCAAATTCTTTTTGGTGACAAGCCCGTGAAGAATAAAGATGACCAAACAGTTTTCTACCTTATGTAAGTGCTAGCAACTGTTGTTCCTCCTGTTAAGTGATGACAACCTTTGGTTCAGATAGGCTTTGATCTTTCTGGGTAATGTTAAGGTTTTATGCTGAATTTCCACTAAAAGTCCAAAATGGGTTTCAAAACATTTCAATGTGTACATATGTTAAAGCTGAAAGGGACCTTGGAGGTCGCCTACTAGAACCTCATCTGGCAGATGAGTTTGAGAGATGATGTTGACTTTCAGGGACTGCACAGGTAAGTTAACAGGATGGGATCTGAAACCAAGCCCGCATGCTCTTCTCATCGTACCATGCCAGGAGACCCTCAGAAGTGGAGGAGGTATTGGGCAGAATGATTTTCAATTTCCTGGATGCCCTCCCTATTGCCTCCCCCACCTCTTCCTACCACCCCATTCACAAAGAAAGTATATTTTATTTTCATCATAGTAATAACTTTATTTCCAAATTCACTTTTACAGCAACAGTGTAAACCAGTTGTTAAAACACACAATACTATGGACATTCACAGACAGGAAGCTAAGCTAGAATGAATTTAACACCCCTCCCACCCTCACCCACCCCCCAAATTAATTAGGAAACCATGTGGATTACAATGCAGGAACTGTGCTTCCCCATGGGGTCAAGGCCCAGTGGACAAGTAAGCCATAGATAAAGGGCAGTGCCCATGTGTAACCCTTTTCAAACAGTCTGAGGAGAAAAGTAACTTGCCTGCTCCCAACTCCCCTAAGCAAGTGAGCAGTTTCAGGACAAGGATTAGTTATTTCAGCAGCCATAGGGCAGGTGGAAAAAGAGATGAATCCACTGACATGAAAGAAAGGCCTGTGCCTTCTGGACATGGGCTCTTCTCAGAAGTTCATTGGGACGAAAAGCTTCCCCAAGCCTAAGGAAGGATTTGAGGGGAGGGCAAACTAGAGAGGAAAGCCTCCCTGGACCAAAACAGCATCACTGGAGGAAGACCATTCTGAATCTGGCCAGTCCTCAGATTTTCCCAGAGTTCTCTGACTACTTACTTATGGTTACGAGTTCCAGCCATGGGATCTGGTAGAGAGGCACCAAGGGGCTTGGATGTGGCTGATGCCTCAAAACCCATATCAGCTTCCAGCAAGACCTTGTGTATGTGTGTGTGTAGTGTGTGTGTGAGAGAGAGAGAAAGACAGTCTCCCACCAAAAGGTGGTTTGAAGGAGTAAAATGGGTCAGTTCACTCAGCTCCAAGGTTCCTATTCTCTTGACCATCTTAAATTTCCTACTACCTTACTGCACAAATAGGAAATACAGATTCCAACAAGAGTGGAATTTAATATGTAGGATGGGGGAGGGGCAGGGATTGAAGAAACCAAGGCTTCAGGTCTTTTTATTGAGCCCCACCCCAAGTTCTGCTGAGTGGTGGTAATTGTGTCCATAGAAGCCAGTGTCTGTGGCTGGTATTGGTGGTGTGGAGATGGATCATTCCTACCTTTCTAGGATTAATCACTGCTCCTGTAAGAATTTTTCTTGCTAAGTTGCAGATCCATCTACTGATTTGGGCAAAAATCCAATAAAATGTTGAAGACTTTAAGTCAAACTTTCCCTGATCCTTCCACAATCACCAATGACATGGCTCCTGAGAGCCGAGTGCCTTAATGCCTAAAGCTAGGGCCCCAAGGAGCTCAAAGGCCAGACTACAGCTGCACCCAAATGAAGGGTACAGTACCTGTGTCATATGTGGCCTCATGAGGCAGTAAGACCCTGTTCCAGTGCATTGTCCTCCTGGGACATGAACAAGACCTCACCTGCCTGGTTACTCTCCAAGCAAGATGGGGAGAAGGAAGTTACAGAAATGCTTTTGGATTTGGCCAACAATTCTATAGGATATAGCCTTCAAACCACATTTGTTTTCCCTCTTCAAACTGGGCCCAGAGGCCCTTCTACTTCTGTGTGGCCTGCCTTGACTTCTGAGCTGCAGCTGCCTGAAACACCAACACCAGGATCTTGTTTGCTCTTTCTCCCTCCAGCTCAGGAAAGGATGGAAGGCTTGGTTTGAGGATGGCAGACTGTGCTTCCCCCTGATTCTACCCCACCCCATCCCGACTTAGAGTTGAAGGAATCTGTCAACTTCACAGGCATTTGCTGCGTCACAAATAAACTGGGCTTGGTTTAAGCTATTAGGATGATTTGCTTCCAGCTGTATTCAACTGGGGAACAAAAGGTGTGCCCTGTGGGCTCTGAGGTGATGGGGTTCCAAGGCAAGGGAGGGCTTCCCTAGGTCGGGGTCATGCTAGGAAAGTCTCAGCACGGGTTTACGCCTGTAGTTCATCCCTTGGAGGGCTTAGCTATGACTGAGCAAGTTGCCCTCTCCCTGGAGTCTCACAGGAGTTGGGGGAGGGAAAATTTCAGCCCACAGTGTTGCTTTCTTGGTGCAATGCATCCTTCCTCATTGTTCCCTGCTCCCCAAGCCCAAAGCTGTGACTGTTGAGATCTGAGGCTTTGGTGACTTCAGAGAAACCCCAAATGGAATGAAGTTACCAGAGCCTAATAGAGCATCAGCAGCAAACCCAGAGACTCTTCCTGCTTGGTAGGGTTCTCACAGAGATCTGGAGAGCACTCTCCTTTCAAAATAGGATTTTGTAGGAAAAATCCATCTTCCCATTTCATACAGGAGCAAGAGACAGAATGGAACAAAGGGGTAAACTGGCAGCTAATGTAAGTTTTCATGAAGTTCACTAAACTTGCCCCATCTTGCCACCTCCCTGTTCACCAGTCCACTCACCTGCTCCACACACCTGTTACTGGGATGGCCGAGCTGTTAGTCAATAAATACCTGGCCAACAGCATTCCGGCATAATCCTTATGTCCACCACAGGCCCTCACTGTCCTTCACCTGAGCTCTGCCTTACCAGCTCCCAGAAAGCCTGAATAAAAGTGACAGTCTAGCTTAACCTATCAAGGAGAGCTCTGACCTTCAGAATTGAGGAGGCATTTCTCTTACACATCCAGTCTGGCAGCTTATGCCCACAGAGAACCCCCAGCTGTCTCTGTTCTTTGATCTCATTATGTGCTCGTGTGCCCACCCTTCTGAGAGTCCTGCTGTCCCAGCCCCCCTTGGCCAGAGAGGACCCTGGCTTTCCTAGAGGAAAATCCGTGGCAGGATGTGGCTGAGCTCTAGTGCCAGAAGATCTCAAAAGTCTCTTATTTGACAGATGAGGCGACTGAAGCCAGGGAGGTTGTGCCTTGCTCCCAAATTACATAGGTAGTAGTAAGCACCTGAGGGGGATTGGAACCCAGGTCATCAGACTCCTGAGCCCTTCCTTCCCACCTTCTCAGGTGTACTTGATGGGGGCTCCCTGGTTGGCCCCAAGAGGCCTGACTGGCATGATGTGTTTCTCCAAAACATGCAGACCCTTGGTCTTTTTCAAATGGATAGATGTGAAGGGAAGGGCGGGGTATAAGCCCTTCTCTGTATCACCAGTATGAGGGAGGGCCTCATTCCTTATCCGCAACAGTTCAATATAACCTCTTTTAAACAAGCACCAGGGTTGGAGAATTGGCAAAGTCCACCATGTGCATACTTCCATCAGGGATCCGCTAGCCCTGCATTGCAATGGAGAGCTGGGGGCACCCAGCCAGGGAATGAAGGAGGCCCAGGCCGAAGGTGATGTGATGGTGGTCCTGGCTTCCTCTTCCCGAGTTTGCAGCCTCTTCACCCTCAACCCCAACCCTCGTGTAGAGGGAAGGAAAGGTCCCTTTTCTCACCCCCAGTCACTGCTCCTCTAAGAACTGGAGGCCGTCAATTCCCCCTCTGGTTTGGGGTCAGTGTCTGGTCTCCAGAATACTCAATGCTGAAAACCTTTCCAAAACTGAGCAGGTGGCAGGGTTTGGGTGGATCAGTGGAGTGGTCACTGCCTGACAAGATGCCTGGGACCCATTTCTCTCAGGACACTAAGCACTCAGTTCTCTGTGTGCAGCTGTTCACCATGCAGATGGTGCTTGGGGTGTGGGGACCATGTGCCCCTGGGGGCACACAAGGGTCAGAAACCTCTCTGTAAGCACTTAATGATACATGCGGGGTTTTTTTTTTTGTTTTTTGTTTTTTGTTTTTTTTCTTCTTTTTACAATCATCACCCTGGTGAATTCCAAGCATATACAAGACAAATGCAACTATACATCACAAGTTGATTGGGAAATTAAGGAAGGAGAAGCCTCTGCTCACTTATTCCACAGCTCAAACACAGAAGCATCTTTCAATCGGATATGGAGTGGGGGGGGAGGAGAGTGGCAGAGAGAGACAGGGCATCTTCTGGAAAGGAAAACTGACTTGGTGACTGTGTCTGGATGTGGCAGGGCCCTCACTGATGAGTCGTGGATGATTGGCCATGGTGGGAAGGGGTTACCACTTGTGCCCCCAGCCCTCTCAACCAGCCGTTATCTTTGAGAATGTCAGTTCAATACTCACAGCAATATTTTCTGGAAGGAAAAGGAATCATGAAGCAATAAAACCAAGGACTGATGACTGCCCAGAAGTAGAAACTGACTTTTTAGGGGTCACAGGGAAGGTTGAGATTCACTTGGGAAAGAGAGAGATGCAAAAACCGACAGATGCTCACTAGAGACAAGCAAAAGTTCGGAGAGAGAATCTGGAGTCCAAAGAAGGGCGTCTCCCCCAAAGATGAAGCTCTGGTCTCCAGCCTGGTTGACACTCATGGAAGGGTCTGCCCCTGCAGAGGGGGAGAGGCTTGACCTCCTGCTGTTCCCTCCTGCTGTGTGTGTAGCCGAGGAGGCTCAGAGGGCAGAAAGCCTCAGAAACCTGCTAAGAGGCTGTGTAAGAGGGACGAGGGGGCATGGCTTATGATGGCAACACTTTGAAGCTATAAGCTTAGGAGCCACCAAACTGACTGTGTAGAATCCCAAGAGCACATATACAGAAAGGACAAAAATGGACTTCAGTGGTAAGGGAAGCAGGGGAAGGGGGGTTTGGCCTGCAGCACCTCCATCTCTCCCCCAACCGTGCCACAGGAATTGGCACTTGACCTCAGCATCAACCTCTTTCCTGTTACCCCTGAGGTCTGTGGCTTCCCAGAGCCCATTATACCTGTGGCCCCTCAAACCAGGCCAAACTAGAGAGCACTAAAGGCCCCCAGGTTTTAAGAACTGCGAGAGGTGGGAAAGGGAGAAGGTGGGGAAGAATTACCCCAGTCAAGAACAAGGCTTTGCCTCCCCCTGTGCTCCAGAACTGGAGGCTGTGGTCCTCTAAGACTTGTGATAAACATAACAGGTAAAGCCCTAAGAACAGTGATTCCTATCAACAAAACCAGCAGAAGTCACTGATGACAGTTCTAGCCTCAGAACCCAAACAGCATGGCTCCAGCGCACCTTCTAGAAGGGGAGAGGAAACAGCGTCTACCAGCATCATGACCCTTCCCTAGGGTCTACCAGTCCACTGCAAAGCGGAGAAAAGTAAACAAAACGCTCTACACCTAGCTGCTTTCAGTACAGCAAAGGCAACACCTTCAAGGGATCAGAATGGACATGGGCTCCCTCCTGCTCTACCTCTGTACGTAGGGCAGTCTTCCGAGAGAAACTCCTGGTCTGTTCCAGAAAGCCTAGACCCATTCCCAAGCAGTTTTCAAACTCAGGGTCACAAAGGGCCCCTTTCCCTGCAGAGCTGTAAAACAAAGCAGCAGCAGCAGCAACAACAACAAAAGCCCCGGCAAACATCCCCACTAAGACATTGGCTCCAACATGGCCACCGAACAGCGATGTTTGGTTCTGCGAGCAGCGTGCCTATCACAGCTTGTCATTTCTGGTCTTCATTTGAGCTCTGATGATCAGTCATAGGTCGGGGCACAGGGTGCCATCCCCTCCCTCCCTCCCTCCCTCCCTCCCTCTCTCTCTCTCTCTCTTTCTCTCTCTCCACCTCTAACATAAATGTGGTTTGGGGGTCTCTGTGAATCTCTGGGTGAGGCAGGTCTCAAACCTGCTGCTGCTGCTGCTTTGGCCAAGGGGAGGAGCAGGAGGAGGGGATAGGCACCAGGCCCGTTCCTTGAAACTCACCAGCAGCAGCATTAATAGCATTCCATTTCTCACCTTGGAGGGGAAAAGGGAATAATTTAATTGAATTGGCCTACAAAAATATGGGTGTGGCTTCCTTTGAAAAAAATTTTAAAAATTTATTATAACTGTTAGCCCCAAGAATTCAATTTGTAAAGACAAAATTTGCTTTTATTCCCATCACTGATTTTAAGGTCCTGGAGCTAGAGCCACACAGGCCGACAGCAGGTTAAATCATTAACCAATTAGGGAATCTGTGAGAAACAGCTGGGAAAGGAACAGAGGAAGAAGGGCTGTACAATTATTCTCTTTTCCTTTCTCTCTTTCTCTCTCTCTGTCTCTCTCTCTCTTTCTCTTTCTCTCTCTCTCTCTCCTCTCTCCATGATTACCACACTGCCAGGCAAGATCACAAGCCTTGCTTGGCCAGGGATGCAGAGACTTCATCAGCTAACGTGGCGAGCTGAGGTGAGTCCACCATATTGATGCTCCCAGTAGAAGAGACGTTGCTGAGGTGCCGGGGAGAGGTGTCCCCAGACATGGTGGGTGACTTGTAGACAATTTCTGCTCCGTGGTCAGTCTTGGCTTTGGCATTCTCACGGAAGGTTAGCTTGTGAGACTCGATCTAGAAGGAGAAAAGGGTGGGAGATCAGAGAACTCGGAGCTAGAGGGGAGCTTGATTCTCACCGAAGAGAGGAAGAAACCAAGGCCCAGAGTGGGTGAAGGGACCCTGCCCAGTATCACCCACATAGAAAGTGCAAGCATAGGACTCAAACCACATCCTCTTTTATACCACAAATTTGTATAAAATAATGTCTGTCTCCCAAGGTAGTTGTGAGAATAAAAGGGCATAATATTTATAGAGTTATTTGCAAACATCAAAGTTCTACACAGATTCTAGTTAGTAGAAGTAGTAGTTAGTAGTGGTGGTGATGGTGGTGGTGGCAGAAGAAGGAAAAAGAGGAGGGGGAGGAGGAGAAGGAAAAGCAAAAGGAGAGGAGGAGGAAAACGTTTATGTCACTGTTTCCCAACCACCTCCTGATGTGGGCCATGATCTCCGAGAAAGCACACTGGCCTAGGATTTGGATTCCAACTTTGGCTCTACTGTTGAATTGGTAAGACCACAGGCCAGGCACTCCTCTCACGTCTTAAGATAATTAAGGGGGTGGTCTCAATGGTCCCTCCTCAAATCCCCTTCCATTTCTTATATGCTACGGCCTTATGATTCGAGGGCACCTCAGTACTCTGGGGGTGCTACAACATCCACTTGGCCAGTTCCTGATGAATAGAGTTGAAGGAAGTCATAAAAAAAGAGAAAAAAAAGGGCTGGGGTCTATGTGTGATTGGATATGGATAGGTACATGGCTAGACTAGTAGAGAACGGGGAACAGGCTAGCAAGTTCTCAATGCTAGGAAACAATAGCATATGGAAAGAAGGAAGGAGGGAAGGAAGGAAGGAAAGGTAGGGAAGGGAGGAAGAAAGAGAGGGAAGAGAGAAGAAAGGGAGGGAAGAAGGGAAGGAAGGAAAGAGAGAAGTGTAATGCAATGTAATTTGAATTTGAAGATCCCTTTGTATTGGCAAAGGTTACAGGCACTTAGCGCTTAGTAATTAATCAAGAAGGTATGAATCTCTGTTCCTGACATAACAGGAAGGGGTTGGCTGTGTGTATATAAGGAAGGACCCTGGGGCTGGTGGAGACAGATCTTCTTGGAGCAAACTCTGAGGAGGCAGAAGCTGCTGCCACCAGGGAAGCTGAAAAGGAGCCGGAGAGGCTGAAGAAGAAAGCCTCCCCCAGGCTGAAGAGAATGATTTTGATTTTGAAAATCTGGATGGAGTGATTTTGATTCTGGGAACCAGCTGAAACTTCTGCTGAATCTGAGGGCCAGCCAGAGCTGCCAAAAGACTGAGGAAGTATGACTGTGAAGGACTTAGGACTGTTTGTGGCTTTGTTAAGCCTTGTCTTCCCGGAAACAGAGACTGAAGGATTTGAGATGGACTGGACACTGTGAGCTCCAATGTGAAACAGGAACTGCACAGAGAGCTGGATAGGACCTGGGAGCTGTCTGCGTTTGAACCCAGGTGACAGTTTGGTGAATCCAGGTAGGATCTGGGACCATGGAAGGGAATCCAAGAAACCACCTTGAGTCAAGCTGAAAAAAGACTCTACTTGGATGATGTGTGCTGACCGAGAAATTGTAAATTTACTAGTGACCTAGGGGTGGAGGGTCTGTGTATTTTCTGATGATTGAATAGTGAATGATAGAGAATGATTGACTAAATGACTGTACTTAGTGGTTGATGACTGAATAAGTAATTGATTTGTAATCTAGTATGACCCATGAATGGACAACTTTGACTACTGTACTTTGTGTACCTTGAGGAGGCGAACCTCCCTAAGGGTAATGGAATGATTGACTCACTAAATCATTGTTCTTTGTTCAAAACTTTGTGACCACTATAGTGGAAACTATGTGGCCATTTTCTGTGATAAGTTGTTGTGAATGCTGTATTTTGATTATCTGTGATAAGTTATAATATTGTGAATGCTGTACTTTGATTTCTGTAAATGTTTTGCTCTGATTTGTATGGAATAGATAGAGTGTTCACTATACTGTGTGATCAGAACCTTGAAAGCTGTTCACAGCAGCCATCCTCTGGAAAGCTGCTCGTGTGTGGCATTACAAGAAGGGAGGAAGGAGGAAGAAGGGGTTTATTAAGCACCGACTAGGGCAATGGCAGACTATTTTTAACCAAGGGGAGATTTAGTCTGAGGGATTTTTTTCCTGGAGACACTGGAAATAGGCCCACCCAATAGTCCTCCATTAATCCTGATTCCTTCTTTGAGTGTGTTGTTGAGGAGGGTGGAGAAGTCTACATTTGGGAAAGGCTTAGAGCTGTTTAGAAAACCAGCTTTGAGGCTTCCAGGTTCATGTATGACCTGTATCACATTGTCTGCCTTCTCAATGTGAAGGCAGGGCAGGGGAGGGAGAGGGAGAAAAAGGAACAGTTCTAATTTAGCCCCGCAAATCAATTCTCCAGGCATTTAAGTTCTTACTATGTGCCAGACCCATAGGTACAGGAGAGATAAAGACTTAAAAAATGAAAAAAACCATCCCTTCTTTACCTGAGTTTACATTCTATTGCAAGGAGTAAGGGGAAGAGAGGAGAACCAAATACATATAGGAATTTAAGTGAGAGAGCACAAGGAGCCCTAGAACTGGGATCAGAGAAGCCTGAGTTCAAATCCCACTAGATACCAGCTGTGTAATTAATCCTGGGCAAGTCATTTAAACCTTTCTCAGTCTCAGCTCCCTCATTGGTAAAGAGGAGGCAACAACCACATGTACCTCATGGAGTTGTATCAGACAAGATAAAACACATGTAAAGTGCTCTTTGCAGCCTCCGTGTTCCACATGCTAAGGGCTGTGCAGCAGATAGAGCGCCCGGCCCAGAGGCAGGAAGATGCAGCTTCCCGAGCTCAATCCATTCTGGACTCTGACACTGAACGGCTACAAGTCACTTCACTCTGTTTACCTTAGTTTCCTCATCGGTAAAATGAGCTGAAGAAGGAAATGACAACTCCAGGGTCTTTACCAAGAAGACCCACAAACAGGGTCACAAAGAATTGGACTAAAAGGACCAAACAACAACAAAGCTGCCAAATGTAAGTCCTGAAAATCCATCTTCTTTTCAGCACGTGAAGTGCCCCCAGCCACCAAGGCGGCTTAACTGATTTAGCAGCGAATTTAGGCATACGACCAGCGCCGGCTGATTTATTCCAAATTCTGAATGAGTACAATCAATTTTTTTAACTGCCTAAGGGGAATGCAGGGAAGGAATTTCTTCCCCAATTTTGTTTTATCGATAATAACAGCTTACATTTCTATGGCACTTTATAGTTTGCATAACCCTGTGGTCTTGAAAACCCTGCCAGAAGAGTGTGGGCCCTGGGCCTCTCTACCATTTCTAAAGACCAGCCTGGCTAAGTGGAGAGAGGCTGGAAACCCATTACCTAACGGTGACTTAAAACCCATGAACAAAGTACCACTTTAAAGGGCCCTCGGTCCTGTGCAGCTCCCTCCTCCATCGGTACTGATGACTAGGTGACAAACAAGGGATGGGAGAATGCTAAAAGCAATTTTCAGACCACCCATAAACATTCCTGTAGTTGCCCTCGTTCAATGACCAACAAGCTGACGTTCTATTGGAGGAACAGAATCTTCTTACTCTTGGCATTTTCACTATTAATGAAGACAAAAAACACAAGGAAGATGTAGCTGGATGGGAAAATGGCTAAAAGATTCTCTTTGGAGAGGCAAACAGAGGAGCTGGTAGGGCTGGCTGCGTCCTGGCCCAAAGGTAACAGAAAACATCATTCCGTGGTGCTTACGATGAGCATAGACAAAAAGACAACCAGGAAAGAAATTGCAGCTTATCCACTGCAGAGGATAAGAAACCAGAAAAACACAAGGAAGAGCTTTGGGAGCTTTCAAACTGAGGCAACATAGATTTTAATACTCAGATGGCTTCAAAGCAAAAGTGGACACAGGGGAAAACAGTGACAAACGTTGAAAAGCATGGCTGAGGAATAAGGAGTGAAAGAGGCCAAGGGCTTGTCTATCACAAAGAAGTCTCATGCCCATAAATAACTTTGAGATGAGTCAAAAGATAAAAGCCAGCAATGAACAATAGCTAGAAAACTGAAATTGACTGTATCTTAATCTACAGGAAATGACTGTTTACCAATATGGAGTTGCTTCTGAATCAGCTGTCAGCCCATTGATTCTAAGCCCACTGACTCACAGCCCACTGACTGAGCCCACCAACTCACAGCCCACCGACTCTGAGCCCACTGACTAAGCCTACCGACTCACAGCCCAATGACTCTGAGCCCACTGACTGAGCCCACAGACTCTGAGTCCACTGACTCTCAGCCTACTGTTAAAATGGAGGACAGGAAAAAGATGAGAAGAGATGGATGCAATTACATTTTTAACCCATCCCATTCAAGCTACTGATGCTGACAAAATGGGAAATGGGACATAGAAAAGATACTGACACAGACTTAGTACCATTTGTTTCCTCTTGAATTTAAGGCAATGCAAAGCAATAACCAAAAGGGGACGGGGCAGCAAAGAGATTATGGTATCATCTCAACCAGCAAATGCTTGACATTGATATAGAGACATGGCAGCCCAAGGAAACATCAGTCTAGAACAGAAGTTCATTTTCAGAACTTTATGGAGGAGGATAATAGGCTCCAAGTAGGGTGGTTCTGCCTATTTTTTCCCCTATCACAGATTTATGTGGCAACATGCTAGGGATAGGACCCCACAGGGCAGCTAGGTGGCACAGGGGATAGAGTGCTAGGCCTGAGGTCAGGAAGACCTGAGTTCAAACTTGGCCTCAGACACTTACTAGCTGAGTGACCCTGGGCAAGTCACTTAAGCCCTGTTTCCACTAAAGTGGAAAACTACTTCAATATCTTCAATGCAAGATTACTGTTTTTACTGAAATTGAAGTCTTAGAGAGATGCCTAGGGCATGATGAGGTTAAACTACTTGCCCAGGGGGATAGGGCCAATATGTCAGAGGCAACATTTGAACCCACGCCTTCCTGGCTCCAGTAGTAGCTCTCCAGGCACTATACCATAATCCCTCTTCTCTGTGAGGCAATACTGCTGATAATCACCCAAAAGTCATCCCCAATGTATTAAATGGGAAGTGAAAACTACACTTAAAAAAATAGAGGAAATCCTTTCTTCCTGATGAAATATGGGCTTGAGGATTGAGAGATTAATTCTTTAGGCTTTGGAAACACCTACCTCTAGCTATATGAAGAAATGCTCCAAATCACTAATAACCAGAGAAATGATCATTAAAGTCATTCTGAGATTCTGCCTCACCCATCATCCATCAGATTGGCAAAAATGACAAAAGAAAGAAAATGGCACATATTGGAGGGACTGGAGAAAAACAGGCCCAGTGATGCACTGCTGTGGCTTCTGTATGAATGGGTCTGACCATTCTGGTAAAGCAATGTGGAATTACATACAAAATGTTACTAAACACTGCATGCCTTTTAACCCAATTATATTACTGCCAGGCCCATGCCCCAAAGAAAGAGAGATCAAAGAAAGAGAGAAAAAGGCCCTGTATCTATAAAAATGTTTCTAGCAGTTTTTTTTTTTTTGTGGTTCCCAAACAAATGGAAACAAAGGGTATCCTCATCAATTGGGGAATGACTGAACAAACTGGTATAGGAATGGGATGGAATAATACTATGTGTGCTGTAAGAAATGAGGAAAAAGAGGATTTCAGGAAAACATAAAAACTTATATGAGCTCAAACTCATCTTCCTGAGTTCAAATCCAGCCTCAGACACTTACTAGTCATGTGACCCTGGGCAGATCACTTAACCTCATTTGCCTCAGTTTTCTCAGCTGTAAAATGAAGAACAGAAGAAGGAAATGGCAAACCACTCCAGTTTTTTTGCCAAGAAAACCCCAGATGTGGTCACCAAGAGTCGGGTGTGACTGAAGAATGACTGAACCACCACCACAATGGCAAGAAGGGTAATATGATGCACTTCATGGTTGCCCACTCTATCTAGGCAGCCCCCAGCTCACTAGGGACTTTGATGTCCCCACCAGAAACCATGCCCCCCACAAGACTCTTGGCTTTTAGAACTCTCTCCTGGTTGGTGTGCACCTCCTGTGGGCCGTTCTATCTAGACCAGGCTCTCATCAAGCTCCACTTGGCTCCCGGTCATTTTCTTATCAGATGCCTCACCTCTGCACATGTTCCCTCTCTCCCCTCCCCTTTTCCAGTTCTAGATCAACAAATCAATAGCCATTGTTACTCATGCCAATCTATCCTCCTCTGACTCTACTCACCAGCTCTGTAACTTCCCAAACCAAAGCACTTCTCCCTGGGCACCTTCCCCTGCATATGTCATCTCCCCCATGAAAGCCCCCTGAGGGCAGGGACTACCTTAGAATTTGTCTCTCTACACCCAGGGCACAGAACCTAACAAACTTTCTCTTTCTTCTTCCTTCCTTCCTTTTTTTTTTCCTTCCTTTTCCTTTCATCAAGCTATGATCCCTAATTAGCAAGAAGTTTGGTCTTTGCTGTTGTTAAAAATAATACCATGTGAGAAGTTAAAAATCAAAGCTGTGTTTAGACTTTTAGGAATTATGTGAAAAAAGTGACTGAATGGTTGATAGCCTTCGATTCGGTAATCCCATTCACTTCTGGGCATATGTGCGTAGATAAGAGATGGGGGAAAAAGTTGCCCCATATATCAGGATATTTGAAGAAGTCATTTTTGTGGTAGCATAAAAATCTATAAACCAAACTGATTAAAGGATGGTGGAACAAACTATGGCATTTGAATAAAATGGAATAGCGTTGTATCATAAGAAATGGCAAATGTGAGCAATTCACAGAAACACGGGAAGACTCAAACTGACTCAAAGTTAAGTAAGCAAGTCAACAATCATTTATTAAGGGGCGGCTAGGTGGTGCAGTGAATAGAGCACTCATCCTGTAGTTAGGAGGCCCTGAGTTCAAATCTGACCTCAGACACTTGACACATTTACCAGGACGTATAGTTTAAAGTATCTAACAGGCAGTTAGAGATGTAACACCAGAGGTCAGGAGAGAAGGTAGGACTGGATAGACAGATCTCAGAATCATAAGAATAGAGATAATAAGTGATGTGATGACCAAGGGAAGTAATGTAAAGGGAGAAGAGAAGAGGGCCCAGGACAGAGCTTTGGGGGATACCCATGGTTAGGAGGCATAACCTGGATCAAGATGGAGCAAAGGGATAGTCAGAAAGAGAAGTGTTGGGGCGGCTAGGTGGCACAGTGAGTAGAGCACCGGCCCTGGAGTCAGGAGTACCTGAGTTCAAATCCGGCCTCAGACACTTAACACAAAAACTAGCCGTGTGACCTTGGGCAAGTCACTTAACCCCAACTGCCTTCCAAAAAGCAAAAAAAAAAAAAAAAAAAAAAAAGAGAAGTTATCATGAAAACCCAGAGGAGAGAGGGTATCTGGGAGAAGACGGTGACCGACGGCGTCCAAGGATGCAGAGAAGGCAAGAAGGATACAGATTTTAAAAAGGTCATTCACTGATAATGAGCCTGGAAACTAATCAGATGGAGTAAGAGTTTTTCAAGGATGAGGGAGACACTTTGCTGTGTGACTCTGGGCAAGTCACTTAACTCTGCCTCAGTTTCCTCATCTGTAAAAAGGAGCTAGAGAGGGAAATGGCAAACCACTCCAGCATCTTTGCCAAGAAAACCCCAAACAGGGTCATGAAGAGTCAGACATGAGTGAAAATGATTGAACAATAACAACAGTGACTTGTCCAGAGCCACACAGCTAACTGTCTGAAGCAAGATCTGAACTCAGGTCTTCCTGACTCCAGATCCCAGAGTTCTATATACTGTACCACCTAGCTGCCCCAAAGGGGAATGTAGGAGGTGTAGAGATTTGTCAGTGGAAGCTCTTGAGATTCTATCTCAGGTTTCAATGATCAGTGTGCTTCTCATTTCCCACACTAGATTGTAAGATCCATGAGGGCAGACTACGTCTTGTTCTGCTCCCACCTTCCTACCTTCTCAGAGCATGGTGCCTCAAACACAGCAGGCTTCAAATACATGTTTGCTGAATATAGGAACTGAAGAAGCATGGGCTGAGAGGCAGAAAACTTGGGTTCTAATCCATACTCTGCAGCAAATACTACGTACAGCCTTGAGCAAGCGGGTTCCCATTTGGCGTTGGATCACGTGATCTCCAGATGCAACATTCTGTGATTGTCAGCTTAGAAGGAAGGCTGCCTGCTAAGAGGGTGTGACCTCTTAGCAATTTCCTTGATGGTCTGGTGGAGACAAGGCCAGGCTAAGAGCTAGGGAGCTCCAGAGAGAGCAAGCAGAAAACCTAAATAAATACCTCTACCACCCACAGCAAACGTACAACTCAGAAAACCTACAGCCTGCCTTATAGCTGTCTGGCATACCACATCCTCCCCAGCACTCACAGAGCAGGGTGAGCAGGCCTGGAAGGGAAGATGCCTCCTCTCACAGCATCTCAGACTTGGAAGGAGATGTAGAGACCACCTAGCCTAATCTTCCTCTCAAAGGAAGAATCTCCAAATAGTATTTCTGGAAGACAATCATCCATCTAGTCTTGGCTTCAATATTTTTCTTTCCCTCCCTTCTTTTCTTCTTTTGAGAAACACAACAGGATTTTTTTTTTTTTTTACTTTTTCAAAGAGTTTATTCAGTATTGGTGTCAAATGTTTATAAATTGTCCTGGATTTTTTCTTCCTAGGGAACTTATTCCGCCTTTTTCAAAAATGTCTTTTTTTTTTTTATTAACTTGTTTGTTCACTTTTAGGTTACAAGAACAACAGGATTTTTTATTCTTTATACCTTTCAATCAACTGTTCCTGTGAAGAGCTGCTACAGACTGTGGTCTGCTGTAGAAAACCATCTGCAAGATCGAAGCATACTATTTTAATTTTGTTTGCTTTTTCTTTCTTGTGGTTTTTTCCTTTTGTTCTGATTCTTCTTTCACAACACGACTAATGTGAAAATATCTTTAACGTGATTATACATGCATAACCTATTATCAGACCGCTGCCTGTCTTGGGAAGGTAGAAGGGAAGAGGAAGGAGAAAAATGTGGAACTCAAAATCTTACAAAAATAAACGTTGGAAACTATCTTTACATGTAATTGTAAAAATACTATTAAGTGAAAAAAGAGAAATTCAGCTGCAAAACTGTGACTGTTCCTCTAGCCTGTTTTCATCAAGGATAACTTCAATATATGTACAGATTATTCTCACAAAGTGTTTATGGGAATGAGAATATAAATTTATGTACTGATGTCACTGAATGGCCTCTCAACTGTACATTTCTGATTATAATTTCATCTATAATTTTCAAAAGTTGTTTAGCATCTTTGTTTTCAGATATACTGAAAACTGATTATTCAACTGATTGTTATTAATCTTAATAATGATGCTGATGCTACATTGTTTTGAAGTTTGTAGAGTACTGGACAAATATTACCTCATTTTATCCTCACAACAACCCTGGGAGGTGGATGCTATTTTTTAGAAATGAGGAAAAAGAGGTTAAATGAATTCCCCAGATAGATCATATCTGAGATAACATTTGAACACAGAACTTTCTGACTTTAGGGCCATTACTCTGCCCACTGCACCATGGAGCTCCCTATTTTTAAAGCTTTTGTATTCTCACTATTTCTATTAACAGGCAACTCACTGTCTCCCAAAGCAGCCTACTCCTTCATCAGATAGCTGTTAAAAAGTGCTTCCTTCTATCAAGCTGAAATCCACCTTTCTGTAACACCTGCCATTTGCTAGCCCTTGTTCTAATCTCTGGAGGTGCAAAGAAGTGCCTTCATGGGGTGGCTAGGTGGTACAGTGAATAGAGCACCAGCCCTGGAGTCAGGAGGACCTGAGGTCAAATCTGGCCTCAGACACTTAACACTTACTAGCCATATGACCTTGAGCAAGTCACTTAATCCCAATTGTGCCCCCCCCCCCAAGTGCCTTCTTTCACATGGCAACTTTTCAAATTTTTGAAGAGAGCTAACATATCTCCTCTAAGTCTTCTCTCCTTTAAGATCTATATCTTGGATTCCTTCAATTGTTCTTCAAGAGGGTAGTTTCCGGTTCTTCAATCATCCTGCTTACTCCTCTATGCATTGCTCTAGTTTTTCAATATCCCTCTGAAAAATGGTGCCCAAACTGAACACAAAACTCTAGATGGCCAAGCACAGTGTGATTATTGTGTTCTATGCTGGCAGCAACATCTAATTAGAGTTGACCACATGGTTTTTTTCTGAAAAGGCAGGGAAATCATCCCTGATTGGATGACTCTGTTGGTCCATGAATGATTTGTCCAGGGGACTAGAATTTCAGCTGAGAGCATGGTTTTTCAATCACCAAAAGCTTCATCCACAAGTAATCCATGCTCTTCTCTCTTAATGGATGTTCTATGACCAGGTGAATCAATAGACTCTGCTAACTAGATACATTTCCATATGGAGATGAGGGAAGTTGCATTTACCAGAACCAATGTTGTGACCTTGCTCAATATATTTTTCCATGTTGCTGCTAAGTAAACTTATTTTTGTCAAATGTTGGATGATCTATGAGGGTCTCAGTTCATTCCAATCCTGAGCTTAAACCATCACCACCAGACCAGCCTGAGTCTATCCTGGCCCATACCACTCTCCCTACTTTATTATGTATATTACTTTTTTGTTAATGTAGTATATTATTGAATTAACTTTTTCAGTAGCCACAAAATATTTCTAAGCACATATGAAACTTAAATTCTGCATTTAAAAGTTGTTTTCTTAAAAAAAAATGAACTACTGTTAAATGAGATCTCTATTATGCACTTTAGCAGATTAAAAAAATCCTCACTCCAAGTTTTAAAATTTATCCCCATTACATTTCACCACCTTTGTTTTCTCTCATTGTTTTAGTCCGTGAAAATATTTTTGAATCTTGGTTCTGTTAACTCATATATTACCCATCCCTTCTTCATTCATCATCTTTCCATTCAATGGTAAAAACTGTCCTGCAGGTTAGCAACCATTAATTCACATTCTTTGAGCACAGTTGTTCAAAGAATAACAAGCTGACCTAATAATACTATCAGCCACCTTGAGATTTCTCCCTCTGGTCCACAAGGATATTATCATAGATTTTGTCAAATGTGCAGTCCAGGTTTCCATGATCTGCCGGGCTTGTAACACCATCAAAGACGAAAAGAGCATAGCTTGGTATGACTTATCTTATGCTTATGTGAGCTCTAAGGGATCACCATTTCCTTTTTAAGGGCAATCAAACCATCTGTTTAATAACATGTTCTCAAATTTTGCCAAAAATCAATGTTAAACAATCTGGTCTGTCATTTCCAGAATATGTCTTTTTGCTCATTTTTGAAAACCAAGGCACTTAAATGTTTCTCTAATACCCTGGCACCTCTTCCACTTTCTATGATTTCTTAAAGATCAGTTATTGACAATGGTCCCCTGAACCTACTGAAGTTCTTCCAGTATGATGGGACATAATGAATTGGGGCCTGAGGGTGTGGTTTCATTTAAAGGAGCTAGGTCTTCTCCTCTTTTACCAACTCTTTACCTATGTTGGACTTCAATTCCCCCTTAAGGTTTGTCCTACCCTTTCTCCAAGCTCATTTTCTTTCATGGGGAAAATGAAGACAAAATAGGATTTCAGTAGCTCTGCTTTCTTTGTCTTTAAAAAAACAAAACAAACCCCCCAAACCTTAAGCTATTTCCAACCAGGATGCCTTCCCATTTCTTGTTCTTCTTGCTTGAAGAGATTTTCTTGCTGTCTTTTGCATTTTTACCCCCTATGGCCTCAGTTCATTCTGACCTTCATTTTTTTTTTGCCATGGTTCTTAGAGGTCTTTGCCATATTTTTGTACTCCTCTCTACCTTTTGCCCCCCTGTTGAATCTCTCTTCTTTCACCCCATGTATGTAATTTGGGCTCATCAGAGAGCTTCTTCAGTGACCTCCCTGAACTTTATTCCTTCCCTGGACCTATTCTTTTAAAAATTTTTTTTTTCTTTTTGGAGGGGGGAAGGCAGTGCAATTGGGGTTAAGTGATTTGCCCAAGGTTACATGGCTGGGAAGTATTAAGTGTCTGAGTCCGGATTTGAACCCAGGTCTTCCAGACTCCAAGGCTGAGGCTATATTTACTGTGCCACCTAGTTACCCCTTCTGGACCTATTCTTTTGCTTCTGAGTGTCTTCCATTTTTCCTGAGTCACCTTTTTTAGAGTCTCATGGCACAGGAGTGTGTCTGTCTCAGACCTTTTTTGAAATGTCCTTCCTTTTCTGAAGTTGGGCTTCTTTAAAGTCTCAGCATTGCCTTCCTTGGCCATTATACGCTCAAAGATAATCACTTTGTCCCAAGGTTCCCATCATTTCAACTTCACCAACTTCACCAAGCTTCCTTATTGTCTGGACTCATTGAGGCCCTTCAACAATCTGACTGACAACAACTTTTCTAGTTTTAATTCATATTCCTCTCTTCCACATTCTCTTCCTTCTAGCCAAAGTGACCTGTCAGCTGCACTCCACACATGACATTCTGTTTTCCCATCTCCATACCTTGGCAAGTTAGGAATATACTCCCTTCACTCCTGGAAGAATGCCTACCTTCCTTCTCCCATTTAGTTCTTAAATAATTCTATTATGTAGATTTAGAAAGTGAAACATATAGCAAAGTAGAGTCAGGAAAGGAAGCCAGTTTCCCTCATTCCAACCCAACATTCTTGCAATTCATTTCTGCTTGGGCTCTGTTTTCCTAGAGGCCTGCTGGGAAGTGAACATCTGTCAATGGAAAACCCACTGTGCAGGTTCCATGATGATACCAAATAGGTTTGCCTGAATCAATCAATTAGTTGTCTCGATGCTTAACTTTATCTGTAATACCTAAAAGTTAGGTGACTTTAGCAGACCACCTCTGAGACTGTCAACATTTTGCAAGTCACACGCAATGGACCAAAACTTTTCCTCATCTATCCCAGACAACTTGCAAGACCTGAGAGTAGAACAGCTGCTGCGTCTAGAAATATCTTCGGTCAAAAGAAGCATCTGTGAACAGTGACCACTAAGCTCCTTTAGAATTTATGGAGAGAACTCTTAAAGCATCTACAAGGGAAAGGCCTCTTTTCTGCCCCTGCTGGCTTTGAGCCTCTTCCCATCAGGCCAGTTTGGTCATGGGGATGGCAGAGCTTGGGTTCCATATTTCTCTGGATAAAGAACAAAGAAGAAAACATGATACCCTTTGACACTCAGACAGGATTCATTTTTCATCAGCATCATAACCAGATGTTAAAGTGGGTGCTGCCAAAGTACTTGAGAAGGGTTGGTTTTCTTAAGTAAACTAAATCTTTTTTCCACCCACGGTCCTGTTTGCATTGTCTGAGAAGGATGAGATTGATAAACAAATTAAGGATGCAAAGATAAATTTCTCACTAGCCCAATTCCTCTGATTAAAGTTACAAGAGTGGTGTTTGAAATGATGAGGGATTTTGCTATATGGGGAGAGGCATCATAGGACCACAGAATGTTGAGTATAAAGACATTTTAGATACCAGTGAGGCCAGGGGTTATCAGCCTTTTTGGTGCCATGGACCCCATTGATAGCAGCCTATGGCCCTCTTCTCAGAATAATAAAGCACATGAGATCAAAGCACATGAGATTAAAAAAGGAAGCCAATGACACTGAAATGTAGTTATCCAAATCTTTTTTTAAAAAAAGCAAGTTGCTAAAGCCCAGGTTCAGAAGCCCTGCTAGACACTAGCCTTCTCATTTTCATTCTGGGAGGGGGCAGAGAGCCTGTCTGCTCTTCCCCCTCCTCGGCCCCCACACCTAACAATGCATCTCTCTCACGACAGGAGTCAGGGGCCCAGAGTGGAAGCCACTAGAAATCAAGGGTCAACAGACTTCCTGATGTGCTGGTCACCATGAAAGAAGAGGTATTTCTGGGGCTGGTGGGAGATGAAAGGTTCCTCTCCTGTGGCCTTCTTCACCAACCTCGGTTCTACAGAGAATGCCCACTCAGTCTGACCTATCATTAGCGAGACTCTGACCCATTACAGTTCCTCCTAAGTCAGACCTAGGATACAGGTGTCTGTGTTTTACGTAACACATGGACTGTGGGGGGGGGGGGGAAAGTTGGGCATGAATCTAATGGAATTCTATTTTCTCTGGCTACTCCAGCCTCTCTGTCTAGTGGTTAATGTGCTATGTAAACAAACTCTTAAATCTGCTGAGTAAGCAGCCTTGGGCGAACCCGTTAGTAAAGAACCTTTCCCTAATTTACATGTTGGCTAAGTTCTGATTAGCACATATTGGGTTGTGTAAAATTGGGGCTACCTACCCACCCAAAGGATATCCACTCATCCCCCCTTTGTTGCTACCTAGTGGCATGGCATCCTCCCCTCCCCCATCCTGGCATTGTCTGGGCCACCAACATAGCTCTGCATGCAGAGGATAATGGTGACTCTTTGGGTGACAGCCACCTACCCATGGCTTAGGACACTGTAGTCAGATCTTATCACAGGCCGCCAGGACCCATCATCCTGGACTTCCATGGCTTGCTTCCCCTGCCCTTTGAGTCCCGGGCCCCCCACCCCCACCGCTCTTACCTTCTTGTTCCCTCCACCAGGAACGTGGGTAATGTTATCCAGGGAACCAATCTTTGATTGAACTTTCTCCTTGAAGTCCAGTTTCTCAGATTTAACTTCCACCTGGCCACCACCTATGACAACACACACACATACAATGTCACCTGGGCAGCTTTTTCAGGCTGTTAAGCTGCAGTGAAAGCAAATGTATTAAGTCCTTTTAGTAGGCACTGCAGATAGATACAAAGGATTCACAGGTAAAGTCCCATTATAATCAAAGATTTTATATAATGAAGTGACATTTAAACTATTACTTATTAACTTGAAGGAACAGCTTACAAACTCTCTCTAACAAAGGGGACTATCAGACCCACTTTAATATATAGTTGGTTTTTTTTTTTTGCTTTTTTTTTTTTGGAGGGCAGTTGGGGTTAAGTGACTTGCCCAAGGTCACATGGCTAGTTTTTGTGTTAAGTGTCTGAGGCCAGATCTGAACTCAGGTCCTCCTGAACTCCAGGGCCAGTGCTCTATTCACTGCACCACCTAGCTGCCCCCACTTTAATATATAATTAAAGCTCATCTGTAAAGCATCCTAACAGTTCATGTGCCTGCCGAAATGCACGAACATAGCTGGTTTTCTAAAGAAGAAGAGATATATTTCTCAACTCCCCATTCTTGTTTACACTGTCCAAGAAGAATGGAATTGCCAGGCTTTGTGGTAAATGCCTGTAGCCCCTTGTTTCTGGGGGATACTAAGGCTGAGGGATTGTTTGAGCTTGGGATTTCTGAAGTCTTGGCTTTGATGGAGTGTCTGGCCTAAGCCTGGAGCCGATATGGTGAGCCCCTGGGATGGGGGAGGGGGCACCCAGCTGCCTAACTAGGCCAGGTTAGAAACAGAGCTGGTCAAAGCATCCACACCCATCAGCAGTGGAGTAGGCCCTGAGGGTGGTCACTGTGCTACCAGCCTGGCTGAGATAGGGAGATCTAGCTTCAAAAAGTGAAAAAAAATTTTTAAATGGGACCATTAAGCAAATTAAGGACACCAAGATACATTTTAGCCCAACCCAAGTCAAATCACTAGAAACTCTAAATTACATAGGAGGATCCTATCAGATTTTTTTCTAGTCTCCTAAGCCTGACATTCTTGTAACCTATGGTTCCTAATCTCATCTCCTGTGAAAAAATGACTCAATTTAAACAGAAAAGCAGCAACTGGAGGAGCCTGGACATGGGAGGAGCCGGCTTGCACCATTACTGTCAGCAGAGCAGGAAAAGAAAGAATCCATGAAAATGCCATTTGTTGAGAAGTTGTCATGGCCAGACGCTCAATTCTGGCATTTGTCCAAGAACAGGGAAAAATAATGAACAGGTCTGAATTTTGCTTGTGCGTGTCCTTCTGTTCCCAGGGCCTTCTGCCTTTGGGAGGCAGGGGTTATTTACTGAACTTGGTTTCTTGGTATGGAATGCCAAGAGACTACAATTCCTTGACATAGCAGGAACTTGGTGAACATTTGTTGAATGTGTTAAGGCTTGAACCAAGAAGGAAATCCTTTGCCCCTAAGTATTTGGAAGAAGGGCTACAAAGAGATCCTGGAGATGTGGGGAGTGTGATGGATCATTTCCCATCCAAGCTCAGCAAGGACAACAGCATTGTAACAGCAGGTGCTCCCCAGCATCATACAAAGCCACATCATTCCCCTACTAGACCCTGGGGCCTAGCCCATTTCTGTCCTGGCATTATGGCAGGGCACAGTAAGTAGCCCTCTATGAATCTTCATTTGAGAACCAGAGAACATAAGACCAAAACAGTTGTATTTGCCTTTACCTTTGATAGTTTTTCTTGTTTTGAAGTGTTATCAACATATTTGGCTTACAGATCACCTCACTTCTGAATACGTCCTTCCCCTTCACATTCTTTCAAGGAAAATGCCCTTGGCTAAAGCATCTTAGCAAGGGAAAGAGAGGAAAAGAGTACTCAGGCAGATAAAAACTGTCCCACCCTGGATGATTCCTTGTTGGAAGTAGGGCAAATAGGGGAACAGCTGCCGAGAATATTTGATCACCTAGAAAAGAGATTGCACCCAATCCCCATAGTGTCTCTTTTGGAACTACCTGGTTTGTGGTGGATGTTGCCCAATGAGCCACACTTGGAAGTCACCTTGCTCAAGTCGACTGGCTTGTATACTATTTGCACCTGGAAACATGGAGAGAGGAAAAGGAGGACGGGGGGAGAGGAAGGGAT
>CM053593.1:161910732-161962547 GCA_028646575.1 Pseudocheirus occidentalis | reverse complement strand
AGAGAGAAAGGGGAAGAGGAAGAGGGAGATGGGGAGGAAAGGAGAGGGAGGGAGGGGTAGGGGAAGAGAAAGAGAGGGAGAGAGAGAGGGGGAGAGAGAGAGGGGGGGGGGAGGGAGGGAGAATATGAACTTGTCAGCAGCTGGAGTCAGAGGGTAGGTAGCTTGGTGCCAGAAACCACTTCTGTTGCTACTCCTCAGACCACCCTCTGGACCACCCATGGGGACAACTGCTGTGGGCCACCCAGAAGATTGCCCAACTCTGCAGACAAAATAATTCCAATTGAGGTTCACAATTTATAGGTGGTCAGAATTTCCCCAGCCTGTAGTCCTTCCATCAGGAAAAGTGTTTTCTGCTTGATAGTCATGGGAAGAAACAGTGGTTACCTGCCAAGGGACAGAATATAAAACCAAGAAGGGGGTTTGTCAGGTGGACAGTCCCTAATAAGGGTGAACCCACAATTATGAGGAGTAGAGTCAGGTGACCAACTGACCCTGACAAGAATCTCTGGTGATATTCCCAGATGCTTTGGGAACTGAAGCTTCTCAAAATGACAATAATTAAAAACAAACAAACAAATAAAAGACATTCCTAACTCACAACCATACACAGGGCATGGATTATGAAGTATTTATTTTTCCCAGTAGTGGGAATGGGATGAATAGAGTCATCCACACACTTTCAACTCGTTTCCCCTTGCAGTAGGTAGTAGTTGGGGACTGGCAAGATAGACCTTCAATAGCTTTAAAGTCCTATGCTCTGGCACTTAACAAAACTCCTTGCATATGGAGATGGACCCTTTGACATTGGCCTCTCTCCTACAATGACCAAGTTAGAACATAACTCTGACCTTCTTCACTAACCCAAATCAAGCTGGTGAGAACAGTCTTCTTTTCCTGGATCTGCAGTTTGGGATGAATTCATCTGTTTCATCCAACATCCGAAGCTAAAAGCCCAAAGCATACACACTGGAGTCCATCATCATGGATTTGCGATGTTTTTTGGGTTTTTTTGCACATTTTTCTTACTGAGCAGCAGAGGTCGAGGGGAATGAAAGGAAGGGAGTGATTGGGAGGTGACAACAGATACTGGTGAGAAGGGTTAGCAACAACGCCATGCAACAGCTGCTAGGTGCTAGGGTGAGCATTTTGACAACAAGAAGGTTTAACAGCAGGAAGTCGGCATGAGGCTGTGCAGGGCAGGATATCGGTAGCCCATGGCAAGAATCAATATTCTATGCTGCCCTACAGTACAGATGAGAGTTCTTAGGAGAGAAACAGGCCTGGGAAGGTGGGCCTCCCAGACGATGCATCATGGTGATCACATTGGTAACGTCTGCAATGTACAGGCATGCCCTTCTTTAGGAAAACCTGACATGCATGACCCAGGATGAGGTAGGTGATAACAGCAGCTGACATTCATACAGGTGCATGAATTCAGAGCTGCAACAGTCCTTAGAGATCCTCTTGCCTAACCCCCTCAGTTTCCAGATTAGAAAACCAAGGCCCCCAGGTTGCACAGGCAGTAAGCCTGCAGAACAAGATGAAAATTCCCAAACTGGATAAATGAGGAGGGAGTTGCTATTGCTTTTTCCTGAAAGGTTTTTGTTTTTTTTTTTTAAATAGCAAGACTCCCTTGGTGCACTTGGATATTTGTGGTGGCAGCCCTAGGGCCTGGGTGGGGTTGGAGGAGAACAGGGACACTTTCAAAGTTTGTGGCAACAGTGCCACCCAAAGACCAATCAGAAATAAGGATGCCAGCCTTGTGGCGGTCCTCTTGGGAAGCTGGGCATGGGCTCCCAAGCAGCGTGTCCACACTCATCTCTCAAAAGCTATATCTGAAGGCTTCAGCTTTCTTGTACTTACACTGGGACTGCTCCCCATCTGTACTCTCTCCACCAGTGAAGGAGAAGAACTGGCCTTGGCATAGGCCTGTCCGGCCCCAGATGCCTCTTCTCTCCTTGCAAAAGCGGGAAGAAGCCAAAGCTGGCTGACAGCTGGTCTTTGCTTATGCCAAGGGAACAAGCGATTCGTGCCTGCCCCATCTAAAGCATGAGACACGGCTGACACCATGGGGCAAACTGAAATTCCAATGGCTCCTCATCCAAATGCTAAATCTGACAAAGGGATCCGCCCTCCCCACCACTACAGCTCTTACTGTAGTTACTCCTCAGGAAGAAGGTAAGGGGAAAAATCCTTCCTCCTTAGGACTGACTGATGGTAGCAGGGCCTAGGCCTGAGCAGCACTCCTGGAGCCCCTACTTAAGGCTGGTTCCTTGGAAACTGCTCCATGATGAGCTTCAGAGATGAGCTTCACGGGTGAGAAATTAAATAGTTCTTGACATCATCAGTGAATATTTGCCAGGTGCCCCCGGGGTTGCTGAAGGACATGCGGTCCTTAAATTCCTCTGGTTGACTAATGCAGTTCATGGGCCAGATGAAGTACCAGGATTTTCCAACCCTCTTATCCCAACGTCCTTAGACAATAGCATAACCATTTACAGTAGTGACTGTTTTCCCAGGGGTTTGCAATGAGGTCTGCTAGAAGTTTCTTAATTATGCTTTGAGAGTTGAACTTTCTTTAGTACAGATGACCCCAAGCCTCACCTTTGCCTCATCTGTCTTAGTTACCACCCAAGCAGTCCCCATGCTCCTTGTGTGTGTGAGAGGAAACCCACACTTTTAGGAGCAGTGGGCATGAAGACAGGAGTCAAGGAATTGCAGGATCACAGATTCAGAGTTGGGAGGGACCTTAGTGGCCATCTGAGGCCCAGAGTAGCTTTAGGTGACTTGCCAGGATGTGGCAAGTCCAGGATTTGAATTCAGGTTCTTTGACTCCAAATGCAGTGTTTGCACCACCCTGGAACCCCCTTTGTCAGAAATGGCTGAGGAGCCAGGAATTTGAATGTTAAGAAAACTTTCTCTTCTTTATTTAAGTCTCACAGACACAGGCATGTAGAGATTCATGCTACTTCCAATAAATCATAGTAGGGTGCATTGAAGGGGTGCAGGTACTCACACTGCCTCCTCCTGGGACGTGTTTGATATTATCCTTTGAGCCACACTTGGACTGGACGTTGCTAAGATCCAGCTTCTTATTAAATATCTGCACCTTTGATAGCCAGAAAAGAAGATGAGTCACACAGCACACAGGCACGGAGCCCCTCTGCCCGACAGTACTTAGGCCTCCCGACACTGGGAACAAGGAAGGGTGGCAGTGGCTGCCGCCGCTGCCGCAAGACCCAGCTGAAGGCGGCCCCCAGAGGACCAGACAGTGGGCACTGCCCAGCCTGCTTCTTCTGGATCCACCAAAGAGATCTTGGTCCGATCCCACGGGAGCTGCCTGGGAGGAAAAATCTTTGAAAGGTGGTGCCCTTGCCATGCTTCTTATGACAACCTGGAAAAGCATGCACAGCAAATTAGTGGTCAGAGGCGCTAAATCCTCCTCATCCTCCTCACCCATGGAGGAGCCATCCTGCAAAAACAGTCATTGCCGGGAACTTCAAAGAGGGGGATTTCACTTTAAGAAAAAAAGTAACAGGTGACAATCTGAATTTATAAAATCAGATATGTTCTGAGGGGTGGGCAAGCATGAGTGCTGTGACAAAGGGTTCCACGAAATGACAAGATCTTATATATTTGAAACTGGGATTAATTTCATATGCAACTTTTTAGAAATGTACACATAGACAAATGATTACATAGATTTAGAGCTAGAACTTCTTCGTTCTTCAGATAAGGAAACTGAGGCATGGAGATATGAAGAGACTCCCCTAAGGTTACCCAGATAGTGAGTGGTACAGCTAGGATCCTCTGACTCCAAAACCTGCCCCTGTTCCAAAGTCCCATCCCATACAGAGAAACCTGACTTCTTATTGTTATTGCTTTGGATAAAACCAACAGGATGGAATTTAAATGGCAAGGACCTGATATACAGAATGCAAAAGACATCCATTTGAGAAGACAGAGCTGTGAAAAAGAAAGGCTTCCTTCCCACTGCAGAACTAATGCTGAACTCTTTCTCCCTGTTTCCTATCCCTTGAGTATTCTTAAAGAAATGACTGTATTTCCCTTAGGCCTTTTTTCCTTTCTTTCTCAGAGGGCAGGGTACCCCCACAACCTTATCCCTTGCCTTCTACCTCTTTCCCCCAAAGCACACACAGACGCATGCATACGTATTACAGCACCGTAGATTTAAGAGTGGAAGGGCCATACTCTAAAAGAGTCTTCCTCACAAGTACTCTGTGAGGTATCTAGATTTGGGATCTTCATTTTACATAAATGTAAATGGAGGCTAACAGAAATTAAGGGACTCAGTCGTGGCCAGATGACTCACAAGCGATGGAATCACAGAACCTTGGAATTGGAAGGTATATCTGTTGTGCAAGTAGGTGGAGGCTCGTGCTGTCTCCAGGCCTGCACAGATCACCTAGGCCTGTGAATATGCCTAGTACTTGACCTCAGGGTGGAGAAAACCATCTGTAGAGTAAATGCGTCCAGTATGTGGTTGAACTTGGGCCGGGTCCTCTTTGCCATGTGATCCTTGGCCTAGCATCCCCTTACCCAGCAGGGAAGACTTTTCTAATGTAACAGGTGACCAGTCTTATACAGAACAAACTCCCAGGTCTGGATGTTGCATGTTGGGGGGCTGAGAGGGTTCTGTGGGTGCAGCTTAGACGCTTCTGGAGACTGCTGACTTCTATATTTGTGCATCCTTAAATAAAGTCTAAGCAAGTAGACTAAGTGGTACACATTCCATTTGTCAGGTTTGGGGAATTTTCTCAACTCGGCAGCTGTGACCAAAACATCAGAAGCCGCCTAGTCCAATCTGTACCTTAACAGGAATCTTCTCTACCATGTCTCTGACATGGATATGCAGCCTTTGCTGCAAGGCCTTTAGCGGAGGGCAACAAGGGCTGTGCTGGAGCGGGCTCAAATGATTCCACAGAGCTGTTTGTTAAATGTTCAGTGTGATCATTCGCACCTTAGAGATCAGCAAACGCTACAGATCGGGGCTTGACTATTATTCTGTCAACTGCTGAGATTTAAGAAATTGATGGGGAAAATGTTAACAAATGCAGATTAAACTTTAAGGTATGTCCTACGTACCTTTTCCTCCATTTCTTTCTGGAGAGCTAGCTGTTAAAGATTCACCAGCGCTCTGTGAGAGGAACTCATTGAATCCTGAGGCAGCTTAATTTACTTTTTGGGACAGTTGTAATTATTATGAAATTTTCCTAACAGAGAAAATTTCAGAGCCTAACCCTGCCTTTTTGTAACTTACCATAAGGTCTCTTACTGAAAATCAGAATAGGCCTGAAAGCCCAACTAGTCCAGCTTTCTCCTTTCACAAATAAAAAAACTAAGCCCTTGAGAAGACTAATGACTAGAATTCAAGAGCAGGGATTCTGGTTCTAGTCAATGGGCCTTCTGCTGACCCACGTCTGCTTCCTACTGAGTGGAATGGGAATTCAGATTTCCTGATTTCCAGACCTGGCCCTTTTCAGTAGACTTTTAATTCCAAGTGAAGTGCTTTAAGTTAGCCCTACTAAATTGAATATACTTTACTGAATTCAGCTCCTTCATCTTTCTTGTATCCTGATTCTGTCATCCAGCATGTTAACTGTCCCTCTAAGCTTTTTGCCATTTACAAATTAGACAGGTGTGTCCTCTTTGACTTTATATAAGACACCCATAAGCACAGGCTTCTTCTGATTCCAAATTCTGTGCTCTTTCCACCGTACTGTCTGTGTGCTGTCACTGAAGGGGGGTATGAAACAGGTGCTTGGGGATAACAGAGTTACAGAAAATCCAGGAAAGCTTTAAAGGTGCTGAGTCTGAGCACTTTATCCTTCGTTCACTAGAGACAATCAAGGTCTAGTGAGAATCTGCTGGGATGCTGCTGTTAGAGGCTGAGCCCAAGAGCTGCATTATACTGCATAGATGAAGATGGGACAGGGGAAGAAAGTTGGGGATGGGCATAGTTCAACATCAAATACATATATATACACACACACACACACACACACATATATATATATATGTATATATATATATATATACACGTTTTTTTCTTTGTAATCCTTTATTAGTTAAGAGTTATGGCCTGCTCACACCCACTATGCACCTCTTCACTGCCCTCTTAAAAATATTGCTATGTGCTATGTTTTGTTTTTTACATTGCCTGTATATTCCATCCTGTTGCTCTCCCATATCACATCCAGAAGTCTATCCCTTTTAATAAAGAATTTAAAAGATTTTTTTTAAGTTCAGCAAAAATGACACATCAACTGACACTGACATTTTACAGTGTTCCAAATTCAAGACTGCAGTTGGGAGGGCGGGAACTGCATTCTCATACCTTTTCTTTGGGGATAAACTTATTCCCATTGTCTTCTTAGAGATACTCATTTTTTCATTTATTTTAAAAAACTTAGCACAAATTTATTTTCTCTCTCTCCCCACTATTATAAAAGGGAAAAAAAAGAAAGGGGGGGGAACTCTTCTAACAAATATACATGGTCAAGCAGAACAAATTCCTGAACTGGCCATGTCCAAAAAAACATGTCTCACTGTGCACTGTGAACCCATCAACCTCTTTGGTTTAACACTGAAAATATAAGGAGACAAAATGGAGCTTTTACTATAACCTCAAACTGGATTGATTGTTGAGGAGTACTAACCATGCATTTTGGAGAAGGAAATCGAAAACCATCCAGGATCTTTGCCGGGAAAACCCCACAGACAGCACTGGCTGTGCTATGGTCCACGGGGTCACACAGAGTCACACACAAGTGAGCGACTGACCAACAGCAACAACACGTTCTTACTGAGCTAATTCTTATCCTGGAATCACAGACTATCAGAACAGTCTTGGGAGTTTGGGTATTATCTAGTTTAGCCCCTTCATGCAAAGGAGGAAGGGAGAATAAATGGCTCGTCCAAGGCCACGGGGCTGGAGAGAAGTTACCAGGACCCAGATTTCCTGACTTTCAGCTTTGGTCTCACGTCTCTCACCACAGCACATCTCTTCTGGACCTATCCTCAATACTTCTGTCTCTCTCTTTACCTAACCAAACTAAGCAGACTTACATACTTTTGCTACAAAAATAGTATTCCTTAACACACCCAAATTAAAACCCAGCTCCTTACACTTTGCCAGTGTCAGATTGCAGAATCACAGAGCACAGATCCAAAGTGGCAATCTTGTCCAACCCAGGCCTGACACAAGACCCTCTTCCTCCACCCATACAACAGCACCAGCACCAGAACCACCAACAACACACCTGACATTTTCCTATGCAGTCTTTGCTTATAGACTTCTGGGTGAGGAAGGGGCAGGGTGTGGATGTGGGCACCACTACCTTCCAAAGTAGCCTAGTATTCTATTCTTGGATAACTGTAACCATTAGGAGGTCTGTACTAATATCAATTCAACCTTGCTTTTCAAAAACAGATGTTCACATACTCACTTTTGAAGTTAGTCGAGCAGCTGATTCTCGATTCACAGACTGTAACAAGTGCTCTTAGAGGCCATTGATTCCAACCACCTCCATTTTAGGTACAAGGTCACACATGTAGTTAGTCTGCAGGGCAAGGATTTGAACTGGCTCCTGGCTCCTGGCTCCTATTTCAGTGGCTTACTATCTTCCTACCAGATCTTCCTATTTATGCCACCCTCAGACTTTAAGGTATTCCAGATGAAAAAAAATCTTTTAACGTGGGATTGAATTTTTATTTATAATTGACAGGCATGTCAGTTTTAAAAATAGACTTCTGAATTTACAGAGGGAATAAAGTAGGGCAACAAATGAATTCGAGAAAATGAAGTCTTAAGCTTAAGGAATTTTCATGATGGAATGAGCTATCTGAATGCAAAATGGTCTTACCTTGGGAGGAAGTGAGTTCTCTTATCACTGGAGATTTTCCAGGGGAAGCGTGATGACTAACTTCTCAGGGATGTTTTGAAGGGAATTCCTGCTCAGGTATGTGGGCTGGACTGCAAAACTTCTCAGGTCCTTTCCAGCTTTTTAGATTCCAAGGTCCTATGACTGCCTGCCTGTTTAGAATTTTGCTTATTGCTGGCTAGCCTAACTGAGAACTCCACCTGTCAAGATGTCCATCTGTGAACAGTGTGAGACTTGCCTGATGCTCACTGACTGTTTGCTTGGGCTTTGTGATAACATCTGCTGCTGAAATGGCCTGTCTTTCTCCAGGGGGTTTGTCCAGTCTTGGAATTCTAGTCATCCCCAGTCCAGCCTATCCCCCCACTGACAAAATCTCACTAATTCTGGCCCCTGGCCTGGGATTTTGCTTCCTCTGGTGTAGATCTCAGTTCAGATCTCCCAGGGCTACTTTAGCCTGGACTAGACTTTGACTTTCTCTTCCATTCTTGCATCTCCCTAAGAATGCTCCTTTGTTAAGGGACACTGACTACACCTTGGGAGCAGGAGGGACATAGAGATAGGGGGAACCATGAAAGGAGGAGGTAAAACGCATGTCAGACTAATCTGGCTACTTCCAGCACTAGAGTTCTATGTGTATCTACGATTGCTAGACGTGGAATCATGACCCCTCTTCCCACCTCTGCTCTCACCCTGATCCCATTCACCCCAGGGGTGTTCTTTCTCCTTGCTAGCTCTCACCGGCTGACCACAGAGAAGGTCCAACCAACAGTAGACTACTTCACTTTCTCAATATGAGTTGATCACCTCAGTCATCCCTGGTGCTCTCCATGTGCCCACCTTTTTTTGTTCCACCTTTCTTTAATCTGTTCATCTTTCATAATCCCATTAGTTATGTGTTGCCATGTCTAATCACTATTAATGATTTTCAAAATCACTTGGCAGCAAATGCACATGTTCATATGTGACTTTAGTAAAAACAAACAAACAAACAAACAATGTGGTAAAAAAAACTGCCCAGTCAAGGGCAGCTAGGCAGCTCAGTGGGCAGGGCACTAGGTCTGAAGTCAGGAGGACTTGAGTTCAAATCCAGCTGTAGACATTTATTAGTTGTGTGACCTTGGACAAGTTGCTTAACCCTGTTTGCCTCAATTTCCTCATCTGTCAAATGAGTTGGAGAAGGAAAACGGCAAACCAGTCCAATATCTCTGCTAAGAAAACCCAAACAGTGTCACAGAGAGTAGGGCACGAAACAATTCAACCTCAACACAGTCAGTCAGCCGTTACCTGCCAAAATCTTGTCCTGTCAAAACCAAAGACGTTCTCAGCAGCTATAAGTGACCCAACAGGGGGAGGTTATGCTTGGAACTAAAGCTGAAACAGACAAGAGATCTTTCTCTCACCACAGGTACACCTCCATTTAGACTAACTCATTAGACAAAATGAGCTAAGAACTACCAACTTAACTTTTATCAAAACGTTATTTGGTTTTAATTTTTATTTTTTTTCTTTTTGGAGGGCAATTGGGGTTAAGTGACTTACCCAAGGACACACAGCTAGTTTTTTTTATGTGTGTGTTAAGTGTCTGAGGCTGGATTTGAACTCAGGTACTCCTGACTCCAGGGCTGGTGCTCTACTCACTGTGCCACCTAGCTGCCCCAATTATTTGGTTTTTAAAAGGATTTTCCAGCAGGGTTCCTTTAAAAAGAAACTTTCCCAGGTACCTTGAAAATGAATTAAGTATCCAAAAACTCAATTCATATATTTAGGAACTTAAACAAAGTGAAGTATAACCAGCGGGTCCAAAAAACCAAAGCTCTGGGCCTCTGGACCTTGTGAGGGAGAGCCCACTGTCCTCTCTACCTCTTCTTCCTATTATCAAATGGCATTTTGATGACTGCCCTGTCTTTCCAATGAAGCTCTTCATAGCTACCAGAGGGCTGGGGACCTGGGCAGAGGAGGAAAGGTGAGGGGAATGGGAGTTCACACATATAGCTGAGTTTTATGAAAGTGTTAGTTGGAAGTCTTTTTTTTTTTTAAACTAGGGCAGCTGATCCATTAAAAAAAATCATCTGAGGGCTACCTAAGTACTAACCTTTCTCCTAATGTTCCTCAAAAACCCAAACCCCAGGCAAACAGCTGTAGTGAATTTTCTTTAGGAGAAAACACAAAATGTCCTGCTTCTCTCTCTTGGTTTTCTGTTTTTTTAAAATTATAGCCAGGGGGGGGAAAAGCTTTAATGAATAAATTAATCATGAAAACTATAAGTCAGTTAAACATTACAGTTAATTAAAAGAGGGAGTGAAAAGGAAGTTGATAGGGGAAGAGAAAGACAAAGAGACACTGATGGACAAAGAGAACAGAAAAAGATTGGAGAAGGTGCAGACACGCCCATAGAGTGAAACTTTCATGGAGTAACATTGCCATCTTGCGGATTGCTAGGATATTGCAACCAAATATTCAGTCACCTCAGCTGGATCTAGTCTTATTTTGTAGATGGATATTCCCTCCCATGTGCAGATTGCAGCCTGTCTCACGCTGGCCCCTCATGCACAGCTCCGGCCCAGCTCTTTACATGGGCCAACTACAAAAGGTCCAAGGAGCAGCAGACTGCTTCATTCTGTCACGGCACCAACGCAACACCCAGGATAACTTCGGTTACCCTTCTTTCTCCACGTGCCCATCTTTTTTTTTGCTCACTCATTTCTTTAGTCTGTTCATCTATAATGAATATGAATAAGATGTTAATCCATTTCTTAATCTGTTCATCCATTAATAATGCGTTGCAGCCTCTGATCGCGATGAATAATTTTCAAGTCTTCTGAAGGTCTTTTCTTCTTCCGAACACACTTTTGTGGAGTCATGTTCTTGTTCTTCTTTCCCTGCCATCCTCTTCGGTGACTGACATCCATGTTCACAAATTAGCAAATACTAATTCATAATAATTATGGCTCGAAAATGATCCAAACTCTTCAATTCTAATGACCTTCATCTTTATTCCACTCCAGACACGTCTTGGACATCGTCTGCTCTACCTCCCATGTTTGGAACTCTGAGATTCCATTCTATGACCCCACCAGCTCCTTCCCACCGTCTCCCTCTCCTCCTTTCTCCAACCTTTCCTTTGCCCTTATCGAGACTTCCCGTTTGCATTCTCCTGTAACCCCTTTCCATCTTCACCTGGCTCCTCACCCCATTTTACTCTGCAGCCATTTCAGTAAGATTCTGGCCAACGCCCAAGATTCCCTCACCCCACTGACATCCATCAGGCCAGCCAGCCCAATTTCCAACCTTGAGTTTCCCTCACCATGCTCTTTGTTTACTCCCAGCCCTGGGCTGCTGAGCATGGTTCGAATAACTAATGGAATTATTTCAAATGGCTCCACTGCAGATTCAGGCTACCCACCCTCAAGTGATAGCCTTCAAAGCTATGCAGCAATCCTAAAAATCTGCAAGCCTAAAAACTATGAGTTTAATTCTATTAACTAATAGAATTATTTACTTTTTATTAAAATTTAATTAATTCTAGCAGCCTCTTGGCTTGTCCTTCATAATGTCTTGACTATAGTCACAGGATTTCTTGCTGACTTCCCATCACATGCCCCTTGATGGCTGTTCCAAACCTCCTCTCTTCCTCTTCCCTTCCCCAGATTCCATCCCTCTCCCTTTTTACTCTTGACAGATGACTTCACCTCCTACAATACTAAGAATATCGAAGCTATTCCAAGTTAGCTCCTTCTACTTTCCTCCTTCCCACCTCAACAGCCCTCTTACCTTTGCCCATTTCATCTTCCTTTCCTCCTTTTTGGGCAGGGAATAAAACTTGATTAATAAGCATGCATGATGCGCCAGGTGCCACGCTAAGCGCTTTTACAAATATTACCTCATTTGATCCTCACAATGACGTTTTGAGGTAAGTGCTGTTATTATCACCACTTACAAGTGGGGGACACTGAGGCAGATAGAGGTTAAGTGACTTGTCCAGGGTCAAACAGCTAGGAACTATCTGGGTTTGGATTTGAAATCAGTTCTTCAAGACTCCAGGCCCAGCACTTGAGCTGCCTCCAGAAGCACTTCTCCTTCTTACCAAAGCTAGTCATTTTTCAGATGAGGAACCTGAGGCCCAGAAACATGAAATGACCACCCAAGGCCACTTGGGCAATCAATGGCAAGACTGAGGTCCGGGTCTTCTAATTTTAAATCCAGCCCTCTCTTCTGACATCACCCCATCCCATTAACCACCAGCTAGAGATCTGACATCCACATATTCTGCTGTTATCTGTGAATTGATTTGGCCTGGACAAGCTTTTATTGAAAATTGATAAATCTGTCACGGGGTTGGGGGTTGGTCATGCGCCGGCCCCCTTGACTTGTCCTCTGTCTCCTCTCCACATGGAGGATGTTTGCAGAGCTTGCTGCTGGGTAAGGAGAGACTCTGAAGCCTGGGTGAACATTCTGTAACTGCTTCCTTTCAGCTAATGACAAGGTAGAGAGGGGCCTCTCTAGCTAGGAGGGCTTTCAGAAAGGCCTGACCACTTCCTCTTAGACTCTCTTCATGAAACACGGCATCCAGTGAGACAGCACGGTCTAAACGGAGAAAGGCATTTGGGACTTCTCCTTCTCTGAGTCCGTACGGCCTCACTCCTTTGCTTTTTCCTCTGTCCTTTTCTGTTGCAAGTGGAAGGAGAGCCTTTATGACACGAGGGCATGTTGGGTGTCCTAGGTCGGTTCTATTTCTTCAGCCAGTGCAGCACAGATCCCCCAAGGAACAAGGAGCAATGTCTGGAACCCACACTAGGGAAAGCCGACTCATCTGGTAGGGATGCCAACTTTGGACATGAATTTGATAAGACCAGTTCAATACAGAGACAGAACTAAATTTCAAGCCTACTTGTCCTCAGAGACCAAGGTGGCTTAAGGGAAAGTATGCCCTGGAGGTATTGAGGAAAAAGCTTATACAAATGTTCTTGCTATGTCTTTGAAGTGAATAGCTCTATGAAAATGCTTTCACACGGTTAAGTGGTTAAATGGAAGTGGTGTGCTAGTTACTGGCCCCTAACAATGGGGAGGCTCAAACCAGCAGCAACAGAGAAGAAGCCAGCCTAAGCCCTCAGAGTACCCACTAAAACCTGGAAGGGGAGATGCAGTCTGCCTGACTCTGGGAGAGGCCATTAGAGCAGACGTGTTACCCATCTTGGACTTTCTATCATCTGTCTTAAAGCTGTCTCCTTCCAATTCTAAAGGAATCCTGGGAATGACAAGTTGTTGTCAATGAAATGTTTTTTGAAACAATGAAACAATTGTTCCTTTGTGAAAAAATAGTTGGAATTCTGATTTTGCCTTCAGGATGTTCATGTTATGAAAGTGGATTAAGCCCTCCACTGCCTTTAGGTAGTATTAAGAAAGCATTTTAAAATGACCCTAATCTGAAAGTTTTAGACTAACATGGAAGAGAAATATCATCAGTCTTTCTTCAAGTATCAGTTCGGAAACCACGTCCTTCTCTATTCTCTTTTAACACTTCAGGTGGTAACCATACATAACATGCTTCGTCTCCCAGGTGCAACCGGTCCAGAGAACTCAGATGCCTTAATGAGATGGAATTATTCTTGCATTTCAGGATTTCCTATCATTGTCAGCACTGAGCCCAAGCCTGCCACCCACAGGCCGAGAGCTGGGACTGCAGAGGGAAGCTCAGTGGGAGAACTTGGCCCCACTCCTTCCACGAGGGTGGCCAATGCAAGGTTTGTTTCCTTCTGTGGTTTCAGAGGCCATGCAGCTGCTCTTAGCTGATGGCGGGTGAGAGAATTAGGCAAATGCTGGCCAGCTCTTCTAAACTGGCCTCTAAGATACCCAAGGTCTGTGAGGAAAAATTCTGTGGGCTGCTCAGAAACAAAAGCTCTTGTCAATAATACCATTCGGAAGGGAAGGCAGGTGCATATGTAAAAGGAGGTGGGTGCAGCCTGGGTACCTGGGTAGCACTCAAAGAATTAAGACTCCCAGGAGTTCTGAGATAGATTTTCATGCTTTGAATTTTAAAGAGCCAGTAAACAGAGTGATAAGGAGCAAAACACATCTCACAGGAGTCTCCACTGAGCTTCCAAAGGGTTCTTTGGCAGTAAAGCTCTTAGGGCTGTGTCTGGTCTCGACCATGATCTAGGTCACTTGTTCTTGCCTGATGTTTCAACAAGGACCAGAAAGACTGGACAAGGAGAGAAGGAAGCTAGGGCAGAGCATTTGTTTCCAATTAAAAAAAAAAAAACAAAAGCCAAAACAGAGATAGAGAAAAGCACGGTAATAAGGAATGGTCCCTTTTCATTTTAATTAAGCCTAGGGAATTTTGGGCAAAAGGGGTAACTGAGGAAGAATCTGAAAAGTATTTTTTTTTTAAATTATTATTCCCATGTGATTCTCTGGTTCCTGCCTGACAAGCTATGACAACAGGCCCATGCTCCAAAGGTGTTTAGGGGAGACAGTTTTTGCAATGTGGCAGGGAGGCAAATGTGTATTTGTGTGTAGCCTCCCCATGCACAAACCCCAGAGACTGAGCCCTTTCCTATGTCCCCTGCACTGAGAATCAGGACACTGGACGCTCTAATTTCCTCATCCTTCTCCTATTCTTCTTCTATCACCTCTTCCTCTTTATCATCATCATCATCATCATCAGTAGGTACAGTACTATTCTTAATAGAAAAGAAAAAGGAATGGGGAGTATTTTTTTTTTAATGAGAGGTGCGGGGGTAATAGGAGAGGCTTTGCTTTTGCTCAATTACATCAATAAAAGTGGGATCTCACTTGAGAGTGAGATAGGGGTAGAAACCTAAGAGGAGACCGAGGGGGAACATGGGGGGCAGCACTGAAGGAGCTTCAGAGAAGCATGGGACATGGTACCTTGGGGAGCAGCCCAGACCAATCAATACACTTTACAAGTCTTATCTGATCCTCACAACAACCCTGTGAGGTAAGTGCTATAAAGATCCTCTTTACAACTGGGGAAGCTGAGGCTGGAGTGAGGTTAAGGGACTTAACCTGGGGTCACAGAGGCAGGAAGTGTCCAAGCCAGGATTCCAACTCAGACCTTCTGGGCTCCTAATCCAGCAGTCAATCCTCTGTCCCACCCAGAGGCCCTGCTAGGGCTGAGGTCCATCTCCCTTCTTCTCTCTGAGACCATGGAATTGACCCAATTTTTCAGAGGCTGGGAGAAAGTTAAATACAGGCCTCAGGATAAAAATCTCTGAGCTTCTTGATCCTTGTTACTAGAGAGGCAATGACCCAACAGTATAGGTGTAATTCTCAATAAAACCAGAGATCAACAACCTTTTAAAAGAGCTCGGGGGAAGGCAGGAAGTCCTCCTCAAGTCCAAAAGGCTGAGACAAATGGGACAGAGAGGCCTGCTCCCTCAGGGGCTGCCTTCTGTCAGGCTATCTTGTGTCGGATGATCTTCTTGACCAATAATTAGAAGGACTGTGTAACTATGCAGGGGATAAAAATTGAGGGTCACAGAGAAAACACTGACACTATCAGAAATTCTGTCTGATCAGAGATGAATTGCATGAGCTGGGGCTAACACAAACATCTCTGAATAAGATGAAGAAAGACCCTTTGGGAAATTTTATCAGGCACAGAGATGTAGATGGTGAAGCCCAGAACTACTTAAGTACCTCCTGAGCGAAAGGCACTGTGGGTTCACTGTTTGTCTAAGTATCTTACTCATTCTACTGGTCTAGAAGTTGGCTGGCTGGTAACCAGGTCCATGCCAAGCCCATGTGATTGAGCCCAGGCTTGGGCAGCTGTCATCCTAATCCTCAGCTCTCCTCTGATAGAGACGCTTCTACACACATCCAGGCAGGTAAAATGGAATGTCCAGCTGCCAGTTCTACCTTCTACCTTCTCTTTTCCTTCTTCAGCCTAGAATCCAACCAGTGAATTATAATAAAAATAAAAATGTTTTCCATTCCTCTAGTTCCCTACAGTTTTTGCAAAAAGCTTTCCTCACAACAACCCTGTGAGGTAGGCAGCTGGGACTCTCTTTTACAGAAGAGGAAACCGGGGGTTCAGAGAGGAATGGACACTGGACCATGGTGGTCACATGGCTACATAAACATCAGTCCTGGGGTTCAGCTCCTCAGGGATCAACTTATCCTGCTGACCTCTGCACAAAATCCTCACCACTCTAGAACTCACCAAAATGGAGAAGAATAGGGCTATTATAGATGATACAACAACGAGGTAACATCTGGATTTGAACACAATACTACTGTCAAATCAATTATTAATGCCTGCCAAGAGCCAAGTTATCACATTATGAACAGGAGACCAGCTCCCAGGCAAGTTGAGGAACTCCTGTGGACCACCACACACTACAAACTTCCCGACTTAGAGGGACCCAGAGATAAATTGCTGGTTTCTTTTATAACATCAAAATGATCATACTAGCAGGAGTCTCACTGGGCCCTCTAAGGACAATGCCATTACTCTCTGTGGAGAACAGCACTCACCTTATCAGCGTTACCTATAGCCCTTCCTAGAGCGTAACAGGAAATTTCAGGATAACACAACTCAACCCACTTTCCTGGTTGTGCATCACAGAAATGATTATAACAGTCAGGTGATCAGAATGTCTTGGGAACAGTCCTGGAACTCAGCAGACAAGAAGGGAAAAGCAAGCTTTGAAGTTGCCAGGTCTATGGTTGCCTGAGAAGGTCCTGTGCCTATTGATAACCCTGAAAGTCCATTCTTCCAATGGGGTCTGCAAACTACCCAAGAGAAATGCACTGTGGTCCTTACCTTTCCACCTCCTGGCTGATGTTTTAAGTTTTCAGTGGACCCAATCTTGGACCTGACGTTTTTCAGGTCTGGCATGGGGACTGTAGAAGTCTGAAGGCGACTCTTGGCTGATGACGGGGACTTGGGTGGCGTACGGACCACTGCCACCTTTTTAGGCTCCCTGGTGGGGGGTGTGGGCAGAGAGGGTGTACGGGACCGGCTGCCAGGAGTCCCTGGGGAACCAGGGCTGCTGTAGCCACTTCGGTCTCCAGATTTTGTAGATTCACCTGAGAAGTGGAGAAAAAAGAGTGTCAGCTGACTAAAAACCTTTTGATATTAATAGCACCCAGTAACCCACTGTCTGGGAAGGTTCCCTCCCATACTTGGGACTGTTAAGTCATACAAGATGTAGCCAATGCCAGAAAATCTAATGTGCGTTTGTGAGTGCTGCTCTTTGAGGAAGTCATATTAGTGCACTTCTACTGAGGTATAATCCTATCATAACCATAATCTCTGTCCCTATCACCTGAAATCAGCAGAGCCTGGTTACAAGAAGATAGGGGATGAGGCAAGCAGAAATGAGTTTACCTTATAAATGATGAAAACTACTTAAAATAAGCTTATTTGAAACAAAGTGAAGCATCATAATGTAGTGGAAAGAACACTGAGTTCGGAGACAGATTACCTGCATTTGAAGGTGTCTGAGGCTGGATTTGAACTCGGGTCTTCCTGACTCTAGGCCCAGGGCTCTATCCATTGTACCACCAGCTAACTGTCTCTTTGTAGACAAAGTACTTGGCTACTGTCTACCTGATTTCCAGATTACTTTGGAATGGCCTCCATGCCAATCTTTCCTTCATCTCGTGCCCAGAGAATCCATAAAACTCAGTAATTCATAGAATTTACTAATTATGCGATCATTTTTTAAAGTCCAAGGAAGGGCAGCCCTTGGCCATAGAGCTGTACCAACAAGTAGAACACAGGGCGAGGACACCATCTGGCATAGTACAGCAAGTGCTTGGCTGTGGGATGAAGGGATTATTTAACAGATTCATCCAAGCCTGTCTTCAGGGTTGAGCCATGCCTTGGAAATGGTTGTTCAGTTCTCTGATGAAAGCAGAAAGGAAAGGGGCCAGCCTAGGAAAGGATGACCCACTACTCTCTATGCAAGAATAGGCCACTGCCACCGGAGCCTGTGGTGTCTCAAAGTCCTCTTCCTTTGTACAACAGTTGTATTCATGAAGAGTCAGGGATCGCTGACCTTTGGTTAATTACTACTATGATCCCATTGGCACACACCACTGTTTTAGAGGCCATTCGTGCTCAGTTCTGTCATCCTTCAGCTTCCCTCTTTACTCCTCCAGTCCCAATTCTCCACCAATTAGTTAATAATCTACAAACTAAGAACACCCATGGCCACGGAGAGACAGAGAGAGAGAGACAGAGACAGAGAGGGAAAAAGAGAGAGAGAAATAGAGAGAGAGAGAAAGAGAGAAGGAAAAAGAGAGAGAGAGAAAAAGAGAGAGGGAGAAAGAGGGGGAGAAAGAGAGAAGGAAAAAGAGAGAGAGAGAAAGAGAAAAAGAGAGGGAAAAAGAGAGAGAAAGAGAGAAAAAGAGAAAGAGAGAGAGGGAGAGAGAGGGAGAAAGAGAGAGAAAGAGAGAGAAAGAAAAAGAGAGAAAAAGAGAGACAGAGAGAGAAAAAGAGAGAGATGAAAGAGAGAGAGAGAGAAAGGGGGGGTAGAACTGGAACAGCTCATCTAAAGGGCCCTATGTAATGAATTCATTTATAAAATGAAAACTGTTTTCTTTAAAGTTTGGACTTTCATCTATGCTACATTTTCATGAAATCAGGACACACCTGTAGTCTAGCCCAGAAGCATGATGAGTCAGGCATTCCCTTGTTCTTTGATTATAAAATCTAAGGAAGAGGACATTAAGTGAGGGGGCCTGGCCAAGCGGGGATCTCTGCCCCAAGCTGGAAACGATGACCTTTTGTCCAGAGTTCTGCCCAGCAGTGGAGGGAGAGACAGCCTTGGCATGGGAGCCCTCCTCCAAACCACAACACAGGCACAAGCCCGTCCAGCCCAGTCTGATGAGGACCCACGTTCTGTGTGTGGTCTCACCACACAGACCCTGAGAACAAACCTTGCCTGAATTAAAAGGGAAGCATTGGGCTACACAGCCAGGAAAAGTAGAGATGCCGTCATCAGAGGGGCCAGGTTGAGATCTTCCTATGTCACCCGCCCTAGGATCAAATCTAAAACCCTCATTTGGCATTTTTCGAGCCCTTCACAACCGGCCCCTTCCTCCCTTTCCAATCTTCTTATGCTTCACTCCCCTTCTGCACATTATACAATTCAGTGACGTTCACTGGCCTCCATCTCCACGCTCTGACTTTTCACTGGCTGTCTCTCAGTTCTGTTTTAAAGTTTGAGAATGATCTCTTTTCCCTTTGCCCTTTCATTTTGTATCTCTCATGCTCTCATGTTTGTTTTGGAATTACAGTGATTGTTTATTTTGGGGACTGGATCTGTGACTTCATGGAATGGAGGAATTGCTGGTGTGGAAACTTCCTTCAGCAATTAATGCAGATGCATAGCTGGTCTGTGTTTTTACAGACTTACCATGGACACTGATAAGTTCAGCAGCTTGCTGGTATTTATCCCAGGTAGGATCTGAACCCAGGACTATCCAATATGCTATACTCTCTCTTAACTGCACATTTATAATAGATCTATATGTATATCACCAGGCCCACTGCTAGACTGTAAACCCCAGTCCTAACCTAGAACAGTGCTCCAAAAATAACCTTTGTTTGGTAAATATTTAGTAAATGTTGAACGAATGAGTGGCTGCACAAAAACTGCCACTCTGAGGAGGAGACTTTGGTCTTCACCTGTGTGCACTTGTAAGAGGTTACATAAACTCCACCTGTCAGTCAGACTGTCTGTATTCCAGGCTGCTCTGTTCTGCTCAGTGATGGATAACTATCTGCCACTCTGGCCCCAAAGACAAACTCTTTCCTCTGAACTGAGTTAAGAACAACAACAAAAGTCATCCCAGGTCTGCCCCAGAGAATGCTCCCAAGGGTCACTCTAAGGGACAGAAGATTGCCACCATATTGTGGCAAGATGCTGGTCTCATCTCATATCCACCGAGGCCCTTGGTGCATCTGTGGTTCAATACTAGGGCATTTTTCCTACCAGCACTTGGAGGTGTCTTTGGGGCTGATGTTTTTGCCGGAATTCTGGTGGCGTTGGCGGCTCCTTTCTGACCAGAAGGTGCCCCTGCCCTGGGAGTGGCCATTTTTATTCCGCTTTTAGTCTCCGCCCCCTGTGAACCAAATCAGAATGGAAAGGTTATTGGACATAAACATCTCTGAAATCCAGCAGGATTTCCTCTTGTGCTTCTCTACAAACCTCTAGATCAAACTTTCAATTCTATCACATTCTACTTCTATCTCTTTCTCTAATCAGAATCCAAATTTGGGGGTCATTCATGACAGAGGTGAAACCAATGATGCTTTGGATTTTCAACTGGCCCCTACAACTAATGACTCTTATTCAATGCCAAACATGCACAGTCCCATAACGTGAGTTAATGTCATCATTACTTATCTTGACCAAGCCTGTGAAGTCCGTCAAGCCATGCTCTGAAATTTCCCCATTGGGATTGTTACACTGGTTAGTAACCAGAAGCCTTAAACATCTTCCATACACAGTTACCTAAAATAATTTGACCTGAAACCAATTTCACTGTACTAGAAAAATCTACCAGCTTATGTCTTCTTAGGAGTAGATTGGGCTCAAGCAGATACTTCCATTCTAAATCAAACAGCTAATGATATTAGTATCTTTTTGATAAATTCAGTCTTTTATGAGTATAGCAATTCTTGAGCAAGTAAACAAATGAAAAAGTTGCAAGTGAAAGCGAGTCTATGCCAAGTGTACTAATTTTCTAATGATTAAGCCATAACATGAGTACAAAGTAATTAACATTGATAAACTGGATGGCTTCAGAATGAATGGGCTATGCTAGATGTGTATCACAAAAGAATGAGAGCTATGTAACTCAAAAGGATCCAACCACGATGCCAAAATAAAAAAAAGATACTATTTATATAAATGTAAAATTTACAGCTTTAGTGCCATGTCAATCAAAATACCACAGGGTTACTTTATAGAACTAGACCAAAAAAAAAAAAATCACGTGGAGGGACAAAAATCTCCAGGGAAATTTTTTAAAAGCTGAGGTAGAAGGGGAGGCAGCTTTCCCATACCTCAAACTATGCTATAAAGCAATAATCAAGACTATTTAGTACAAGTTTAAAAAAAATAAGAAAAAATTTGAATGGAAAAGATTAGGTGAAGACCCAGAATAAAACATAGCAGCCAGTGTTTATAGCGAATGACACCAAATAATGGCATAAGGGTTCTCTATTTGATTAAAAAAAACCCAACCAAACAAAAACCAACAAAAAACTACTGGGAAAATTAGAAAGCTGTTTGGAAGAAATTAAGTTTAGACCAACATTTTATCCTATATATGCATAAAGCTCCAAATGGATACATATAAAGATCACATCACAAAAGAGAGAGGTGTTTCTAGGAGATAAAAGGGATAATTTTGATTATATAAAACAAAACAGCTTTTAAAATTCTTGCTTTTATTGACATCTTTTAAAAAAATAACCTTTATTTTTGACTATATCTTACCAATTTCATCCAGTAAGCTATTGGTTATAACAAATAATCAAAAAGAGGGAAAATAATTTAGCAAAACTGACCTTTAACATAAGAACCATGTCTGACAGTATAAGCAGTATTCCATACCCTTAGTCCCCCACCTCTGTGAAGAAGGGAGGAAGGAACACTTTGAAAAACTTTTCTCCCTGGCTAAGCTTGATTAGTATAATTATGTGACATTTAGTTTCATTTGTTTGTTCACTCTATTTACTTTGTGGTGGTCCCTGTATATACTGTTTTCCTGGTTTTGTTTACTTCACTCTGTATCAGTTCATATGTCTTCCCATGTTTCTCTGAAGTTTTTGTATTCATGATTTCTTCTGGTACAGTAATATTTCATTACTTTCATGTATCATAATTTTTTATAGACCTTCCCTAGTCAATGAACATTTGACTCGTTTTCAGTTATTTGTTATCACAAAAAAATGCTGCAATTTTGGACAGCAAAATGGATATTCTGATATATGTGGGCCCTTTCTTCCTATATCTGACCTTCTTGGGGTATATTTCTAGCAGTGGGACCTCTACATCACGTCCAGAGGATAATTTAAATTGCTTTTGAGAAAGTTTGGACTAATTCATAGCCCCAACATTAGTAAATAATCATCTTGTCTTTTTTCAAACTCTCCAACACCGTCTATTTACATCTTTGAAATCTTTGCCAATTTGCTAAAGGTGAAGCAAAACCTCAACATTATTTTGATTTGTATTTTTTTATTATTAGTGATGTGGAACAATCTTTCATGTTATTTTTCATGGCTTACCATTCTTTTAAAAATTCTTTGACTACCTACCCACTTAAGCATGGTTTTGGTCTTGTGGGTTCCTAATAGATCTTGGATATCAGACCTTTATCAGAGACATTTCATATATAAATTCTCTCCCAGTTAACCACTTTCCCCTTGTTATGCTAATTCCATTAATTTTGTTCTTATAAAAACTTTTCAATTTCATGTAAACTTTATTTTTCATGATTGTTTCTATGCCTTATTTATTAGTTAAGAATTCTCTATCCTGCCCTACCAGAAAGTCAGAGGGGTGATGGGGGAGGACATAGGAGAGAGAAGATTAGGGGAGGGGCTATACAGTGGAATAGCTGTTTTGGGGTGGTGGGGAGGGGAAAGATGGGGAGAAAATTTGTAACTCAAAATCTCATGGACATGAGTGATGTAAACAAGAAAATAAATAAATTAATTTAAATAAAAAAAAAGAATTCTCCCTCTTAACCATAGCTATTAACACTATCAATATTTGGTCCTTTTCTAATTTTTTATGGTATGATCTTTAACATTCAGATCATGTATCCATTTTAAGTTTACTGTGGTATATGGTATAATATGTTCTGCCTATTTTTATATTATGCTTAAAGTATAATAATTTCTGCCTATTTTTCAGTTTTCCTAGCAATTATCAGGTCTTTTCCAAGTAATTTATGTTCACGGTTTTAATAAAACACTGGGTTGTTCAGTTAATTTTTTTTCCGATTCTTCCTTTTCTGTGAAATGACCAAAAAACCCCCAATAAAAATAAAATACAATAAAGGCCCCAATTAATGTTAAACACTAACTTCAAGACTCCTCTAATATAACTTGCTCTTCCTTTAACTTACTCAGAGTTGAGACTCTGGTTCAGCTCAGGTTAATCTTGCTGTGACAGCAGCCCCATAGCAGTTTTCCAAAGATCAGAGTGCAATTGTTGATGAATGAGCCAACCACACCCACCAGCATAGCTTGACCCTGTGCAAAGCCAGGCTCCTTACCTTGGGTTTCATTGCTTTTGCTCCAGAACTGCCAGTATGGGATGTGACAGAAGAGACGTGTTTAGGAGAGGAACCTGGTACTGAGGACACAGCTGGGCTGGAGGGTGTGATCGAAGGGTCTGAGCTAACAGGAGAGGGTCGTTTAGGGCTAATGGTAGGTCTACCTTTCAGGAAGGTTTGAGCAGAGGAAGGTGTGGATGTCTTAAATGTGAACATAAAATAAAATCAGAACCAAAATCAGAACATAAAAAGAAAGCAAACCAAAATGAATGATGGAGGTTGTCAAAGGGGTATGACAAGTCTGAGAACAAATCATCAGGATGCTCGGTTTGGGTTTGGAGGGGTTTATGATAGAGGTGGAGAACGAGGGAATACTGAATGTGTCTGGTGCTTTACACAGCTCCAGGGTGCTATTGGATTCTCCCCAGATATCTCTACGTCTAGTGAGAGCCTAGCGTCTAGACAGTCTATGTCTTGTCACATGCATGCTTGCTAACTTTATGCCCTCTGCCATTACAGAGAGGGACTCACAGCAGCAGCAGTGAGGCACACAGGAAAGAATGCTGGGCTTGAGCCAGGAGACCCGAGTTCTGAAACTGGTTCTGCCATTAACTTTCTGTGTGACCTTAGACAAGATATTCTGCCTTAGTCTTCCCATATGTAAAATGCCGGAGTTGAACCAAACAATCCCTGGGGTTTCTTCAAGCTGTGACATTTTCAGATATATCACTGTTAAGATACTTGTGCATCATGTGTGCATAGGCTTTCGTGCTGTCAAGGCTGGGGCAGTGCTATAATCCTTTGGGTCTTTACTTGCCCCAACAACCTATTTAAGAACCACACACACACACACACACACACACACACACACACACACACACAAATTGGCTCCTTCATGTTAAATCTCAGAAGAAGAAAACACCCCCACAAATTTATACCACTGTTACTTATGGCAAGAATCTTCTAGCACCCAAAAACTCAAAGTATTTCAAACAGATTTGTTTTTGGACCTGAATTCTCTTAAACATTTTTGAAAAATGTAGGTAAGTATGTAGATCCACAGGCAAGCTAGGTGCCCAGGCTATCATAGAGTCAGGAAGACAAGAGTTCTAATCTGGCCTCAGCCACTAGCTGTGTGACCTTGGACAAGTCACTCAACCCTATTTGCCTCAGTTTCCTCAGATGTAAAATGAGCTGGAAATGGAAATGGCAAACGACTCCAATATCTTTGCCAAAAAAAATCTCAAAGGACATCATGAAAAATTGAGGCAGAGTGGTTGATACACTCCTTCTTCTCCCACGACTCCTTCCAAACCATTTATTTACCATCTCCTCCTAACAACCACTCCTCTTTCAAAGTCCATGCCGTGCTCACATCAGACTTTCTCCATCCTTGACTCCACTGTCCACCAATGCTCTCCCACTCACAATCTTTGCTGACTTAAGGGCACCTGGCTCACAGTCCTCTCCTCTATACCACATTCTGTTTTCATCTTAGATGATCTCTGACCTCTTAATTCTTCAATCTTATCAACTCCAGGGACCTTTATCTCTCTGTCCACTCATCAGCACGCTTAGATCCCAGAGCACCTACATCGTTTAAAACTGCTTTCACTTCTTAAATCTCATACGTTGAAATGGCTCTCTGAATAGAACTTCCTAACTTCTGTGAATTCTCCTACGAATCCTGTTCCTTACCCATATTGTACATTCTAGCCTTACAACCCTTCTTAAATTTTCCAGCCTTGCAGGCCACTTCTGGCTTTACTTTCTTATCCATTAAGGTTAGTGGTTAGCCATTTCAATGTGGTTAGTCATTTCAAAGACACTTTCACACATATTCTAGAAAACTTAACTCCCCAGCCCTTCTTCCCTATGTCCCTGACCAATCCCCAATCTAGGGGAATTTCTTCTGTCTACCTTCTCCACTCCTGCTTCTGTCATGGCAAGAATAGCTACAGAGGTATAAAAATAAAGCCATCTGGTCCCATTGTTGATTTACCCTGAGCTGGACCCTCAGAGTCCCCAAGGCAAACTTCTCTACAGAACCTTCATTGGCACTGCCTCCGCTACTTGTCTCCTCATTCACCTTTCATCCTTTCATAAGAGAACATACGTTTCTCTGTGGGCTCCCTTCTTCCTACATTCTCTACAAGCTATTCTCTCAAAAGCCATTAATGCCCTTCTAATTAACAAATCCAGTGGGCCTTTTATCAGTTTTTATCTTCTTGGGCCACCTCTATTTATCTGACACAAATTCCTCTTTTTAGAAATTCTCTCTTCCCTTGGCTTCCATAACACTGCATTCTCTAAGTGGCTCTATCTCTGTTCATTTCTCCTCCATCTGTGATGATTCCTCTTCTTCCTTAACCCCTCCCCATCTCCAATATTAAATCCTAATGTCTCCTTTGATGATTTCATCCACACCTCTGACCTTCAATTTTGTATTCAGACAATTCTCCAACCTATACTCCAGTGCCTACACTTCTCTTAACTTTCAGACTTGTTTTTGTAATGTTATATATTAGATATCCCTACTTGAATATCCCTCTGGAAGATAAACCTAACATGTCCAAACCTAAACATGTCCTCTTCCTCAAGCTTGTTACGACTCCCAAATTCATTATCCATTAATGGTATCACTATTCTCTATGTCACTCGGGTTCAACATAACACAGTCATTAGGAAGGCAGAATTTAGAACTCCAAAGGGCATGGGAGAGATCACTGAGTCTAACAACTTCACTTTACAGGTGAGGAAACTGAGGCCCAAGGGATTTGTATGAGAGAGCAGAGTCAAGTTGCAAATCCAGATCTTCTAACTACATATTAGCACTTTTCTCATGGTACCACTATAGTGCCATTTTTGACACCTCTTTCCCTCAATTCCAACATCCAATTACTTGATAATCCTATTGATGTTATTTTTTGCAACATAGAAAATCACATAACCATTGGATTCCAGAGAGCTAACACAGAGAAAGAGAAGAGAGACCTCAGAGTCATCTAGGGCAAGCCCCTGTCGCGACCCCTTTGGGGGTTGAATGACCCTTTCACAGGGGTCACAGGGGTCACCTAAGACCATCGGAAAACACATATTTCCCATGGTCTTAGGAACCGAGACACCGTTCCTCTATCCATCTCCAGGTGGGTTTGCCCACATGCAGATACATGCACATACGAGTATTAAAGGGGCACAGCATTAGGAAGGTTGAGAACTACTGATCTAACAGATCAAGAGGCTGAAGTCCAGAACATCAGGGTGGGGACAGGGCTTCTCTAAGTTACACAGTTAACTAGTGGCAGATCCAGGACTCTTCTATCTGGGCTCCCCTGCCATAGCCCTAGCTCTTACTCTCATTACCATAATATGCTTTTGACTGGCCTCCTTTCCTCTGGTTTCTCATTACTCAGATATTTCTTATACATTGTAATTGGACTAATCTTTCTAAGCTGGTCCTGATCATGCTGTAGTTTTGCTCAAAAATCTCTATCTCTATCAAACTCACTGTCAAATAAGGTCCCAACTCCCTATCCTGGCAATTGAGAGCCTCTATCATATGGTCTCAGTTCAATCTTTCTAGTCTTATCTTCCACTATTACCCTTTCACAAGCCCTATGCTCCAGTGAAACTGAACCACTTGTCATTTCCATTTATTTTTATTTTTAAATTTAAATATAATAGCTCATTGTTGGCTTCCTGTTGTTTTTCAGATTTTTGGACACTTTTAATCCTTCCTTTGTTCAGTCAATTTTTTCAGTTATGCCCAACTCTTTGTGACCTCGTTTGAGATTTTTCTGGCAAAGATATTGGGTTGGTTTGCCATTTCCTTCTCCAGTTCATTTGACAGATGAGGAAACTGAGACAAACAAGGGTTACAAACAGGGTCCCACAGCTAATAAACCAGACTGAACTCAGGAAACAGTCTTCCTGACTCCAGACTCAACACTCTTAGTCCTTCACAAAAGTTATAACTGTTAGGCTTGTGTTGTCCTCCATTTTTTCTTTTTAATTTTCATCTTCTCCCTCCTTTGAGTCAATATTTTGTTGTGATTATTAGCTTATACTACAATGAAACTAGTCTATCTCACAGAGTTCTTTATGTGCCTGCCCTAGCTCAAGTTCTCTGAATTAATTTACAATATTAATTTATCTTTCTTCTTTTTAGTATACTCTCTCCCTGTCTCTGTCCCTCTCTTCTTCTAGGAGGTAGCACTCAAGTATTGAATTAGGATCAAGATTCTGCAGAAATGAAGAGGAACTGCATTCCCGGAGGGAGGGACCGCCTATGTAAATTTCAATGCACAGAGGTATGAGATGGCATAACGAATCTGGGAAATGCTCATCATCCTATCTGGCTGGAATAAAGCGTGTATGAAGGGGAATAATGAGAATAATGAGAAACAAAACTTTAAAGAAGCCAGACTGTAGGAAACCTTACTGCTAAACTGATGATTTTTTTTTTTTTATTGGGAGGGACAAGGAGCCACTGAAGGTTTTGAGAAGGGAGTGACATGGTCAGACTTACGTATCGGTAATATGATTTTGGCAGCTGTGTAAGGGATGGTTTGAAGAGGAGAAGAGATTGAAAGTAGGGAGGATAAATTAGGAGATTATTAATATCCCAGGTTACAGATGATGGGTGCATGGACTGGGCTGGAACATTATGAGTTCTGTTTTGGATTATATTGAGTTAGAGATGGTCCTGTTCAAATACCTTCTCTTCCATGAAGCCTTCTTTAACCTCCCCTGGATCAAAGTGCTATCTCTCTCTTCTGGAAAACTGTAGCCCTTAATTTATACCTCTTATTTCAGTTTTGCATTCTACCTTTTGTAATGTTGTGTACTCAACCATATGACTCATCAGAATGTTTCATTCTACTGTCAACTCACTGACTGTCAACTTGCTGAGAACAGGGACCTCATCTTATTATTCTTTGTCAAACACTTAATAACATAGCAGGCTGAATAAATGAATGAACTGAACAGAAAAATGCTGCCTTGAAATACTGAATCCGCATCTTTTCAAATCCCTAAACCCCAAAGGAAACAGAGGCTCACAGCACTGACACTACCTGGTGAGATACTGGGTGAGTCACTTCTCTCTGGGTCTCAGTTTTCTAATCTGCAAAATGAAAAGATTGGACTAGATGACCCCTAACATCCCTTTTTGCTTTCACTTCTGTGATCTATGATCTTTGTAAGGAGTAGGGGTTGCAAACATCTTTTCAGCAGATCACTCCCTCACTCAAGAAGTTTCAGGTGATCCCTGCTGCTATTGGAATTTCATCTCCTCAGCCTGGCATCAAGGTCTTCTTGTCAACTTTTTATTTTAATCTCATACACTTTCCCAACCTAATCCTCTTATCTGTCCCTAATCTGGACTTTCTGGTGTAGCCAAACCAATCTATTGTTTGTCCTAGGCACATTTTGGTCTTCCACAATTCCATGCTTTTGCTTATGCTATCCTTCTTCCCTGACTTCCTTTCACTTTTCCATCAATTCATATCCACTATTCCTCTAGGTCTGGCACATGGCCTAGCTCCTCCAAGAAGCCTTCCCTGCCTAGCCCCACTTAATCAATGGTAATTCTTCCCTACCTCTGCTTCTGCATCATGTTGGTGTTCTGTAGTTGACTCTATGTTGCCTTGTACCAATGTTCACATGTGACAGCGTTTGCTGGGTCTTAGCTCCTTGGTATGACACCATACCTGGAGAATTCTGAATAAGCTTTTGTTTCCTAAACCCCTGCCACTTGTACAAGAAAGCAATTAAACCACAAGCAGAAACACAATTCATATATTTGCTAATTGTCTTTCACTGCTGTGAGCATTAATAGTCTTTTGCTAGGATGCCGGAACAGGTGTTTTTCAAATATTTGCAGAGGCGGCTTTGGAACAGATAACAGTGGAAAGAGCCCTGAACTTTAAATCTTGGCTCTGCCACTCACTGGCTCTGTGACCTTGGTCATGATTTTCCAAGGCCTTGTCTATAAAATGGGGGTAATAGTACTTATACCACTTGACCTCACAGGGCTGTGAAGATCAAACAGGAGAATACATATATGATACTAGGTAAATACCAATTATTTCTTATTTTATCTTTTTTAACAACAAAAGCAACAACAATAATAGTTTACATTGAATTACTGATCTGCCCAACGTCAAATTTTTTACCCAAAAGTATTTTTTAAAAATAGTTTTAGGATCAACATTCCAGATTTTCACACATGTATCAGTCAGCTTACCTTGGCTTTCTTCTCATCACTTCCAGTCGCACTGCCTTTACGAGCTGAGGAAATAGAGAAGAAGACCGAATGTGAGGCCCACGTTCAAGGTCCCATAAAAAGGACGCTCTGGAGGCTTGGTAAGTTGCATTTTGCCTGGGTCAGCGGCACATGCTTTATCCAGGTGGCGCTGGACGGCATTTGTGAGAAACCTACTGGATTTGTTAGGTTTCACACTTCAGCAGCAAGGGGGAATAACCACTCTGGGACAATAAAGGGCAAGGAACAGGTTGGCCAAATGCCAGGAACATGCAGGCATTGGATTGTTATCACTGGTGTGGTCTTTTGGTACCTAACGGAACAGTTCATACAGGACTGAATGCCATCTAACTGCTGTGAGCATTAATAGTCTTTTGCTAGGGTGCCGGGACAGGTGTTTTTCTTCCTTTTAACAATTTTTAACAATTTAACAATTTTTTAACAATTAAGTGAAGGCATATTACACGGGCCTAGAAAATCAACACAGAGAACAAAGGAACTTTAGTCTTGAAAGGTTATTCGCCCAAGGTCCCCCCAGACAGATCCCTTTCATGCACTCTCTCCCCGCCTTTCCTCTCCACCACAAATAAAAAATTCTGCATAGTATCATTCTTGATTAGAATGCAAGCTCCTTGAGAAGAAGGACTGTTTCCTTTTTATTCTATGTAACCCCAGCCTCCTGGACTGCCTCCTTAGAAAGCACTGCTATGAAGATAATAATAATTATGGCTAACATTTATAGAGTACTTACTATGTGCCAGGCCCTGTGCTAAGGACTTTACAATTATTACCTTACTTGATCCTCACAACAACCCTGGAAAGTAGGTGCTATTATCATCATCTGTTTTACAGATGAGGAAACTGAGGCAAATAGAGATTAAGTGATTTGCCCAGGGTCACACAGCTAGGGAGAGTCTGAGATGGGATCTGAACTCAGGTCCCTGACTCTAGGCATGGTGCTCTATCCATTGCACCACCTAAGTAGACAGTAGATTACAGAGTTCACCAATCTGGTGAACAGTTTTTGAGCTTGGATTTGGGGATTTTGAGGAACAGGGAATCCAGGTATTTGTACTCCATCTTGAAGGCCATATACAGGAGGATGTCCAAAGGACAAGAATGAGCTGTGCTTGATTTCTAGATGCCAGCTCTCCTGCCCCCTTTTCCTTGTAGCATGTGTGATGAGGTATGCCCCATGTGTGACCCACATGTAAGAGCAGGCATGGAACTCCACCTGTAATAGATAATATCCCTGAGGACATAATGAAGGATGTGTGGGTGTAAGGAAACTCTAGTGCCCACGTCTAGTGGATGGATAGTGAAAAGATAAAATGAAGACCAAATGCAGTTAGTTTAGTGTGAGAATCTGAAGAACCAATCACAATCCATCTTTGAACAGTGACTCCATCTTGTGCTACCACATGTAGTCTCCATTTTGTTGTTTTTCTGTTATTTATCCAAGGGAAACTAGATTATATAAACCGTCTATTGTTTCATATGTGCAGGTGGATGTAATTAATCAACATCTTTTCGTTTTATAAATAGAGGACCTGAAAACTACTTGTCCTCCTCCCAACTGGACCAAAACTTACTCTTTCCTCCTCCCAACTTGGAAAGTCCTTGATCTTTCCTCCAATTAGAAATTAGATTACCTAATTTTTGTATCCTGGTTAATTGTTTTTGCTATAGTTAACTGGACTTAAAAATTTTTTTTGGTATAAAAATCTGCTTTGCTCTATTATTTGGGGTCTCTGGACTAACTCGGGAGTCCACTGACCCATTCTTTTGAATGCCTAGCTAATAAATCATCTATGCTTACTCAGATTGTTTCATTAGTTATTAATTACCCATTACAATTGGTATCCCACTTATACTAGAATGGTTGCACAGAGTATAGGATCTTATGGGAGACTGGTCCCTTCTGGTTCAGTTTATCTCAAAGGATTATGTCATAGAGGTTGAGGGGATTCTGAAGATCTTGCATTTATCTAAGGGTATGACCACAGCATGGTTCTTTTGCCAATGGAATTTTGAAATGGGAAGTCCTTCCTTTTGTGATGAAGAAGGGATGTATCTCTGATCTCTCAAAAAGGATAAAAATATTTTTCCAAATCTCTATTTTCACTGACATCATCAATCATATCAGAAAAGGATCTACTGGCCACTTGATTTTTGTTTGTTTATAATTGGACAAAGGTCATACGTGATTGTGTGAAGTAGGGAGAGACATAATCAGAAGGTAAATAATATAAACAAACATTGCTCACTTTTGGCTATAATTGTGGGGGAGGGCACACCTCTATGTGTCTTTCCTTCTCTTCCTTCCCTAACTCACCAGACAGCAAGCATCCCATTGAGTGGAGAGCTAGGGAATAAGCATTCCATCAATTTCAAGTGCCACTGTCCTGTGACCACATCCTTCCAGAGTCCTGGAGGAGGGACCAGGTAAGCTGGTATCAGATACAGCTTGGGCCATCCTCTTGCAATCTTCTCCTATGGCCAAGATGGCAGGCAAACTTTTGGCTTCCTTTTCCAGAAGCCTCTATGGCCAGGTTCAAAAACACGTCACCAAACTGGTGATTTTTGAGGCACAGTCTATTCTTTACTTTTGGAGTCTGTCATTTCCATGGCATGGATTCCTGACACAGCAAGGTCACACATAGTTCTTTAGTGGCAAATATAGTTCATAGCACACATTAGCATGACTATGGCCAAAGTAAGGGTTGAACAGGAACAAAAAGGCATAGGAATGACTCCTGTGTCCCCTCCAATTCTCTCTTTTCTGAAGGCAAACCAGGAAAAATAAAAGTAATGAATCATCTACAGTATTCAGGAAGACGAGTTCAAACTCTGTCTCATTCACTTAGTAGCAGGGTAAGTGACACGGGGTAGGACGCTTAACTTCTACCTGTTTCAGTTTCCTCATCTCTAAACTTGAGATCATAATAGCATCTGCTTTCCAGGGCAATTGTGAAGCTAAAATGAGAAGATCTGTAGAGTACATTGCGAACTAAACTCGAGTTGTTTTTATTTTTATTATTGTTATTGCTGATTCCCCCAGAACTAAAACGGAACGAAACTCAAACACAAGCTCTCCCTTTATTCAACCTGAACTCTAGTCTTGAATGAAATGTTTTAATTAACCAGATTTTATATGAAAATAGTATTTTAATTCTTGTCTTTTCACCTACTTTGTGCCCTCTACACCCACTCCATCCTGCTGGCTGACTGTCATGTGTGGAGGTGAAGGTTAGTGGCTCCTAATAATCAAATGTGCATGGCATCTTTGGGACTTCCCACTTCCTGGCATTCGAGGCCCTCCCAATTCTTCTGGAGATTCCACTCACGGAGCTTTGGAATGCCTCGGTAATAAATCATCTATGTTCTGATTATTTCATTAGTTACAATGGGTCTAGAATGGTTGCAGTCACTTCTCTACCCTTAGTGTCTCCAAAATACTCTATAGTGTCCTTTGCCTTCTCTTGTGCTGCTCTTTCCTTTCAATGCCCTTCTTCTCCCCTCAAATTCCTCATTCGGGTCTGCCTGTCCAATCCTTAAACCCATCCTTTAAGGCCCAGCTCAGGTAGGCCACCTGTGTTCATCGAGGCCTTCCTTAATTCCCTCACCCCAACCTGAAGTAATCTCTACTTTCTCTGAACTTCCTTAGCCATCTGTCAGGTCTTGTGTTGAGCCGTCCTAGCTTCTGGGTAACTTATGCCCCTTGGCTGACCCCTTGCTAGGTTCCTGAGAGCAGGAAACATGTCTTTCTATATCTTTGTCTTCCTCAAAGCATGGAGCACATTGCTTTGTACACAACGGACACTTCCTAAAGGCTCTGAGTGAATTACACTGACACTGAAGACGATGGCTGTTTTGGAATTTCACGTACTTCCCTAAGTCCTCCTGACTTTGCTCTGTCCTTTCAAAAACACCAACAGTCTCCTTTTGTGCTCTCCTTCACTTGTAGACACTAACACTGGACTGCTAAATGTGAAGACTGCCATCTTTGTTTTCTTATGTGTGTACTGCCGCATAGTATCCAGCATAGCACCTTGCACACAGCTTAACACATGTGTGGATGAATGAATAAGTGATTATGTAAGCAATTACATGAGATCCTACCAAACTCTGGGGTAGCCCCAACCTAAGCAGAGAGAGGCCCTTAAGAACAGGAGAAACCTGAATCCTCTGGAAGGCTACCTCCCTGCTATAAGATAGGGTTTTGGACTGATGTCCCAACTCTAATATGGCCACCAACTATCTCGATATTTCTGTCCAACTGACCGCACGAATCCCATGGAACAATATCTGTTTGGTGATTGACATTTTTTTTTCATTAACAAAAGCAATTAACATATAACTAGTATCACCCTCTCTCCCCTCCCCTCCCATGTCAATGTCTCCTCTGTGGGATACAGTCCACCAGTCACTAACCATCAACTTCCCAAGAGTTAGTGGAGTGGCCAGAATAAAAGAACCATAATAACAAAAAAAGGGAAGTAAGCGTTAACTGTAAGTGGTGGTGCACATGCAGAGTGGCAGGCAAGCATGATAGAGGGGCAGGGGGTGTGTGGAGATCCTGGGAGGGTGAAAGCAGCAGCGCCCTGTCTGCTCCCAGTGGATGTCCTGGAAGTCTCTCAAGCAGCAGGTTTCAAGGAAGGGCTGGAAAAGCTCATTGGTACGGTGGGTGTCAGCAGCCTTGCCGCGGCACAAGTCACTAGGAAATGCACGAGCTTGGGAGAGTGGAGCAAGACACACACCTTTTAACTGAGGAACTCGACTGACTGGCTTCCCGGATGGGGAACGGACGGGTTGCTTTTCTGGTGTTTTTGCATCATCTTCCACGGAGGCAACTGGGCTCCCTAGCTCTCCACTCAATGTTTCTTCAGGGCCCAACTCTGAAAATTCTTGTTCCTTTGGGATATTAGCTTTGATATCCGCTTGTGACATACCCTCGGAAGACTCTAAACTAGAGAGTCCATCGCTGCCTTCAGGTACTCCCTGCCCTACTGCAGGTAGGTCACTTTCAATCACTGGCATCTCTGGGGGAATTTTGGAAAGAAAATCATCTGGCAGAGGAATTTTGATATGATGTTCCACTGGTAAATGAGGGATTGCAACAGTTTCCTTAGAAGCCATTGAAGGAAAAAATATTTTCTGAGGTTGTAAGCTGTCTGGTCTTGGAGAAAGCTGAGAAGGGAGAGGTGAACCTTGGGGTAAGGATTCATCAATGTCACGATCTTCATCATCCTCCCTTACCATGGCCCTTTCTTTCATAGGCAGTACCAATGGGTAATCCCCAGGGCTTCTGGACGTTATAGACCCTATGGACATATCTGAGACTTGTTCCCCAGGCATATTAATGGCATCTTGGTCAGTGGCCTCAGTACCATAATGTCCTGGTTTACTAAGAAAGCTTTCATGGATCTCATGGCCTTCAACCCCCACTCCAAAATTCTCATAGTATTCTGATGGTTTTGAGCTTTCCAGAACAGTGAGCTTGGGAGATATCAAACTCTGCTCAGCTGTGCTTCCATCTGTCTGTTTTAAAGCTGGGCATATCTCCTTAATGCCCTCCTCCAGGCAAGGTGCCTCTGAGTAAATGGAATTGTCTTGAGAAGCAAGGGGGGCAGTCATCCTTGGCTCTTCCAGTTCTTTTTTCCTCAAAGGCATCTGTGGTTTCTGAAAAGTTTCTTCCATGCTTACCTGATGCATTTGAGACTGAATCTCATTGGCTGACAAATCCAAAATCTCTGACTCTTCTCTCTGACACTCTGCTGAGACTCTGAAATCCTCTGCATTTGGAGAGGCAGTGATGGCAAAATGTTAGCATGGGCATGTTGATGGTAAAAGAGAAGATAGTCACTTCTGCATGGATGGATGTTCACATACCATTACCTGCTGTAGCCATTGTGAGTATGGAAGCTAAAATGAGCAGTATGAATGCTGCTTCCATACCATACAAGAACCTAGCAACTTGCCTATAGTATGGCATGGCAGCAATTCCATGGTCATTTTTCAATCTCTGAGCAGACCTAGACTGCTTGCCTTACTATGATATGAGTCGCTTGAGTCAGGACAGTTTGTTTGAGATCCTTTCTCATGCATGTAGGTCCACAGGATAAGGTTTGCCCATTGGCCTAGAAACCCTATAAAATAATCAGTATGTTATATAATGTGCACATTGATGTTCCAGGAAGCAGGGACCAAACTGGGCACGTGCTTAATCCAATGTCTAGGACACCGTTAGATGCTTAATATATGCCAAATACTACCATCATCAGGATAAAGCAGAGGATCAAGGATGGTCATTTGGGTTCAGTTACTCATGTCACCTTCTTGCCCTGTTCTCCCCACAAACTATGGAGACTTGGTCCTAGTGAAGAGTCTGTGCCCAGTAAGAGAAGAAATGTGCAAGTGACTCCTATCTATATATCTAAACATATATTTATATCTGTATCTATAGATCTATCTATATCTCTATCTAAGCATGAGCAAGAAATGTGCAAGTGATCCCTATCTAATTCGGCCAAGGCATCTCAATCCCAGACCATAATACCTTTCTCCAGTTTTTACTTTATGAGTACGAATGGCTAAAAGTTGACCTAAGGCTATTTATAGCAGAAAATGACAAGAAGTTTATAAATTATGCTTCTTTGTACATTTCTAATTCAATCAGTACGGACTGAGGAAACCCTTAGTAAACAAATGCTGTTTGCAGATCACAAGTATGCTTCAATTTAACATGCCTTACACTTAGGCTCATTAAATAAGGCAAAAGACTATTAATAAACAAATGCCATATCTTGGAAATTGAAGTTTGAAGGGGAGAAGGTTGATTAGGGATTCCCTGGTCAATTTGGGAACTCCTCAATCAACTTGATGAGTATAGGATATGAACAGGTTTGTAGGCTCCTGAAGGGTACCTCATCAGGACAGAGAATTTAATGACTGGAGCTGCCTCCAAGGCAAGAACTCAAGAGGATAGACTCTTGAGACAAAAGTGAGTACACAGATCAGCTCAGTCTTCTCCTGAACTTCATTTCTCTTTTCTCTTATTCAGAAGATAGACCAAGGTATGGCACATGAGATCTGTTTTCTGAGTGGTATAAACCTGTATAGTCACATTCTCTTCCCCATAGAAATTAGAAATGACTGCCTTAGGGCAGAGACATGTGAAAACTGGCTGCCTATGCTTGTAGGCGACAAAACAGAAGAGAGTCTGAAAGTGGACATTCTGAGACTAAAAGACAACAGAAATCAAGGCTCTCATTTATTTTCTATAAAAGTACATGGCAGGGGTGCCCACTCAACCTGAAAGGGTAGTCGATGGATAATATTTGTTAACTTTAAACTCCCCAGAGGGAGGTGGGGTTTGAATGATCTAGGCAGCAGACTACCATAATTTGACACTCTAGTGAGAGAAGAGAGATTTCTTGGGTAGTAACAGCTTTGGAGGCTGTCATGTTTGGGCAACCTCAAGTTTAAGAACTCAAGGATCAGACCTCTTAAAAAGAAGGGGATTTGATGATGCAGCATGCCCCTTGGAAAAAGATGAGGATTGCCTATTCTTGAATAGTCCTTCTTGGAGAGCAAGGTCAATGAATGGTTGGGACTATGTGGAGGAAATTGTTTGTTTGGCATCCTAATGTATGTTTATTTTCTAGGAGAATCCAAATTCTTTAATATATTAGCATATCCTCATCCTTAGAGTGCCGTCCCGTGGCTTGAATTTTCCCACTGGCTCTAAATTCAGAGGACTTAGATTCAAATCTGGAATCCAATATGACCCATGTGAACTTGGGCAAGTCCCTGTGTCTTGGTTTCTTCATCTGTAAAATGAGGAGGTTGGCCTTCGAGGTGCCTCCCAGTTCTGATCTATGACTGTACAGGGAACTAGGCCTAGTGAGCACTTTATAAAAAGACAAACACTTGCTGAATAAACAAACTTGCTTTCTGAAGTACAAGACTGGCTTCCTTCCAGTCCTGTTGCAATCTAGAAGCCTCCACAGTTGGCTGTTAAGAGTCTGCGCTCAGTCATTCTAGGACATACTAAAGTAATGAATGTGAGGAATGAGAAGATTCACAGGAAGTGATGAAAAGTGAAGAGTAAGCAGAGTCAACACAATACTCCACATCTGTACCATATGACTTGACACCTGACAAATGGATTCTAGACAAGTTCTAATCTGGGTTACTGAAAATTTTCTGATGCTTGATTATATGATACTCATATATGATATTTCAAACACCAGGGGTACATTGATTTGTTGTTGGTTTTTTTGGTATTGTTTTAATTATTTAAATATACAACTGAATTTCTATGGACTACCTTTTTTGGTTATAGAGGAACACAATATATTCCAAAATAAAGTTTGGTGGAGATCTGGAATGAGTCTTCCTCCAGGAACAAACTAATTGGCTCCATACAGTACCATTCATACTGCTCCACATGTATGATTCACTTTTTTAGGGCATTTCCTACCCCCTTAACCCCCCAAGCTACAGAAATACAGCAGCTGTCTTGTGACAACACAGTGACTACCTAGATGGAGCATTAAAAATTGTTATAGAAAGCTACTCTCCCAATTAAAGTGTGAGAGGCTCTTTAAGAAGTCAAGAGTCAATCTTAAGAATTCAACCTCAAGAGACATGTCTGCCATGTTCTTGCTCTGCCTGGTCCCAAATTATGAGTTAGTCTCCCAAGTTCCCCGTTTTCCCACCTCCCCATTCTGTTACCCTAGCAGGGCATAGTCCACTGACCTTGAGAAACATCTCCTGCTGCTTGGTCCTCCAGGTTAGGTGTGTCTCCAATACCTGCTTCTTCAGCTAATCAACACACAAACAGAGAATATAAAAACAGTGAGTCAATATATGTAAGGAACAACTGTTTACCATCTAGTACCAAATGGCATTTTTTGCAGGGAAGTTGGAAATAAAAGCCCACTTGGGCCAGCATTTAGTGCCACCCCTCTGGCTTCCTTGGCATAGGATAACTGGGTTCCTTCTTGTCTTTGTATTCTAAGTATCTAACACCGTGCCCTGTATATAGTGGGCACTTAAAAAATAGTAACATGTTTATTGAATTAAATTTAATTTTATTGCTAACGACAGAGGAAAATAGTTAAAAATAATAAAGTTTCAAACTAGTCTCTTTTTCAAAATCCATTTTTATTATCTTTTTTATTTTTATATCACTCACATTTCCCAAAATACCCTTCCTTTTCCTCCTCCTTTAAGAAAGCCATCCCTTATAATAAAGAATAAAAAAGGGTAACAGTCCAACAGGATGAACTGACACATCATAAACTGTGTTCCATACCCCATGGGTGTGTGTGTGTGGGGGGGGGGTGCAGGAGGCCAAGCATCTTTCATGGAGCTCTTCTCTGGGGCCCAAGCTTGGTCAGTATAGCTCCACAGCATTCAGTTCTGTTTTGGTCTTGCTCTTCTTTCCATCTACACTGGATGGAAAGTCATTGCAGTTCTTGTTCTGCTGATCAGTCTCTGAGTTTCCTCATTCTTTTCTGTATTCTTCACATTCATTATTCCTTACAGTATAGGCCTATTCCCTTATATTCTTCTACCACAATCTGCTTCCTAGTCATTCCCTAATCCACGGGTACTTCCAATTCTTTGCTACAACAAAAATGCCTGCCATAAATATTGTGGGTATATGAGGTTTTTCTTCTTACTACTGCCCTTCTTGGGTTAGAAGACTCCCAGTGATCAAACGGTGTGGACATTTCAGTCACTTTTCTTTTTTGCTTGGGGCTAAGTGACTTGCCCAAGGTCACATGGCTAGTAAGTGTTAAGTGTTTAATGTCACATTTGAACTCTGGTCCTCCTGACTCCAGGGCTGGTGCTCTATTCACTGCACCACCTAGCCACTCCTGGCCCCGTCACTTTTTACCATAGTTCCAGATTTCTTTCCACAATGGTTGGAGCAATTTATAGTGCATCATCCACTAGTGCATTAGTGGTAACAAGTATTTATTATTAAGTATTTATCATGTGGTTGGTCCTAGGACATAAGGACAAAAGTAAAAGTCTCTGACCTTAAAGTGGACATTCCAATGGGGAGAAATACATATACATACCCAAGAGTACACTCAGATTATGTACAAAATGGATGCAAAGTAATTCTTGGAGGGGGTACCCTGCCAGCTTAGGGGGTGGTGGTGGGGAAGAAGACCATGAAAAAGGCAGAGCTTGTACCGAGTCTTGAAGGAAACCAAGGATTCTAAGAGGTGAAGGAGAGGAAGGAATGTATTCAAGGCAAGAAGACAAGAGTCAGAGGGGCAGCTAGGTAGAGAAGGTGCAGTGGATAGAGCACCAGGCCTGAGTTCAAATCCGAAATCAGACACTTAGTAGCTGTGTGATGCTGGACAAGTCACTTGATCCTGTTTGCCTCAGTTTCCTCATCTGTAAAATGAGCTGGAGAAGGAAATAGCAAACCACTGCAGTATCTTTTCCAAGAAAACCCCCAATGGGGTCACAACTGACATGACTGAATAAGAGTGTCCTGTGGGCAGAACAAGAAGTAGGATTACTATTGTAAATAGGAAATGGAGTACAAGGAAGGGAGTAAAAAGTAAGAAGTAGGACAGCTAGGTGGCACAGCGGATAGAGCGCCAGTCTGGGAGTCAGGAGGACCTGAGTTCAAATCCAGCCTCAGATATTTACTAGCAGTGTGACGCTGGGCAAATCACTGAATCCTGATTGCCTCAAAAAAGGTAAGAAGAATGGGAATATAGGAAGAGGTCAGGTTGTGAAGAGTTGTAAACATTCCTTAAAGGATTTTACATGTTATTCTCAAGGTAATAGGGAGCCACTGGAGTTTACTGACTGGGAGTAGGGGTGACAGAATTGGACTTATATTTTAGGGAAATCATTTTGACAACTGAGTGGACGATAGATTGGAGTATGGAGAGACCTGAGGCAAGGAGACCAAATAGGAAGATACTTCAATAGTCTAAGCCTAGATCCTGACCTGGACGGTGGGTTTGTGAGCAGAGAGGAGGGGAGGCACATCAGAGATGTGTGCATATGCATGTGTCGGGGCAGTGACGGGAAATGGGGGGGGGGGATGAAAGCGGAGCATCGAGGGTGATGCCACGCGGAGGAATTGTGGCATCTCCTCAATGATACTGAGATTTGGAAGAGGGCTGGGTTTGGGAGGTAGGATGATGAGATACGTTTTAGACATGATGGGTTTGAGATGTCTCTGAGAGATCTGGTTTGAAATGACCAAGAGATAAATGACGATATAGGATTAGAGTCCGGAAGGGAGATTAGGAATGGCTATAGATCTGGGAGTCACCTGCATAGAGATAATAATTAAACCCACGGGAGCTGATGAAGTCCCCACTAGAGGGAAAGAAGACAGAAAAGCAGGAGGTGGCCCTGGACAGAACCTCTTTCCACAACTCTTCCATGATTATTCCCATCTTACGTCTTCTTAGCCAATTAGCTGGTTGTGAGATGAAATCTCAGAATACTTTTTATCTGCATTTCTCCCTGCCCTGACTCTTCCTCTTCCCTCTCTCTCCCTTCTTCCCCCTCCCCTTCTTCTTTATCCACTTTCCTCCTCTCCCTCTTTCACTCCCCTGTTTCTCTCTTACCCTCCCTCTCCTCTCTCTCTCTTTCTGGAGAACTGGAGCAATGTTGTATACAGTTCATATGGCTCCTCTTTTATAGGAGCTCACACTAGGTTTTTTTTTTTCTCCTAAGGGAGGTTCTCATAAGGGACCTGGCTACTGGGTGGCAACAACCCTCCTTCTGTTCTGTGTAGGAGATGTACTAGGCCACGCTAGCTAAACCTGTGAGATCCTCCAGCCATACTGCTGGGAAAACAACTGAAAGCACAGACCCCACTGACAACATGGGGTGAAGGAGGAGAGTCATAGTAGAGTGTCACCTCAAAATGAAAAAACCCTATGCAAGTAAGCGGCTCAGGCCTCCCCGGGCTGCTGACTGATGGGAGATGCAGCAGTGTCCCCTTATGGTTCACCCTGATCACAGGAGGAAACTGAAGAGGTTCATGTTCCAGTCACATTAGGGTCATTCAATTACAAGTGTCTCATGATTATGTGGTACCATTTTTTTAGACCTGTGATAATTAGTGCAGGGGAATTGCAGGTATGAAAACTCCCTCTACCAATACAGATCAGCAACTTATTGGTAACTTTACTCTCAGAGGATTGTCTGATGCACTGACAGGTAAGTAATTTGTCTGTGATCACAAGGTACATGATTTTTTGTGATTCTGATTCCACCCGATGCCCTGATTTCCTTCTGTCAACATAAATGTGTTCAAGTACCTAGAACAGTGGTTCTCAACCTTCCTAATACCGGGACCCTCTAAAACAGTTCCTCATGTTGTGGTGACCCCCAACCATAAAATTAGGTCTTTTTTTGCTACTGTTAGGAATCGTAATGTAAATATCTGATATGCAGGATGTATATTCATTGTTACAAATTGAACATATATCCCACAGGTTGAGAATTGCTGACCTAGAATATAATGAGTACAAGTATTAGGGAGGCTAGGTGGTACAATGGATAGATTGTCAAGCCTGGAGTCAGGAAGACTCACCTTCTTGAGTTCAAATCTGGCCTCAGACAGTTATAAGCAAGCGATCCTGGGCAAGTCACTTTACCCTGTTTGCCTCAGTTTCCTCATCTGTAAAATGAGCTGGTGAATAAAATGGCAAACCACTACAACATCTTTGCCAAGAAAACCCCAGATGAGGTAACAAAGAGTTGGGACACAACTGAAAATGACTGAATAACAGCAACAACAAGAGGTACAATAGAAATAAGAACTATCCAGCAAGAAGGCCAGTTCTGTCCTCCAGGTGTGGTCCTGAAGGGCAAGCTGACACTGCAGAGGGTGGAACAGCTTCCGAAGGGAATATAGCAATGGATGAGGATGCTAGGTGCCATTCCTGGAGAGATCTTCCTTTCTCTGAAAACTCCTTTTTGTTTAAAAACGTCAGCACATGGATCCCTTTACCAAGTCTGGTTTCCTGATAAGATCTGATCAATGGAAATATTCTTGTAACCTCTACAAATGACCTTTTTGCAAATTGGTGTCTTATCCCAAAGCTTCTAAACCTGCTTAGAGACATCACTGACCACATGATGATGTCATATCTGCTCCAAAATGCCATCTTCAGTAGGATCACCTCCTTAAATTGTTGAGTACTGATAGTGCTTAGAGAAGGAAGATTCCCTTAGGGCTCTGGATGGATCAGAGCAATGCCAGTCCACCGACTGTCAAGGAAACCTCTAGGCCCATCGGCAGTACTGCTGCTGCTAACTATAAAAGTCTAGACTCTTCAATAGGCAGAATGAACTTCATCTCCTAATCACAAACCCTGACTTTCTAAACAAGAGGAAGATACCTTGGATGCTGGGATGAATCAGCCATTCTCTTACTGTGGGTGAAAACTGTTTGCAAGCTGGAAGGGTCAACATGCACAGTGGAGGAGAGAGACAGAATCCAACACAATCCCAACAGGATAGATCATTTGGCTAAATATAAGTTACATTATTACATTAGAGACATGTGTTACAGGGATAGGACCTGGACGCATGATATCCTTGGCTTGGGAAATTTCCATCTGAGTAAGTTCCCTCAACCAGTGCAGGCTGGAACCTTCTCTGCAACTCAGAGCCAACTTATGTACACCTGATGTGTTTTATTAGGGCTTCGTCTTCTTGCGTGCATTGGAGTAGATGGTCAATCCTGAAATTCTGCATGCTTTAAGCATCTGACCTAGGTATTTATAATGTGGGACTAGGGATAAGGAATTGAGGAAACCCAATTTATATCACTCTTCCAAGTGAAGGTCAGGATTTTAGAGTAAAGGAAGAGATAGAAAATGAAGAGATGGATACAGAGATTGAGTGGTCAAAGAATAGAAATCTGGTTTTCTGGAGAAATCTTTAAGATTCTGGAATAAAAGGTGCTAGTTAGGAATGGAAAGGATATCTAAGTCAATGTTATAAAATAGGTCTTAAACTGAAAATATTAAGCCCTGATAGAATGAAGACTAGCTATCAAATGGGAGGTGGGGGGTGGTAGGGAACAATAATAGAAGAAAAAACTAGTAATTTACAGAAGGAACTCCCCCCCCCAGGAACAAAGGCTGTAAATAAAGACTTACGGCCTCAGATACTCCTATCTATATCAATATACAGATAACAGGATGATAAATGTACAGCTGAAAGTGACCTTAGATGTTTTATCAAGGTCACTCTCCTCATTTCACAGATGAGAAAATGGAGGCACAGAGAAATTAACTGACTTGCCCAAAGTTCTACAGCTAAAGAACTGGAGAAAGGATTTGAACCAAGGGTTTCTTTTTTAAATTCCAAATCCAGTGTTTCATTAACTATGCTTTATTGTCTCTTGAGCATTTTTGTTCAGTCATGTCTGACTTTCTGTGACCTCATTTGAGGTTTTCTTGGCAAAGATACTGGAGTGGTTTGCCATTTCCTTCTCCGGTTCATTTTACAGATGGTGGAACTAAGACAAACAGGGTGAAGTGATTTGCCCAGGGTCACACAGCTAATGATGTTTGAGGTCAGATCTGAACTCAGGAAGATAAGTCTTTCTGACTCCAGGTCTAGCACTTTATTCACTATGGAGCCACCTAACTGCCCCCTCTTGAGTATAGGCAAGTTCAAAATAAACTTGGCCTTCAATGAAAGAAGGTTTGTCAGGGTGTCCCTCACTAGCCTGGCAGGGTGAAACTCATCACTGAAAAAGAGTTAAAGAGTATATCTTCTTCAAAGGAAACCTTCCACAATCTTGTAGAAGATGGGGCTAAACAGCCCCCAATGGAAAGTACACACTTTAATTTCTTCATCTGAAGAATGCAGGGGTTGGATTAGGTTTTTAACAGGTCTCCCAGCTCTAGATATATGATCTGATATAGTGATGTTGAGAACCATTAGCTTGAAGGAGAATATTTGGGTGATAATAAAGAGGAAAACTCTAATATAATAATATATTACATATTAATATAATATCCAATAATGTATGGTATAGTTTATATAATATATAAATAATGTAGCAATATAATATCATATATGAATAATATATTAATATTATAATAACATATAATAGATTACCTCTTAAGATGGTGGGGAAAATGATAAATTTATGGTTCAGATAATAAAAAATTAGTAACAAAACAATAAGTATATATATATGTGTAGTGAGTGATGGAGGATACAACAATTATATGGATATTTGTTGGAAATCTCATTTCACAAAAAACAGATTATCAAAGTAAACTCTTGTCTTATCGACAATTTCCCCTCTTCTAAATAAGTTAGAGAAATCAATAGAACATAATTCACTGTGGAGCAACTAACTGGTGAAACAGAAGTGATGGTAAAATGGGAGAAAGCAATCATGTCCTTCTGAAGCATGTGACAGGCAAGGAGTGTAAAGAATAGATATAGTCAGATGTATAACCTGGATTTTAGGAGAGTGGTTTTCAAAAAGTTTAGGGAAAAGCTCAGCCGGATCTCAAGGCCATAGTCTCTTTAAGGGGAAGATATTTAAATGGAAGGGAGACTCTCAAAGACCAATAATCTCTGATGATACAATTTCAAATGAAGGGGGAGGAGAAAAGAAAAGGACTCAGCATCCATAGAGATGAATATTGCTACACAGGAAACTCATGAATTAGGATTCAAACAGGGTCATATAATCAAAGAATCCCAGCAGATGAAAGTGATCACTTTTTCAAAAAGGTCTCTGCCTGAACTGTCTCCTTTACTTCTTCCATTTCATATCATGCATATTTGGAGATATGTTGAATCAACCCATTAGGTCAGGGGTCTTTAATATGTATTTTCCGCATTTAAATCTAAATTTATGCATTTAAATTTAAAAACCTAACTTTGAGAAAGGATGCAGAGGCTTCACCAGAGTACCATAAAGACTATCTGACACAATAATGGCTAAAAACTTCTGCGTTAAAATGATATGGTTCTGGCTTAAAGAATATGTCATTTTCATTTCTGTATCCCCAGCATTAGTAAAGGGTCTTCCATGCTGTAGCGACTTAACAAATATTTATTCAGTTGTTTATAGACTAAAAGAGTAACAATAGTTAATTGCTCCCTTTTTTGGTATTAATACAGTTACAAAATGTGCAGTATATCATTTGATCCATAAAACAACACCGTGAGATGAGTAGTATGGGGATTTTTTGTATGTCAAAACTGAGGCTCATAGAGATCGTGTTCTGCCTGAAGTCATATAGTGAAGTTAACTGTGGGATGGACTTAAAATTAGTGGTGAGGTTGCTAAACCTAAGCATAAGTGGCAGCTAGGTGATACAATGGATAGAACATTGGGCCTGGAGGCAGGAAAACTTATCTTCATGTGTTCAAATCTGGCCTGAGATACTTTGTAGAAGGAAATGACAAACCACTCCTGTATCTTCACCAAGAAAACCCCAAATGCGGTCACAAAAAGTTGGACACAACTGAAAATGACTGAACATCCTGAAGCAAGACAAGCTAGCTGAATGTTATGAAAAATACACAAGATGACAAAAAGGATTCTATACACAGGTTCAAAAAATCAATTGTATAAGTGCAGGATGGAGGACTCGTTACTAGGTGATAAAATTTCAGGTGAAAGAAGACCTGTAGGTTTTTGAAAACTTCAAACTTCTTAAGAGTTAATAATACAATATGGCAGTCAAGAAAACTTCATTGAGCTATGTTAATAGAATAAATGGCCCCCAGAAGAAGGGCAGTAATCGTCCACCTGTACTCTGGCCTGGTTAGATTACATCCTGAGTACTACAATAGCTTCTGAGTGCCACATGCCTAGCAGGACATCGACAAGCTGATATGTGTCCAAAGGAGAGCAACCAAGGTGGTGAGGGATCTCAAACAGGGATGAGATGGAGAGGCAGTGTGGTGCGGAGGAAAGACACTGAACTGAGCTCTGATCTCACATCTGCTACTTTCTACCTGTGCAACTTTAGGCAAATCACATCACCTCTGTGCCTCAGTTTCCCCATCTGTGCAATAAAGGGTTTGAAACAGATGATTTCTAAAGTCCCATCCAGTTCTAAAACTGCGACCCTATGATCTTGTGGATATCTTGGGATATGTAAAGTATGGAGAAAGTCTAAACATGTAGAGAGGGCATGAGAGCCGGTTAGACTTGCTTCACTTGGGCCCAGAAGGCAGAACTAGAAATGGCAGATGGAAAGTGCAGTGATGCAGACTTTGGCTCAATGTAAATTAAAACTTTCTGACACTTAAGTAAGGGAAGCCAGGGGGGGCTATGGATAGAGGGCTGGGCCTGGAGTTAGGAGGACTTTAGACACTTAGTAGCTGTGTGATCTTGGGCAAGTCGCTTCAGCCTGTTTGCTCCAGTTTCCTCATCTGTCAAGTGAGCTGGAGAAGGAAATGGGAAATCACTCCAGTATTTTTGCCAAGAAAACCCCAAATGGGGTTAAAAGAGTCAGACACAATTGACCAACAATAACAATTAAGTGCTATCCAAAAGTGGAATGGGCTGTCCCATCAGGAAGTGAATTCTTCATCATTGCATATCCGTCAGGCACAGACTAGACAATCATTTCTTTGAAATATTTAAAATGGAACTCTTGCTCACATGTAAGGGAGACTAGATGATTCCTGACCTTTCCAAATCTGCAAGTCACAAATGTTTTAAAAAACATTTTGGGGGCAAGAAGAGGAACAAAGAAGGGGGAGGGACAGTATAATATTTACATTTAACAGACAAAACAGAAATACTAAATTTCTTTCCATCTTGGAAGTGACTTTCAGTATTGTAAGGGTAGAATAAACAAATCAGAGATGGAATTGATGCTAAAGACAGCGGAGGAAGTATCAAGAGATCTCCGAGCAACTTTAAATGAATTCAAGTCCCTTAGCCTCCTGGATAAAGAACATCCAGGGGGCTGGAACAACTCCCCAGTGTGACTGCCGAATCACCACTGGGAGCTGTGGGGAGCAGGGAGAGGAGACAGCTGCCTAGAAAGCCAGGAGGTGGGCAATGTCCTCAAAAGGCTAAGAACACAGACCCTGCAACTACAGAGTTTGATGCCAACTCCAGGCAAAAATTCTACAACGGCTATCCTGGGAGCACCAGGAAAGGGAAGCAGGGATCCCTAGGAGTTGGCATAAATTTGCTAAGAATAAACTGTGCCGGCCTAACCTTATTTTATTTTTTAACAGAGTTAACAAGGGGATGATGCAGACAGTGCACATCTGGATTTCAGTAAGGCATTTTGGGGCAGCTAGGTGGCACAGTGGATCTGGAATGTCAAGTCTGGAGTCAGGGAGACCCAAGTTCAAATCTGGCCTCTGACACTTAGTGGTCCTGTGACCCTAGGCAAGTCACTTCCCCCGGTTTGATTCACTTTCCTCATCTGTAAAATGAGCTGGAGAAGGGTAAACCACCCCAGTATCTCTTCCAAGAAAACCCCAAAGAGGGTCATGAAGAATTGGACATGACTGAAAGACGAGACCACACAACGACAAAAAGACATATTTGGCAAAAAATCTGTCATGATATCTTGTGGAAAAGATGGAGAAATGTTTGCTGAATGATAGTGCTATTATATGAATCTGTAGATGGTTGAATGATTGGGCTAAGAAAGGGGAGATTAATGGATTGATGTCGACCCAAAGAGAGCTTTCTAGTGCTCTGTCCTCAGTCCTGTTATGGTCAACATTTTAATGAATGAATTAGATGAAGACATAGTTGGGAGACTGCCAGGAAGGATGTTGATATAAAAGGTTATGATCACATCTTAATCCCCTGAGAAGTTCTCCAATGACCAGGATGGCACAAAGAGAATGGGAAGAAACCTTGCAGGACCTCTGATCAGGGGTGCTCTTGTGGGGGCTCAAAGTCTGTGCAAACACAAGGAAATGAAGCCAGGTACAGACTGCTAGAAGCATAATAGGTTCACCTACCATAGGAAGAACCGGGGTGCTGGTCAACTGGAGAGAAAGGAAAACCTCAGGGAAGAAGATGGCTTTAAGGGCCATCTCCTCACTGCTGGAGTCATTCCCTTCACAGATGCTACCAAGGTCAAGCAGGGGAAGGGAGCCTGCAGCCTCGAGGCCACACATGGCCTCCAGGTCCTCAAGTCTCTATGACATTTCCCCCCTTAGACTGAATCCAAACTTCACAGAACAAATCTCCTTAATAAAAAGGTCTGTTCTGTAAAACTTGTACTCAGTCAAAAGCTCCCACCTAAGGACCTAGAAGGCCACACGTGGCCTTGAGGCGGGATGGATGTTCCCCAACCCTGGCTCTAAGGGGTGACCCTCATGGATTGGCTTACATCTGACAACAGAAGCCGAAGGATGTTTTGACAGCTGTTTTTAGGAGTCACAGAGTTCACCATGGCTATATTCATTTCAAACTCGTGATAATGATAAAGCTAACATTACAAATTCCTATCCAGGCCAACTAAAATAGCTACAAAGCAGGCTCCACCACCACCACCAATAACAACAGAAGTAGTATCAAGCATTTAAATGCGCTTTATACAAATATTATTTTATCCTTGTAATAACTCTGGGAAGTAGGTGCTATTATTGTCTCCATTTTACAGGAGGTGCTATTATTGTCTCCATTTTACAGGTGAAGAAACTGAGGCAGAATGCCCAGGGTCACACTACTATTAAGTGTTTGAGACTGACCCTGGCAAATAGGAACTGTTATTATCCCCATTTTACAGCTGTGGATACTGGAGTACTCAGAGTAAAGTGACTTGCCCAGGGTCACACAACTCGTTAGTCTCTGAGGCCAAGATCTGAAGTCAGGGCTTCCTGACACTGTGCTATCAGCTGCCTTACTTAGAGAAAGATGTCATGATCTGGACAGTGCTTGGTCATGTCTCTGCTGTGCTACTGGACCCTACTGTATCTTCCAAATGGGGACTGTGGGCAAATCTCTATGACATTCACCAGGCATTTATTAAAGGACTTATGGTTTACCTGGCACTAAGTACTGGGGAAACAAATCCCAGAACAAAAATAATCCTGCCTTCAAGGAACTTGCATTCTAACGGGGCAGACAAAACACACAAATATGGATGTGTAGAAGATACAAAATGGAGGCAAGGTAATAGATTGTATGGTGTGGGGAGGGGAGGAAATGTTGTAGCAAGCTTGTAAAAACAACAGCAATACTGTTTTAAGAACAACCTCGAGTAAATAAGTAATTTTGACTATTGTATAATGTCCAAATGAACTACAAAGGATGGATGAAGGACGATGTCATCTGTGCCCAGAGAAAGAACTGATAAATAGATGTATAGAATGATTTTTACAAATATATACATACATATATATGTATATATGTATGTATGTATATATATGTGTGTGTAATATATATATATATATACATACTTGTGTCTAATGGTAGCCATTTCTAGTGAGAAAGATGATTATTTCTCTCTTATATTAAATAACCAATTGTTGAGGAAATCCAGATTTTTTTTCCTTTTTCCTATTTCAAAGTCCAGGCTTTCAAGGAGATCTTTGACTTTGTCCCAAAATTTACCACACCTAGACCATCCTAACTAGATGGAGTTGTTGCCCCACCCAACTAGAAAAACCTTACAAAGAAAATCTAATCTGGGTGAAATCTAGCCCAGTGTGTTCTAATCAGACTAGACTAGACTTTCTAGTCAAAGTTTGAGTCAGTTTGCTATTTCCCTCAGTCCCTCACCAGAACAGGTCCTCTTCTAACATTTATTCTCTCATTACTTATCTTATTAACCAATCAGAGTTGATTTCCACCCTCAGGAAAACCCAGCCCCCAAGAGCATATAAGCAGCAAGTGTGTTCCATGAGGGGTCTCTGGCATTCAAGAGTGCCACTGACCCCTTTTATTAATTATCTGGTAGCAATAATTAATAAAATGATTAATTACCTAGAAACTATGCCTCTCAAACTTTCTATACATCACCCTAGAGTGGGGGGGGGGGGGAAAAAGTGGAAAAAAGGAAATATATATGATAACTTTATTATATATCTAAAAGGAACAGCAAGGTATACATAATAGATTTGCAGTGTCATCTGCCATCATCATTTAAAAAAAATTATACTGTCATAAAAATGCTCATTTTATTTCATAAATTAAAAATAATTTTTTAAAAAGCAAAGAAGAATTATTTTAAATACTAAACAGAAGAGTCTATATTTGATCCTAAAGGTAAAAGGATGGGGGGGGGAGGGGAAAGGCATCACTGGAGTTTTTTGAATAGGAGATTTACTCAGACCCAGGCTTTAGGAAATTAATTTTGGGAGTTGTATGGAGAATGGATTAGACTCAGCAGGGGTGAGGACCTGCAGCCTCAAGGCTATATGTGGCCTTCTAGATCTTCAGGTACAGCCTTTTAACTGAGTCCAAGTATTACAGAACAAATCCTTTTATTAAAGGAGATGAAAAGATAAAAGACAACTATGAAGTTGCCTCTGTGAAGAGAATTGAGAGACTTGAAACAGAGGGACCAAAGAGGAGGCTACTGAAGGACTTCAGATGAGAGGTGATAAGGCTCTAAATTAAAGTGGTACCTTGTGAGTGGAGAGAATGGAAGCGTCTTTGAGAGATGTTATGTAGCTAGAAAAGATAAGATTTGGCAGCTGCTTGGTTATAGGAGGTGGGCAAAAGTCAATGCTCAAGGATGATACCACATGTGTGAGCCTGAGTAATAGGAAGGATGGCGGTGCCCTGGACAGAAACAGGGAAGTTTAGAAGACAGACGGGTTTTGAAGGGAAGAAGATAAATTCTGTTTTGGACTTACTGAGTATAAATGCCTGTGGGGGCATTTAATTTGTAATGTCTGATTAATGATGCTGTGCTAGAGCTCAGGAGAGAGGCTTAGGCTGTATGTCTATTCACAGAGGCAGCTAGATGGCACAGTGGATAGAGCATGGCCCTGGAGTCAGAAGGACCTGAGTTCAAATTCAATCTCAGATTACCTACTAGCTGTGTGACCATGGGCAAGTAACTTAACCTCAAATGTCTCCCCCCCCCCCAAAAAAAATTCATCTTCACAGAGATGAACTATCATGTAGGTTACCAAGTGAATTCCTCACTTGTCACCCACCCCCGCTGGAAGAACAACCAATTCAATACAGGCTACGTAGGTGTGATTATACAGGACATATTCATAGTGGACATATTGTGACAGTGATCATATGTCCCTCCTTCCTATCCCTCCCCGCCTTGTTCTGTTCTCTACCCTGTCCCTGTCCTTTTACTGAAGTGTGTGCTTCCAGCATCCCCCCCAGACCCTGCCCTCCCCTCCGTCATCCTGCCTTTCATCCCCACACCCCCTACTTT
>CM053593.1:161814895-161910232 GCA_028646575.1 Pseudocheirus occidentalis | reverse complement strand
CTTCTAGGCATTCTTCAAGTGTCTTGGAAGCATTTGGTGTGGGAGTTCTGACTGTGTTGTCTTCCTCCCATTCCATGCTTTGATCCTTTTTGTCCACAAAACAGTATTCTAGAGTTTTATTGCTGTTCTTATTTTGCCTCCTTTTCCTCATGTTGGCCAGTCAATTAATTGGTTGGGTTTTTTTTAGCTTTGTGATACTCTGCTTCCAGGGGGAAAGCTCTGTTCCAAATTGCTGGGGTTTTCCCAGCTGCTGGAGCTATTAGGGGGTGTTGCAGGCACCCCCCAGCTTTGGCTTGCTGAAGGCGCTCCCCAGAACCACCACCCAAGACCACGATCCAGATCCAGGCCACTCAATGCAAGAGCACTTGGCCCTGATCAATTGACTCAGCCCCCCTGTGGGATCCACAGAACAGGGGCTCTGAAGCAGCCTAGTGGGGGCAGCCGCCTGTTACAGCAGTTCCTGCCCTTCCCCCCACTGCTTCTTTGCCCTGGGGGTAGATTGGCCAAACTGCTTTTCCTCCCCCAAATTTAGCTTGAAAGGTTCACTCACTTTCACTGACTTCTAATCCTGGCTTAGTAGATGTGAAGATTGCTCAAGGTGCTTTAGATCTTCTCTGAAGTAGACTCATACTATGGCTTGGGAGGCTCGTTCCTCCCGACCGCCCTGGAGCCTGGCCGGATGGCGATTTCAGGCTGGGCTGGTCTTGGCTCCCGGCCTGCAGGCCTGCGTGATGAACCCCTGCTGCCAAGCTGCCTTCCGCGAGAGATGTTTTCTGTATTTTTGTGAGTTTGAGAGACCTAGAATTTGTCCAGAGTCATATTTTATGAGTGTTTAGGGTGGCTGTGTGTGAGCTGCGGGACCTTGCTGCTTCTATGCCACCATCTTGGCTCCGTCCCCGGAAGTCCCCTGTAGATGACTTTTAAGGAGTTTATTTGAGAATGGGAGGAGAGATAGGACAGCAGCTGGCAGAGACAGCAGGATCCAATGAAGGTTGTTTTCTGTTACCTGGGTATGTTTGTAGGCAGCAGAGAAGGAAGCAGAGGGTAAGAAGTGAATATTAGAAAGAAAGGGGATCGTGGGGGCCAAAATGCCAGAGAAGATGGGAAGGGTGGTCAAGGACACATGTAGAATGGTTGGCCTTGGCAAGGAAAAGGACCACTTCTTCATCAGAGACTGGAATAAAGGAAGAGATAGTGCGGGAGGAAGTCAGGGGGAGAAGAGATGGGGAGAAGAAGGAGCTTGTGGCAAATGGTCTAAATTTTTAAAAATAAAGTTTGAGGCAGTTCTCAGTAGACAGGCTAGGGGTAGGAGGTATTATGGGTGGCTTGAGAAGAAAAGAGAAGGTCTGGAACAGCCACTGTGGTAAGTGGGATAGAGAATCACTTAGGGAAGTAAAGAACTGCCTTGTTTCAGTAAGGGCCCAGTTAAGATTCTTGTTGTTCCATTGTTTTAGTTGTGTCTTTGTGACCCCATTTGGGATTTCCTTGGCAAAGATAATGGAGTGCTTTGCCATTTCCTTCTCCAGCTCAGTTTATAGATGAGGAAACTGAGGCAAACAGGGTAAAGTGACTTCCCCAGGGTCACACAGCTTGCACGTGTCTGAGGTCAGATTTGAACTCAGGAAGATGAGTCTTTCTGACTCTGGGCCTGGTACTCTAACCACCTTGCTGCCCTCCAGCTGATATCAGAAAACCTAAATTTACTATGGATCCAGAGTCAGTTCAGTTTTGTAGCTCCTTTTACCTCCCTTCAGTTGCATTTGAGTAGCAGATGGTGAGAGTAATCCAGAGTTGGCATTTGACAAGGCACAATGGTGAAGGACAAGGTGGTAAGAGATTCGAGAGCACAAATTGGTGGTTGTATAAAGAGTACAAGCTGAAGTGGTTCACTAAAGGGTGGAGCTTGGGAAAGGAGAAGACTGTAGTCTGAGCAGGGGTGAAGCCAGGGAAAATAGCAACGGTTGGAGTAATTGTCTGACAGGTTGGAGATACTAGAAGTCATGGCAAAGGGATAGGTTTAGCAATACCAGAAAGGAGACACAGAAAGACAGAGAGAGAAGGGAAATGATAAAAGATAAAAGGTAGGATAAAGAAAACTTGGGGTTCTTGAATCTTTGGGCAGTGGAACACTTAGAGGGGAATAGTAGGAGCAACGGTATGGCCGCTGCGGTGTGTAGTTAAGGAGAAGCGGAGGAGTGGGTCAGAAGAGCGGAGTGGATGAAGAAACTAGGAAGTTAAGGCATTTAGAGTAACATCAGAAGGCATATTGCAGTTCCCTAGTGTAAGGAGTGGAGTGGGAAACTTTGAATCAGACACCAAACTCAATCGCTGATTCGGCGGCAGAATAAGAATCACAGAAATAGTAATAATAACAATAGCCACTCAAACCACTGATTCTGTGGTTCTTTGTCCACTGACTTCATGAAAAGTGGCAGAATAATAATCACAGAGACAGAAATGGTAATAGTAATAGCCTACATTTAGGGGCCACTTCAAGGTCTAAATGTTGTTTTCTTCATAACACTCCCCATCAGCAGCCCTTGTTCTAGAGCGGGGGAGGGGGGAACCTGCAGCCTCGAGGTCACATGTAGCCCTTTAGATCCTCAAGTGTGGTCCTTTGACTAAATCTAAACCTCTCGGAACAAATCCCCTTTAATAAAAGGATTTACTCTGTAAAACTTGGACTCAGTCAAAAGCCGCACCCGAGGGCCTCAAGGTCATAGGTTCTCCACCCTGGCTCTAGAGGCTACAAGGAAAAATTACATGGAAGTTTGAAAGTCACAAAGCTTGTGCAGTTTTTGAGTGACAGGGACAGGTCCCATCTCATACTGTTCCGTGTTTTCATGTATGAGGATGCCAAATGAACTTGGGCACTGATGTTGGATGCTTCTTAACACCTTCTTCAATCACAGTGGATGACATATACCATGGGGGAAAAAAAGTCATGTAAATGGCATTGGCAATCCAGTTCATTGCTAAGTGCTAGTAATGGGGCTCTCGGGGAAAAGTGGTCAAGTATGGGCTCAAATATCAGAGCGGGGGCCACACGATGGATGGACGACAAGGCGATGGAGGCCAGAGGTTACATCACAGATGTATCAGGGAACGGCTAAAGTGTAGTCAGCTTATACCGGTGACTGAGCCCAAGGCTGTCTAGGAAAGGCCAGAATGACTGGCAAAGAAGTAGAAGGCCAAGTAAAGAAGGCTTGTACATCTGTTTTGCGTCTGGGTATGGGCAGAGCTTGGTAGCAAACTCTGGACCAAAGGCGTGGGCTCAATCAAACTGATTTATCAGGTTAACACAAGAAATGTCACATGCAAACTTTCTGAGCAGCTCTTCCATAGCATCCCCTACAGAAGAGCAGAGAAGGGAATGCAAAGTACCTGGGCTTACCCTTCTCCTTGCTCAGTGTAGATGCTACTCTTAAGGAAAATCCCTTGGCCAGGCCCAAGAGGCACCATTAGCTCTCCTATTGAAGTCTCAGAGTCCTCACCTGTGGTTCCTTCAGGTATCTCCACCTGGGCTGCAGTCTGATCTTCATGTTCCTGCTCATCCACTAAGGGTGCTGTCACATCTGGAAGGCACCAAGAATCAGCTTTAAGAGGTGCCTGGGGGATGCCAACAGGTTCCACCTTGCCTTGGGTGGCATGGTAGGAGAAAGGGGGAGAAGCAAAGCAGAGGCGACGAGATCACATGCAAAAACAATGGCAAAAAAAAAAGCAAAAACTAGAGCAACAAGCTACTTGGAGGCCTAGCACTCATCAGGAAGGAAGCACACGGTATTGTGGCCATGCAATGGCAGCAAAGGAAACATACAGCCTGTCAGAAATGGAAACCAGGGAGAGCCAACCTTCCAAGTCTATACACAAAGTCACACATCCATAGAGTGGTCCTAGACAACTTAAAAAACCGGTGAAGATAAGATGAGTGTGGGAACCTCCTTTTAGAGGGATATTTAACAACAGAGAGAGGCAATTATCTATGTGGCACAGTATGGGCAGGCTTTTATTTCTCAACACGGGTTACAAAGGAAAATAATTGATGCCTGGAGTTGGTGCCAGCCCTCTTGTTGAGATGGAGCTAATGAATACTCTTCGCACAGCCTGCCAATTTGAAATTTCATTTCTCTATCCCCATTCCCAACTCCCCCACATCTGAAAGACCCTCTGATGTTCAGAGCCTTCCTACAAAGGCAGAGAATTGTCAGCCTTTGAAAGTTTTCCAAGTTTAGATGCCTAGGAATCCCATGTTAATTAAGAGCCTCCCAACGCAGCTCTGGGCTTCCAAATAGAGATCAAAGGGCAATACTGTTTCCCTATATCCTTGCTGCTGGAGAAGGAAGTGGCAAACCATCCCAGTATCTTTGCCAAGAAAACTCCAAATGGGGTCACGAAGAGTCAGATACGAGTGAAACGATGAACAACAAATATCTTTGCTACCCTTGGGTCGGGGTTGGAGCTCTCAGAGAATCTCTGAGGATAAGGAATCGTCCTCCACTTCTCAAAATTCCTTGAGATGCAGAAAACTCTTGAGCTTACGCAAGGGTATGAGTTGGTTTTAAAAAACCAAACAAAACATTTTTGTTGTTGGCATCTTGGATGTGACATCACCTGATGCTGAAGCCTAGAGGAAGGCAGGAAGCCAAGAGATCTAAGAACAGCCTCAAGGGACACTGAACAATGAACAACTATCACTGCTGACATTGTCAGGGGAGTCAGTCAGTCTTGGTAATGTCTTGAGAAAAACAGGAAGCATTTTATCTTCGTCCTGAGTAAATTTGTGGTGTTAAGTTCCAAATGTGTCTCCCTGACAAGACCGAGTTCCAAGAGTACAAGGAGAATGAGAGGCAGCTTAATTTACAGGCAGTTAGGCAATAAGAGTGCTGGAGCTGGAAAGACCCGAGTTCCAAAACTCCTTCAGACGTTTACTAGCTGTGAGACTTGGGCAAGTCACAACCTCTGTCTGCCTTAGTTTCTTCGTCTGTAAAATGGGGGTAATAATAGCACTTTCCTCCCACAGTTTGAGTGAGAGTCAAATGAGATCTAAGCTCTTTGGCTTAGAGACCTTTGCTTTACCCATTAACCTAAACCTTAGCTTAAATAAAGCAGCCATATAAAAGTGAGCTATGAGCATAAATAGAAAGTAATCTGGGCTCTGAGTCAGGAGACTAGGTTCAAACTCTGGCTCTGACACCTCTTGCTATGTGAGCATGAGAAAATGACTTTGCCCCCTCAGCTTCAATTTCTTTATCTGTAAAATGGAAACAATAATACTATTCTACCTCATGGGGTCACTAACCTCCAAGAACTAAAGTGAGGAATATTTACTGTATTTTCTTTACATCACACTTCAGTTTTAACGTATTTGGCATCCTCTAAGGATGAGGCAGTTAGACAGCTCAGTGGACAGAGCACTGGGCCAGGAGTCGGGACAACCTGAGTTCAAATCTTCCCGCAGACACGCATGTCACGCTAGCTGTGGGATCCTGGGCACTTAACCCTGTCTGTCTAAGGAAATGGCGAATCACTCCAGTATCTCTATGGTCCATGGAGTCATGAAGAGCTGGACACAGCTAAATGGCTGAATAAAAGAAGGACGCCAAAGAATCACAGAATCTCAGAGTCTGAAGGGACCACAGTGGTCTAATTTAATCTACACAGGAATAGAAATTTCTTCTAGAATATGCTTGATGAGCATCTCAAATTCACTGTGCTCTTGGTGCTGAGCACAGAGAACATGCTTAAGAAAGGCCTACCCAATAAATCATGAGAGAATCTTGGGGAGGCCCCGTCCACTGGACAGTGGGAAGGGGGCCAAGGCAGTCAGCTCCTGAGGAGGTACATTTTGTGACATTTTGCTTGGGTAAATTTTCAAGGCCTGAAGGGAATACTGGAGTAGCAGCTTATGGCTGCTCTGAACTATGCTAGAGAGAAAGAGAATATGACTAACATGGGAAAAGATGATTTGGGAATCTAACAACACATAAGATGCTTTACAAGGATCCAAAAGTCCTTGAGGAGCAAATCTAAGAAGCTGGAGGTCTAGGCCATGATTGGGCACAGAGCCCAAGGAATGGCAGACCCAGATCTGATGGCAGAGTACTGTGGGAAGGGATGGAAGGATGGGTGAGAGGTATCCACGCCACAGAAAGGAGCACTTCCAGAAAGCTCTGCATCCAAAGCACAGACCTAAGAGAGTGCTGCTGTTGTAATGAGTGAGTAGTTGGTGAATGGAAGAGAAGGCCACGCAGCTCTGAAACATTCTCAGGGCCCATCCTGGGAAACCTATAAAAGCATTCCTCTGTTCCAGGAGTACAGGGAACACTTAGTTATTTGGTCAGAGAAGGATGAAATGGATTGGTTGTAAGCATTGCAAAACAAAGGCAAGGAGCATGGTCAGGCACTGGGTGGAGGGAGCAATGAAAGAAGTAAGTCCCCCACCTTCTGTAGTTGGAGTGCTCTTAGCAGATGTTTCAGAGACCTGTTCATCCGATCCATCATCGGCTGGGATGTGAGGAGAATATCCTGTAACATATACAAGGAACCCTTCAGAATGACTGCCCCTCCTCGTGCCTAAGCCATGAGGACCTTCTGTTGTTGCTTAGTGTGTGTGTGTGTGTGTGTGTGTGAGCACGCACACAAAGATTTTAGAATCTGACATTAACCCACATCTCATGCAAGTGGATGAAATGCTACAATACAGTCCTGAAAAGAAAAATGCCCAGCTGTGATGTTGCAGGACTCACCTGTGAATGCCGAAGCCCGATGTCAGGACGTCTAAGAAAAGGTAAGGGATATTGAGATCTAGTGAGGGCAGCCAGAACAATCAGCAGATTCATGTGGTGCATCATATTAGGCTTCTGTTTACACTTCCTATTCCAAGGCTAATACTTCAAGTAAAAACTTCTGCCTTAATTAATGGTCCAAGTGCATCGAAGATTTTTTTTATTGAGCTTCAGTGGAAGCAAAAGTAGGTATGAAAATATGATTTCACTTTGCTAGCAGCCCTAAAATCACAAAGCCCCTCATTTCATACATGAGGAACCTGGAGTTGGCAATTAGCCAGCAGCTGGCCCAGGCAGACAAAATCCTAGAGGCTTTGCAAGCTCACTGACTCAAACTTTTCCAGAGTGGAAAAAACCCATTTTAAACAGAACTTTGGCAGATCCTTCGCAGTAAAATTTTCTAAAATTATTTTTAATGCCCATTAACAAACAAAAGTTCATTAAAAAAATAAACTTAGGGTGATTCATGGTTCCTTGAAGTACCGTTTGAGAAATACTATGCTGTGTAAATGTCAGCTATGATCAATATTTTTATTGTCATTGTCACTGTTGTTATTATTATTCTTGGAAATTCTCCGGGTGGTCATCTGCTTGGAGGTTCTTACAGGGAGTTTCTTACACCAATGAAATTAGAGATCTAATAAAAATGATCATTCTGTTCTTTTTTTTTAATGGGCTTCGGATATAAACAGTCTAAGAACAAGTCACTATCCTGCTACACTTTTATATTTGATGTTCTGAGGTCTGTTGTACAGGTTGATCAATGAACTACTTTTTGTTAACTGAACTTTTGTTAACTGGGATTTAAGCTCACCTTCCGTAGGCTTACTAAAAGCAGCCTGGGGACCACTCTAGCAGCAGAAAGGAATACAGGGATGAGATGCACCATATCATGTTCTCACATGATTTTGACTTCATCTAGTAGGTTTCTATGGGGCACCCAAATGGAGAAAGTGAAGAACGTCGTGCTGGGCCTGGAGTCAGGAAGACCTGAGTTCAAATCTGGCCTTAGATAGTAATTAGCTGAGTGATCCTAAGCAAGTCATTTAACCCTGTCTGCCTTGTTTCTTCATCTGCAAAATGATCTGGAGAAGGAAATGGCAAACCACTCCAGTATCTTTGCCAAGAAAATCCCAAATGGCATCACAATGAGTTGGACACAACTGAAATGGCTGAACAACAACACGTAGTCTCTATATTTTAGAAGTTCTTCATTGGAGATTGTAAGTGATTAGTATGAGGACATTGGTTAAAAATATTGCAATGATATTGCATTAAAAGTCCAAAAAGGAGTTACCCAAATCCTAAATAAGGCAGAAGTAGTTACTTTAACAAAATAGTAACTTTAAGAATAGAAGGCTAAACAGAAACCTGATACCCAAATTTGCCAACTGCAAATAACTTCAGATAAAAGCTTTATTTCAGCTCATCTAATTAAAGGAAGCTGATAAGCAAAAGAGATGTGAGTAGTTTATTGCTTTCCTTGGAAGGTGATGACGGCTCACATAGGGTATATTTTTGAAATGTATTATGTTTATGTTTAGCCTTCTTTTTTCTTTAAGTCTGAATTCTCCATATTTTTTTTCAACAGAGAATCATTAACTGTAAACAGCATTTTGGGATGCTTGGTAGAGAGTGCCTATGCGAACACACTTTGTTAGTGTTTTCACCCCTACTCCTGGCGACCTTTGTAAACAAAATTATGTTAGGTTTGCTGAAGTTAGGAAATAACCCACTTGAATGTTTTCCTCTTCCCCATAAGGCCCTGCCACTATGAATCAGCACAGGCAGCTTCATCTAGGTATCAATATACTCCCCAAGCATCCCAGTCCTAAGCGAGACAAAGTCCTAAAGAGAAGAGACATTTATTTTAGTGAATGCTCACTGCACAGAGAACTCTTTACTACGCACTGTACGGACACACAAAGTAACTGGAAGACATGACTCACTGTCCTTAAGGATCTTGCCATCTGATAGGGAGAGACAAGAAACACACACAAAAAGACAGACACATTGAGACAACCAAAACATCAAAGTGCCAGTGCATATCACTCACATATGTGAGAGCTCATCTCTATATCATATATACACATGGGAATTCTGGGGGTCAGGTGCTGAGGTATCTCCCTGGAAAGGGAGAGAGCACCTGATTCTGAAGGGATGAGGAAAAGAGAGGAGGAAAAAGGGTAAAAGGAAGGAGGAAGCATGGCAGCAAATCTTAAGGGTATGGAATGGAGGAGAGGAAATTCTGATATATGAGGACAAGGATTATGAAGAGGAGACCCAGGCAAGGTACTCCAGTGGGAGTACTCCATGTGTGTGTACATATATGAGTGTATATGTACAGAACATAAGAATTTTATGTTCATTCCCTAATTGATAAATGATATTCCCCAACTGATAAATGATCAAAAGACAGAATTAGTTTTCAGATGAAGTAATTAAAGGCATCTTTAGCCATGTGAAAAAATATTCTTTTTTTTTTCTTTTTGTAGGGGGAAAGGCATGGCAATTGGGGTTAAGTGACTTGCCCAAGGTCACACAGCTAGTAAGTGTTAAGTGTCTGAGGCAGGGCAAGTGCTCTATTCATTGTGCCACCTAGTCTACCCCTGAAAAAAATATTCTAACTCACTATTGATCAGAGAAATGCAAGTTAAAACAATTCAGAGGTACTAGCTAATATCTATTAGATTAGGAAATGAGACAGAAAAGGTAAATGACAAATGTTGGAGGGGATATGGGAAAAATGAAACATTAATATACTGTTGTCAGAATTATGAACTGATTAAACTATTCTATAGAGCAGTCTGGAACTATGCCCAAGAAGCTATAAAACCATTCAGGTCCTTTGACCTAGCAATACCACTACTAGGTCTGTATTCCAAAAGAGAGAAATAACAAAAAGGAAAATGACACATATGTACAAAACATATTTATAGCAGCTCTTTTCTGGGAGCACAGAATGCAAAACTGAGAGGATGGACACCAACTGGGGAATGGCTGAATAAGCTGTGGTATGTAATTGTGATGGAATACTAATGTATGATAGGCAGAATGCTCTCAGAAAACCTAGAAAGACTTACAAGGGCTGATGCAAAGTGAAATGTAATGCATACAAAGTTATCAGCAATATTGTGAATGACTTAGCCATTCTCAACAATACAAAGATCCATGACAGCTCTGAAGAATTTAGGATGAAAAATGCTACCCATCCCCAGAGAAAGAACTGATGGTGTCTGAACACAGATTGAAGCAACTTTTGTTTTTTTTCACCTTATTTTTCTTGTGTTTTTTTAAAATCCCTGTTTTCTTTCACAACATGACTTTTATGGATATGTTTTGCATTACTACACACGTATAACCTATATAGAATGCTTGCCTTTGTAATGAGGGGAGTGGGGAGGGAATTTGCAACCAAAAGTTTTAAAAACAAATGTTAAAAATTGTTGCTTACATGTAACTGGGGAAAAATCAAATAGTACAAAAATAATTTTAGGCTCAAGTTATATTTGTTTCTAAAAGCTAAGCAATTAATTTCTCACAGTTTGCTTGTTTATTGACATACAGACTCCTTAATTTATCTGGAGGAAAAGACCCACATACATGTGCTGAAGGAAATTCATAAGCTCCCAAGGCCATAGTTTTTAATCCCTGACCTAGACCAATTTCCTTATTTAACAAATGGGGAAATAGGTCCATAGAGGGAAGGCAACTTGCCAAGGTCGCCTGGTATCATAAAGATACTTGATACTGTCATCCTGTCAACCTGCATAATTATGCTCTTAATGTACCTACTGGTCAGCCCTGAAGCCAATGCCTCAGATTTGTCATTTGCTATGTAGATTTCAGTCTTGACATCGGACTGGTTGTCCCTTGTGGTCAGCTGAAGCTAAATATAATAAAGACTGAAATACTTTCTTTCTCTCCTCTCTCCTTTCTCTTCCGGGCCCAAGTTGATCATCCCATAAGTTAACCCATCATATCACAGATATTCTGAGAAAGGAGATTAAATCTATCCTTTCAATTCACTTCTGGCCTTCACTTTACCTAGAGTCAGTTTTGCTTCTTTTGGACCCATTCTCTATTTGTTCCTTTCACTGAAACCCTATGTCTGTGGTTCTTAAACTTTTGGTCTAAGGACCTTTTTACATTCTTAAAAATTATTGAGGGCTCCCCAATGAGTTTTTGTTTATGTTGATTATATCCAAGAGTGAGCTGGATGTGACTCAAAACAGTTCAACCAATTGTTATATTCACATGTCAGAAACCGGCAAACACTACAAATCAGGGCTTGATTTATTGTTTTGTAGACTGTCTAAACTTAAAGTGATGGAGAAAATGCTAATATTATGCAGATTAAACTTAAAGTGTGTCAAAATTCACTCCCCCCACTGAGCTGGTTAGTAAAGATTTGCCAGCATACCCTTGATAGCTATAAATAAATAAACAAACAAACAAACAAACAAATAAATAAATAAATATATTTGCTATATTAGAAATTAAAACTAAAAATGTTTGAAAATGGTTATTATTTATTTAAAAATAACAATAATACACCCATGTTACATGTCAACACAAATAACATTTTAATGAAAATGATTATTTTCCAAAACAAAAAAATTTAGTGAAAAGAGTGGCACCATTTTATGTGTTTTTGCAAATCTTTTAAATATCTGGCTTAATAAAGAACAGAACTCATATCTACTTCTGCATTCAATCTGTTGTTTTGGTTGAAGTATGTGAAGAAAATCTGGCCTCACAAAGATATGTATTTGGGAAAAGGAGGAATATTTTAACAGGCAAATATTTCAGTATTATGAAAATAGTTTTGATTTTGAGGAGTCCCTAAAGGGGTCTTAGGACCCCAGAGACCACACTTTGAGAACCACTATCCCATATCATGGTTTCTTTCTTATCATTTAAGACTTCTGTAACCCGCATAAATAAAACAAATCTAGTCAAGATTAGAAGGAAAGCAAAAAACTGGGGAAAAATTTTATGGACGGTTTCTCAGATAAAGGTCTCATATCTCAAATATATAGAGAATGTTGTCAAATTCATAAGAATGTGACTCATTCCCCCATTGATAAATGATCAAAGGATATGAACAGGCAGTTTTTGGATGAAAAAACAAAAGTTACATATAGTCATATGAAAAAAAATACTCTAGTTATTGTTTACAGAAATGCAAATTAAAATGACTGAAATATCTCATAGCTATCAGTTTGGCTAAAATGACAGAAGAGGAAAATGACAGATTTTGGAGGGGATGTGGGAGAAGTGGGACTAATACACTGTTGATTGAACTGTGAACTACTCCAACCATTTTGTAGAGCAGTTTGGAATTATGCCCAAAGAATTATAAAACTGAGTATACCTTTTGGCCCAGCTATCTCTGTTTCCCAAGGTCTATTTCCCAAGGTGATCAGAGAAAAAGGAAATGAATCTATATGTTCTAAAATATTTATAGTAGCTCTCTTTGTGGTTGGCAAAGAACTAGAAACTGACGGGAATGGTCATCAATCGGGGAATGGTTTAACAAGTTGTGGTATATGATTGTGATGGAATACTACTGCACTGTAAGAAATGATGAGCTGGTTGATTTTAGGGGAAAAAAAATGGAAAGACCTGCATGAAATAACAAAAAGTGAAATGAGGAGAACCAAGAGAACATTATATACAGTAACAGCAGTATTGTTTGAAGAATAACTGTGAACCACTAAGCTATTCTGAGTAATATAAATATTTAAATCAACTACAAAGGACTTACAAAGATGCTATCCACCCCCAGAGAAAGAACTGATAAACAGAAGTATGCATAGCATGGTTTTACATATATATGTGTGTGGGGTGTATACACACACACACACACACATATATGCATATACATATACATATATACATGACAAATGGCCTGCTCTAGCTCAGGGGAGGGGAGGGAGGAAGAAAAAATAAGTGCATAGCAGAGAACAAAGGAAAACCCAGAAGAAAACACAGAAAAGCAGAGTAGTTTTGAAAATGATGTATAGTTTTTACTACATGGTTTTTCAAAAAAAGCGAAGAGTATAAAATGGGAGATTCATGGTTTCATATTAAGTCCTCTTTCTGTGTCATGCTGTGTACATGGAAATGTTATTTTTGGTCTTTTTGCATTTAAGTTTAAAATGAATAAAAAAAGACTTATAACTTTGGACGCCTTTCCTAATGAACCACTCAATTTTTAATTGACCTTCATTGCCCATTACTCTAACCCATTTATACTACCCCACTTCCTTAGTGTTCTTCAGTAATAACCCCTTGTTCTACATTACATGTGGTTTTATATTACACTTCCAGCTACAAAGGACCTAAAAGTCATTTGGTCCAACTGTTGAGGCCTATAGAGATGAAATGTCTTGCCTAGGGGTCACACAGGCATTTAAATAGGAGACCTGGGACTGCAATTCACGTTTCTGACTCCAAAACCACCACTCTTTGCATTGTGTGGTTCTCGAACATATATTATCTCTCCCTTTCTCCGATGCCCAGGAATTACCTTGAGGGTAGTATGGTGGAGGTAATAAAACATTAATTGCTATAATGCTTTTTTCATAATGTCTGTTTGCTATAGTTCTAAACATCATTCTTATTACCTGCATAAGGATATGGCTTGACTTTATAGTATTTTGTGACTGCAAAAGCCATCCTTCATTCTCTGGAATGGAACTGAGTCAATATTGTTTGCTATAGGATATTTACATGTTTCCATTCATTCATACATAACTATGAGATTCATGAGTAAGGTACCTTAACCATTTTCTTCAACCCCCTCCCATCCCTCTGCCGCCATATTGCTTCCCAGCCATTCCTAAATTATGCTGCCAGGTGTGTAGCCCCACCCACTCAGAACTCCCCTTGATGTATCATCTTCCATGCATGTAGCCTCACCTTCTCCAAGCTCCCCTATGTGTTATCTTCCTCTCTTACAATGTTGATTCTCTAAAGGCATGGGCTCTGACTTGAATTTGTATCTTCAGTGCTTAGCACAATGCCTGATACATAGTAAGTGCTTAATAAATGCTTTTTCATTCATTCATTCATTCATTCATTCATTCATTCATTCATTCATTCATTCATCTGGCTCCAGCATACCAGCCTTGGGCTATTCTTCCACGTGAGGAATCAAAGGTCTTTCAGAGATGCATATACTTCTAAGCATGTATTAAGCACCTATATGCCAGGCACTGTCCTAAACACTGGGGATGCAAGAAAAAAAGGCAAAACAGTCCCTTGTTCTCAAGTAGCTGGCAGTTTAATGGGGGAGATGACATGCAAACAATGATGATGTGCAAACATGAGATATACTGGGTAAATAGGAGAGAATCACAGAGGGAAGGCACTAGCATTAAGGAGGACTGGGAAAGGTCTTTGATCTCCCAGGTTTCATTACTTCTGACCAGAAATATTAATGAATGATGAAAATAGAGCTTCACTTAGAAGTAGGTCTAAAGGTTACTGTCAGGTTGAGAACACTATGAAGGTGATCTTTTAGAAAAAGCCAAGTGTGGAGGTTTTCATGTAAAAAAGGAAAAATGAAATTTAAAATTCATTGCCAGGAAACTAAATTTAAAAGATATGTTTATTCTCCACTAAGAAAATGGGTACCACTATTCACTTGCCCAAGCCCTCCAGCTAGTTAGTCTCAGCCTTGGTCAAAGTCTATTTCTAAGCAGACTGCTGACTGTAAACAGCCTTCTGGAAGGGATGCTCAGCCTTCACCCTGTATGTGTGTGTGGAGGACCATAAAGAGGGAGAGGTTGCCTGTACAATGGTAGAAATGAGCCCGTGAAACTGTAAGCCAAAATCTTAATGGATAAAAAAATACCATTGTGAGGAAAGCCTTTGCCAAGTCTTTGCTGTATATATAGCAAAATAAAAATAAAATAAGGGGCGCCACAATCCACTGGGGGCTTTGGGGATTCCAAAAGCTTCCTTCAAGTCTTGGCTAAAACCTACTTTTTGCAAGGGTCTTTTTCTGGTGTGTGTGTGTGTGTGTGTGTGTTGTGTGTGTGTGCGTGTGCGTGTGTGTGCGCGTTGTGTGTGTGCGTGCGTGTGTGTGTGCGTGCGTGCGTGTGTGTGTGCGTGCGTGTGTGCGTGCGTGCGTGTGTGTGCGTGCGTGTGTGTGTATTTGTGGGATAGTATGTCCTAGGTTTATTGGGAAAATGTTCTATTGCTACATTTCTTATAGTATTTCATTATATGACTCTTTTCTTTGGACTAAAAATTAATAAAACCAACAATTTTTAAGAGCATGGACAAAGAATATAAACAGTTATTATTATTATTATATCCTAACCTCCAAAGGATATAGCCTGTAGAGTTCACTAAAGCACTAAATTCACTAAAGCTGGCATTCTTAACTTTTTTGTGTGTGGCATAGAACCCATGGATGAATCCTTTTCAGAATTTTTTATTTGTATTTAAGAAAACTAGGTGTGCGTGGGGGGGATTTATACCAAGTTTGAGGTATATGAGGAAGGCCTCATCTCTCAAATTTATAGAGAACAAAGTCAAATTTATACGAATCTGAGACATTTACTAATTGATAAATGGAAAAAGATATAATAGGCAATTTTCAGATGAAGAAATCAAAGCTATCTATAGTCCTAGGGAAAAATGCTCTAAATCACTAGTGATTAGAGAAAGACAAATTAAGAGAAGAACTCTGAGGTACTACCTCACATCTAACACACTGACTAATATAATAAAAAAGGAAAATGATAAATGTTGGAAGGGATGTGGGAAAACTGAGATACTAATGCACTTTTGGTAGAGTTGTGAACTGATCCAACCATGCTGAAGAGCAATTTAGAGCTAGGTCCAGGTGCAGAGCCAAGATGGCAGAGTAAAAGCTGGGACTTGCTTGAGATCTTCCCCAAACCCCTCTAAATACCCATAAAAATGACTAAACAAAATCTAGAGCAGCAGAATCCACAAAAAGATAAACACATTTCTAGCCTAAAACAACCTGGATAGTCAAAGGGAAAGTTTTGTCGCACTTGGCTGGAAGAGAAGTACAGTCAGCATGGTGGGAACAGACTGGGGTCCCCAGCAAACCTGGAGAAGGCCTCAGGGGACTGAATCACTGGCAGCTGAGGCCGTTTCCAAACTTCTCAACTCCCAAATGCCAAAGATAAATTAGAAGGTCAGTGGGAAAGGTCTTTCTGACTTGGGTGAGAGAGAAGTGCAGACCAGCGTGGGTCCCAGCACAGCCCTGAGAGGGCACTTGCAGCAGCAGTCACTGCTTCCAGAACTCTCAGCCCACAGACGATAACAGACTAAACAACTGATCAGGAGATTACAGGGATCTCTTTGCTGACACTGAGGCAGCTTTGCCCATACTTGGATCTGGGTCACAGTCCTGGGGTAAGGAGGAGCACTGGTATAGCAGAGCTTGTGGCAGTAGAGGAGAGGGAACCCTCCTCACAGTTTCAGGGCAGAAAAGAGTGCCTGTGGTCACTCACTGATGAGAATACAGGCCAGAAGAGGAGCAAATATCTCTCCTTAAATCATATCCTTTTAGACTAACTGAAAACTTACAGATCCCTAGAAATATCTCTGAAAACAGTTGCACAAACCTCCTGAAGCTTGGGATGGTGCACCCTCCACACTGGAAGCAGAACCCTACCTTAACAAAAAGTTAAAAAGTAAAATAACTGGCTGAGAAAATGAGTAAACAGTGGGGAAAAGTCAGACTATAGAATCTTTGTGACAAAGAAGATCAAAACATAAACTCAGAAGAAGACAACAAAGTCAAAGCTCCTTCATCCAAATCTGCCAAGAAAAACATAAATTGGTCATCTGCCATGGAAGAGCTCAAAAAAGATTTTGAAAATCAAGTAAGAGAAGTAGAGGAAAAATTGGGAAGAGAAATGATAGTGATGCAAGAAAATCATGAAAAAAATGAATTTGCTAAAGGGGACCCAAAACAATAGTAAAGAAAACAATACCTTAAAAACAGACTAGGCCAAATGGCAAAAGAGGCCAACAATGAGAAGAATGTCTTAAAAAAGCAGAATTGGACAAATGAAAAAAAAAGTTTCAAAAGATCACTGAAGAAAATAATTCTTTAAAAATTAGAATGGAGCAAATGGAAGCTAATGACTCTGAGAAATCAGGAAATTATAAAACAAAACCCAAAGAATGAAAAATGGAAGTTAATGTGAAATATCTCATTGGAAAAACAAACTAACCTGGAAAATAGATCCAGTAGAGATAATTTTAAAATTATGGGACTACATGACAGCCATGACCAAAAAAAGGGCCTAGAAATCATCTTTCAAGAAATTATCAAGGAAAATTGCCCTGATATTCTAGAACCAGAGGGAAAAACAGAAATGGAAAGAATCTACTGATGATCTCCTAAAAGAGATCCCAAAAGGACAACTCCCAGGAATATTATAGCCAAATTCCAGAGTTCCCAGATGAAGGAGAAAATATTGCAAGCAACCAGAAAGAAAAAATTCAAGTATTATAGACACACAATCAGGATACCACAAGATTTAGTAGCTTCTACCTTAAAGTATCAGAAGGCTTGGAATATGATATTCTGGAGGTCAAAGGAGCTAGAATTAAAACAAAGAATCACCTACCCAGAAAAATTAAGTGTAATCAATGAGGGGGAAAATTGATATTCAATGAAATAGAGGAATTTAATGCATTCTTGAGAAGTTAGGGCTAAACAGAAAAATTTACTCTCAAATATAAGACTCAAGAGAAGCATGAAAAGGTAAACAGGAAAGAGAAATCATAAGGGACTTATTAAAGTTGAACTGTTTACATTTCTATATGGAAAGATGATACTTGTAATTCATGAGACCTTTCTCATTATTAGGGTAGTCTGAGGACACAGGGTGAACTAAATATGAAGGAATGATATCTAAAAAATAAAACTAAAGGGTAAGAGAGAGGAATGTACTGGGAGAAGGAGAAAGGGAGAAGTAGAATGGGGTAAATTATCTCACATAAAAGAGGCAAGAAAAAAGCTTTTACAGTGGAGGGGAAGAGGGAGGAGGTGAGAAGGAATGAGTGAACCTTACTCCCAATGGATTTGGCTTAAGGAGTGAATAATATTACACATTCAATTGGGTATAGAAATCTATCTTACCCTATAGGAAAGTAGAGGGGAAGGGGATAAGAGAGATGGCGATAAAGAGGAAGACAAATTGGGAGAAGGGATAATCAGAAGCAAACACTTTTGAGGAGGGACAAAGTCGAAGAAGAGAACAGAATAAATGGAGGGGGGTGGGATAGGATGGAGGGAAATACAGTTAAGTCTTTGACAACATTAGTATGGAATTATTTTGCATGACTACACATGTACAACCTATATCAAATTGCTTACCCTCTCAATGAGGATGAGTGGTGAGGGAGAAAGGGAGAGAATTTAACTCAAGAAAGTTAAAAAAAATGAATGTTAAAAATTGTTTTTACATGCAACTGGGAAATAAGATACACAGGCAATGGGGTATAGAAATCTAGCTTGCCGTACAGGAAAATAGAATGGGAAGGGGATAAAATAAGGGGGGGGGGATGTGATAAAAGGGAGGGCAGATTGGGGGAAAGGGTAATCAGAACACATCCTATCATGGGGTGGGAGGAGGTGAGAAATTGGGAGAAAATTTGTAACTTAATATTTTGTGGAAGTGAATATTGAAAACTAAAATAAATAAATAAATAAATTGAAAGGTTGGGAGAAAAAAACCCAAGGTCCAAAGGGCTACAAAATGGTGCACACCCTTTGACCCATAAATATCACTACTAGATTTGTATCCCAAAAAGAAAAAAAAGGAAAAGGACCAAAAATATTTATAGCAGTTCTGTGGTAGAATACTATTGTGCTATAAGAAATGATGAGCATGATGCTTTCAGAAAAACCTATTACATGAACTGATGCAAAGTAAAAGAACCAGGAGAACATTATACATAGTTAATAGCAATACTGTACAATGATCAACTGTGACTGACTTAATTATTTTCAGCAATGCAAAGATCTAAGACAATTCTGTAGGACTTATAAAAAAAATGCTAACCACCACTACATAAGGAACTAATAGAATCTGAATGCAGATCAAAACATACTTTTTTTTACTTTATTTTTTTGGGTTGTGTTTTCTTTTATAACATGACTAATATGGAAATCTATTTTGCAAGAAGCACATATATAACCTTTATCAATGAAACTGCTTGCCATCTTAGGGATGGGGTAGGAGTGGGAGGGTGAGAGAATTTGAATTCAAAATTATTTTTAAAATGAAGGTTAAAATTAGTTTCATATATAATTGGGAAAAATAAAATATTTAAAAAAAATCATAATTGAAGGAAATATTATTACCATTAAGATTTATCTGGGTCTGAGACCTCTCTCCACTTTCAGCTCATCCCATCCCTCAAACACAAAAAAATCCCCAAAAGAAAAATGTTCCTTCTATAAACTTTATGTTATTTATATAAATTCTCAATTTCCTCCCATGCACTTGGTAAAGTTCCAGCATTTATTCTGTAAGTAACTACAACTTGGGGCAAGTGAGAAACCCAAGTTAGCCAAACAGGCTCTTCCTGAGGGGCTCTGGGTCGATCTTCATTATGAAGTGAGGGTGAGTCCTGAAATCTTTGAGAGAAATTCTCTTAAGAATCAGCCTACTCCAACTGCACCACTTTCTTTATTCAACCTAATTTCACTTCCTAGTTGCAAAAGGTAGCCTCTGATCAAGCTAGGGAAAAGTTTATTTTTTTATTTTTTATTTGTTAAAGCCCTAATAAATAGCTCTTATTTCTTTCCCCTTTCAGGATGTCTGCTCCCATTAAGAAGAGAACAACGTACTAACAGGTTCAAGGCACGACTCACTGCCCCAGTAAATCTTGTTTCCTCCAGGAAGCCTCATCTGAAATAGCACAGAAAAGACTGCTTAATTTCCAGCCTATTACCCCCATTCTCTTCTTGGGCCTTAATTACCATCAGCAATTATCTGCAGCATCCCTTTCAATAAAATAGCACGAGAAAAGTAAAGGGTTTTTTCCCTTTACTTTTCAACTTAAAATATACATATACATATACATATATATGTGATATTATTGGCAAAATATTTTATAGTAAGCAAACAAGGATTTTTATCCCAGGTAGTATCGCATCCTCAAGAGGGTCAAACACATTCAGGGTCACATGAGCTGCCTTTTCAGGGAAACACGTCCAGGTAGCAGAACTCGACTCCCTTGGGCCACCTGGGAAGGAAGTTGTTTCTGGTCTAGGATGGGCCTCTGGGGAGGGAGTTGAGGGAGTGGAAGGGGGAGGAGCTACCAAAGTATTTGTATGTCTCTATTAGAAAACCAAAAACAGTAAAACCTCATTCATCTGGAACTGCTATGGAAGGATGAAAAGCCAGACTAAAATGATGAAAGACCTAAAATACAATCCATCTCTGACCATTTGGGAATGGCATAGGAGAAAATAAATTAAGGGAAATGACTGTGCCTTGGAGGATGCTGAAAACTAATTAGCAGAGGAAGGGATAGGAGCCAATGGGGAAGTCTCCTAGGGGGACTTTTTTTATACTTTCTGATACATATAGAAAGGCTAGCTGGGGGGCAAAAAAACCCCCTTTAAGGAACACCAATAACGACTAAATAGTACTTTAAAGTTTGCAAAGTGTTTAGCTTACAACAACCCTGTGTTGTTGGTACCACAGGTATGCCCAGGTTTATAAATGAAGAAACCAAGTCAAGAGATTATGTGACTTACTTAAGGTCAAATGACTAATGTCAATGGTGAGACTTGAAGCTAGGTTTTCCTGACTCCAAGGCCATCTATCTATTCTGGTCACATAGAGATAAGAAATATTTAGCATCAGCACATGTCATGTTACATGTTAGAAGCTGTAAGGCTGTATAGTAGAGAGAGGCGGCCTTAGAGCCAGGAATATCTCTGGTCAAATCCTGTGTCTAATGTTAGAATGGGAGTACAGACTGTTTCGTTCTTAACACGTGTATCTCTAACACCTAGTACAACACTGGCCATAGCTGGCACTTAATAAATGCCTGGTGACTGACTGATTGCCAAATACTAGTCAGGTAAATTCAGGCACGTCACTTAGTCTCTCAGTGCCTTGGGCAACTTTATAGGACTAAGTTGCAAAGCAGATTCCAACCCATCTTTTAGAGGGCGATCCCTACCTGGAATTCCCGATACCACTGGTTTTCAACCTTCCTAATGCCGACCTTTTAATACTCCTTTGTGGGCATATCTGCATGTGGGCAGACTCGCCTGGAGATGGATAGAGGAGTGGCGTCTTGGTTCCTAAGACCACTGGAAATATGTGTTTTCCAAAGGTCTTAGGAGACCCCTATGATCCCTGTGAAAGGGGTCGTTCGACCCCCAAAAGGGTTGCAACCCACAGGTTGAGAACCGTTATCCTATACCAATAAAATCATAGTTCCGATCCAAAATAATTTCTATGTCAGAAATCAAAGCTGCCATCAGCTAGAATCTGCACACAGCAGATACTTAATAAATGATTTTTTGAATGGAAGGGGATAAAAATAACTTAATTTTCCTGCCTGGGTTAAACAGATCTCTGAAATCTTTTCAAGCCCCATTCCTCAGCTAAACTCTTTTTCTTTTTTAAACAAAAGCAAGCTTTAGACTCAGGTCAGAATTATTAGTTTAAATTAGTGAGGTTTTACTATACTTAGAATAGGTAGTGATGAAATACATGTTACTTTTTGTTATGGTATATTCTCTTTATTCTACTCATCTCATTTTGAATCAGTTCCTATGAGCCTTCTTAGGTTTCTCTGAAATGATCCCTTTCATCATTTCTTATGGCATTATATTCATACTGTATAAACTTAATTGATACAGCCATTCCACATTTAATGATCACTCCCCCTCAGTTTCCAGAGCTGCTATAAATATTTTTGTACGTATGTATCCTTTTCCTATTTCTTTAATTTCTTCGGGGTATAGGCCTAGTAGTGGTATTGCTAGGTCAAAGAATATGCATAGTGTAGTAACTATTTGGGGCATAGGTCCAAATTGCTTTCCAGAATCACTAGACCAATTAATTCACAGCTTCACCAACAGTGCATTAATGTCCCTGTTTTTCCACAGCCCCTCCAGCATTTGTCATTTTCTCTTTCTGTCACCTTTATTAATATGATGGATATGAAGAAGAGCAGCATGTATATCTGTTACAAGGATTTTGGTTTTGTGGGGGTGGGGTGGGGGTAGGAGTATGTCAAAGGCAAAGAAAGTCAATGCTTATTAAATAGAAAAAAATTAAAATAGAGTGGAAAGGTTGGGGGTGGGGTGGGAGAAGCCAGGTTGAAAGCTTTCATAACTGGAAGAGAGAAGAAACAGGCAGATAATTTGTGCCACGGGGTCACAAAGATCTGCTTTCTCATTTACTGACCTTTCAAGCCATGCCCTGTGTCATCTTCATTGTCCTGCAGCAGAGTATAACCTCCTTGAGAAGGTGTGTCTTTACTCTCTCCTCCTATCTGGAATGGTTCTCCAGAATGGATCTGCTGGTTCCCGGCATGGTCTTCCATCATGCTAAAGCTTGGTCTTTGCTCAGCCATCCTGTTTAGAGAGTTGCCTGGGAAGAGAATGCAAGGAGGGGTAGGGGTAAGGGAGGAAAAAAAAGCAGTCACACTATGAGCCTTCAGAGGTGTCTGAAGAACACTACCTGCTAGAGCAGACACTTCCATCGGGGCAGTGAGGCAGGGGCCTATTCCCCCACTACAAGGGGCCCACCACCCATTGGCCTCCTGGATCCTCTGACACCTCAGCCCTCTTTCCATCAGGCATTGTTTATGGTCAGGGCCCTTGTTTTACTCTCTAAATGAGTGTTTAATGTATTCTCTCTTTAAGGTTGACAGTGAATTAGGAATAACTACCAATAATTTACGCCAGTGGCTCCCAAACTCTTAGAGGATGAGGACTCCTTTCAAAAAATTTTTAAAAAAGTGTTTTTAGGGACCTCTTCACGATAATCTATACTATTAGCACCCGTTATTGAAAAAATGCAGAAGGGTAAAACCGAATGACTTCTGCAATGCTTTAAAATGACTTTGTATTTTATTCCCCATAATAGCCAAAAAGTAGGTCTCATTTCATTCTAAATGGCCAGGAAAAAATGTTTCCTGTTAGATATAACCAAAGTTCAAATACCACCTCTGACACTAATTAATGAATGAGTGAATCAATCATCAACAAGCACTCATTAATCACTTACTATGCACCAACCAGCCTACCAGGCAAAATACAAAGGTGTACAAATGAAAGAATGAAACGGTTCCTGCCCTCAAGGAGTTTATATTATAATAGGGGATATAATACACAGATGAACGGGTACAGATACATACAAGATACACACAGAGTAGATGGAATGGAACCTTGGAGGGAAAGACATTATATATAACCCTTCTGTAACTCAGAAAATGGTCTCAGAAAGTTACTGAGGTTGAAAAATTCATTAGCCTGTGGCAAAGTTGTTAATGAAGCTTTTAAACTCAGGCTGGTCCTCATAAGAGACGCATGATCTACCAAAGGGTCCATGTAGGGCCTGTTTAAGAATGCAGAATTACTTCCATTCCATGATAAAGTACTGGAAGAGGCTCATATTTTTACATAGCTTTTCAGTTTTTTCATCTTCATTTTGTTCATTGTTCAGTATCTGTACCAATATTAGGTACTGACATTTTACCTGATCTCATATGTTGTCTCTTAAAGGTCCAATTATCAGCATCTTATGCTACATACCACAATAAATTATAAGCGTATAAACAATTTAAATGAGTCATACTAAAAAAAAATGAGATGAAAACGGAAGGTTACATTATTTACAACTGAGGACTATGGAAGAATTGATAACAAACATGAGATAGATGAAATTTTGAATGCAATAACAGGCAGTTTGATTATATAAAACTAAAATTCTATTGCACAAACAAAATTAATGCAGAAAGAATGATAAGAAAAGATATAGGCTGGGATTTTTTTTTGCATTAAATGTCTCTGCTAAAATTGCTAATTAAAACCTATAGAGAATTTACATGAATTTATAAGTTTAGGAGACATCCACCAATAGAAGTATGCTAAAGGATATGCTGGAGCAGCGAGGTGAGCCTGGAGTCAGAAAGATTCATCTTCTTGAGTTCAAATCTGGCCTCAGACACTAGTTGTGACCCTGGACAAGTCACTTAACCCTGTTTGCCTCAGTTTCCTTATCTGTCAAACTGGAGAAAGAAATGGCAAACCACTTCAGTATCTCTGCCAAGAAAACCCCAAATGGCATCACGAAAAGTTGGACACAATGAAACAACTGAACAGCAACAATGACTATGACAAAGGATGTGAAGGGAAAAACTGAATGCAAAAGGAGAAGGGGACGGCAGAGGATGAAATGGATGGTGTCATGGAAATAATAAACATGAGTTTGGACAGACTTTGGGAGGTGGTAGAGGACAGAATGGCCCAATGTGCTATGGTCCATAGGGTCATGAAGAGTCAGACATTACGGAACAAATGAACAATAAGAACAACAAATGATATGAAGTTTTCTTTTTATTACTGTAATTTTAATTTATATTTTACTCTTATTCCACCTTTATTTATAAATATATTCCTCATCATCCCACCCACTCCCTATTTAGAAAGCCATTTATGACAAAATTTTTTTTAAAAAAGGGGAAAATTCCCCTCCAATAATTCAACAAAAGCAATATATCAGCAAAATTTGGTAGCATATTTAATTTTCCATATCCATGAAAAGAAAGAACTGAGATGCATTTTTTTCACATCATCATTGGAGACAAATCTGGCCTTAAGAAGACCTAAGTTCAAATCCTGCCTTTGAGATTTACTGGCTGAATAATCCTGGGCAAGTCACTTAACCTTTCATCCTCAATGTCCTCATTTGTAAAATGAGGTAGTTGGGTTCACTGACTTCTGAAGTTCCTTCCAGATTAAAATCTATAATCAGTTGGGATGCTTTAAAGCCTTTAAGAGTTACTGCTGAAAATTTCTAGGGGAACAATGAGCAACAATTGAAAACTTTAAATCACCTTGACAAAAACTGAAATGGAAACTGTTAAATTTGTCTATTGATATTAGCCTTTTGACCATTTCAGTCTCAGAATGTAGAGAATGAGAAGATTTTTTTTTCCTTCCTCTATAATAAGCTACAGGTTGGTATGAGCAAATGTTATTATTTTGCAACAAGAAATGTTTCTGATCACTGTACAAGATAAGGAATTGTAGGGATACTCCAGGGTTGTTGGTTATGACATGGGAAAAGAGGCACAGAGTTTTTAGATGAATCAAATTTGGAACAGAAACAGTGCTGCCAGGAAAACTGGAGCAGGTGGCATTCATTAGACAGACACAATTCCCCATGGTTTAATGCAGAATAACACTGGATAGGGTCAAGTTTAAAATCAACCTTATCTCACAATAAAGATTGGATCAGCAGCTCTCTTAACTTTTCAGTATCTAATATCCACAAGCTGGTGGGAACCAGAAATACATGCCTATGTTCAGAAACGTGACTGATGATGATCTGACATAACAAAAAGTGGAGCATACAACTATAGAAGGCCAGCCAGGGAGACCTGAGTTCAAGGCCTGTCTCTGACACACACTTTGTATGACCATAAGCAAGTTACTTAATTTTTCAGTCACTCAACTAGCATTTACTAAATACTTTACTATGTGGCAGGTACTGTGTAGGTGCTGGGGATAAGGGCAAAAATGACAATATCTCCCCTTTACTTCACCCCCAAACAACCACCACAACCACTGCCAAGTCTTGCTCTCACAGTCTAATGGGGAAGATAACAGCAAACAATTTTGTACAAGGGCAGCTAGGTGGCACAGTGGATAAAGCACCAGGCCTGGAGTCAGTAAGACCTGGGTTCAAATTTGACCTCATATTTACTACCTGTGTGACCCTGGGCAAGTCACTTAACCCTGTTTGACTTGGTTTCCTTAGCAGTAAAATGAGCTGGTAAAGGAATGGCAAACCACTCTAAGAAAACCCCAAAAGGGGTAATAAAGAGGCAGTTACAACTGAAAATGACTAAACAACAACAACGATGTACAAACTTAAGATACAGATGGGATAAATTTATTGTACATAATTGGAGCTCTGGGTAAAAGGGGATAAAGGTGTTGGCTTACATGGTGCTCCATCTACCTTGAAATAGCATCAGTTCTCAGTGCGACATGGATAGAGCAAGGCTACCCATGCATTTCTGCTTTTAGTAAGTTTTGGTTTATTGTTTTTTTACATAAAAAATACATATATCTATGCAACTGTAGATCCGTCAGAGAGAATTCCTCCTTTCTGATGAGATGGCAATTTTTGGCCCCCAAATCTTGTGTTGCTTTTATTGAGTAGCGTCCAATTCTTTGTGACATCATTTGTAGTTTTCTTAGCAAAGATAATGGAGTGGTTTACCATTCCCTCACCAGTTCATTTTACTGATAAGGAAACCAAAGCAAACAGGATTAAGTTGTCCAGGGTCATACACCTGGTACGTGTTGGAGGCCAGGTTCAGGGGAGCCTTCAAAAATTTCTCAGGCAGGCTGACTCGATCCCAGTAGCATAGTAATATTCTGCCCTCAGTATTCTCATTATGTGAGTTTGTAGATATGGCCCGAGGTTAGGAGCTTTGATGCTTGGCTTAAAGCAAGGCTCTTTCATCCATGCTCCTAGGGGAGCAGGGTTCACTATGGAGCCATGCTGGTCTACACGTGCTGCTCATGGAGTCTACTAAAGCTAGTCAGTGGTCAGCAAAGAAAGTGGGCTCATGCTCTGGTTTGCTGAGAAAGAAGTGAGAGGAGAACCTGTCTCACTTAGAAGGAGGAGAGAAAAAAAGGGGAAGCAACACGGGCTCAGACAAATAGCTTTCCCACCATCCTGCCAAGAGTCTTTCATCTTGGGGCCTAGTAGATGTGAAAGAACTTAAGATCTAGAGCCTGAGGATCTGTGTTCAAGTTCTGGCTTGTTCTATTACTAACCAACACCCTGGGAGAGTATGAATCTTGTTTTTTTTTCATGTACAAACAAGGATAAAGATATTTCTGCAGCCTGTTTCATAGGAATGTGGTGAGGATCACAGGAGAATGTACGTAAAATGAGTTATAACCATGAAGTGCTAATATAAATGTGAGCTACTCCCAGAGCCATCATTGCCAGTCATCTTGACTTTTGTCTTGCTGGACTCCAATGACTCTGGAGGAGAGATGAGGTTGATGTCTTTGTACAGCTCAGCCTCATTTAAATCCAATTCACTTGCAAGTCAAGATGTCAGCCTCGTGACTCCATTGGTTTTCTTGGAGAAAGAGAACTTGAACAATAGTACACTATTTTAAAGTTGTGTTGATATAGATATATCTTACCATGTTACATTATGTTGACCTATATCAATATTATATATGCATATATACACACACATGTATATTCACATAGCTTTAAAAATCACCTTTATTTCTCAAGATATCTCTTCTCCCCTGCCCTGTCCTGGACAGCCATCCCATATAACAAAGAGAGAGGAAGGAAGAAAGAAAGAAAAGAGAAAATATAGCAAAAGTAGCCAACACATCAACCAAATCTGACATTATATATAGTGTTCCATGATTACAATCTTCTGTCTTTGCAAAGAAGCAAGGATTCTCATATCTCTCCTTTGTGGTCAACCACTGACCACTTAACTATTGGGAAATGACTTTTGATGTTATATATTTAATTTAGTTTCCTAGACACTAGATTCAAAGATCCCTTTGAAGATCAGAAGTAATTAATGTATAGTTATTTTCCCTAATAAACCACTTCCTTTCTTTAACTGAGTTGTGTTTTGTTAATACAAAATCTTTTTCAATTTCTTGTAGCTGAAATTATTTATCTTTTGTAATTGTCTCTATAGAGGTAGCTAGATGGCTCAGTGGAGAGAGCACTGGGCCTGTAGTCAGGAAGATATGAGTTCAAATACAGCCTCAGATATTTATTGGTATGTGACTCTGGGCAGGTCACTTAACTCTGCCTTAATCTACTGGAGAAGGAAATGGCAAACCACTCCAGTATCTTTGCCAAGAAAATCCCATAGAGTCAGACCCCACTAAATAACTGAATAATAATTGCCTCTATCTCTCATTTGGTTAAGAATTCTCTTCCTGGTCATAACTGTGACAGATACCTGATCTGCTTTTCTTCTGTTTTATGATGTGACTTTTAGCACTAAGCCCATCTTTCCATTTTGAGCTTATTGTGCTATATGATGTATTGCTATGGAGCTAATTTCTTCTAAACTACTTTCCAGTTTCCCCAGAAATTCTCATCATAGATTAAGTTCTGTACCAAGTAATTTGTGCCCTTGGGTTTATTGATTACTGGGTTATTAAGTTCAATAATTTCTAATTCCCTTTTAAAAAGTTTCTTGATAGCTTTTGGATTTTTTTATCACCCAGATTTTCCAATGTATCACTCTCTGTTTCCCCCTTCTACAGAGTCATCTTTTACCACCAGAAATGAAAGAGAGAAACACGAACAGTACAGCAAAACTAAACAACATACTGACAAGAATCAGAAAACCTATGCACTATGCTATACCCACCGTCTTCCATCTCTCATAGCTGTTCTCTGAGGCCAACCTTAGTAATTATAATTCTGCAGCATCAATTCTGACTATTTTGTTACTGTTCCTCCCATTTATATTCTTGTAGGCATTGTGTATATATTTTCTGGTTCTTCTTACTTCCCTTTACATCTGTCCCTATAAATCTTTCCATGCTTCTCTGGGTTCATCATACTCATCTTTTTTACAACAGTAATACTCCATTCCCTTCATTATTCAATGTCCTCTAAGACAGAAGTATCAAACATACTGCCCACTGACACACTTCCAAGTATGGCCAGAACCAGATTAAAATGTAATTGGGAAACATTTAACAAAATGAAAAGAAATACAATAGAACCTAGATAATAAGAATGCATGGTTTTCTAAGTCAATATACAGTCCAATATGTATGGTTTAGTAGCTTCATTTCTATTTGAATTTGATATTACAGTGCTCTAAGGTACCTTCAAAACTGATGATCTTATGATTTATAATCTTATGATCCTAGGTATACATAAATAATGTATAATATATAATTATGTGTATGTACATATATGTGTATGTATATATGTGTGTGTGAATATATATACATACTGGAGCATTCTTTCATATGACTGTTAATTGCATGTTGGTCTTCTGAGAACTGTCTGTGCATATACTTTGACTTATTTATTGGGGAATGGCTTTTGGTCTTACATATTTCTGTTAATTGCCTATCTATCTTTACTATCAGATTCTTTTTTTTTTTTGGAGGGCAATTGGGGTTAAGTGACTTGCCCAAGGTCAAACAGCTAGGTTGTTTTTTTTTTTCTGCTAAGTGTCTGAGGCCGGATTTGAACTCAGGGACTCCTGACTCCAGGGCCGGTGCTCTATTCACTGCGCCACCTAGCCGTCCCGACGATCAGATTCTTATTAGAAATATATATTTTTTTGATAACAAGATTTTTTTCCATCTGACCCCTTCCTTCTCAGTCTAATTATGTTAATTCTTAAATAGAATGCAAAAGCTTTTAATTTCATGTAATTAAAATTATCTATTTTACCTTTTAAAACCAAAGAAAAAATACCTACATAAGGTAAGTACTTTTGTACACAAAGACTATAGATGGTGGGGACTTTGCCCTACAGATTCCTGTAATTTACAGGAAAGGACAGTTGTGAGATCAAGAGGTCAAAGTCTACTTCTTCAAAATTTTACCTTTCTAGTTTTTCCACTACATTTTAATATTATATTTATCATGAGAGTTAAGGAGGCATATTGCATAGAGTAACCAGCCAAAAAGAGCTGGCTTCAAATTCTGCTTCTGACAGACACTAGCTGGGTAAACATAGATAATCTGCTGAGCCTCTCAGTGTTCAAGGAAACTCTCCAAGATCGTGAGAGGAAGGTGAATTGCTAATTTATGTAGACAGTAGTGTTTTGACACTTTGAATTCTCTTCACAGACAAAATCTCAGTTACAGACCTAAAGCCATAACTAAGGCAGAGTGATCAGAGCTTTGTTTCAGGGTGTCAAGAGCTAGAGTAGAAAACATAATAGTACTATTTCTCTTTCAGGCCTATTTTCTGCAACAAGGACTATACCATCAAACCCCTGTCTGTTGCCTCTCTCTCACTTCCTTCCTAGAGATTGCTCAGCATAACTGCACCCAACTAGGACAGAGTATTCTTTTATTTTTTCATCAATATTTTTTTTCTACTAATAGATAATAAATACTAATAAATAAATAATAGATAATAGATACTAATAAATAAAAAGCCCACATAAGCAGTACTATATAGATCTATACGTAGATCTATAGGTATAGATACACAAACACACATATACATATGCCCCCCCACACACACACATAGTGTGGTGTGTGTGTGTGTGTGTGTGTGTATGTATGTATGTATGGTACTGCCTCTTTTATATGTAATTTTAAATTCTATGTATTGGGTTCATCTCCAGTCATCCATATCTATATCTGGCCACTGGACCCAGATGGCTCTGGAGGAGAAAGTAAGGCTGTTGACCTCCCTTAATTAAATCCAATTCATTTGCAAGTTATGGAATCATCTTCCTGATGTCATGGTTCTCTTCAAGAATGAAGGATAAACAACACACAAATTCTATGTATGCATGTCTATGTATTTATATATGTTTTTATCTATATATGCCTATACCTTTTACATACATATCCATCTGTTTATACTTTTAAGTACTTGGATGTTATGCAGTTCAATGTGTGTGTGTGTGTGTGTGTGTGTGTGTGTGTAAAGTATGTGATTAATTTATTGCTGGTGGTGTCTTTAAACATAGTGTAATTTCCTTGTTTACCCTTTTGACCATGCCTATTTTCTACTATTGCCTTTTTCTGAGTTCATCATTGCTACCTCTGTTTTTTGAGTTCACCTAAAGCATACTAAACTCTGTTCCCACATGTCATCTCAACATTATGTGACTCTTTATTCTTGAACTACGACTCTTGTAAACAATACATTGTTGGAGTCTACTTTTTAATCTAGTCTACTATTCTCTTCCATTTTATGGGTAAGGTCAGCCCATTCACATTCACTCTTATTTTTTGTTAATTTTATTTTCCTTTCCGTCATACGCTCTTATTACTTCCCCACTCTTTGTCATTATCTTTCCTTTCACAACAGAGTAGTAAAAGAGAAGTATGATTAACAATACTGATCTTAAATGAAGCAATCTGTGTCTATTCCATGCCCTTCTCTTTTTCTCACCTAGACTCCAATTCACTATTTCTTATCCTTTCTTTCATTTTTAACCCTCATTTAAAACTCAATCTATGACACTGAAGACTTTGTTTGATTATTCCTTCCCCTCCCTCTTAAATACTCTATGCTGCCTCTTATCTCCATTTCCCTGTTGAATTTTAATGTCTTTCTACACCAAATTCTCTATCTCTCTGTAACCCTCCTTTGACTTATTCAGATAAGATGTTTATTGGATGTTTATTGGATGTCTACTCCTCCCTTTCCATGTTTGTATATGCTGCTTCTTTTATACACCCCACATTTGAGAAATAACAAGTTCCATCTCTCCCTTCCCCCACTTTTTCTATCCAATCCTAAAACCATCAAAACAGAGTCAGGTCCATTATCTTATATAACTCCTTCTTTCAAGCTTGAAGACAATTAGAATTCTGAAGAGATAATTGCCTCTTCTTACTCATTAGAATGTAAGCACATCATCACTATACAGTTCTTTTCAAATGCTCTAATCTCTTAGAAGCAATTTTTTTTGCTGAGTTTCTCTTGATTCCTGTGTTTTCTTTTCAAAGTTTCTACTCAGTTTTGATCTTTTCATCAGACATTATTCAAAGTCCTCTATTATATTAAAGATCTATTTTTTCCCTGTAGGATTATACTCACTTTTTAAGGGTTATGTAATTCTTGGTTGTAAGTCTTTATATTTTGCCTTTGACAATGTTGTATTCCAAGGTGTTTTCTTCTTTTTATAGTAGTAACTGCCAAGTCTTGTGTGACCCTGACTATGGTTCTTTGGTACTTGAGCTCATTCTTTCTGGCTGACTACAATATTTTTTCCTTGACTTAGAAACTATAAATATTAGCTGTGACATTCATGAAGGTTTTCATTTTGGGCTTTGACTCAGGATATAACTGGGGGATCCTTTCTCTTTTCATTTTTCCCTCTGGTTCTAATAGTTCTGCTTAGTTTTCATTGATGATTTCTTGAAATATGGCATTCAGACTTTGTTTTTTAGTTACAGTTTTAGGGAGGTCTGATTATTCTTAAATTATGTTTCCTTGATTGATTTTCCCAGTAAGTTGTTTCTGATACTAGGTACTGTACATTTTCTTTGATTTGTTCAGCTTTTGATCTTGCTCTAAAATTTGCTACCTCACTGAGTTCCATTTGGTCCATTCTGATTTTCAGAGGGTTCATTACTTGGGCAAAGTTTTCTACCTTCTGTTCTATGCCATTTATTCTCCTTCTAAATATTTCTTCCACAGCTCTTAGTTCACTTATAATTATTTGTTTAATTTTGCTCCATTTTTTCCCCCTAGTTATTCTCGTAGTACATATGGTCAAGTCATTCTTTTTTCTGAGGGTATGCTTGTAGTTGTTGTGGAGTTACTCTCTTTGCCTGGGTTTTTCTCTTGGACATCTCTAGATCCATAATATTACTTCAGAGTGTGTGGCTACCTTATCTCTTACCAACCACCATATGTCCATGTAGGCCATGGCATTTCTTTTTTTTTTTTTTTTTTGCTTTTTTGGAGGGCAGTTGGGGTTAAGCGACTTGCCCAAGGTCACACGGCTAGGTACTCCTGACTCCAGGGCCGGTGCTCTATTCACTGCGCCACCTAGCTGCCCCAGGCCATGGCATTTCTTTGTTTCATGTTTATTCTTCCTCAATCTTAATATTCTAAGAGCAGAACTCCTGGGACTGACAGATCCATCAAAGCCATCAGACACCCAACCAACAACCAGAGCTGACATAAGGAACAGTCAAGGGGGAGCAACTCATCCATTGTCAATGCCTCTCTCTACAGTGAACTTTGTGGAGGCTCTGCAAAGGGAGAAAAGGACTCTCAAGGCCAGGAGTCCTGAAATAGCTATGTCCCTAGAATACCACACTCTTTAGGATTTTAAGTTTATGTTTGCTCTGCCTAGGAATGGAATGTGTGTGTGTGAGTGTGTGTGTGTGTGAGAGAGAGACAGAGAGAGAGAGAGAGAGAGAGAGAGAGAGAGAGGGAGAGAGAGAGAGACAGAGAGAGAGAGAGAGAGAGAAAGAGAGAGAGGGAGAGAGAGAGAGAAGAGTTTGGGGAGACTATTTTGTAATTAACTGTTCTTGCTATACATTCTCAGTAAATGCCCTTTTGTAAAAGCTGATGTTAAATGATTGATATTGGAGAGCACACTGAATGGCGGGGGGAATCATAACTAATAGAAATCTTAACCCATTAAGGTTACTCCTAGAACTCTGAGGGGAGCAGTAGTCATTTCCCTCTGGGAACTGAACCTTCTAGCCCAGTGGGTATCTGGAGAGTAATCCCAGAAGGAGCGCTATCCTTGTAACCCTCGGTCTCTCTTCCCTAGTTCCTGGTCACAGCTCCTGAACCACAGAGGACAATGATGCGGAGGCTGAGCAGTCCTTGGGAGAAAATTTAGATATTTTACTAATTCTTGGTATAGTTTCAGTTGGGAAACATTGGAATAGATGACCTATAAGCATGAAGAATGGAATACTGCCAGCCCTATTCATAGTGAATTTTAGTCTCCTGCAGAGGTATAACTGTACCTGTAGAAGGAGTTTGATCGGGAACACAGAGATCTGAATAGAGCCCCAAGAGTTCCCACTTCACCATATTGCCAATCCATTTTGACCTGGTTATTTGGAACAGGTGATACCCAGAGAACAGACAACTAGAATCTAACAATGATGAGGATGGACTTCTGAAATCAACCAGGCACAACCCTATCATTTTACAGATGAAGAAACTGAGGCCCTGAGAGGGGAAAAGATTTTTTTTAGAAAGTATCTGGGCTTGAATTTGAACTTAAGTCTTCAGGTTTCAAGTATAGTGTTCTTCCTACAATGGCCCCTGAAGGTACAGGGAGAGGACAACACTGTGGAATCATTGAAGTCACAAGATTGTGCTTAGGTAGATTTCTGGTCCCTTCTCTTCCTCAGGTCTTCTTAATACATTTCAGTTTTAGACTCCAGTTAAAACTATTTACAAAAAGCCAATTAACTGATCACTAATGTGTATTTCCCTAGGGATTCCTAAAATAAAACTCACACATTTAGGTTGCTCACATACCCTGTTCTGTGATTCCACATCATTTGAACTGGAATAGAATCACATTCCCTACCATGGTTGGTTGAGATTGACTGATTTGGGATGATCTACTCTACTAGGAGGTCATAAAGAATACCCTGCCCATAACATATTCACCTCATTTCCAATCTTCTAAATGCAATATTCCCATATCTTCCTCATCACTCAACGAGTCACATGGACTTTATTTCCCAGTTATAGTGAAAATCAGTAAAGCTTTCCCACAGGTTAAACATTCATACCCTTTCCCATCTGCACCATGGGGGAAGGGAAGACAATCTTCTGTTAAAGACAAGGCAAAAAGGCTGCTTTGTAGGACAGATGTCAACTATGATTATTAAAGGCAAGGAACTCTCTCTGGCCTAAATTAGTCTTCACCCCAAACTAAGCCATTCTTTTTGGAGACCCTTCAGAGTTAAACTTCAGTCCAATTTTCAAATGAATGGGGTCGTAGTTAGTTTTGACTCTGTGTATGTCAAAGAGAGTTAAGACCTTCCGTTTTAGAGGGGAACAGTATTCATAATCCTAAATACACTAAATCGCAAGCTATGCTATCAGGGACACCAGAGTCTGAAGTTGCCTCTCATCTTTAGAGGGCAGCAAATGCTTACTGTAATGAGGCTATCTATATTAAGTTATTTGAAATTAGGCACTGACCATTAATGCAAAATGACTTGGAGGCTCTCCTACTGTTTCTGGGACACTAAGAGACTGTCTGTGACTCAGCTAAATCATGAAACCACGAGCCAAGTGTATTTCTGGATTAAAGTAAAAACAATCTGCTGCTAATGTATCAGATAAAATAACCATCAGCATTATAAACGACTCTGTCTATATAGCCCATGGATTAAGTGAGTCTCAAGGAGAGGAGCACCTGGAATTCTAAAACTATAATGTATGTGATTAAAAAAAAAAGTTTAGAGTATCCAGGGGTGTACTGGAGCTGTTCAATTTTCAGTGTGAGCATTCATAGCTCAGAAATTGGCAAATACTACAAATCAGGGCTTGATTGACTGTTTTGCTGACTGATGGTGAAAATGCTGATAATGCAAATTAAACTAAAATATGTCACATGTACTTTTTCCCTCCCAGAGAGCTGGATGTTAAATATTTACCAGCTTATCCCTGAGAGTACCTCATTCTCATCTCTCTTTGTTTCAAATCCTCTTAACCCTAAAGTATTTAATACAAACAATAATAAAATACGTGCAGCTTGCAACGTGGAGAAAACAAGAGTACAGATAACAGTTAAGGGTTATGGGGAAGCAGGTCAAATTGTGCTTAGGTATCTGTTTTATTTTAAGACTTCCTCTTTAAGTGTATCTACTTCATTCTTTAATATTTATAGTAGCTATTGTATTAAGGAGTCTTTTTTAAAAAATAATTGAAGAGCTCGGTAATAATCTCATTTTGCCATGCCTATAGGCAGTCTAGTAGTTCAAATCAAGAGGCTATAGGCATGGCTCCATTATTCACATAGGGGTAAGGTTATCTGATTGTTCAGACTGTAACTAAATATTTCAATATCTGGGGGCAGCTAGGTGGTGCAGTGGACAGAGTGCTAGTCCTGGAGTCAGAAAGAATTGAGTTCAAATCCAGCCTGAGATACTTACTAGCTGTGTGATCCTGGATAAGTCACTTCACCCTGTTTGCCTCAGTTTCCTCATCTGTAAAATGAACTGAAGAAGGAAATGGAAAACCACTCAAGTATCTTTGCTAAGAAAACCCCAAATGGGGCCTTGAAGAGTCAGACATGTCTGAAATGACTCAACAACAAGATCTAAATATTGAAATTTAGATATAGATTGTATCCTAAATATCTAATATTATCTAATTCTTTGGATAAAGGACTTGGGTACTGGTCTTGCAAACCTAATTTACGAAGTGATGTGATAGTAACCTTGAACGTGAATTCTTTTTTTTTTTGTCCATGAATTCTTGATCAATGTTTCTTGTTGGTCTAAATGAATATTTGTCTCCATAATTAGATCATAAGTTTCTCAAGGGCAAAGACTGTCTCTTCTTATTCAGTTTATGTTGTTCCTCCCCTCTCCCTCGGGATATTATATACAATTCCAGTAGCTGTGGAAGCTATAGACAAAATATGAATTTCAGTAGAGGCCTAAATTCTGAAATTGTGGTCATCATGGCTTCCCAGAAACGTTCCTAGAGCTGAATCAGGATGTTTAAACCTAGATTTCCAAACAAGACACTCAGGATAATGAGATAGGTACTCACAAAGAAGACAGTGGCAAGCTACTGAGAGCAGGACTAATTCTGGGCCTCAGCCCAGCGAGGACGATAACCATTTATACAGAGACTGCAAATGAAAAACACTTCTCTTTAGAGATAAGGAAGGGACAAGAGGCAGACTGCTGTGTCATTGCAAAAGTCACAGAATGAGATTGACAGAAAAGACCTTAAAGGTCATTGAGTCCAATTTCCTTGTTTTCCAGATGAAGAAACTGAGGCCCAATTAATCAATCAACAAGCATTTATTAAAGGCTTACCATGCAATAGGAACCGTGCTAAGGGCAAAGCTCTCAAAGAGCTGACGTTCTAGAACAGAGCAAACAACTACATACACAAAAGACAGATATGGTATCACAGACTGGAGAGGTCACAAAGGATGAGGATTTTAGATCTGGCAGCCGAGAGTTCACTGCTGACCGTCAGGGAAAGAGTGTGTAGCTTCAGCTGAATGATGAGATTGGAAGCTTGACTGCAGAGGGTTTAGAAGAGAATAAATAGAGCATAGGAAGTGAAGACATTAACGATAGGTGGTTTTCTCAAGGATGGTAGTTGAGAAGGGGAAAAAGTGCAGTTTAGCAAGGATGGCAAGATCAAATGAGAGGTTTAAAAAAATTTTTAAGGATAGGGGAGACATGTGAATGTTTGTAGGCAGTAGGGAAAGAGCCAGTAGACAGGGGAAGATTGAAGATTAGGTCCCGTAGAAATGAAGTGACTTACCCAGAAGCACACTGCTATTGAATGTCTGAAGTGGGATTTGAATCCAGGCCTTTTTGACTCTGGATAGAGTGCTGGGTCCGGAGTCAGGTAGACTTATCTGGCTTTAGATATTTACCAACCGTGTGACCCTGGGCAAGCCACTTAACCCTGACTGCTTCAGTTTTCTGATCTGTCAAATAAGCTGGATGGAGAAGGAAATGGCAAATCACTCTGGTATCTCTGCCAGGAAAATGCCAAGTAGGGGCACAAAGAGGCGGACATGACCGGAACGGCTAACCAACAACAACGACAAGAAGCTTCTTGACTCCAAGTCAGCGCTCTACAACTGGATAATAAATGTCTATTACCCATTTAAAAATGAGCAAACTGTGCCTATACAGACACCTAAGGCTCTTAATCTAAATAGATGGCTTCTATCCTTATTTATCTCTTTGATGAATCTATGCTCTCATTTCAGCAACAGGTACTCTCTCCCCCAGTGCAGTTCATGATCCCTTTGTGTTTCTTCCTGTGTAGTTTTCATCTATGTCCTTCTATAATCATCTATAGAAAAACAGACCCAACAATCAGAGGCCTTTGAGTCTTTTAATGTTTCTAAAGGACTCTAAAGGACTAATTGTCTGACCCTCTTCCTTTTCCAATCACTTGTGTCCTTGATGTGTTTCGTGCCATTTCCAATGTGCATGCCATTGATGACAATATGGTACACTTACAATGCATCTTTTCACGGCCTTTAGGTTCACATGTAATTTCTATACTTCTGATACCATAGTACTTCGTGATTTTCAGCTATGTAGCACCATTGGAAGAATACAGGTTATTGCCAAAGTAAACTTATTAAAGTGTTTAAAGCCCTGTACATTTTCCCAAATGGGATCCAGCCCAAACTTTTATAAAAGGAATTCACCCCAATCTTCTACTCCTGACAGCTGGGTCCAACTCATCATCTATCTGCACTGCCTAAAATATTGAAATGGGAAAGATCAGTAATAAATGCCTTGAATACTTTAATTTATAATCATTTATCAGCTGTAATTATCTTAACAGAATATGAATGACTGTGTGATTTGTAGGAAGAATACAAATCTGGGGAAAATCTGTGTGGAACCAAACTATGATGGAGTCCCAGGGAAATACCTGTTAGTTACCCTTAGAAGTATAACTAAATTGTTATAAAATGTGTGTCTTAAGTATGTGACCATAATACTCATACCTATATATTAATCTTTATATTAAAATGATGAAGTAAGAAAGCCTAAAGAAGGACTAATTGAGACATCATGGAAAGGACAAAGTTAGGACATCATAAAGTTAGGACATAAAGGTCTGCAAAATGTATTCTTGCATACATGAATCAACTGTAAATTTTTTATCTCAGGGTCTCAGACTGTACTAGGTGGACTGTAGGCCTCATCTTCTTTCTCTTAATAAAGCTTGGTTTCTTTGCCCAGAAAGGCTTCCCAGTTTCTTTCTTATAATACACATATCAATGGACTAACTTACTGGATTATCCATTTACCTGCATGTTATAATCTGGAAACTAATGCATTTTTCATCCACTTTGTTTTTCCAGTGTATAAGGGTAAAGCAATATTTTACTCCAGTAATCCTAGATTTCTCAAAGGAGGCTTTGTCACATTTCTGTGGCTCAATGCAGACAGAACCACATTATATATGAATAGGAATATTTGAAGAATCTTGCCATCAAGAGAGAATCCTTATTTTGTATTTGGACTCTGTACATAGCATACCATATGACTTGAATGAACACTTTGGGTAAACATATGCCTACTTGTTTTATCTTTCTTTTCTTGATTATATCCAGTACATAACTGAACAAAGTTATTTCCATAATCATTCCCAGTCGCTGGATCTTATTTTTACATGTAACACTTCCTAACAGTGACCTCCTTAGGAAAGATCAATCAAGCACATGAACTTTGCTCCCTCCTGCCCCCAGTCCCCTTTGGAGTATATGCAGATATTCTCTGTCTGCCTCCTGGGGCCTACGTGGAATTTGATTCTGGGCAGATATATCTTTCCACCCTCTGACTATGTATGACAGACTGAGTTTCCCCATTGGCTGTTAAGTTAGAAAAGTTGATAACTGGGGAGAGGGACAGTGTCACACTGGTATGGAAGAGGCAGTTTTCCTCAGGTATTTGAGAGGCAGTTATACAGAAGACAAGATACACAGGTGGAGGAAGGAAGGGTCCTACTGATGCAGTCTGGGATGCTTTTGTCTGTAACCTCGGTTTGTAAAATCTCACTTGTGTTTGGGTACCTATGTATGCAACATCAGTTTGTAACAAGCCTGTGCAATTAAGTTGTAAAAGTCACACTTTCCCCCAGCCATAAAGGCATTAATTCTGCCTCTCCCCTTACCCCAGCCTGAAAGTCTTTTCCCTTAGCTAGCTAGTCTGCCTAGAGACAAGCACCTATGAATCCTTCAAAAGTATTCTATAAATAAACCCTTAGAGAAATGCAAACCCTTTTTTCTAAGTGGCCAGCTGCACCCAAAAGCCTTGAACAACATTATCAGACAGATAACTCCATCTCAATATGGTACCTCCTGAATCCCTAATCAGTCTAGTTCCCAGACCTGGAAACAATCAAGCCTATCTTCCCAACAGCCATATTGGACATATCTCATTCATCCTTGACCAAAAGTAACCTAGTGATGTCACAAGCCCCAAACCACACCTCCGGATAGACCCCCCCCAGGGAGATCTCCCAGTGAATTATGGGCAGTTCACCTGCGCAGTTGATACAAAAATGCATGTCCCTTTAAGCACTGACCACTTGTAAACTCCTCCCAAACTCCTCCCTAACTCCACCTTTGACCACCTAATTAGCATAATTAACCTCTGACTGACAGTTTTATGGTTATAAAAATTACATCTCTAGCCCCTGCTCTTTGCAGGTTCTCCTTAACCTTTTCCTGTCTGCTGCAGAGCATAAAACTTTATAACTCTACCTTAGATCCCTGCACTTTGCAGGTCCCCCTGTTTCTCCTGCCTGCTGCTAAGTCAGCATAACAATAAATTTTGTGACTTTGCCAAAAGATAGCTTGGGTCTGGCAAAATTCCTTCCAGACAAGGACCCTCTAGGGATTCATATGAGACCCCTTAGACACCCACAACTTCCAAACCTCTTCACTATCTTATCTTGTCATAATGGACAAGGCCAGAATCCTCTTGGGGGGCTCTATTTCTCAAGGGGAGTGTAGACTCAATCAAACAGGTTTTTACCAGAGATGTCCCTGACTACTGTCTCTTCTTTTTGTATTTCCTTCCCTCTAGCATCATTCTTGTAAGCACTGATATGTCCTAGAAGGCCAAGTGTCTACTGGAATGGTAGTAGCAACAGCAAAAGGAGGATTGAGTTTGTGACAAGGAAAGCCTTGGTATTGGAAAGAAAGCAGGGACACTGTAAAAAAAGATCCCCCTCGGTGTTTGATCAGGTTGTGCTCAATGGAGGGGAAAAGTAAAAGGACTCATTAGAGCTGCCTCACACAGAAAGTATGTCTAAATGAGGCTTGACTATGAGTCTCCCAACTGCTTGAATTAATACTGGTTAAGTTACTGGATTCTGTTTTAATCATTCCATGACTCTTGACTGCTTAGCATTCCTTTTTTCTATTTGGGAATAAATTGACTGTTTCATATACTGGATACTTTCTTTACTTACCCCTACCTTTGAATGCAGGTAGATAGGTTTGACATCCTAGAGACAAAGGTAGATTTGTTCCTTAGGTATCAAAGGTGGGGTTGGAATGAAACACTGGCAAGTCTAATTCCCTTTTTGAGAAAACAGGCATCCACATAGAAATGAACCTAAGAAAACCTCAAGGAGAAAGGAAAGACAGGGATTTATGCAGGTCACTAGAGCCTGGCATCAGGAAGACTCATCTCCCTAGGCTCAAATCTGGTCTCAGACACTAGCTGTGTGACCCTGGACAAGTCACTTAACCTTGTTTGCCTCACTTTCTTCTTCTGAAAAATGAGCTAGAGAAGGACATGGCAAACCACTCTAAGATCTTTGCCAAGAAAACCCCAAATGGGAGAGTTGGACATGAATGAAACGATTGAACAACAATAATAACATGTAAGAAAGTGCAGTCTCAGAAAGGATATCATTTCATGATGGATAAATCTTCCTGACTCCAGGCCTGGTGCTCTATCTGCCGTGCCACCTGGTTGCCCTCATCCTAAAACTAGTTCCTTCTAAATTTATGGAGTTCTTCTTGGTCCCCTTGGAAGATTTATTTTTAGAACTGATACTAGAAGTAGAAAAAGGCAGTCACTGGGAACACAAACTAAGAGACATCTGAATCTGATTCCAATGGATGCGTGTTGTCAACAATGTGGCTACTCCCTCTGATGATACAGATCATAATGCATTGACTGATGTCTGTCTATCTGGTACCACACTCTTGGCCATGTCCTTCCATAAATCCACCACAAGGGATTCATCCAACATGCTGGGAGGCCTTGCTCTTATTCTCTCGGCAGTGCACGAATACCAGTGGGATCTGTGACCTGTCCAGTGGCTATGATTGTCCACACAGTCTTATTCTGATGTATCATTACAGTGGGTTCTTCGAGGCTATCTCAGTGAAACATAATGTCTGGCAAATTCTATCACACTGGAAAGGCTCTGAGTATTATAACGAACCAAGACATAGTTACAGGGATGATTCACATCTTCAAAGGGTTTGATTCATTCCAGGGCTCCTTTAATTAGCAACTCTCCTAGTACATTGGAGCATTTGTTTATAGACTATGAACAATTTTTAAAGAGATTGGAGAGACTGACAGGTCATAAAAGAGGCCAAGGATTAGCCTAGCTAATGATAATGATAACTAGCACAGACATTTATGTAATGTATTAAGCATTTTATATATATTATCTCCTTCGAACATTACAACAACCTTATAAGGTAGGCACTACAGGTTTATCAATGTGCAGATAAGGAAGCTGGGGCTATGAGAAGATAATTGGCTTGACAAGGATTGCATTGCTAGCAAGTTTTCAGAGAAGGTATGTAAACCTAAATCTCCTTGATTTCAAGTCTAACAACACTCAGTACACTACACCAGGTTACATCAGGCTCAGGAGAGATGCTCATCATCAATAGGCCAGTTGCTCGGAGATGAATTGTTTTTGCCTTGGTCAAATGAAACCTTTTAATATTTCTTTTTATAAATGCATAAATTTTTAATGACAATAAATTCTGAATTATACTACCCTTAGGCATTTTAAGAGGTCTTAGGTCAAGGTTCAAAACCTACTCTTAAGACAGAAAATTCCACTCATATTTTTGTTGTAGGAAGCAATGGAGAGAGGGCTACAATTTTCAAACCTTGTTCTGTCTGCACACATGCCTTTCCCTAGTCATGGGTATTTATTTATTCTGCTCTAATCATCCCACCACAGGCTATTCTGAAAAAGCTTGTTACTAACACTTGTTTTCAAAAACATCACATTTTATGATAGTCACATCCCACCACGAAGTCCCACAACCTATGATATGTTTGCTCAGCCCATCACCCATCTGTAATGTTTATGACACTGTTCCAGGGGAGCACATTTTTAGGGGAACATGATGTTCTCAAAGAACCAATTAATGGTTCTTCTTGGACTATGAATATGGAGGGAGAAGCTGGTTCGAGGGGGGGCATCAGGAAGCAAAAGTGAGATTGTGTTCATCATACATCTGTGGTTGGCACACATACATACAGATGTATGCCAACTACACATCTGGACAAAGAGAAAGCTTCTCTTTTAAAAGCACCATCAATGGGACTTGACCACACAACACAGAGGACATTTAAGGTTTCCCATGGCCCTCCCAAGGCACTCAGTCCTCCCATTGGCAGTGCAGATGGTATACTACGCGATATCACTTACTCCCTGGCCCCGTGATCCCCCAGGGATGGAGCAAAAACACACTGGGTTCATGCACAGCTGTGCCCCCTTATAAAAATCCAACCTTACAAAACAGATGTTAGCCACAGTGATTATTCTCATTTTCAAAGGGTTGTTTCACCCCAGGGCTCCTTTAAACGGCAGCTCTCCTAAGTTGGAATACTTGTTATAGAGTATGAATAATAAAGAGATCAGAGAGGCTGACAGGTCATAAAAGAGGTCAAGAGACTTGAAGTTAAAATGTTAAGCTTCAACTAACAATGAGAATTCTAGCATTTTTCAAAGCAGACAGTTATAATTAATGGGGAGAAAAAGGATTTATAAAAATTGGTTCCTCACATGATTTCCTAGGTATGCATATTGTTGTTGCTGTGCAGCTTGTAAAGGTACAGCCAGATACGATGCTAATCTCACCCTCGAGTGGATCCTCACCAATGAGTATCACTGGAGTTTGAAGTTCCCCTATTATCAAGACTCTGTAAAGGTGGGGAACTGGGTTGTTATAAGTTGGAATAACTGCTTTATATCCTGGTGTATGTATCCTGATTAGTCAAGGTCAGACATCATCCAGCTGGAGGGAAATCTGAGTTCTCTGAAGAGCTGTCCCAAAGCCCTTCAGAATCTGGGAGGAAGGGAAGGGAGGAGAAAGGGCAAGGAACAGAAAGGAATGGATGACCAACCTCTGCTAGGGAATGTTATATCCCAAGCTGAAATGTATTGGAGTCACATCCTAATCACTGAGATCCAGACCTACTTAAACAAAGAGTTACCTAGACAAATTTGGGGACTAAATTTTGATGCTTTCTGGTTTTGTATCATATTCATTTCTGAATATGCCCCTCCTCCCATACACACTCAGTCTTCCCAACAAAGACTTAAAAAAACCAAAAACCAAAAACCACGATATTTCAGCAGAACCACTACATAGACCACAGGTATAATGAAAGGATGGAGGTACATTTTCTTAACTTTTCTCTGGAGCCAAACTTGGTCTTTATAATTACACAGTGTTTGGTTTAATTTTATTTTTCTTTCCATTGCAGTCAGGAATATTATTTTCCTGGGTCTGCTTACCTCCTTTTGCTAAGTGTTTCCATGTTCATATGAATTCCTAATACCTGTCATTTCTTATTGTGCAATAGTATCACACTACATTAATTTACCATAATGTGTTTAGCTATATCACCCATTCAACGGGTGGCCACTTTGTTTCTAGTTCAGGGCTATCCTAAAAGTGCTCCTAAGAATATTTTGGTACACAAGAGACCTTTAGTTCTGTCTTTAACCTCCTTGGAGTATATCCCTAGAAGAGGGATCTCTAGAGAGTCAAAGGGAATGAACATTTTAGTTGTTTTTGTTTGCTTGTTTGTTTGTTTGTTTTTGCATAATCCTAAATTGCTTTCTGGACCGACTGGACCAATTTACAACTCCACCAACATTACACAGGCATGCCTATTCCTAAAGTCCTTAAACTTTGACCATTCTATCTTTTGCTATCTTTGTCAGTCTGGGGGATGTGAAGTGAAATTTCAGAGTTGTTTTAATTTTCATTTCTCTTGAGTGATTTGAGAAATCTTTCATATTGCTAATGACAGGTTTTAGTTTTTTTGAGACCCTCTTTGTCCATAATCTCAGAATGGCTCTATATGTGTGTCATATGTGTGTGACTTCCTGAGTGCAAATCTGGACTTCTGGCACCTCCTAGCTGTGTGACCCTGGGTAAGTCACTTAACCCTGTTTGCCTCAGTTTCCTCATCTGTCAAATGGGGGAGAAGGAAATGCAAACCAACCCAGAAAAACTCCAAATGGGGTCAAGAAAAGTCAGACACAACTGAAAGAACACCACCATTACAGAGTTTTAAGATTTGCAAATCACTTTACATGTCATTTCATTTGCTCTTCACAACTCTGGGAGGTAGGTCCTATTATTATTCTCATTTTATAGAGGAGTAAACAGAAGCTTAGGAAGACTTTTTCCTCTCAAATGACTTACTTATGGCCACACAGCCAACTAATTGTCTGAGGCAGGATGTGAACTTAAGCTCTTCCTGATGCCAGTGCTAGCACTCTATCCACAGCACTGCACCGTCTCCACTGAAGTCTCCCTCTGATGCCTCAATGTGATGTGGAGGTGACCTGGTTTTTTAAAGGCTCTGTCAGCAGAACCCAAGCTCTGGCAGGTTCAATGAAGCTGGAAAGGATTCAAGGTACAGGTCACAAAATGGACTGGCATCCAAGGGCCAGCCTAGCAAAATTTAGAGTGCCGGCCACCTGGTGCTGAATTTTGAAGGTGCAGCAACACAAGATGACAAGCATAAGACTAAAGTACAGTGTGTTTCCATGCAGAGCACAGTCTCACTGACAAAATCACAGATCCTTCAAATGTTTAAACAAACAAACATTTAGCAGGGACAAACCTGCTACCTGGGCTGTGTATCTTTCCCTATGTACAGAACCATCAATCTACAAACCAATCACCATATGGCGAGAAAGGGAGGGAAGGAAGGAGAGTGGGGAGGCAGCAGGAAAGGGGAAGGGGAGGATGGCATAGGGAAGGAATACTACAAAGAGGCTTAGGCGTGTGGTGGAAAATGAAATTCATTTTGGAAAATGGCAAAACGCCACCCACATAGTGGGAAGAAGTAGAGGGAATCTGAAAGCCAGTCAATGAGTGGGAGACACACAGAAGGATCAGAAATGAGAAATGTGATGGCATAGTCCGAGAACCATCACTTCCGCCCTTTATTTGGTGAAGTCCCACAATGTTTCTTTTTCTTTTTCCCCCCACAATATTTCTAACCATGTCCAGAAGCACCATCAAAAATGTCAAAAGTCAATTAATGCGGACTCTCTTTTTAAAAATACATCTGTGGAACAGTCATGTAAGAGTTGGAAGGTGCCTCAGAGACCATCCGGTTCAAACCACGTGTGAGGAAGAATTCCCTCTGCCATGCCCAGCCCCCACCCCCCCCCACCCCCTACTGGGGGCAGCTCGATGGCACAGTGAACTCGGAATCAGGGAGACACGTCTTCATGAGTCCAAATCTGGCTTCAGACACTTACTAGTTATGTGACTCTGGGAAGTCACTTCACCCTGTTTACCTCAGTTCCTCATCTATTAAATGAGCAGGAGAAGGAAATGGCAAACCACTATTTGCCATGAAACCCCTTCCCCCCAAATGAGGTCACAAAGAGTGGGACACAAATGGCATGACCCCACAACAACAGCTTCTACTTGAAAACGTGTAATGAGGTAGGATGCATACTCTACCTGAGGCAGCCCATTCAATTTCGAGATAGTTCTCATTTGTTAAGAAGTTTTTTGGATATCAGGCCTAAACTGTCATCTTTGTAACTTTTAAGTATCATTCCTCTTTGTAATATCTGGGGTCAAATAGAGCAAGTCAGGTCCATAAGCATCTATTAAACATTTACTGTCTACCAGGGTCCTGGGCTAAGTGTTGGAGATACAAAGAAAGGCACAAACCCAGTTCCTGCCTTCAAGGGGCTCACAAAATAGTGAATAATTAGGTATATACATGGTATATACAAAGTAAATAAAAAGTTATCTCAGGATGGAAAGCATTAGCATCCAGGGCAGCAGTTCTCAACCTGTGGGTCACGACCCCTTTGGGGGTCGAACGACCCTTTCACAGGGGCCACAGGGGTCGCCTAAGACCATCTGAAAACACATATTTCCGATGGTCTTAGGAACTGAGACGCCACTCCTCTATCCATCTCCAGGTAATTCTGCCCACATGCAGATATGCCCACATACAAGTATTAAAAGGTCTCAGCATTAGGAAGGTTGAGGACCATTGATCTAGGGGAATCAGGAAAGGTGAGATTTAAGTTGAGTCTTTAAGGAAGTTTGTAACTGGGAGATACAGGGTTGAAATCCAAATCTTTTGACATTTAAATGAAGATGTTTTTAACCTGGTGACTTAAAAAAATACTTTGATATCTATTTCAATATAATTAGTTTCCTTTGTAATTCTATGTATTTCATTTGATTGATTTAACAACATGATTCTGAGGAGTCAGGAGGCTTTCCCAGACTTTCATAGGGATCCATGGCAAAGAAAAGGTTAAAAAGTCCTTTTCCAGGACTCTTTTTACCATGCCATCTGGTAGTATCTCCTATCACAGACTGGGGATCACTCTACTCACTCCAAAGATGGTCTCAAATTTCCAAGTCCCCAGTGGCAGTTCGGAGAAAGGTCATTAATAAACCTGAGCCACTTCAAAAAGAAGAAAGGCTGATGCAGAATGAAATATAAAATTATTTCACCTCCTTCACCAATGGTACAAAGATTTTAGTCTATCTAATATTATGAAGAAAGTAGACCCAAGGGCCCCACAAGAAAATTATTAACACACTGTGAAGCTGTTGTCCTCCACTTCAGAAACAATGATGGCAAAATCCAAAATGTAGATCTGTTCCTGAGCCTCTCTGAAATAATATCCTCTTCTCCATTCATTCATTACCTACTTGGTACAAAGCACTGTTAGGTGCTACAGATGGCGGAAATTACAGTGGAGAAGGAAACCTGGCCATTGTCCATAAGGAGAGTAGAACCTCAGTTTCCTAGTTCCTGAGGCATACTGAGTCAGCTGTTTCAACAATAGGACAAATTTTCCCTACAGTTTTATATGAGCAAAATGCACTGAAATCTGTCTCTGAGGCCTAATTATGTTACCAAAGTGATCCAGGGGTCTCAAAGACTATGACAGAAGTTTTGCTAGGTCCTACCAGAGTGGAAAGATACAGGCCTGGAGATGGGTTTTACATATCTCAGTCTCAGTTTGGAAAGTATGGAAATTTTAATTAACCACTGGGTGGTGACTTTTTTTTTGGCCATAGCAACTCTTCACTAACTACTAAATCATAAAGAGGCTGTGATCTATATTAGTGGAAGGAATATCCACATTATGAAATTACTGATTCTTGAAGTATTTAAGAAATATGTATCTGTAATCAATTTTAATGTTTTAGAACAAAAGGCAACAACATACCTTAAGAAGGGGGTTATTTTAGGCATTTTAAGTTTAAATTTTAAATGTAAAAGTTTTTTGAACTTTTAAAATAAAAATTAATCATTATGAGATTCTCAATTATATCAGAGCTCCTGCCATTATGCCAATATTTTACTTAAAAAGAAAAAAAATTACAGAATAATAGAGCTGGGTAGGGCCTCCAGTTGTCAACTGATCCAACCTGTATTTCTTTTCTTTTTTTTTTTTTTTCCTTTTTGGAGGATGAAAAGCAGAGCACTTGGGATTAAGTGACTTGCCCAAGGTCACACTGCTAGTTAATGGTAAGTGTCTATTTGAACTCAGGTCCTCTTGACTCCAGGGTCGGTGCTCTATTCACTGTGCCACCTAGGTGCCCTTCCAATCTTTATTTCAACAGGAATTCCCCTCTATATCTCTGACAAAGAGATCCTTCTTAAAGACCTTCTTAGAGGAGCAAGTCATTTCCTCCTTAAGGCAGCCCATTTCACTTTTCAGAGGCCTTACTCTCTTAGGAATTTGGTACTAAGCCAGCGCTTGTTATTCACCTCTATTGACTGGGTTGGAAATCAATGAATACAACTACTATTCATGGTAATGATTCTAATGTTTTCTGAATTAGTGAGAAAAAAAAAAAGAATCACTGAGCAGTTCTCAACCTGTGGGTTATGTTTAATTTAAATACATCTTGCATATCAGATATTTACATTATGATTCATAACAGTAGCAAAATTACAGTTATGAAGTAGCAACGAAAATAATTTTATGGTTGGGGGGGCTCACCAAAACACGAGGAACTGTATTAAAGGGTCGTGGCATTAGGAAGGTTGAGAACCACTGAGTCTTAGAAGGTTTCATAATGACAATGGAAAGAGAGCAGTGACAGAGAGAACAAGTGTTGGAAAGCAGACTGGAGACAGAGCCCAAAGAGGGAAAGGTAAAGCTCTGGTAAGGCAGCAAGAGTAGGGACTGAGGTTTTTTTTTTATCTGTGTGTTGTTGTTTGCACCCACAATGCCTTGTACACAATAGGTACTCAATAAATGCTTGTTGTGTTGAACTGAAAAACTTGTCAATAATTTCATATAAATGAGCACTATGTTCATACCTCCTTGGCTCTTATTAAATCAGTAGCAATAATAATGACATTAAAATACCGTGTTCAAATTTGCAAAAACGTTTTTCACATATTATCTCATCTAAGACTCACAACAACTCTCCCTCCAGAGGAAGGGTGTACCAATTTTGTTAGCCTCATTTTATAGGGAAAATGAGCCCCAGACAGGTTTAGAAACTTGGCGGTGGACACACAATCCATAAGGGTCAAAAAGCAGGATTCCAATAAAGGCCTTTCTAATTCCCAGTCCAGCATTCTGGCTGCTCCACCACTGGGCCTCTAAAATAAGCAATCACATTCTGCTCCACTCCGAACTCTAGGATAGATAATGGTGTTTGTTTAATCTCTGCATCTCTAGGGCCAAGAACAATGTCTTGTAATAGAGTGGGTATTCAATAATAATAATAAATAAAGGAGCAGACTACCCACAAAGAGATCCAACATGTTAATGCAAATGTGACCTCATTTGAACATATTTTAATCAAATAAATATTCCCTGCATACAATGCTAGTTGGAGAGAATCCATTGTTAGTCTTACTTTGGTTGACACTGATTTGAATTTCATTCTCACTGACAAAACAAATTTATTTATCTTGTGCTGATACATCTCTAGTAACTTTGGCTGTGATTTTGCACCCTCTCCCCACTTCAGATAATATCTTACAGTGAGAGTTGGGGCAAGGCTCCCCATGGTTTGGAAGTCTCAGCCTTAAGGATATGACATCTAACACCAATGACAAGTTCTCCTTCAGTTCTCCACCCCCTGACTCACAGATTCTAGAGGAGGTCTTTGGTGTACCCCTAGTCACTGTCACTTCCAGACCCCTGCTCTGCCACCAACACAAGACATCCTCTCCCCTGTGGTCCATCCTTTTTGTGACCTTGGTCAGTGCCATCTAATGACTTTCATGACTGTCTCACCTCCTTCAATGGCTCTAGTACCTGGATTAGTCTTTTTCTTCCCTGTCCCTTGCTATGATTCTTAGGGATTTCAAAGTGTTTCTGAAGTGAATACTGGGCATCATGGCTTCTCAGTGCGTTGGCTTCCTCAGCTCCATTTCTCTACCCCCCATAGTGTGGGTCGTGCACTGGACTTGAAGATCTTGGGATCTGAATAGTGATTAATTCCCTTCTGGGATGGCCACCTCCTAGCACTTTCACCTCACCTATACTCTTACTCCTCTCCTGAATCTCCTCTTCACCCTGTTATGCAACCTCCAGGGCCTTGTTTCCATTCCCTACCCCTCTGGTGCTTCCCATCATTCTCTGGCCAATCCTTTCAATACTACATTCTCCTTTAGCCTTGGAACTTTCTGCTGTTGCAGCCCTCTGCTAAATCTGAACTGTGGCTAACCCTCTACAATCTACCTCCCCCATTCTTCCAAAGGCGTAGATTTTATAACTGAAATAAGTTGAGAAACCACACTTTCAGGTACAAATTTAATAGCATATATATATATACATATATAAAATATATATAATATGATATAGAGTATAGTGCTTTAAGGTTTACAAAGTGCTTTATAAATTATCTCATATGAGTTTTATGCAAGCTCTGGGGTAGATGCTATTATTTTCCCTAATGAGGAAACTGTGGCAGACCTAGAGGTTAAGTGACTTGCACAGGGTAAATATCTGATGCTGAATTCAATCTCAGTCCAGTGTTTTAACCACTTCATTCATGGAATCTTACCTAAACCAAGTCCTCATTGCCACATGAATACCCTTTTATTAATTTCTTAGATAATTCCATCACACTCTACAAAGGATATGCCAAATCTTTCTTCTCAAAACCTTGGAATTAATAATAATTCCAACCTAATCCCCTTTTTTCTTAGTAGATGACCTTGCCTCCTACTTTACTGAGAAAATTAAGACCATAAGTTCTTTTTCATCTTCTTTCCTCTACAGATCAAGCATCCTATGTGACTTATCCCAGTCTTTTCTTCTGTTTAATCTCAGAGCATAATGGGGTCCTCCTCTTTGTCAAAGCTTATTTCCTTATTCTTGATTCCCATCCATCCCCTCCTGTCTCTTCCAAGACCTTGTTACATCAATCATCCTCAGTCTCTCTGCTTATAAACACGTTCAGGTCATCTCCCCTATCCCAACAAAGAAGCTTTGACTTGACCCTACCACCCCCTCTCATCCTTTATCTTCTCTGTTAATGTTCACTGCTAAACTTCTACAAAGAACAGTCTATACTCAACACTTCTACTTCCTTGACCACCCCCTACTCATTATTTAATGTCCTATCATCTGACTGCTTATCCACCCTACCCAAACATGACATTAACCATTAACCATAAACCATTACAAAGGTCTACTTGGACTCCACTGGAGGTCTACTGAAACTGCTCTCTCCAAGGTCACCAATGACCCCCCCCCCCATGCCAAATCCAGTGATCTCTTCTCAGTTTTCATCTCCCAAGATCTTTTTTTTGAATAGCATTTGGTACTATTGACCAAAGTTCTCTTTCTCACCCTTTCTTAGCTTTCATAACATTTGTTGTTGTTCAGTCATCTCAGTTATGTCTGACTTTCATGACTCCATTTGAGATTTTCTTGGCTGAGATACTGGAGTAGTTTGCCATTTCCTTCTCCAGCTCGTTTGACAGATGAGGAAACTGAGGCAAACAGGGTTAAGTGACTTGCCCAGGGTAGCACAGTGTCTAAAGTCAAATTCGAACTCAGGAAGATTAGTCTTCCTGACTTTAGGCCCAGCACGCTGTGCACTCTGGTACCACCTAGATGCCCTTTTCATGACATTATTCTTTGTTGGTTCTCCTACCTCTCTCCTAAGATAGTTTCTCCTCTTCATTTTCCTTAAGTGTGGGCTTACCCCAAGACTCTATTCTTCACCATCTTCAGTCTTACCTTAGTAATCTCATCCACCACCCCCCCACTTCCATTTTTTGCTCTATGCAGATGTTTAACAATCCTGTATCTTCTGCCCTCCTCTCTCAAGTAGGGCTCTTCTCTCACAGAGCTCAGGTCCATTTCAAACTGCCTGTTGGACACCTCCACCTGCTGATAGACTGAATTCAATCTCCCCTCTAAAATGTGCTCTTTTTCTTAAATTCTCCATTTCTACTGATTCACCACCACTCCTTCAACTCTTTCAGCCTTGAAACCTCAGAGTTATCCTTGTCTAATCCCTCTTTCTAATCCTCCCAATGAACTGATAATCAGATGCCAATGCTACTTCTGAAACATATCTTGCATTCATTCACTCCTTTCTATTCTCCCATTGTCATCATCCTAGTTCATGGACCCATATTCTCTCCCCTGAATCACTGTAATGCCACCCTATTGTAATGCCAATCATGGCAGCACACCTGAGGACTGCTGCTGTGAATAATTTTATGGATCTAATCGCACTGTATGATGAACTCTCTATTCAGAACTAAATATTGTTCAATAAAGCATAACATTCATAGCAACATCCTTAAGCAAAACATGGCATTTAATATCTATCTACATAGACAGATATAGATATCTATCATAACACTCAGTATGTCATATGGCACATAGCATATATCATTGTATTTAGTAGCATTCCCCAAAATACTTGTTTACACAATCAGGGGATTCCAGTCTAGGGTCTTCCCTAGCACGATACATTACGCAGCATATATCATTGCAACCCCAAAATCATGGGGTCCTAGGCTAAGGTCTTCTCTATCAATATGCATCCTTAAAGGGGTAGCAGAAAATACCACACCATCCATCCCTAGGTCATAGTAAGAATAATCTTAATCAGTACCAAGTGTCCAAGTTTCATTTTGTTTCATCGTAACTCAAGGTTTATTTAGAAGTCCCATGGCTCCTCCTCTGTGGACTGATTGCTCCTGATTCTCGCCTAAATTCACATATAGGCAGCTCTCTATTCCTGTTCCATGTCTCAGCTCATAAAGACTACTCCACTCGAAGCTATCCCTTCTCCTGTCTCCAGGGGCTCCTACCCAGTTTATGCCTCAGGGAAAACAAAGCCTAACAGGACAACAATACCAATACACCACTAGCACCATCATCTCAATTCACCTTCAAAGTCTAGAGCAGGGGTTCTCAACCTTCCTAATGCCGTGACCCTTTAATACTCATATGAGGGCATATCTGCAGGTGGGTGTCTGCCCAGAGACAGATAGTGAAGCGGTGTCTTGGTCCCTAAGACCACTGGAAATGTGTTTTCCAATGGTCCTAGGCGACCCCTGTGAAAGGGTTGTTTGACCCCCAAAGGTGTTGCAACCCACAGGTTGAGAACCACTGGTCTAGAGGCTCTGTATTAATAGCTCAGTTCACTTTAACAGCTATCAAAAGGGGCTTAAGCTAAGACTCCTTCCCATGGGCAGGTCTCTGCCCCACAGCTCTATTTGCTTTTAAAGTTCAGAGACTCCCCTCAGCAAGTCTCTGCCATCAGAGGTCTCCTCTCAGCTCTCAGAGGTCTCCTCTCAGCTCTCAGAGGTCTCTTCTCAGCTCTCAGAAGTCTCTTCTCTTCATTTTCTTCTTCCCAACACTGACTCACCCGCTCAGTGCTGGCCCCCTTAATGCCTTCTTTCTCAACACTGGCTCTCTTTATATCCAGTTCTACTCAGCATCTGATTGACTAGAGTCCACCTGCACATGTCTGAGAGGCTCAACACAGGCATGTAAGATTGAGCTGGGAAACTGGATAACACACACAGAAAAACAGCCAAAAAATCCCACTTTGCTTGCTGTTATACCTATCTGGCAGAGCTACCAGCTCCTCCATTTTTTAATTCATCCTTCTCTCCATTCGCAAAGTAATCTTCCTAATGTGCAGGTCTGATAAATTATTCTCCTGCTCAAAAACATTCACTGGCTCCAAGCTACAAAATACACAACTCCTTTTGGGATGTCTTTAACCTACCTTTCCAAAACTTATTTCACAATATTTCCTATTATGTATTTTAGGCTCTAGCCACACTTCCTCTAGCTTAGAATGAGTTTTTCTGCTTCCCATCTGGAATAAATTCTTCTCTTTCTCCCATCTCTGCTTAAAGAAATCCTTTCTCCTCTTATATGACCTACCTCAGGTACCACACCCCTCTTTCATGCCACTTATCCTTATTCTCAAAAGAGGAATTTTCCCTCTGTCTTTTAATTTCTCAGGCCAGCCTGCTTGACTTCTATTCATTTCATCATTTCTTAACTTGTATAGGGAAGCTAGGTGGTGTTGTAATAGAGTAAATAGAGTGCTTGGCCCAGAGTCAGGAAGACTCATCTTCCTGAGTTCAAATCTGGCCTCAGATACTTACTAATTGTGTGACCCTGGGCAAGTCACTTCACTTTGTTTGACTTGGTTTCCTCATCTGTAAAATTGGCTGGAGAAGGAAATGGCACTCTAGTATCTTTGCCAAGAAAATTCCAGATAGGGTCATAAAGAGTTGGATATGACTGAAGTGACTGCACAACTTGCAGTAGGGGGTTATGTGGATGTCTTAGCCTCTCTATAAAAGTGTAAGTGCCTGGAGGGCAGGGACTATGTCTTATTTGATCTCTGTATCCTTAGTGCCTAGCACAAGGCCTTGCACGTGGCAAATGCTTAATAAATAACTGCTGAATTGAATCAATAATTTCTGTATTAGATGATGTAGATCAGCAGTTGTCAACCTTCCTAATACCACGACCCATTATGTGGGCATATCTGCATGTGGGCAAGTGCCTTGGTTCCTAAGACCATCGGAAATATATGTTTTCCGATGGTCTTAGGTGACCCCTGTGAAAGGGTCATTCAACCCCTAAAGGGGTTGCGACCCACAGTTTGAGAACCGCTGATGTAGATCATGTCCTAGAAATATAGTGCAGCAAAAATCTAGATATAAAGTTTTCAGTATTCCATGGAGTCCGCTATGGCATAGGTCACATTGGACTCCCCATGTACACAGGATAATGAACTCAACCTAGAAAGCATGCATCGCTGATATGATCTGGGGTGGAGCACTCTATAGATACCCACCCCCACCTTTACTTCCCCTTACCACCCACTCAAGATCACAAGGATAACGCAAGAGCCTCCTTTTGACAGCCCTGCCCCGTACCCTGCTCATTCTTACTTAAGCCCTGCAACTTCCAGGCTTCCTAACGAGAGAAATGAAAGCGATCTGATTTTGTCAACTGCACACCTGACTAGCCCCAAACAACAACAGCAGTGTGTGGTAAATATCTGGCAGCTGGCTCTCTGAGAAAATTTTTTTCACACTAAGACACATTTAAGTTCCATCTGAATTAACTCTCTCCATAATTTCCTAAGTCTAGATGACCAGCAAAGCAAGAAAGAAAACCCTTACTGCAGCATCTACTGATTTCCAAGGTGCTCTCCTGGTACGAGCTGGCTCTCGCATGTCCCTGAACAACCACCAAAAATACTCTCACAGGGCACCCCAAATCGCCGCATGAGGCATCTCCTTTTCACCTTATTGCTGAGAGAAGGAACAGGAAGGAACGGAACATGCATTCTAAGTGCCTTGCCTGACAGGCACTGTGCTAAGCGCTTTACAAACATTTTTTCATTTGACCCTCACAACTCCAGGAAGTAGATGGTATTATTATTCCCATTTTACAGGTGTAGAAACAGGCAGACCTCTAGAGGTTACGTGATTTGCCAAGGGTCATTGAACTAAGAAATGTCTGAGGTTAAATTTGAACTCAGGTCCTTCCTGACTCCAGGTCCAGCACTCTGTGCACTATGGTGCCACCTAGCTGCCAAGACAATATTGCAAATACTGTCTAGAGGAAATAAACTTGGAAAAGACTTACTCTGGGTCAGACTCGTGGTCCATGGTTCATCTTGGACAACAGCTCCTATGTCATTTTGTGGGAGAACTAGAACCCCAGATTCCCCGAGTAAGAAGGGACAGCGGGCGACCACACCTGAGTACTCTGTCTGTGACTCTACGGTGTGAGCCAGTGCTCACCCAGCTCATTAGCTGCTTTCAGTAACATTAGTCTTTCAGGGTTTAGGGATGTTCCCAAAACAATGTAATAACTCACTATGGATTTTTCATCCAAGAGTTGGCTCAATTATTCAGTTCCGGTGAAAGGGCAGTATTTTAGTCACGAGAAATCTCCTTCTAAAAGCTCATTTATAATTGATGAGGGTCCTTAATTTCCATCTCATCCTTACTGTTTACCTTGCAGACAACATTTTCCAGAGTTCTGAAATGTGGATTTATAAGCAACGTGCCAGTTACAGGAATTTTCTACACCCATCACAACTAGGGATTTAGAGACTTGTTTCAAGTCACAAAATGTGGGATGGGATAAAGAGCCCAACAGAATCCATCTATTTAAGGGAACCCCAATACCAATTAAACACAAAAGTATGCTGGAAGACACCAACAAGAATTTGTTTCTCCTGGTGGCTTCTTCACTGCTCTTTATCTCTTCTTTTTTAAACAAAATAAGTACCATTCTGAAAGCTGCTTTTCTTAAGTACCAGCACATATTTACATTTATCTTGCTTCCATAGGATTCTGTGTTAATGTTAATTATGATGCTTCAATGGGCATATTGTTGTTCAATCACGGCCAACTCTTTCTGACCCCATTTGGGATTTTCTTGGCAAAGATACTGGAGTAGTTTTACCATTTCTTTCTCCGGCTCATTTTACAGATGAGGAACTGAACACAAACCAGGGTGAAGGGACTTGCCCAGGGTCATACAGATAATGAGTGTCTGAGATCATATTTGAACTCGGGAAGAGGAGTCTTCTTGACTCCAGGTCGGACAGTCTGGCCACTGTACCACCTAGCTGCCCCAATGGGCATACCTTCCATTATCTGGAGTGTAAAGTTTGCTCTTAGTATACTCTGGACTTGAAAAGATTCGTCAGCACATGCTTCTCAGTGCCTTGCTGTCTAACCTGCCCTAGCCTACTCCCCTCCAAATACCAAAGCTCCATCTAGAGCCTAATCATGTCAAGAAGTTACCCTCTAAGGCACCGTGGGATCAAGCCTAGCAAGGTCTGGACATTCTAGGGCTTTCTACTTATAGACCTCCTCCCCAGCCTTACAGAAATTAATATACACATAAAAATCAGTCTAAAGCAAGGGTTCTTAATCTGGGGCTCCTGAATTAGTTGTCTTTTTATTTTTATTTTTAATTTTTTTTGGAGGTCAGGGCAATTGGGGTTAAGTGACTTGCCCAAGGTCACATAGCTAGTAAGTGGTAAGTGTCTGTGGCCATGTTTGAACTCAGGTCCTCCTGACTACAGGGTTGGTGCTTTATTTACTGTGCCATCTAGTTGCCCATGGTTGTCTTTTTAAATAGTTCTAACTCCCCTAACTCACCCAAGTAGAAGTCAAATAACAAATAGGAACAGTCAAGTTAAATAAATCAAACTACTGGCCATGTCCAGAAATGTACATATTGTCCTGCACATGCTGGTTGTATTATATACCTGTATGGTCTAGCTTTGCACATACCCAGTCTCCCTCACTTTATTATAACCCTTCTGAGAGCAGGGTCCCTATCCCCAGACCATAGGTCTAGAAGAGTCTGGGGATGGGGGAGCGCAGAGGCCCTCTAGTCCAGTCCACTCATTTTACTGATTAGGCAACCCAAGTCTATGAAGGTTAGGTGATGACCAAAGGTTACATAGGTAGTGAAGCATCAGATGCAAGAAATAACCCTGGGTCTTCCTAGCTCCGAGGACAGCCTTCTATCTAAGCTGCTTCCTACACGTGTACTAGTTCGTGTTTAATAAACACCAACAGCCATGCCTGATGAACTGAACCCAGAAGGGGTTTTGATTCTTTTTTGGTCTTGCTACACACCCCTATTATGTGACCCAAGGAGGTCTTCTGGGTAACTTCAAATGATTCTGATAGTCAGATGACTGCCAAGGTCCCTTCCTGCTCCAATATTCTATCTATGAGGCTTCTCTGTGTACACACGGTCCTGAGAATGGGAGAACAGCAGCAGATGTACCCATGGATACAGAGGCAGTTTTATAACTTATATATTGGTGAGTAGCCCCTCCACCCCCACCCCTTCCACAGCTGAAAGTAGAATTAGGCTAATTGCCTGGGCAATGTCTGGGGCTGGAGCTCCCTTCTGGCACATATGAAATTTTGAAGGAATCCAGGCTTGTCCATTAGCATTTTAGTTTAATATCACTTTTAAATTGGAAAGCTGTAAAGCTCTGGTATCACTGAACATCTATTATTAAGTAGACAAAGTGAAAACCAGACTCCAAAGTGAACCATTCTCCAGTCTCTAAGAGAATTAGGAGGTGGATTTGGAGGCTTATTCAAACATGTCAGCTGTGTGATAAATTAAGTTTATAGTCATTTCTACATGCAAAAATCCATTATTGATGTGAGTAGATTGGGTGTATGTGAGCCTGGCCTCCAAACTACAGTCTAGGGTCCCAGAAGAGTAGCCTAAGGAAGTTTATTTTCAGGAGAGCTAGTCCTGACAGGGGAGGAATGATGTAAACATAATTAAACATTCCAATCAGCTTGCCCTGGTCAGCAGCTGCCTCTAAGCATTTGGCTGAGCCAATTTAGTTCTGAAAAAATACTCTTGGTTAATTGATACATAAACAATGTGCTGCCCCCCACTCCTGAATCAGGCAGCCAGAGTAGCTTGATTTTGGCAGATGACAAGTCAATATATATTTACTCGACTCAGTAAGGTATTAAGTGGCACAGTGGATAGGTAGGGCACTGGGCCTGGAATCAGGAAGACTCATCTTCCTGAGTTCAGATCTGCCCTTAGACATTTCCTGGCTGTGTCACCACGGGCAAGTCACTTAACCCTGTCTGCCTCAGTTTCTTATCTGTAAAATGAGCTGGAGAAAGAAATTGCAAACCATTTCAGTATCTCTGCCAAGAAAACCCCAAATGGGATCATGAAGAGTTGGACATAACAAATGAACCACAACTGAGCTATGTAAGGACATAAAACCAGTCAATTCTGGGGACCACAAAAAGAAAGGAATGATGTGGTCCTTGCTGTCTGGAAGCTATAGTCCAGTTGGTGAGATAAAGCATACATCCACATAAGCTAATAGGAGAACAATCACAAAGTACCACTGCCACCAAAAGCAATAAGTGTTGAATCCTTATTTTGTGCTAGACACGTGTGGGGAAGACAAAATACACACACACACACACACACACACACACACACACGAGACCCTGTCCTCAAAGGGCTTACAATCAAGTGAAATTGACTGTACTTATTTGTTATTTGGTCTCTACTTGGGAGTAGAGGGGAATCAACAGATAATAGAAATGTCAAAGAAATTATGAAAAAATTAATACACAGAACAAAACAAAGTCAGGAACACAAATGGCAATTTTGTGTCTTCTTTGATAAAATTTAATAAACACTAAAAAAAATACTATACACAACAAAAGTACACAGTTCCTCATACATCCCTCTTTTTGTGCTTTGTGTATTGAAATGTCTGTTTGATAACTGCTCATTAAAAATTTTAATATAAAAATACATTTTGCCACACCACTAACATTTGGAATGTGGCTGTTTACTCCATACCCGTCTTCAGGGACTCCCTCTGCTCTCTGACTGATGGAGAGCAGAGAATCTTGTCAATCATGAAATGGCTGCTGGGAAGGCCTTGGGGAGGGTGCCCCCACCCCAACTCTAAGAAAGGAAAAGAGAATTTTCTGGCTCAATATTATCTTCGTTTCGTCTCTCCCCTCTCCTATTTTAAGCTTTCCTAGTCCAAATTTTGAGTTACCTGAGATGGGTATCCCATTGTTTTTGTGGAACTCACTGCCACCCACCCCAATATGACTGCTTCACCTAATGTCATGTTTTTACAGAATTCATCAACCACATCAGGTGTGGTATACCTTTACAAGAGAGCATATACTTAGAAGCAAATGAGTGAGACAGTCGGCAGTGTTGTAGGGAGGGAAAAAACTGAAATACGGACTGAGAGAAGGGATGACTCTACAACAGGGATATCTGTGGGCCTTGATCTGGGGCTCAAAATGGAAATAACTTAAAAGCTGTAAAAACAGTATCATTCAAGTTTGAAGGTATCAGATGTGGTGTGGGAACTTTCTGCAGAGGATCTGAGCGGGACAGCATTTCTCGGAAGAGTTTTGACTCAGGTGTCAAGGCAGACAGGCCTTAGTTAACAGTCATAAATAGTACCAGGACTCAAGAGCAGTCACATGGTCAGAAATACCACAAAACCAAAGGTGAGGAGGGGGCTCATAGCCAAGAGAGCTGTTTGGCAAACAAAACAAAAACCCACAAGGGTCACAGGGAGAGCTTTCTGAAAATTTGGCTCAGGGATCTAGAATCAGAACTCAGTGTCTGCCGTTGGGTACCAGGGAAACAATTCTGAATAATGATCTCTGAGCTGAATCATTCATAATAAAGGATCAAAATATATTTGAGTCAGATGATTCTATACTTGCTGCTCAGTAAATCCCTGGCCTAGAAAAATTGGAGAGCTATGTAATTAACCTGAGACGAGAGTCCATGTTGAGGCCTTGCTCATCAGAAAAGATTACTGGAACATAAAATCCTTTTGAGAAGAGTGAGGGAGTGAGGGTTGGGGGTGGGAATCAGAGAGAGCAGCCAAGGGCCCAGGAGGGGGTTGGGAAGATTTTGCCAGGGAATGAAAAGGGCTCTTCAGAGTCCTAAATTACATGGCACCATTTGCTGTCAATGCTAGCAGACGGCTGAGAAACCCATTTTCAAATTCCAGTGCTTCATTTCCTGGTTACAGCAACCTTCTCAGAAGACAGTGGTTTAAGAATTCTCCAATGAGAGTCAAGAATTGCATGACAATTAAAATGATCAGATAGTTAATATTAACTAACATTTGTAGAATACCTTAAGGTCTGCAAAGTGTTTTTTACATATACAGGGTACCTCCCAAATCCTGGTGATGTTTTAAGCTATTTAAGTTTTAATAGCTTATGACTGCCCCCAAGATGTTTAGGGTACCCCATATTACCTCATTTGATCCTCACATCAATCCTGGGAGGTAGGTGCAATTATTACTAGCGTGCTAGTGGAAACAGCACTGGGCCTGGAGTCAGGAAAGCTGGAGTTCAAACTTAGCCATAGACACTGTGTTTAAGCAGCATCACACAGTTTTCCCAGGAATTTTCAATCAAATAACAGCAGTATTTTAATCAAGTAGTTTTAAATCAAATCCTAGGAGTTGATATCCTTGGACTTATCAAACATATGCTCTTATGCTGCCATCTTGTTTACTTAATCTGCTCCAATAATCAACTTTTCCATCTTTAGTCAATATTAAATGCTTTTGATGATTACTGCGTTATAGTACAGTTTGAGATCTGGTACTGCTGGGCCTTCTTTGGTCTCAGTTTGTTCATAATTTTCCTTGAGATTCTTGACCTTCTGTTCCTTTGGATAAATTTTGCTTTTGCAAAGTAATCTCTCAGAATTCTGTAACTGGCTCATGCTCACAGTTAATGGTATAACCAGGCCTAAACTCTACGTCTTCTATCAAGTATGAAGCTCTTTCCACCACCTACTGCCTCACAGCACCATGATGACTTCTCCAACCTAAGTGACCAAATCTTCCCCATTAAAACCCAGCACTTAATTGTTGAGTCACATTTGATGTTGGCATGAAAGTTGGTCAACCAGCTAATTACACCCATTAAGGCCCCAAAAGGTAGAATATGGGGATTCCACTATTCTTGTTTTCAGGACTCACCTTAATTCCTCTGCTAGATTAAAAAGCTGGGTTCTGAAGTTAAAGAACAAAAACAATAAAAGTTACCCTTGGAAAGCAAGAATAAACACACAACACAGTTCAGGCTCCACAAACATGACTGTCTGATGTTCTTACAAGGGGGGTAATGAAAAAACATAAATAATTAGGTTAAATATAGCTGCCCTGCAAATCTCTTGCTTATTTTGGGCAAACAAGCAAAGCACCCAATAACATCAGTTCACATTCATGTAGCTCTTTAAGATGTGAAAGCATGTTTCTTACCACATCATGGCAGAGTCCAGGAGAACTACTTTCAAACCTAGAAAGTCCTGTTTCTGATTCTGTTCCTGACCATTATTAGCTGTGTGATCCTAGCTGAGTCATTTTATTTCTTAATTCTCTAGAAAACTCTCTAAAACTATTCAAAACTGAAGAGGAGATGCTGATCTGCATTGGTAAAGGGTATTTATTAGTCCAAGAGTTGCTTGTATGAGTGCAAGGATAGGTTCAGTCCCTATTCTTTCTCACAACCATCTTATAATACAGATATGATAAAGTATGATTTAACCCCATTTTACTGATGAGGAAAGGAGGCCCAAATTTCCCCATGTTCATACAGTGAGTAAGTGCTGGAGCCAGGATCTGAACCCAGGTCTCCAACTCAAAGGCCAGAACCCTTTCTTTCCATTTCTCCATCCCATAATTCCCAATGTTATCAGTGGGCACCCTCAAATCTGAAACCCATCTCCCTCCCCACCACCAGACCCCCCCCCAAAACTATAGATTAAACTACTTCTCCACAAATCTCCCTCTGTCTCACACTGGATGTGCTCTGACCATCACCTGTACTGCCAAAAGTGATTCAATGTGAATTCTGGAACCAGAAGCATAAAACCCATGTACAGCTTTAAGGAAAGATGTTTGCTTAGAGCCAGGATCTAGAAACACTAACATCTCCCTCGGCAGATGCTGATGTTCTTCTAAAGGCCTCTGGCATCACATCAACCCTGAAACCATCATCAGGCCATCACAGTTGGCCGGTGTGTGCAGTCTCCTTAAGCAGTGACCTACATTCTGATTTTCTAGTACGCTCTGCATGTCTAGGGCAGACATGACAAAGCAAAATTGAGCCCACTTGCCAAGGGCCAGGTCTTTAACAAAACCCAAAAGAGAAAGGTGGGTGGAATCTCTCTTTTGAGATTTTTTGAGAAAAAGGCAAAAACAGAAGGGCTGTGCAAACTGAGGGAAATTAAGGAATTAGCTGGAATATTATTTGCAATCAAAGTTCTTTATATATGTGTTACACTTTTGCCAACTAGGCTGTGAACTCTATACACAGGCTTATTTAACTTTGTACCTCCTCCAACACCCAGCATAATGCTGTACACAGTTGTTAAACAGTAAACATGTACCCATTCAACTCATTAATTAATGCATAGCCACAATGAAAGAGTAAGAGTTATTTATGGATTTTATCTCATATAACCTACAAAAATCTTCTCAAAAACCAAATTCTAATAGTTCTCTTTGCCATGTTATTCTGGCATCGGTATGAGAACCATCTTTAAAGATGCTAAGTACCTTATACCCCAGTCTATGGGACTGAGGGAGGGTTGCTCTCTCTATTTAGAGGCTGAGTATTAATAATTTGGATAAGGAAGTGCTACCTTCAGGGGTAACTTCATAGCAATGAATAACGATATTTATTAAGCATTTGGGGACCCCATTCCTGATCATATACCTTTGCGTATGTGCTCTTTAAGAACAGTTTTCTCTTAAATGTTAAATTAGTATTTGTTGCTATGGAATTTCATTTGTTGCCAAATAAAATCTGGTCAGGTGTGGCGCTCTTAATGTCATAATTACTTAATGAATGCTAAATGTTTAGTGAATTCTAAATAACCGAACAGCCCATTCTAGACATCATAAGCATCAATGTGGATTGGGTAACAGATGTCCAAGTCAACTGTAAAGAAGGCAGAAATGATCAGATAAATTTAGGCCACAACACGCAGTTCAGGGTGATTATGGAGACAAGGATAGCGAGTACATCACAGGGCTCATCACCTCAATGTCATTTAGGTATTTTGTGAATTACTGTACCTGTAGGAGAAAGTCATACTTCACAGGTTATCCTGGGAAATAAAAACCTAAGACTTACAGATAATTGATTATCTGGATAACGGAGGTCAAAGTCTTTTTCAGTCAGAGTTATCAATCTTCCACTCCACTTCACATGAAGCCACAGTTAATAGTCACAGAGTGGGGATGGATGGACTCATTCTGAGGACACTATTACAGCCTTATTGAATATCTACTACCACCAGAAAACAACTACAGATGAGGACACCAGCGGACATAATTTTACTTTTTGAATCCCCAAGGCTGTGGAAAGTTCCCTCATCTTCTACTAATTGCAAAATGAACACATCTCTAGTAGCCTCATTACTGCTCAACCCACACCCCAAAGCAGAAAGGATACTGAATGAAGCCCTATTTACTGTTGAATTGGTCACATTAGCAATTTGTTTTACAAATGCGGAAACAGCCGTCATGGAAAAGCTAACTAAAGACTTCAGACTAACTCAACTGGAAATGTGAAAGGTCACAGAGGGGCCCGCTTCTCCCAGATATACTGCATCAAAGACCATGAAAAGGCTACCAGAGTGAACAATGATAAAGAAGGTGAAAGAGAGACCCATCTCTTGATTGGGGAAAAAAGGACCAACTATACAACCTGAATTTTAAGAGAAAGCTATAAATACACTGGGACTCTAAGAATCTTAATCTGACTCCAAAAATCCAAACAAGAAGAGTAGAAAAATGCAGTAGGGATGAGCTGGTTATTCATGCTCTTGATGCCTCCCATTAGAAAAACCAGTCCATGCTTACCTATGAGAAATGCTGAGGTCCTCAGTGACCTCGATTCCTGCTCTGCTTGGCTGGGGTCCTATTCGACGATGGTGGAAGTGTAGTTACAAGAGTGAATGCTGACAGTTCCTCTTTGTGCTCCTCTGGGGTAGAAGGACTATCATCCAGGGTGGCTGCTTTTCTGTTAGTCTTCATACAAGGGAAAACTTTAAGAAGCAGTACTCTCAGGGGAAAAGTTATTTCTCAGGCCTGCCAATGCTTTGAGATTCCAACACACACAGTTTCATGTGTACGTGCAGGAGTGTGTGTATGGGTGTATGGGTGTTTGCGTGTGTGTGTATGAATATGTGTGTTAAATATAGATGAAGGTGTTGCCCCACAGTCCACTGGCTTCTAAGGCTGCACACACTGATGGAATGACGTAGGTGACATCACAGTAAGCACAGAAGACTATCTATGGGTATCTCGGTGTCATAGGTCACTAGAACTTAGAAGTTCTAAGTTCTATGAGGTCACTAGAACTTAGATTTTTTTTTTTTAGTCTTTAATCTTTAGTTCTCCTGTATCTTGCTAGGAATAGGTAAGATATAAATATATAGGGATTTTTTACACTAAGTAGTATTTGCAATTATCCTTCTCTCTTTAGTTTTAGTTAATTATTTATTTTTAATTTTTCAATTTTTAATTGGAATTTTTCAATGTCAATTTTAATGTTTTCAACATTCACTTCCTTAAGTTTTAAATTTTCTCCACCTCCTCCTCCTCCTCCCTCCCAAGAGCCTACACCTGATATAGGTTCTACATACACATTCCTATTAAACATATTTTCACATTAGTCATGTTGTATAGAAGAATTATAATGAATGGGAGAAACCGTGAGAAAGAAAAACAAAACAAAACAAAAAGAAAACAGTCTGCTTTGCTCTGCATTTAGACTCCATAGTTCTTTCTCAGGATGTGGACAGCATTTTCCATTATGAGTACTTTGGAACTGTTTTAGATCCTTGCATTGCTGAGAAGGGTTAAGTCTATCAAAATCAGTCATTGTACACTGTGGCTGTTACTATGTACAATCTTTTCCTGGTTCTGTTCACTCCACTCAGCATCAGTTCATATAAGTCTTTCCAGGTTTTTCTGAAGTTCACCTGTTAATTACCCTTTTCTAATGCAGATAGAAGGTAAGCCTTCTTGAGAATAGGGAGCACTGTTTTTCTTTTTGTCTTTGTTCTTCCAAGACTTAGCAAAAGGCCTTACATGTGACAGATGCTCAATAAAGGTTACATTGAATTGCTGAATTAAAGAACTACATACTCACTATGAGCTGCATACATATATAAAATAAATGGAGGCAATGGAAATATCAACACGATATTTAAACAGAATAAACACTGGCAAGATTTTGGCGTAGAGTTGGATAATGATATTAAACTAGTGAGTCGGTACATATATCTTGGATAGTCACTGCAAATGGACAATGGTCCAGAATAAAATGTAAAGGGAATTGAGCTGATTTCTGTTTGGGAAACTTGGTAGTGTTTGCAATTACCCCAAACTGCTTGCTATTGAAAAACTCATCTTTTAGATACCAGTTTTTTTTTCCCCCAGGTGGTTGCAAATCATGGCATACCACAAACTCAGAAGAGTAACAAAATGAATCTGATTCAAAGGGCAGCAGAAAGATGTATCATGGACATTAGTAGGTCAAAGTATATTACTAACAATGATCTGCATAAAAAAAGAACCACAGGGATAGGGACTGGACCTGCAATCTCGCCGGCATAAAAAACTCTCCCTCCCAACGCAGCTTGGCTGTTCTCTGTACCCTATACTCTTAGAACTGTCTAAAGAACCAATAGGTTAAGTGGTTTGGCCAAGAATCAAAGTATGTGTGCCACAAGCAAAATTAAACTCAGGTCTTCCTGATCTCAAAGCCAGCTCTTGACATCACAGAGATAGCATTAAAAAATCATCAAAGATAAGTATGACTGAAAAAGAAAGTAGGTTGGCAGAGTGGCTGGAGTGAGAGATAGTAAAGAGAAGATGCACTGACAGCAGACATGAAATATAAAAAGAACAAGAGAAAGGCCTCCACTATTGCTGGATTGGTCTTCTAGGGGGGAGTTACAATGAGACAAAGACAAAAACAAAGCAAGAAGAGCAGGCGAGGCTGGGTTGTGGCATAAACTGGCAGAGGGAACAACCTATAAGTAATATTTAAGTCTATCTAAGTACTGAAGAGATGGAAGGCAATGGCATAGAAAGGCAAGATTCACCTCATAAGTCACTCTGAGAATATTCTGTCACCTCGGGTAGGCAGCTGATGGGGTCTTGAAACAGTAAAAGACTATAATGTTACACTAATGGGGCGCCATCAATAATTATGGGACACACACATATATACACAAATGGAAACAACCAACTGGTAAAGGGGAGTGGAGGATTCTAGATATAGAGATGAAAGAGACCTTAGAGGCCATTTAGGTCCAAGTCTCTCATTTTACAGAGAGGTCATCCAGTGACTTGTTCATGATTGCATAGCAGAAGCAGAAGATTAGAACCCAGATGTTCCTGACTCAGTCTAGCACTCTATGCATTATATATATTATATGTACTATAATATATACGTATATATATACATATGTATATATATACATATATGTATATGTATGTGTGTGTGTGATGTTCTGAGGGTGGGAGAAGATTTCCACTGGGGTCCTGGTGTCCTCAAAAGCCCTGCTATGGTTACTGACCTTCTATCAAGTGAAAGCTGTCAAATGAATCCTATTTTCCTACTGGCTTATATTGTGTAAAGATAATTTCTAAAGATCAGGACTAAAATGGATAAGCTATGTTTAGTCACCTCAATTGAAGCAATGGTTGTGACCAGCAGTTATAGTCACATCAGTATAAGTAGAAGAGGAGGAGGAGGAGAAGGAGGAGGAGGGGGGGGAGGGAGAGGACTTTTATTTGTTCACAGACTAATTTCAGTAACCTTGATAACATTTCTTTTAAAAAAGGGCTGGGGGTTGGTGGGTGGGAATGGGGTAAAGAGAAAGAGTTACAGGTGACAGTACCGGTGAAAAGTCCACAGAGGAGTATTCCCCATCCTGGTCACTACCTGACTCCTCCCACAGAAACGGCACCTGTGATTGGTGGCGCCTGGTACTCCAGGCAGCTAAAATTAGCTTGGCAGTGTGGACAAAGGGCACGGCCAAGATAGCACCGGGGTCCAGGCTGCCAGGATTTGCTTCATCTTTTTGCTTGTTTCCGAGCCTGGCTTCCTAAACCAGGTATCCACTCCCTGGACCTAGCCCTCGAGGCTAAGCCAGTCTAGGGTCAATAGTTAATGACTCTGAAAAAAGGCAAAAAGCCAGGAAACTGTTGGTGCAACAAGAGACTGTCTGTTCTCCCTGGACACTGCTTGCTTTGCTCTGTTTGACCCCAGGGGTTAGCTCAGATGTTGGTAACTCTTTGTCTTTTGCTTCTAACCCTGGTGCTCCCCTAGGACTGCGTTGGTGACTTGTCTCGAATTCGGTCTTCCCAGTTAGGTTTTCTACCCTTGATCTCACTTATCTTGGACTCTTAACTCTCAATTTCAGCCTTTTTCTAGGCTCTGAACAATCTCTCTCTCTCTCTCTCTCTCTCTCTCTCTCTCTCTCTCTCTCTCTCTCTCTCTCTCTCTCTCTCTCTCTCTCTCTTTCTGGATAAACAACCTCGAGTCAGGACTTGAACAGATCTGAAACTGTCATAATTACAAGTGCCCCTTTACTAAATGTGCTCCATAAGTGGTTCCAGAAAAAACACTGTATGCTGTAACACCAAGAGGAGAATCTGCATGGGTACTCTACAGACTGTTCAGAGGTCCTCAGAAAAAATATGAGAGGCAACAAGGTATGACAGAAAGAACCCCGGGCTTGGGAGACACAAGACCTGGGATTGAAGCCTGGCTCTATTAAACTATTAGCTGCATGACTATGAGCCTCAATATATCCTCACCCATATAATGGAAGTGACAATAATAAATGCAGTCTCGACAGAGAGAAAAGAGGGTAAAGAAACTGTTTAGTGCAGTAGAAAGAGTCCTGGATTTCAAGATGGCAGAAGCCCAGGTTCAAATCCCACGTCTAACTCAACTAGCTCTACTGGACCCTGGGCAATTCACTCTTTGAGCCTGTTTTTTAATTTACAAAATGGGGTTAATACCTCAGGTCAAATGTACCTCAGGATTCTGGTGAGGTTCAAATAAGACAATGTATGTAGTGTTTTGAAAACTTTAAAGCAACTGTGTAAAAGTCAGCCTATTATCATTAATAATTTTGTCATCCAGTGTTTTCAGTCATATCCAATTCTTCATGACCCCATTTGGGATTTTCTTGGCAAAGATACCAAAATGGTTTGCCATTCCCTTTTCCAGCTCATTTTACAGATAAGAAAACAGGCAAACGAGGTGAAGTGACTTGCCCAGGGTCACATAGCTAGTCAGTGTCTGAGGCCAAATTTGAACTCAGGAATTTCCTGACTTCAGGCCGGGCATTCTATCTATTGTATCACCCAGCTGGCCCACAATAATAATACTCCACAAAATACTACAGATGCTGAAGTAATACTGTCATTACAAGGCTATTAGCTTTGGAAAGCCCTTTCTTTGCTAGCTTTTTTCAGCAATACATCAGAACAATGAGGAAGGCAACTGACTAAGACAGACTGAGCGGATGATCCATGCAAACAAGTAAAAGGCAGTTAAACTAGCATAGTAGTAGACAGTGCTGGATTTGAGTGTGGAAGAGTGTGACCGTAGGAAAGTCACGAGATCTCAATCTGTTTCCTTATTTGTAAAACAGGATAACAATAGAATCTACCTCATTGGCAAACTGAATATCACATGTGATAGATAACATACGTAGTAGTGGTAGTAGTGGTAGTAGTAGTAGTAGTAGTAGTAGTAGCAGCAGCAGTAGTAGTAGCGGTAGTAGTAGCAGTAGTAGTAGTAGTGGTAGTAGTAGCAGTAGTAGTAGTAGTGGTAGTAGTAGCAGCAGCAGTAGTAGTAGCGGTAGTAGTAGCAGTAGTAGTAGTAGTGGTAGTAGTAGCAGCAGCAGCAGCAAAAGGAAAACATTTGACTCAATGATTTCTAAGATCATAATCATAGGATCTCAGCACTCATCTAGTTCAGCTCACATCTGAGATTGCTGACAAATGGTTATCTAGCCTTTAACTGGAAGACTACTCATAATATGTTAATTTAATAATAAATTTAACATATATTTCATTTCTAAAATCCAAAATGGATATATGGATTTCAGAAATGCATATCAATATGTATGCATACCTATTATATATGCACATATATAAACATTCATATTTTTAGAGAGACACACACTGTGTATAGCATTCTCTTAACTCCCCAGTCTAGGAATCCTATGTAAAAAGGAAATAAGGCCAATCTACCATGACCTATTCTTGATAACTCCATGTTAACTCTTTTTTTTTTGCTTTTTTTTTTTGGAGGGGGGAAGGCAGGGCAATTGGGATTAAGTGACTTGCCCAAGGTCATACAGCTAGTAAGTGTTAAAGTGTCTGAGGCCAGATTTGAATTTAAGTCCTCCTGACTCCAGGGCCAGCGCTCTATTCACTGCACCACCTAGCTGACCCTCCCATGTTAACTCTTAATGACCCATTCCTTCCTTCCAAAAGTGCTCTCAAACCATCCTTTGTAGTTTGAGTATTCTCTGAATCTGTGAACCCTAGTGCCAAAAAACATAAACTATGTATTTACAAATATCCACACTAAATTAGACTAATACAGATCCAGTATCAACTTTAAGATGTCATTTAGCAATTCAAACATTCATTAAGCCTTTATTATTTGTAAAACATTCTACATGTTAGAAAATGTGAGTCATTTAACCCCCTAACCCCACCCCTATCCTGTTTTTGTTTTTCACAAAAAAATAATTTTAGGAAGACACCTAACTGCTTTCCTAACAACCTCCTTTGATAACATTTAAGTCTTACAAGTTATTACAAATGTTATTTCTCAAGCCTAACCTGAATTCCTCCATATGAAGACCAAGCAGGGGGCGGCTAGATAGCACAGTGGATACAGAACCAGCCCTGAAGTCAAGAGGTTATGAATTCAAATACAGTCTCAGATACTTACTAGCTGTGTGACCCTGGGCAAGTCACTTGATCCCAATTGTCTACCCCTACCCCCCCAAGATAAAACTAATGTTTTGGGGGGGTTTTTTGCTTTTTGGGAGGGCAACTGGGGTTAAGTGACTCACCCAAGGTCACATGGCTAGGTTTTGTGTTAAGTGTCTGAGGCCGTATTTGAACTCACGTCCTCCTGACTCCAGGGCCCATGCTCTATTCACTGCACCACCTAGCTGCCCCTAAGACTAAGTTTTTGAAGCCTTCTTGTTCTCTGAAGAAAACAGGGAATATTTTTGTTGTCAGTTATATACCTGAAAACTGTAATCAGACCCCTTTCTTCCTCTCTAAGATAAATAACAATAATAAAAACTTCTTATCCTTGAAATAATGATTTACAGTGGACAATGTTTGATATCAATTATGCATTGATATAATCTTTTTATCAATTATATTTTTATCAATTTTTTTATACAGATTACCAAATACAGTACACCCACAAGGTGAGGAATGCAAGTATTATAACCCTCATTTTATAGAAGAGGAAACCCTTTTCAAAGAAGTGAAGGTATCTGGAAAAGAGTATCAGAGACGGAAGTAAATTCAGAGATCATCTAAGTGACTTAGAGTCTAGTCTATTCCTTTCACTTTACAGAGAAAACAAAGGTGAAGCGGCTTCTCCAAGGTCAAATACTAATATGTGGCTGTGTCAGGACTCAAACGCAGGACTTCTCACTTGAAATCCAGGGCTCTTTCCACTCTGTCCCGTAGTGAATAGGTGTCCACTAAAGAGAGAGCACAGCCTATCGTACTTTACACAACACTGTGGCCACGACACTGACCTGATAATGAACATACTATCAGGAGGACGCAGAGGGAGCTCTTTCTTTTCCCCTGAGCAAAGTCAGAAATGGCCTTTATGCCAAATGCATGAAAGTCACTCACTTATCTGTGCTTTTCACGAGCAAGCAAAATGTCTAGGGGAGAGAGCAGTCCAGTGGCAAACCAGTCACCTCCTGTGCTCGAAGCTTTATCCCTGGCCTCATTTACCCCATGATCTCACCAACTGAGCTAATTTTCTTTTTATAAGTGCCCGGGACGACTCTTTTAGGCTTCCTCACCTTCCACTCACATGTCTATATCCCAACAAATGCAGGGACAGTTGGAGGAAAGTCCCTCTTACAACTTCCTTGTAAGACTTAGGAATGGAAAGGACCCTGCCAATCTCCTCATTTCACAATGAAGAAACTGAGGTCCAGGAATGTTAAGTGATGGCCAAGGGAATAAAACAAAGTACCCCAATTCCTTACTATCGGTTTTTCCTTGTGTTCCCATTTATTCCCTATGTCTTGTACATCACAATGCATGATCATGAATGTACATTAGATCTACAAATTTCCCACATGCAGTTCTCCTTATTTATCAGCAACTTAACTTCATTATGAAGGACCCATAGTGTTCTAAAGAGGACCAGGGATGTGAAGCCTGCTCATTTTTGCCAATCTATCAGAAACAGAAACATCCATGTCTTCTTCAATGACTTTCAAAAAGCATTTGCCTCCTATTGGCAAAGTGCAAGAGAATTGTTAAATCACAACCACAATGAATAACAGACCCTGCCCTCAAGGGGCTTACACTATGTTAGCATTTCCTGGCTCCCAAGCAAAGTTTCACATAGGGATCTCTCTTTGAATCCCTCTGCCCTCTCAGAAATTCTCATTTAGACACTGAGGCAGCTAGGTGGCACAATGGATAGAGCCCTGGCCCTGGAGTCAGAAAGACAGAATTCAAATTCAGCCTCAGACGCGTACTAGTTGTGTGACCCTGGGCAAGTCACTTAACCTCTGCCTGCTTCTGTTTCTTCATCTAAAACATGGGGATAATAACAGCACCTACCACACAGAGTCACTGTGAGGACTGAATGAGTTAACTTATGTAAAGCAAACATCAAATGGTAAAATAACTGGCAGTTATTATATTTTATCATATGGGGAGGATCTTGAACCACTGAATATGGAGTTTTTCTCAACTTCCCACAAGGCCCTGAGCACAGCAGGAAGGGAGGTAAGTGAGAAGCCGAGCAAAGGTTATGATAGCTGGACAGCTCCCACGTCACCATGTTGGGAAGAGTGGAATGTTAGGGTAGTTAGATGTCAAGTGTGGGGGGAGTGAAGGAGACAGAATCCACCAGCAAGAGCTTCCTTGCCAGTAGCGGGCTTGGGTTCAAAGCACAGAGACGTAGGCTGGAGTCACTGGACATTTTAGGCAAGGAAGAAACATGATTTTTAAAAATGGAGGAAAATTAACTGTCATGAGTGGATATTAGACCAAAGGGAATGAGAAGATCTGCTGGGAGGGCTTTGTGGTGTATAACAGGGGTGTGAGGAAACTAGAGCCTGGGTCAGAACAGTGACTATGGTAAAAAAGAAAGGAATTATGAATACTCAAGTTAACTATGGGGGATGTATGAGAGAGGACACTATCTGCATCCAGAGGGGAGCTGATAAATTGAAGGGTATATGGCATGAAATTACATATACGTATATATTCATCCCATACACACATATATATGCATTGGTGTCTAGACGTAGCCATCCCTAGAGTGGGGAATAAAGGGGAGGGAAGAAAAAAAAAGGAGAAAAAAATTTTAAAAATAAATATACATAATAACTTTATTATATATTTAAAAGGAATAGCAAGTTGTCTATAATAGATTTGCAATTTCATGTGCAATCATCTTTTTATTTATCATACTATATTAAGGAAATGTTTGTTTTTTTCCATAAATTAAAAATAAGCAAAAGTTTTTTAAAAAGGAAAGTGGTGGGTCTAAAAGTTATCCTAGAAGTCAGATTAACAGGATATCTGATTGATTAGATACAGAGACAAAAAGAGAGAGAATGGACCAAACCATTGTGAGAGGATCTCAGATATTCTAAGCATATGGCAAATCAAATGAGTTTCCAAGTATCCAGCTTTGTGCCAACACCCTTTATGGTAACAGTAATAAACAGCTCATATTTGTACAGGTCTGTATAGTTTATGCTTTGTACCTATTTCCTTATTTGAGCTTCTAAAAGAACTCTGTAAATTGTGTTGTAGGATGTTCCTGACCATGTGCAGGGAAACTCCCTCCGTGATGGCAATTTGGTCACCTGCAACTTAGAAGTTTAGAAAACTCTAGAGGAAGTGAGAGACGATTAGTGATCGCCAAGTCACACAACTACCTAGTTCTCATCATAGGCAGGCTTTGAATCTGGGTCTTTCTGATCCCACAAGGCAAATCCCTCCATCCTCTGAACCATGCTGTGGTTTAACAAGCACAACTAATATTATCATTCCTATTTTACAGATGGGAAAACTGAGATTCAGAGGACTTGTGCTCTCCTGCCTCTCTAAGGCAAAGAACTAAAACAATCTAATCGGTAATGCTTCCTAATTCTAATTTCTGTTCCTCTACTCTTGAGGAAAGGTCAAATCTATTTCCTCATAAATGTTAGACTTTCTCCTGAGCAGAAGTTCTGTGGTGTGTGCGTGTGTGCGCGTGTGTGTGTGTGTGTGTGTGTATGTGTGTGTGTGTGTGTGTGTGCGTGTGTGTGTGTGTGTGATGGACCTCTTTGGCAGTCTAGGATACCTATGTACCCCTTCTCAGAAAAATTGATAGAATTACACAGAAAATCAATCATGTTGAAATACAGGTGCCATTCCCTGCCCCCCCCAAACTTCACAGACCCTCTAAAACCTCTCCACATCATGGATCCCAGGTTAAGAATCCATACACTAAAGACTCCTAGGCAGGAGTGTGCTGGAACTAGCTCCAAGCAGGGGGAGCCAATTATTAAATTTTCAGTGTGAGCATTTACCTTGGAGAGGAGTAAATGCTACAAATCATGCTTTTGATTTATTGTTTTGTTAATTATCTAGATTTAAAGTGATGGAGAAAAATGTTAACAATGTTTGTCTTTACATAAAAACTTAAAAATGTGTCTTGTGTACATCCTCACTCCACTCCCCCACCCCCCCCCAGAAGCTGGATGTTAAACATTTACCAGCATACCCCTGACTCTTGGGTACTTTCCTATATTATAATGGTACATATGCTAAAAGCTTTTGAATGATGAATGAATAAAAAAAATCACTTCTAAGCATTTACTATATGCCAAATACTGTGCTAAATGTTGAAGGTAGAATAAATAAAGCAAAACAATCCCTGACCTCAAGGAGTTTCTGCTCCAACAAGGGAGACAACACATATAGTTGAGTGATGGTCAGGGAGGGGTGTCTTGGTTTTGAAAGCTATAGATAGTACTAGTGAGTGGAGCCACTCCACTGATCCACCTTTTCCAGGATTTAATTGCAGTTCCAGAGTTAGAAGCAAGGGACTGAAGGAGGTGGTGACAAGACCACAAGGGAATAATAAAATGAAGCTTGGCTAGAGCAGGTGGGCCTGATACAGTTGGGTCACAAATGAGACACCATGGGACCTAGGTGAAGTGAGGGACTCCCACTATTCTGAAAAAAAAAATAGCTTTTACAGGTCCCAGGAGAACAATCTGCAATTGTTTCAGTGAAATTAAATTTATCTTAGTTCACAGCTGCCCTTTGAGGAAAGTGTTTTGGTAGTGTTCTCCACCCTCCAAAGATAAATGATAACTGGTACTCTTTTCTGCCTCTTCTTGGATGGAGGATTATTTAAATGTTCTCAGAGCTTTTCCTTGATGCAACTCTTTTGATACAGTACTTTTCTATTTCCAAAGTGCCGTGGTGTGTTTACTATCATCCCAGTGGAACAGTGTCCAGCTTAGAAGATGGGACATGGGAGAAGAGATCTCTGTGTCAAGTGACAAAACCTAGCATAATAGGACATTGATTCCAAATCACTTTTCGGGTTTCTTGCTTCTGAGCTGGTGCACAGGGTGTGGGAAGAAGGAAGGTGGCTCATTTTTACTTTATGCTTTGAATCCTTGCCAATAGACCAAAAGAGGGTCCAAGAGATGTGAAGAAAATGTTTAATCAGCCTGAACTATGAGACTTAGAGACACGGGAAGAAAGTAACTAATGCTACAAAGGAAATATTTCTGATTTGTCCGAAAAAATTAGGTATGACCCTTGTGCCTACTTCTTTTTTTTTTAAGCCATGGAGAAGTTTGAGAGTTTATTGGTTCAAGTCAACAGTAGAGAAAGGATATCACTCTTGGGATGGAGGAGAAGTTTCTTCTCTCCTCCAACTCCCACCAGCCAGGTTGCTTTGAAGAACTGCTACTTGATAAATAGAAGGCAGGTAGCAGACACCCACATGAGACAGACATATATATAAAGAGGCGGTCACTTAAGGCAGGGTGCCCCTTCTGGACACAGGAGAACTCGAGCTTTGTCCATGGAGGCTTGGGTCAAGGGAGGGCTGTGCTGAGAGTGAACATTTCTGGCGAGTTGTGAGCTGAGCTGGCACATTTGTTAGGTACACATGCCTCTTACTAGTTACTTTCTGAAGTACTCACTAATACTTATAAGTTTGTACCTGCTCCTTCCACTAATGCTGTGTATATCTGTGGGAGAGTGTGCCCCAGGATTTTGTTGGTAACTATTTTTACTCTGGCATCTTATGGTAAGATGCTAAGAGTTAATTGTGTCAACTGGCTAAATGGTAATAGGAAACAAAGAGCTAGAGTCTCCTAAGGTATAGTGCTATAGCTTAGGTTCTTGTCCCCTTGGGAACCCAACCTGCTAACCTGTAGCCCAGAAGGAGTGCTACAAATGTAATCGAATAGTGTTGTGCCATAAGAAGTTATGAAAGGGATGCATTCATGGAAACCTGAGAGGTCTTGTTTGAATTGATAAGAGTGAGGTGAGTAGAATCAAAAGAACAATTTACATAATGACTACAGTAATGTAAAGGAGAAGAATTCTGCAGTCTTAAGAATTCTGATCAATGTAATGATCAATGCAAGTATGTCATGTTCCAGAAAATTATGGGATCATAGAATTAAGGGTAAAAAGGACCTCTTGGGCCCCGAGGAATTTATATTAATGTGGGTATATGGGGGGCATCTAATAAGCCTGGCACACACTATAATCCACAAATTTCAATGTTACATGCTTTATTTACCCCACCAAGGCAGAGTCTACAGTGGCAAGCACTTGGTGAAGTTGGATTTGGAACTGGCTTCCTTTTTCCCTGAAACTGTAATAGCATTGGAAAAGCCAATGCTTCATCTACATGAGTAAAATGAAAGAGGAATGCTAACTTGTCCATGTAAAATTCATGATGTAAAGGACCCAAAGCATCTGTCCCTGCCACTTTAGTGTGTCTGTGGAGATGTCTCCTTGAATCAGAAAGTGACTGAAATCAGGTCTAAGCAGACTTCAAAGCAGGGAAAGCTACATTGTACCCCTACTTCATAATAACTCCCATAACAAATTAGGCTTAAACATTCTTCAGTCCTTGGGAATGAAAAGAAAGATGTATTGCTAGCATTTATAAATGTAGATCTGCCACAAAGACTAAATTTGGCTTTGCTGTCACACATGCCGTATGAAACGGCCAGCCTGTTTTAGAGTCTTACTTCCATCTTAAAATACTTTCTCCAGAGTCTCTTGCAACATGGGATCCATTCACGGAAGCCAAAGAATCGGAGGTTCTTTTCCAGCTACTCGGGTGGCTCTTTTAGGGACTATCTTCAATCAGAATAATGAGAAAATGGGAACAATGGTTTTTGGTTCTGACTTAGAGTAGAATATGATAAACTGAGGAGCAGGGAAAGTAGATCAGTCTGAATAGTTGAAAAGCTTTCATGCAAATGGAATGCTTGCTTTCATAAATGATAATCTAATGAGGGCAGTTGAGTAGTGCAATGGACAGAGTGCTGGGCCTAGAGTGAGGAAGACTCATCTTCCCAGGTTAAAATCTGGCCTAAGACACTTAGGAGCTATGTGACCCTGGACAAGTCACCTAATCCTGTTTGCCTCAGTTTCCTCATCTGTAAAATGAACTGGAGAAGAAAATGGCAAACCAGTCCAGTATCTCTGCCCCCAAACCCCTAAATGTGGTCATAAGAAGTTGGACATGGTGGAAAAACAACTGAACCACAACAAATCTTTAATGATAAGATTCCTACAACATAATTTTTTTTTAACCTAATAGCATCCATTTTCTCAGCAAGGAGTTTTCTTATCAGGAATTCCTTGTACTAATAAAATAACAAGTTTAGGCAAGAAAATAAAAATAAAGTATCTATTTACTAGTGTACAAATATACAAAATAAGTACTGAGAGCTTACTACATGGCAAACATTGTAAGAGAGGGTAAAGAAAAAAATCATGAAACATGGTCCCTTTCCTCAAACAGTTTACAATATGGTTGGAGAAACATGACTTAACACATATAAGCACAATGGAGCATTTTCTTAGAATGCAGGATTCTAGGGCTGGAATCCATTTCAACCTATACCTGAAAAGAAATCCCTCCTATGATATCCCCCCAAAATCTCATTAAAAGACCTCCAAGTGTCAGGAAACTCATCACCACTGGAGACAGTTCATTCCACTCTTACACAATTCTAATTATCAGGAAGTCTTTTTCTGTATTTGACTCTCTACAGTTTCTATCCATTTCTCCTTGTTTTGCTCTTTGTGGCTAAGTGGAAAAGGCCTAATCCCTCTTCCAAATAATAATCTTTTAAATACTAGAAGACAGCTATCATGGCACCCACAAGTCTTCTCTTCTCCAACTCCTTCCACTGATCTCCATTTAGTGTTTATTCATTCATTCATGAATAAACATTTTTATCTTGGTTACTCTGCCCTGGATGTTGTCCAGCTTATAAATGTCCTTCCTAAAATGCAGTACTCAGAACTGAACATAATACTCCAGGTGTGGTCTGACTAGGGGAAATACAAGACATTTCTCTTGTCCTAAACATTATGCCTTTCTTAATTATTAAATATTGTAATAGTGTCTATAAAACAAAAAGAGCAGGGATGAGATAAATGATCACGCGCTGAGGTAATTAGGGAGATATTCATAGAAGGACTGAGATCTGAGCTGGGCTTTGGAGGATTGAGGTAATTTAGAAAGGTTGAGTAGAGAGGGAAGATTTATTCTAGGCTGGAAAAATAGGGAGAAATGGTCAGTCCATTTTAGATGGGAATTATTAAGAGATCCAAAAGAGTACAAGGTTGGAGAGTTAAGGGCAGGGTTGATCTACAGAGACCCTTGAAAGTCAGGCAGAAGAGTTCAGACTTTATGTTATAGGGAACAGGGAGATATTGTAGGCTCTTGAATAGAAAAGTGACTTCATAGAAATGACCTTTTATGAAGATTAATCTGGCAGTATTGTGCATACTAGCTTGAAAAGAAAGTAATTAAAATTCGGAAGACTATTTCTCAAAAATTGCTGCAATAATACAAGTGTATAGAATTCTAGAAGTATCACTGTGGTGTCTAGCACTTAAAAAATGTTCAATGATTGACAGATTGAAAGAAGGCTGGAATTAGCATCAGAGGACCTGAATTCAAATCCTGACTTATCCCAGGCCAGTTTAGGTGCCTCCTATAAGTCCTGGATAAGCTACTGTAAATGTTCAACTAGTTAACAGACTCTTTAAGCAGAAAATCATTTAAAAATTATAAATTTAGGAAGTCAGCTATTAAAAGCATGCAGAATACTTGACAGTATATTTACTAAGATAGCAGTGTGATGATAACCCAGTCAAACTGTCTTGGCTCCTGCCTAATACATGGAGGGAGAATTCCTGGGTAAATCCTTAAGGACCATAGAAAACTAGGACAAGAACAGTCTAGGCTTCCCTCATCACAGCAATCAGTCTATCAAGGTCATCAATATAGAACTGATAGCTGGAGCTATGGGTGCAGATCAAAAAAGTTAGCTTTAAATAGGTTCAACATCACTATGAAATTTGTTCCCATTATTAAGTTATTATAACAGATCATGTCCTCATCATGCAAAGGTAAATTTTAGCCCATTACAAGTTGACTATCATAGGTTCCAAATCAGTGGGGTCTAAGGACACAAGTTAACACCTCATTAAGCTATTAAGTAGCCATTAGACTATCACATTACAGGAAATCAACTCAATGCTTTAATAGGATAACTCATGGCAAATCAATTTGAGTCACATGTGAAATGCTGGGACAAGAGAGCAAAGATTGCCTCTGGAAAGAATTAGGATGATGAATTCTTCACCAGTCCCTAGTTTAATTGTGGCAAGAAACAGGAGATGGTGTAGAAAGCTAAAAAGCTTTTAGGAAACTACACTCCAGTTTCAAATTCTGAGCCCTGAAACAGATCACATTCTTCCCCAAGAATGATGAATCAGCATTGGAAACCTGTCTTTAGAAGTCAGGACATAGATTCAACTTCACTATACCCACTGTGCTTTTGCATTGATTTCCAAACTTTTTGAAAAGTAAAGCTATGTAATGTTCTGCAGATTCTACTCTGCCCATGAATAGGTGGTGCTTAGGCAAAAGGCTTAGGAGCCAAGCTAACTAATTCAGCCTGGAGCCAAGGGACTGATATCAAGTTGACTGCTCTATTGCAGGCATTCAGGCCCCATGAGAGTGCCTGGGAATATATACCTGACCTTGGGTATCTGTCAAGTTTACCCAGACGAAGGCAGCATGGTAGGTCACATGACAGGCAGTGTGGTGAGGTGAAATGAGTCAGGAAACCTGACCTAGAACCCACCTCTGACATTTATTAATTAGAAGACCTCAAGGCACAACATTATCTTCCAGTAACTGTATTTGGAAAATAGAAATAAGAGCACTTATATTATCCATCTCAAGTTGTTTTGTAAATATGGAAAAGGACCTATTTGTACAAGAATATTTATAGCAGCTATTTTTGTGGTGACCAAGAATTGGAAATTGAGGGGATGTCCATCAACTGGGAAATGGCTGAACAAGTTATGATATATGATTGTAATGGGATATTATTTTGTTACAAGAAATAACAAGCAGGGGATGGCTAGGTGGCACAGTGAATAGAGCACTCATTAGCCCTGGAGTCAGGAGGACCTGAGTTCAAATCTGACCTCAGACACTTAACACTTACTAGCCGTGTGACCTCGGACAAGTCATTTAACCCCAAATTACCCTGCCTTCCCCTGCCAAAAAGCCAAAAAAAAGAAAAAAAAAGACATAATGAGTAGGATGATTTCAGAAAACCTGGAAAGATGTACATGAACTGATGTAGAAGCAGAAGGTATACAGTAATACTATTTTGTGATGAACAACTGTGAAAGACTTAGCTATTCTCAGAATTGATGATCCAAGACAATCCCAAAGGACTCATGATGAAAAATGCTATCTGCCTCCAGAGAAAGAACTGATGATGACTGAATGAATACAAACCAAGGCATACTTTTTTTCACTTTCTTTCCTTTTATTTATTTATTTTTGGTTCAAGTTTTCTCCCACAAAATGACTATACGGAAATATGTTTTACAAGACTGCACAGTATAACCTACATTGCTTACCCATCCAAAGACAGAATTTAGAACTAAAAACTTAAACAAAAACCCTGAATGTTAAAACTGTTCTCATGTGTAACAGGGGATAAAAAAAAATATTAAAAAAAAACAAATGTGAGCTATTGCTATTATTACATATTTGATTTTCTGCCAAGCTTACCTAGATTCAGGCAGGGGATAGAATCAGTGTGGTAGGCAATGGGTCACACGACAGAATCAGGAAACCAGTGCTCAACTACCAACTTTGACATCAAACTTGGGTGGCCATGAGCAAGTCTCCACCTCTTTGGGCCTTAGTTTCCTTGTCCATAAAATGAAGATATCTGATTGCCTAATAAATGTTTCTCTGTCAGTTTTGGCAACTCTCAACTGTTGGGCTCCAATCCTATCATAGCCTCCTCTGTCATCCCAGAACATGATTTATTATTGATCAGATTTATTAGTTAGCATTTATATGATGTTTTAAGGTTTACAAAGTGCTTTGAATATGTTGTCTCACTTAATCCTTACAATAATCCTGTGGGGGGGGGGCTGTTATTATTATCCCATTTTACAGATGATTTAGAGTTGAAAGGGACCATAAAGTCACTTAGTCCAACCCCTTTATTTTACAGATGGGGAAACTGAGGCCAAAGAATAATTTATTTAAGGTCACACAAGCAGTGACTGAGGCAGGCTGTAAACCCAGGTCCTCTGACTCCAAATCTAGCACTACCCATATTGCATGAGGCTTCCTCACTGAGAATCGACTGACTAAACATTAAGAAGCTTAAGTCATCTGCTCCAGATGCAAGGAGCTCCTAGCAACTAACAGGCCTCTGTCTCATTGGCTATAGGATAAGCTCTGACGTGAATTCTCTCGTTTCTTCCCAGCTCTTGATTTGCTTCGTAGCCTGCAGTCTAGAGTTGACTTCAGAAGCTGACTTTCTCAGAAGGCCAAAAAATGCCTGGGATGCTGAAAGTAACTTGTCCCAAGTCACATGGAAGGTCCTTGGCAAAGGCAGGGCTAGAAGTCAGATGACTCTTTACTACGCCTCATTAGCCCTCGGGTGTGATGAGGTATGTATTCCATACTGCCTCTCATGTGCAATTACCATTTCTCTCTTATACCACTTCAGGTGTGAGTATTATCCCATTTTACAGAAGAGGAAACTAAGGTTCCAACAGGTCAAAGGATTTGTCTGGGGCCACACTGTGAGGACACAAGGCAGGATTTGAACCAAGGTCTTCCCCACTCCAAATCGAGACTCTATCCATTGTTCCAGCACATTTAAGGCAATAAAAACTTTGAGTGCATCCTCCAATATAGGCATATTTACTTATTTATAAATTATATATGCATACAATGATACTAATAATTAGGGGCATTATGAAACATACAAATAACAAAAAATGTTAAAAAGAGGAGGTGAATAAAGATAAAATAATCTTTTATCCCAGAGTTAACAGGGAGCCAAAATAGTTTTTTGAGTAGTGGAGTGACATGGTGAGTCGTCCACATCTTAGAAAAATCACTTAGGGAGCTATGTCAAGGATGAACTGGAGTTAGGAGAGACCTGATGGCAGGGAGACCAATTAAGAGTTTACTGCTATACATTAGATGAGGGGTGATGAGTGAGAGAAGGTGACACCAAGACTGTGAACCCGGGGAGGATGCTGATACACTTGGCAGAAATAGGGCAGTTTGGAAGAGGCAGATGGTTTTAAGAAAAAGACAATGAGTTCACTTTTTGGACAAGGGGAGCTTGAGATACCTATGGGATAACTAGTTTGAAATGTCCAATAGGAAGTTGGCCATGTAGGAAAAGAGCTCAAGAGAGAGAGACTCTGGCTGAAAGATCTGGTCATCATTTTGCATTTATAGCATAATTAGATCCGTGGGAGCCACTGAAGTTAGCAAATGAGAGAATAAAGAGAGAAATGAGAAGGTTCAGATTAGAGCCTTGGGGTATATCCAACAGGGAGAGAGTAGGACAGGATTATCCAACAAAGGAGACTCCAGGATTGTCTGATTGGTAAGAGCAGAATCAAATGAGACCTAAGTCATAAAAACCCAGAGGAGGGAGAATGTTTGAGGTGAATGTGAACTGTTAAATGCTTCAGGGATGTTAAGGAGGAGGAGAAGAACTGAGGAAAGCCCTTTAGATTGGCAATTAAGAGATCACTGGTAACTCTGGAAAGTGGTTTCAGTTGTAATGGGGAGGAGGGACTACAAGGTAATGAGATCTGCACCATCTCAACTCATTTATGCCTGCTCATTCTGTCCCAAAATGAAAAGGCGGGGTTACGCATCACTATACTAGAGTGTAGAACTTGTTCCCTTAGGAATTCTTCTGCAGCTATGAAGTAATTTGGGTTACAAGGTGGTGGGCATTTTGTAGGCGAGGAAGGATTTCTTAAATGACACCTGTGTAGTACCACTACGAGTACCCCCAAGGTTGGGGTTAGATTAAAACTAACCCAAAGGGCTGACATCTGGCTCAGAACAGGAGAGCATGGAATAACCCAGGAAATTTCGGGAAAGGTGGGATTCAACCTATCTTCCCATCCCCCTACTGGTTGATCACATACCTACTGGGGTCATGCCATGGAACCCTAGGAAGACCCCACCCTCACTCTGGAGACTGTGGCACCATACCACATTATAGGTTGGACTAGACAACCCAAGAAGTCTCTTTCTATTGGGATTCTAAGTACCTTGTTTAATTGCAAGCTCAGAATTAGAAACTTCTGTCAAAAATTTATGCTTTAAGAATGGATTGTGTTCCAAAACTATACTTGAAAATCAGTTGTTTTGAATTTGAAATGCATTTTCTTATGGAAATAATTTTATTTATGGCTGTAAGGATTTCTGGCCAGGCTACAGAAAACCAAAATAACCCACATGTAGGTGGGTGGTGCGTGGATAGAGTGCTGGGCCTGGAGTTAGGAAAATGCATCTTCCTGAGTTTAAATCTGGCCTCAGATACATACTAGTGGTGTGACCCTAGGGAGCAAGTCACTTAACCTTGTTTGCCTCAGTTTCCACATCTGTAAAATGAGCTGAATAAATAAGGACATGGCAAACCATTCCACTTTCTTTGCCAAGAATACCTCAAAACAGGGTAACAAAAAGTTGGACACAACTGAACAAAATAACAATAAAACCAGACTCTACACCCCCTAATGTATAACAATGTTTCTATGGAAAGAGAATTCATTGTGCCAAGAACACCCCCTAATTTTCCCCTTCTGTGCTTCCCTGCTCCCCACCCCAACTCTGTATCAGAAGCAAAGACTTCCCCACCTGTATCTCTCCTTATGAGAGACAACAGGAACAGAGACTATTCTATCTCCAGTTTAGTAGTCATGGAGGAGGAATTTAAAATCTAATTTGGGGGGGCAGATTCCATTCATTTGTCTAAGGCTCTTTAGCAACTTGTGAATTAAGAACTAGATAATATAGTAAACTGGATGAGCACATTTGTGCTGAGGGAACACAGAGAAGCCCCCTCAGATAATAGATGATGTAATTTAATACCAAGGGGGCTAATACTGTCAATTTACTTAAACAAAAGAAAATGAAAACTGCTAATAATATACCTCTTCTTATGACTCAAAACAACAAATCTTAATAAAGCAAAACATATGTTTTCTTCTTGCAATTTGTCTGAAATGTGTTTCTTTTGTCCTTGTCAGAAGAGGCATGCTTAATAGAAGTCATTTAAAAACCACACCCTTCCAGGCTCCATTTGTGCTGATAGCTCTTGGAGAACTAGGAAAGATGCACAATTGCAAAATATTCGTCAGTCACCCCAGTAGGAGCACATATAGTAAACTGATGCCTCCTCCTCCTCCTTCTGGTAGTAAATTAAAAATAAGTTTAATGGATGCATGAAACTTACCTGATATGAAAATGAATAAACAGTTCTGTTACTAGAAATGAAGAATTGGATTAAGGGTGGTGGTAAAGGGAGCAAGGAAAGGCAGGAAAGAAATTCAAGACAACTAGATAAGAAAGGATGAAAGTAAATACATCTGTGAAAAATTTAAACCTGCAACAAGACTTTTGGGGCACCCTGTATAAACAGCCTTGAAATTTAAAGAGATGAGACATAAAATGAAATCCCAGGATTATTTTTAAAACAATTATTGTTCCTCACCAAACCTTTCTTAAACTACCTTTTAAAATGGAAGATATTTTTTTAAAAACTTATTTCTGCCATAGAGATTACTTAGTTGAAACATAAATAACATTCACTAATTTGAATGTCACTCACAGTTAAGTCTAGAAATGAATACTACAGTAGGGCAACAGTTTCTTCCAGGGAGTACAACACGACATTAGAAGGCAGAAAAACAAGGAGGGAAGTCAGCCCTCCTTCTCAAAGTAATTGCCCTTTGCAAAAAAGCAGAGATCTGTTAATGCAAGGTTGAAGAAACTAGAAGGACAATTGGCTATTAGTTTAGTGTAATTTGCATTTTTCTTTCTCAATTTTTTTTTAAAGCTGGGGAGGAAAAGAAGTACCCCTAACATTCTTGGAAATTATGCCCAATCGTGTGGCATCCTAAGGCCCTGTGGAGGTCCTCTGACCCTGGCAAACAGCCACAAGACAGTTGTTTCAGCCTAATATATCTCAGCCTTGCCTTAAAGACTAAACAATACCCTTATTATTCCATTATCCATTACATTTGGTTAAAGTAAAAAAAAAAAATTCAGTTATTTGAAGCCCAAAGCTCAAAATTACATAGTGATCATCCTGTAATTAGGAAATGAAATGTAATCTAGTCCATCACAAATCCTTCTGCAAAGTTCAGTTTTAAAGAGTCATAAAATGTTTTTTAATCACATTTTTAAAAATCCAAATTAGTTTTCTGTAGACAGTTGCCCTTATCTTTGCCAGTCATTACTCACACACTTGGAGAGGTATTTCAAAATGGAGCAGCATGTTAGTAGTTCAACCCACACTTTGTTTCAGGGTTTGGTGAACTAATGGCATTAGGCCCTTCCACCCCTTCTATTTTTCAAATGAACAGAAGCTGAGAATATTTCCATTCAGCAATAATAGCCTGTCATAACTACAGAAATCCATCTTCACTGGGGTAACATCTGGCTGGTATCATCAGAATAATCCTCATTCTTTGTTAGATAAATGCTTTCCACAATAACTTTGACTAGTTCCCCACATTCACAGACTGGGAGTGGGGTTAGGTGGGGTGGGAGTCACTTGAAGTCCCTTTATTCCCTTATCTCCCTCCCATCTCTGCCCTTAGTCCCTGTTGGAGAAGAGGAGCTAAATTAGTACAAGAATAAATGTTCAGATCAGCTTAGAAAGCAGATAGTATAATACTTCAGGCCATACTTTCTTCCTATTCCCCACCTCACCAAATCCTTTCCTTACAAAGGTAGTGTTTTTTTCTTCGTTAATTTCCTAAGTGGAAGGGAGAGAATCTTCTAGAAAAAGCTGCTGACAGATGCTGCATTTATACTGCCCTCCCTCCCTCCCTGCTATCACCCCACCTATCTTCCAAGTCACAAGGCTGTAAATGGTCTCGACCTCCTCACTAGTTCTCCTGGGAGACTGTTGGGGTGGGGTGAGGAAGAGAAAGAAACTTTCTAAACATAAATGCTTGTCAAAAATTAATTTACTGTAAAGATCTGTCCACAATCTATCCCATTACGACCCCAGTGAATCTGTAACTACTTTCACGCCTGTGGTGAGCAAAAGACACCAGCTAGCCTTGCTCCTTAGTGGGTACCACCCCCCAAAATCAGTAGTACCCACACCTCCAGTGAAATCTGGAGATGTCTCCCCAACTCTTCGCAATTCTATTCCTAAAGAAAGAAATCCTATTAGTCTGGGGTCTTTCCTATTCAATCTTCTCCCATTACCATCAATCCCTCCTTGCCCTGATTCTCTTTCAGCAAAAGGCCTGCGGCTTCTCAGCTCAGCCCCAAAGCACTGGTTGTTCACGGGCGCCTGAACCAGAAGAGCACTCTACATTACACAACGCTCAGACCTGCAGGCGTCCATCTACACAACACGCGCAAACCTGCCAGTCCTCGTATGGATCTGTCAAATAAGAGGGGCAGGACCCTTTTGGTCTGTGTGCGGATTAACATGCAGAGGGTGTGTGCGTGCACGCGCGCATGGATGTGTACGCGCGCGCGCGCCGCGAGGGGTGGTGGCCGTGGGATAGTGCCCCGGCCCGGGAATGAACTAGCGGGACTGTGCGCCAGGGCGCGTGTGGATATGGGAGCTCCTGGCACGGAAGGAACGACACAGGCAACTCCCGCAAGACAAAGGGATGATTTTTTTGTTTGCTTGTTTGTTTCGTCATTTTCTTAAATCCTAAGCAGATTCCCAGAGGTCGAGGGAACACCTGTGATCCTACCTTAGCCAGCCTGGGTGGTCCAGTTCAGCATTCGCGCGTGCCCGGCGCTAAAAGGGGCGTAGTCCCGGCTGCGCGCGGTGACCAGCAGAGGTTTGCAATGATCGAAAGCCTTCCCTGTTCCCATATACTGTGGGAAAAGAAAACCCTCCCTGGGAATTTGGGGACACATTCTCAGAAAACCCCGGAAACAGCGAAGAGAAGCGTCTATTGTATCCCTGCCATCGCTGCTGTCACGTTGGTTCCTCGGTTATTAAGGAGGAAAAATCAATTCAACAGAAGCCTGCTGATTCTAGTGTGACACAGTCTTGGGAGTGGTTGGGGTGGCGTGGCTCGGGAGAGACACCACCTTTCTCAATCAAAAGAGATTTTAAAACCATAGCGGGGAAACAAGAACCTTTTACAGAGACACAAAGCGGCACAAATCCCCAGCGTACGATTCCCTAAGGCCATTTCTCCAGCGGTAGCAAAATGTAAAGATTTCGTAGTAGATTTCCCTCTTCTTGCTTTTAACTGTATCACCATATGCCCTCCTATTCCCTACAGCGGATATGCCAATGGGATCACCACGGCATTATAAGGACATGTCAGACTGCAAAATATGGCACCACCGATTTGAAAAAGAGAGGAGGGGGAGAAAGCCCATCCTCTCCCTCCCTTCCCCCCTTCTCTCTCTCTCTCTCTCTCTCTCTCTCTCTCTCTCTCTCTCTCTCTCTCTCTCTCTCTCTCTCTTTCCCCCTCCCCCTTCCAATACACACCTACTGCAGCATCCAGAGGCAAACCCTTACCGCCATCACGGCCACGGCGAAGGGCCGGCTCCAGAACGGACAGCGCTACCCGCTGCGGGTAAGCGAGGAACGAAAACCCGCGAAAGGAAGAAAAAGAAATTCACCCTTTCAGAATGCACCTTGCAACCCGCAGCCCTGAGTGCGGCAACTGACGTTTGCAAAAAAAGCAGCTCGATTTTCCGAGTGACCAAGGCGGGGACGCAGCCGTGGGGACGGACACACACACACACACACACACACACACACACACACACAGACACACACACACCCTGATTGTTTTTTGGGCAAGGGAGTGAAATAGAAAAAAAAATTCCTTCCCTCTTCGAAAAAGATCAATTTCAGTATCTATCTGCTTTTCGATTTTTACGGCACAGGGAGAATAGGTCTTGAGGACAAACTTGCCTGCTATCCATCCATCCATTCATCCATCCATCCATCCATCCATCCATCCATCCCAATAAGGTGAATCCACTCCACCGTAGCCAACATGTCCCCTTAATTCTGGGAAAGAAAGCCGGGTTGGGGGTGGGAACCCTGGTAAGTCACCTGAAGCAGACTTGTGTAGCCAAAGGAGACCCAGGGTGGAGAGGTATCTTGTCGAAAATCTACCCCACGCCCTCCTGAGGGTTGAATGCAAAATGGGAAATCGGATGCAGGTTTCTGGGAGACTGGAAATTTCTTATCCCTCATTCTCATCCGAACCGCTCCCCACCCCCCGGGCCCCACCCCCTCCTGGTCATTGGCACTGGAAAAGATGCCCCTCGCCCTACTGCGGCAAATGGTATGGGGGAGGGGGATAGTAAGCCCTCCTCCCTTTTTTCCTCCGAGGTCACTGCAACCTGCGCCCCACCCTGTGCATTCAACACCTCGTTCCCCAGGTTAAGGCAAAAGCTTTTATGCCTTAATCCCTTTTTCCTTCCACACACGTTTCCCTTTATGAGTCGCCAGTGAAATCCAGCCATCTTCCCCACCCGGGTCTGCAGCCTGCCGCCCTGGGGTGGGTGCCAGAGGGCTAGTTAAAGGCATCACTCCCTGCCCGCCAGGCGCTCAGCTCTCCAGCCCGAGGAGGGGAACATCGACTACAGCCTGGCACAGAGATGGAGCTGGGGGATGGGGAGCGGAGCAAAGCAGCTTTCCGAAGCCCTTGCGCTTACCTGCTCGGCGGGTGCGAGGGGAGTACCGAGCGCGGAAAAGGTGGCGGTGGTGGCGGACGCGGTAGTGATGGTTGGCAGTGGGTAGTGGGCGGAGGTAGGTGGTAGTGGGCGAGAGCGGGCGCGCGCAGCCGAGGAGTAGAGTGCGCGACCACGGCGCCTCCCCGAGAACGGAGCAACTCAGCAGCAGCAGCGGCGGCGGCAGCAGTAGCAGCAGCAGCAGCAGCAGCGGCAGCAGGAGTGCGGGGGTGGAGGCCCAGAGCAGGCAGCAAGTGAGCCGGAGAGCAAGCGCGAGCGCGAGCGCAAGCGCGACTCTCCGCCTCAAGGGCCCTCCCTTCCCCGCCGCCGTCTTCTCCTCCGGCCGCCAGAGGGAGCCCTCAAGCGACTGGGAGACCGACCCTTCGGTCTCTCCGTTGCCCCTGCCGCAAGTCTTCTTTCCTTTCGCCTCCGTGGTTCTATCTTTCCCTCCTCCCCACCCCGTGAATTTCAACCCCAACCCCCTCCCTCATCCACCCTAGAGCCTGGGTTCTCCAGCACTGACAGGCGCGCGCGCTCGCGCCCCGGCGCATGCGCACGCGCCTCTCTCCCACACCATACACACCCCCCTTCTCCTGACAGTCCGGGGCCTTTGTCCCGTCAGAGAGACCTGGGGGCTTTTCCCTGAGGGGAGAGGAGCACAGTGCGGGGAGCCAGCTCTTACTTAGCCCTGACACCCCCAGCGTCACAGAAGCAATGTCTAGGGCGGCCGCCGAGGACAGAGAGGACCCCCATATCCCTCCCGCATCCCTTCTGCAACGCCGGGGTGCCACCCACAGTCATCATCACAGCATCGTGAGGTTAGTGCTGAAGCGGACTTCAGGGGCGTCAAAATCCCCGCCCCTCATTTTTACAGATGAGGAAATGAAGACCAGTAAGAAGTTAGGGGATTTGCCCAAGGTCACAAAGCAACAGATTTACAAACATTCCCTTGTCTCCCTTATCACCATCCCCATCTTCAAAAAACCGTCACTTGGTCCATCCATTGCTACTAACTTGCGCCCTATATTTCTTCTCTCTTTTTGGCTGCTTGAGAAAGCCATCCACATACAATAGATACCCTCATCTTTTTTTCTCACTCTTCTTAATTGGAATTTGAACCCAGGTCTTCTGGCTGGGAATCAATCCTGGTGTTGCAAACCCACTCTTATGCTCACCTACCTTATGCTCCCAGATGGTCATTTCTGACCTCTCAAGGACAACCAGGTGGCACAGTGGACAGAGCATTATGTGGAGTAAGGAAGACGAGTTCAACCTTGGGCTTTTTACTAACTAGATGACCTCCGGGACTTAATTCATGGGAAACTCCAGTTTCCCATCTGTAAAATGGAGATAATAATAGTACTTCCCCCCAATTGTTATGAAAATAAAATGAGATATTATTTGTAGAGTGCTTTGCAAACCTTTTTTTCTTGAGTTCAAAGGTCACTGCAGTCTAGGACTGTAACCATGAAATCAAAAGATCTTTGCTCCTTGGAAGAAAAAGCTGTGGCAAATCTGAACGGCATGGTAAAAAGCAGAGACATCACCTTTCCTGCAAAGGTCCAACATAATCAAAGCTAAAGTTTTTCAAGTAGCAATATATGGCTGTAAGAGTTGTGCTATAAAGAAAGCTGAGTTCCATAGAATTGATGTTTTTGAACTATGGTGCTGGGGAAAACTTTTGAGAGTCCTTTGACAATAAGAAGGTCAAATCAATGAGTATTTAAAGAAGTTAATTCAGGTTATTCTCTGGAAGGTCAAATACTGAAACTAAAGCTTAAATACTCAGGCCATATAATGAGAAGATAGAATTTATTAGAAAAGACCCTGATGTTGAGAAAGATTGAAGGCAAAAGGAAAAGAGAATAGCAGAGGATGAGAGGGATAGTGTCATGGAAGCAACAAACGCAAACTTGGACAGATGGACTGACTTGGAGAGATAGTGTAGGACAGAAGGGCCTGGCATTCTGTTGTCCATGGGGTCACAGACAGTCAGACACAACTGTATGGCTGCATGATGACAAACTGCAAACTTTAAAGTGATATATAAATGCTAGCTATTTAGTAGTAGTAGTAGTAGTAGTAGTAGTAGTAGTAGTAGTAGTAGCAGTAGTAGTAGTAGTAGTAGTAGTAGTAGTAGTAGTAGTAGTAGAAGTAGTGATAGTTGTTGTTGCTGTTGTTGTAGTTAATGTCAGAAAACCCCTCCCTCCTTCCGTTTTCCTTTCCAACACTGCCTTAATTGGGGGGAATTCTTATTTATTTACTAAATACCCAGTATTTCTTAAGCAGGCCAGTTTTGCAAGGCTGCACTTCATTAGAGTGGAAAGAGCTGGGGATTGGAGGAGTTTCAGATCTAGGAGACAGGGAGAATGAAACACTGGTATGAGTGCTGTCTTTGGAGTTAAAAGGCCTGGATTCCAATCCTGATTCTGCCATTTCTACCTATGTGACCTTCTCCATGTCATTTAATATGTGTGGACTTCAATTTCCCCATGTGTAAAATAAGAGAGAGGGTCCCTTCCAGCTTGCAGTCTATGATTCCATGGGCTTGATTACTCCTCTGCTCTGTGACCTAGAAAGGCAGCAGGGTGTATAGTAAACTGAGTGCTGGACTTGGGTTCCGTTTATGGCCTCTGTTATGAACAAAGTATGTGACCTTGAACAAATTATTTACCCTACCTAGTCCTCAGTTTCCTCATCTGTAAATTAGGGTTTGGATTAGATTGATCTCTAAGGTCCTTGTGGTCCTAACATGTAGTTCTATAATTCATTGGGGGCAAGACAATCATTGTGACTCACTATCCCACTCACCAAAGCAACTTTTGTAAATCTTTCACTCCTCTTTCAGTTGAGATTTTTACCTCCATCCTCTCAGCAGGGATTCTTGCTCCATATTCCACAAGAAAAAATGTTGGGTATTTGCTGAGAGTTCCCTCTTCTCCTTTCCTCCTCATTTCAAATCACTCAGATCCCTCCTGCAACTTTCTACTCCTTTACCCTTGTCTAACATAATGAAGTAACCCTTCTTTCAAAGGCAAACAACTCTACATATACAAGTGATTCCATTCCATCTTTTCCAGAAGATTGCTCCCCTCTATCATCCCTATTCCCTCACTAATCTTCAATCTTTCCTTGTTTGCTGGCTGCTTCCTTACTGCTTACCAACATGCCCATGTCTCCCCAACCTCAAAAAACCCTCACTTGATCAATCCCTTCCAATTTATTGCCCCATATCTTTTCTCCCTTTTGTGGCTAAATTTAAGAAACTCATTTGCTTCCAATGCCTCCACTTCCATTTTTATCACTTTCTAAATTCTCTGTATCCTGATTGCTGACCTCATTGTTCAACTGAAATTGCTCTCTCCAGTTACCAAAGATCTCTTCTTAATCATTAAATCAAATGGCCTTTTACTTGACCTCTCTGCAGCCTTTGACTCTATTGAACAGCCTCTTTCTGATACTCTCTTTTCTCTAAATTTTTGTGACTGTACTCTCCTGGCTCTCCTCTGACCACTCACTCCTCAGTGTTCTCTCCAAGACCTTCATCCAGGTCATGCTTGCCAACCAAAGGTGTCCCCCAAGGCTTGTGTCTTGGGCCCTCATTTATTCTCCCTCATACTATTTCACTTGATTATCTCATTAGCTCCTTTGGATTCAATTAAATCTTTATGCAGATAACTTTCAGATCTATTCCTCTAGCCCCAGCCTATCTACTGACCTCCAGTCTTACATCTCCAATGGCATGGAAATAATTGGATGTTTTGTAAATATCTTAAATTCAACCTATCAAAAATTGAACTTAATTTCTTTCCTCCCAAACCCTTCTCTCTTCCTAACTTCCCTATTATTACTGTCAAAAGTATCCCTATCCTCCAAGTGCCCCAGGCTTACACCTAGGTATTATCTTCAATTCCTCACTCTTACCCTTTCTAGTCAATAAGTTGCCAAGTCCTGTCTTTTCTATTTGTAACATCTCTTCTATTAGCTCTCTGCTCTCCTCTAATATTGCCACCACCCTGGTGTATGTCCTCATCACTTTGCACCTGAACTATTGCAATAGCCTACTGGTTGACCTCCTTGCCTCAAGTCCATGTTGTCAAAATGACCTTCCCAAAGTGATAATCTGACCATGTCACTTTTTTCTTTTTCATTCAACTCTAGTGGCTCCCTGTTGCCTCCTGGATCAAATATAAAATCCTCCACTTGGCCTTTAAAGCCCTCCATAGCCTTGCCCCTTTCTAATTTTTCAATCTTCTTATACTTTATACTGTCCCTCTGACCCTCACATACTCTGTGATTCATTGACACTGGCCTCCTTGCAGTTCCTCCAATTGGACATTCTGTCTCCTGACTGGGCCCTTCCCCTGGCTATCATCCATGCCTGGAATGTTCTCCTTCCTTATCTCTGCCTTCTGGCTTCCTTGACTTCCTTCAAGTCACATCAACAAGAAGTCCCCTTTTTCAGTACATCCTCTCTAAGATTATCTCCAACTTACCCTGTATATATCCCATTTGTACATTGATGTCTCCCCCTGCCCCCTGCCTTAGGCATATAGCAGATGCTTGTTGACTGACTACACTTAGGAATTGACTGATTCTCAGTTTTTTTCACTTGTAAAATGATTACATGTTATTTCTGGGGGTCCAACAGAAATAGCTTTTGGGGGGGGAGAAAGCCTTTCATTAGTAACAGATGTCTTACCATTGTTGGACTCTTAAGTCTATGCACAGTAATTCTTTTTTATATTTATTTAGTATTTTATTTTTCCCCAGTTACATGTAAAAACAATTTTTAACATTTGTTTTCAAAACTTTGGGTTTCAAATTTTTTCCCTTTCTCCTCTCCCCCTCCACACTGAGAAGGTCAGAAATTTTATATAGGTTATACATGTGTAGTCATGTAAAACACATCCACAAAAGTTATGTTGTGAAAGAAAATATAGACAAAAAAAATTCAAGAAAAATAAAGTTTTAAAAAAGTATTCTTTAGTCTATATTCAGACATCATCAGTTCTTTCTCTGGGGATAGATAGCATTTTTCATCATAATTCCTTCAGAGTCATCCTGGATCATTGTATTACTGAGAATAGCTAAGTCATTCATAGCTGATCATTTTACAATATTGCTGTTACTTTGTACACAGTACATTTCACTTTTCATCAGCCCATGAAAATCTTTCCAGTTTTTTTCTGAGAGCATTCTCCTCATTTCTTATAGTACAATAGTATTTCATTATAATCACATAGTACAATTTGTTCAGCCATTTCCCAATTAATGGGCATCTCCTCGATTCCTAATTCTTAACCCCTTGTAATGCCATGCACAAGCAGATTCCCACAAGAATGCTACTATGTGCAGCTTTTAAGGTTCAGATTACACAGTATAGTGAACATTCCATTTATTCCATTACAAATCAAGGTAAACATTCACAACAAATCACAATATAATATTTACAACGTTACATCTTATCACAGAAAATCACAATATAGTGTTCATAACAGCTTAAC